>VBSM01000272.1:24522631-24541430 GCA_008086735.1 Cheirogaleus medius | reverse complement strand
TAGGTGACCTAAAATTATTAGTTTGAGTCTAACTGAATTATTATTATTATTATTTTGAGACAGGGTCTTGCTCTGTGTTGCAGGCTAGAGTGCAGTGGCATGATCATAACTCACTGCAACCTCAAACTCTTGGGCTTAAGTGATGCCTCCACATTAGCCTCCCAAGCAGCTAAGACTAAAGGGATTTGCCACTACAACCGGATAATTGGTTTATTTTTTGGTAGGAACAGGGTCTCACTTTTATGCCCAGGCTGTTCTTGAACTCCTGGTGCCAAGCAACCTTATTGCCTTGGGCTCCCAAATTTCTGGGATTACAGGCATGAACCACTATGCCCAGCCTGAATTATTTTTTTCAGATATTTTCTCATGAAATTTAATAGAAAAATTTGTGGCTTTTGCTTAATGAGCAAGCTTGTGGAAAGATAACAATGTGAACAGCTTTAATACAATCAGGAAAAATTGGCAAAGACTTTGAAAAGGGCAAAAAAGACTTCTGGATGTCCTGCCTAGTGTGCCTTTCTTGGTTGCCTCTTTCATTGCTTTGAGTTATTTTATAATCTTATAAATTGTATAAAACTGATAATAATGCAAATGACTCCCAGCTATAGAAATGCAAATGAATTGAGTCCTGAGGAATGCAACTCATTATTGCTTTGTAGATGATGTAGTTTTGCATCTATTTCTACATTCATTTCTGCTTTCCTTATTGCTCATATATATGTCTATTTCAATTCACCTTTGAACTAGTATAACATTTTACTGATTATCTCATTAATTAATGAGTTAAAATCTTGGGTATATGTTCATTTTATATTTGTATGAGCCATTTTATTTTTTAAAATTATCTTTTAACAACACACTTCTAATTTTTTCCTAGCTAGATTATTCAAGCATTTCCATAAACTTCATAGGTGGTCTTAGAGACTTTATTCACTTTTTCAGAGAATAGTGAACATATTTTTTGATGTAATGCTCTTAAATGATACTAGGTTATAATAATTTAATATACACAAAGAAAGCAATTTTATAAAATAATGGAATAAAGTATCATTTTAAATGCATTCTTTTAGCTACAAATGAGAACATAAGAATCAGTGTTTTTAAATCATAACCATAAATAAGAGAAGACAAGATTCTACTCCTATTCATGCTTGTTGGAAGGACATTTTCCAGATTCATCTCTTCTAATCTATCTAAATAATAAAGAGACTATATATCATTCCCTTCTTACTCCCCTTCTCCAAATAAAAAAGGTTTTAACATTATCTATTAGAAACTGATTTTAGTGAGGAAAACTAGGATTTTTCAGTGTCCAGCACCATTGGTCTGCCATGGATATCTGCATTTTGAGAAACAATCAGCATGATAAGGAAAAAATCTCCCTTTTAGAGGTCTTCTATATGACAAAGCATTAATCAGCAGACTGTCAAACTATTCTCCATGCCATTACATTGATCATGATATCCTGGCAAATTTCCAAAGGAGGAAATTAATGCTCTGCTTACTGATGTTTGGAGGATACTCTCTTTGGGGCAGTTAATATGGTCTACAGAAGGGTTAGAGCTAGTGTGCATGTAAGATAGCTATTCTCTCAGGTTTTGTTTTGCCACACTGGAAATAAATCCATCATTGGGAATTGCTTAAAATTAGAACATACTTTGCAACTTTATAAAGCACTCAGAGCACAGAAAAGGTGCTGCACAAAACTTTTTCCAACTTGCTGCATTAAGCCAATAAACCATAATGGTCCTTCAGGAGATATCAAACTTTATTGGACATAGCCAACAAGACTGAAGACAGGAGGGGCTTATAAGTGTGCCTAAAGCATTGGCATAATTTCACACTTCAAATACCTATAAAAAGTGTTCAAATTTATGTAAAGCTTCTAGTACAGACACATAAATATTGAAACACAGAATTGGCTGTTTCTGTACTTTATTTCTTGTTTCATCAAAAGGAGTTTTTGAAGGTCTCTTAATCTAATCCCTAGGCAATAAAATTACCACAATTAATCTTTACACTAATAAACTGTTTGAATGCATATTTGTGAATGGCCTAGGGAACCATAATTAAAAAACAAATTTGATGAACGATTATGCATTTTGGAAGTCAGACATTAAAGCTAAATGGTAGTGTTACCTGCTTCATTGTTTAACAAGATGTATTAGACTAAAACATGAAAAACAGTAACCCTTAAGGGGAAATAGTAGGTCATAAACTATTAGATGTATAATTTCATCTTCACATAGCATTTCTAAGCAAAAAAAGAATGTTCTCGTTCACCACAAGGTGGGAAAGGAGTCTCATTATCTCTTGGAGTCTGTTTTAGATGGACAGTCTCTCTGAACAGTTAAAGAGTCATGAGGCATTTCGAAGAGGCAGGTGACCTCATTATCTAAAACTTAGAGGAGGCAATAATGACTCAAGAGATGAATGTACTGGGCTTCATTTTCTGGGATTATCAACTTTAATTAACAGAAATTATCCAGCAGAACATATAGCTGCCTAATGCATAAGAATGCACCTAGAAAAAAATCCCAGACCTTCAGCCCTTTTGCTAACTATCTGTGCATAGATATTTGTAAAATGAAGATAGGGATTATAGTTTTTGGCCTACTGTATTTATTCTGTAAGAAATGGACTTGTCCTCAGCTAATTAATATCAGTAAGTTCAATGTTTTATAACAAAATTATGTGAATGTTAATGGAAATAATTTCAATTTGACCTGTTTGCTGTGTGTTTGATAGGAAAAAAAAATATGTAGTTAACCTGTTAAAGAATAATTAAAGAAAACTCTATTCTCATTTTAAATGTTGGCCTTTGTCTAAGTTTAAAAGCTGTGTTTGCTGACCTATACCCCTTTGAGGTAGGCTTTCTTTCCTGGTTGGTAAGAAATGGTATTAAAGAGCATAGAAGATTTAGAGAAAGAAGAAGACATAAACTTAACTATTCCTTCTTTGATCTTATAGTTTCCTGATAATTATCAAGTAAGAGGGCACTGTTACTTTGTTCTTACAACAAAGAGAACCACTTTATAAAGGTCAGTAAAAGGATGGATAAGTTACATACTGAAAAAGAAAAGTGATAAAGTGAAATTAAAAAATGATTTAAAGGTTGACATTTCAACTGATGAAAGGAAGGAAGAGTCCAAGGGCAGTAATGCTATGTGAGTTGTTTTAAACACCTGAAATGAATCAGAAGATTATGCTGTTTCAGGCATAATTTTAATCATTGTTTTTAGCATGTTTATGAAAGAATTCTTTATTTTATAGGGAATATATACATTTTAACTGAATCTCAATATTGAAAACAACATGGTCTGTATATATTTTAAAACATAACCCAAAGAAACATTGCTTTAGTAAAAAGAAATAAAAATGAAAATAATGTGTCTCCAAGAAGTTCATTTTGGTTAAGAAAAAGGGATGATAAACACTTCTACACCAAATCTTCATTAAGAAATGGTACTCAAAAATGTATAGCAGTTTAATTAATACAATTATCTACTCTAAACTAATTAAAAGAAAATAAAATCAACAGTGTTTTCAGTCCTAAAAAGTATTTATCACATTACTTGGAGAAGTATTTCAATTCACAGAAATCCTATAAAACTACTTAATTGACCTCCTGACATTTCCAAGGAAAAGATTCCATTCATAAGCTCAATTCAATTAATTATTTGCACTTAAAATTGAATTAAAGTTTCTTTCTTAGTTTCACCATAGTCGAAGGGAATTGAGCATAAAACTAACTCAATTTGAACTCTGTTGTCATGTACCATTAATTGGTTCAGAAATTACAGCTGAGATGGTTACTTAAACTCAAGATAAAAAATGTTACCACAAATGATAACATAATGATATAATAATTTCATTAATGTTGAAAATTTTTGATGATCTAAAAGTCCATGTCATAGAATTATACATTGCTTTGTCCTCTAAAAACAGTTAATTAGGTAGTTTAGTAATTAAGCCCACTTGGATAGAGCCCCTCTCACTGCCCCTACCAAAAAAATAAATAAATAAAATAAAAATAAAATGAACTTTCTCTCAAGTTCCAAATAATGCAAAGTTAATAGTGTTCTGATATAATGGAGGGGGTGAGATATAATCTTGTTTGTTACTTTTTAGGAGTTTTGAGCTCTTCTCTTAACTGCTATAAATTCTAACTGGAATTCTTACAGACATAGTCATCATTCTACTGATAGAAGCATCTGGTTTTCTTCAGAATGAGAAATGTCCATTTAAACTAAAACTCTACCAAGTCAGTGGTGTTCAAGCCATTAATAAGCTAGCTTGACAAACAATTATATTACTTATTTACAATAAATAAAGATAAATAAACTCCAACATAGACTTCTTAAACATTATTTCATTTTTAATAATACATATTCAATATAGAAAACTTTTAAAATATAGAAAATTATTTAAAAAGTAAATCTCATTACCCAGACAGAGATAATCACTGCTCACATATGACCATTGAAGAGAGCAATTTATTTCATTTTGAATAACATCATTGTGGGGGCTTCAAGCAGTTCCTGAATTCTAGGATGGAAAAATGAATTTCCCTTAAGGGAATTTTCCTTATGCAAAGGGCCACTTTTGCAAGGCTTTTAGTTAATCAGTCATTCGGCTGGTACCTTTCCATTTTTACTGGGAAACATGCTTCAGGTTGAGGTGCTGGCAGTTCTTTGCAGTGTTATAAATTGGTTCTATTGGCAGGATTGTACCTTTGCAGAGTTAGAAAATATTTTGTCCTCTAAATATATATTTGGATTACCCTATGATAAACTTTATTTTTATTTTTTAGTGCATGGTGTGCATTCATGCAAGCATTTAGTCACAAGGAAATTAGGAGATTCAATCACAGCAGGAAGGACATGTTGCCCTGATCAACCCCTTAACTTCATACTCCAGAGGCACATGACCTGGATGGGGCTGTGTTCATAGGAATGTTATTTAAGACTGAATGATCTAAACTTGGGAAATGTAATATAAATACTGTGATTGCAGAACCCATGGGAATCCATGCATTCTCCTTATGGGAAGAAATTTCCTCTGCAGGAAATAAATGTTTCCATCATCCATCATCCTGGGACAAGACACTAAAGGGGGCTGGACTTCCAGCAGAAAACTCTTTCTCCTCTATAGCTGCAGAGCACTAGGGCCCAAACTCTAAAGATGGACCTTTCTGGAAATCTGTTTCTGGAAGTTGAAATAGTATAGGGGGACCTTGTGAGAAGGCCACATATGAGGTTATATTTAGGCTGTAAGTACTACGAGCCCCCACTGATAGGAACAAATCTGTGTTCTACTTCTATTATTTCCATGCCTTTAATAAAATCCAGAATCATTGTGCTGTGGGTATTATGGAGAGAAGGGTCCCTACTCCAAAATTAGAGCAGCAGCCTTGGCCACAATAATCAGTGAATGGCAGCCATTCCCTGAAGAGTGGAGATCTTGTAAGGTCCATCAACAGCAAGGTCAAGCACGAAGGCCACAGCAAAGGTCAGAGAAGAACCTGTCACAAAGCATGGGTAGACCCACCCCATGAGACACTCTCAAAGATCACTGAGGGACCCTTCAGGACATTGCTTTCCAGAAGGTTGGCTGATGTGTAGACACCATAGAATCACATTTTAAAGTCCCAGGCAGGTGAGGCTGATGGCATATGGGAATGCATGTATAAATGTGTCATCATATTTACTTCTAGTTTTGTAATCTGCTTTTGCTTTTAACTTACTACTATAAGATGAGGTTCTGCATATGTAACTGAATTGTTATTGAAAATACAATCGTCATAAATAGGAATATGTGAATTTCACATATGACATGTATGTCATATACAGGTTGAACATTCCTATTTCAAAAATCCAAAATGCCCCAAAATATTTTTTGAGCACTGACATGATGCCACAAGTGGAAAATTCCACACCTGACCTCATATGACGGGTTGCAATCAAAACTCAGGTGCACAACAATATGTCATATTTTTTACTTTAAGTACTTATATATGAAGAAGTATAAGAAAATAATTACTTATCTGAATAAAAATTTGAAGTCACAAATGATAGTAATGCCAAACAACCACATATTGTCCACATGGGTGGTTGAGACAGTGACACCTTTGTTTTCTGATGGTTCAATGTATACAAACTTTGTTTTATACAAAAATTATTAAAAATACTGTATAAAATTACCTTGAGGCTATATGTATAGGTATATATGAAGTATAAATGAATTTTGTGTTTAGAATTGGGTCCCTCCTCTAAGATATCTCATTATGTATAGGCAAATATTCCAAAATTCAAAAAAAAAATCTCAAATAAGAAACACTTCTGTTCCCAAGTACTTTGGATAAAGGATACTCACCCTGTATACAACATATAAATATATATATGAATGTATAACGTGAATATATAAAGCTATAACTGTCATAAATGTATAATTTTATTGATTGTGTAATATTCCTTTGTATGACTACTATGATCTGTTCATCTTTTATAATTTCTCTTTATTGAAGATTTAAGTTATTTTTTTCTATTAAACAATTTGGCTGTGTATGTCTTTGTACATAAATATTTTTCCACATCTGTGATAATTTTCTTACCTGAATTAGCATTACCAACTCTGCCTAACTAACAGGTGTATTCTAAGTCAACATCTAGGACAGGAAATACTGATATCCAAGGAGAAGAAACAAAATTTAGGCTGTCCATAGAAGGCTTGAAGGGGAAACAGGCACTGAAGCAACTCCTTTTTCTCTCATAGCAGAGAGTGGTATCTTATTTCTGTTCCTCACTTGCAGTTCATTGCATTCTCCTGAATTTCTCTGCAGAGCCACTTTATTTGCTTACTTGTGATTATTGCTCCTCCAAACTTAGTTTTTATGTGATTTCAGCTTCCTTGCATTAACTCAAGCCCCATATTAAGATCAAGTTTCCTCTTCCTTCACCTAATAGTAATAGTTTCTATATTGCTTAGTGAAAAGCTCATACTATACTATCCAGTTCGTGTGTCAGGCACAGTATTGGTATTATTTGAGTTTATTCCTAGTCCGATCATTTGTGGGCAGAGAGAGGCGTGGTCTTGTCTTTTAGAAGGCTGTTGCTACCAGTTACTGTGACTCATTCTAGTTCTGCTAAAAGGAAAAATTGAGTATCAACTGAAATTGCACTGAATATTTACAATATTCTGTATTCAGAAATGGGGATATGGTATTTCTCCATTTGTCTAAATCTGAAAAAAATGTACAAAAGTTTACTGGAATACATGTATTACATAGTGCATCTTAGGGATATTTCTATATTTTTTTCCTGTAATTTAGAATATATTCATATTTTTAATGGTTATTGGTTATTACTAGTATACAAAAATTATTATAATTATTTATCTTTCATTTTGCCATTTTCTTGAACTCCCTGTTCCAAGTCTAACAATTTTTATGTTGATTCTATGAGATTTTTCTAGGTAAAGAACCACATTTATTTTCACATAATGATAATCTTATAACTCCTTTCCAATAATTTTATCTCCATTCTTGCCTCTGACTTGAACTCCAAATATAGATAACCAATTGGCCACTTGAATCTACACTTAAATTTTTAGTAAGTATGCTGATCTTACACCACTGACTGTTACTCATCCTTGCTCTCCATAAGCATTTTCTTTCTTTTAAAATGATATTACCATTCATCAAATGGCTTAGATCAAAAACACAGAAGTTACTCTTGATTTTTCTCTGATTCCTCACATCTTACTTCCAATCCATCAGTCTGACCTGTTCAGTTATGCTTCAATATATATCCCAGTTGAACCACTCTCACCCTCTCTACTCTGGCCATCTTACTCCAAACAACCATATTGCTCACCTGGACTACTGTGATGACCTCCTAACTGGTTTCTCTCTCTCTTCTATTCTCCATGCCCGACAACCAAACAGAGCAACCAAGATAAACCAGATCAAGACAAGCTCCGTCTTAACATCCTCAAATAACATCTCATTAAAATCTTAATTTTCCACATGGAAGCTAAGAAAAAATCTAATTTCCATCAATTAGCAAAGCTATGAGTTCTTAGGCACCAGAGCTGTTCTATGTAGCTATGTAGGAAACATGTCTTTTGAGAATTGATCCCTCAGTCAAAGAGGAGAGGGAGAGATAGAATTCTGGTACCACTTCAGTATCCTCATTCCTAATTATCTTGATGCCAGATGTACCTCTTCCTTCACACATCACATTATTTTGTTACTTAAGTCAATAAAGTCTTCACTTCTGCTCAGCTATTCTGAATTGGGTTTCTCTTACTTACAATGAAATCTCAATGATTGTAATTGATGTGTAATGTTCCAGGCTGAATTTTAAAGACAAATAAAACCCTTTTCATCTGAGGTAATTTCTTCTTGGGTAATTTCTAACAAGTGTTAATTTTTCTTTAAAATGCAATAAATAAAAAGGTTTTTGGAAACACAGCAGAGTAGGAAGCACCTGAAATTTCCCTTCTTACCTAGACAACAAACAGCAATGGCAGAATCTGTCTGATGTAACTATTTTAAGACTCTGGAGTGCATTGAAGGCTTGCAACTTTCAGAGGAAGGTTGTGACCATAAATTGAGGTTAATTTAGGTCAATTTAATCTCTACTACAATAGCAGCTACCCATCCATCTACTACCCCTCAGCCTTCTGGCAGGCAGTTGCATATGTATTCCAGGAGCAGCTTGCACATATCTTGCAGGAGCCAGGGTGAACATAAAGAATCCTGTCCTCCAAATATCAGGGATTTGTGCTCTGATCACCGATTGGTGCTTCTGACCACAGAGGTACAGATAAAGAGGCAGCGACATTGTTGTTGCAACTACCATTGTTGCAAATCACTCCTCCTTTAGTTGAAGTGATTTTCCTTGGGGGATTTAAAAGGCCAGCACCTTTTCCCTTCTTAATTTTTCCCCTTCTCTGTTTTGGGACCCAAACATTAAAGACAAAGACATTCAAAACCAGCCACAAATATGGGGAAATTAGAAAGTCACTGCATATGCCCAGGAGATGACTTAGGCTCAAAAAAGATCTGACAAAAACTTAGGCTACACCTTGGGTTGATTCTCAGCCCAGAGAAAGCCTACACTAATTTAAAACAAAAACAAAAACAAATAACAGCAACAAAACCAACAAAAACATTAAACCATGGGGAAGGGGGAGAAGCAGATATCCAGAGTAACCATACTATTAGATTCAAATGTCCAGTTTTCTACAAAAATCAAATCACAAGGTATACAAAGAAAAAAGAAAGTATGGCCCATTCAAAAAATAAGCTAACAGAAACTGCCCCTGAAAAAGATTTGATGGCAGATTTACCAGACAAAGACTCTAGAACTATTTTCAAGATGCTCTGAGAACTAAAGGAGATGTAGAGAATGTCAAGAAAATGACATATAAACAAAATGAAAACACCAATAAAGAGACAGAAAATCTAAAAAGAAACAAAAATAGTTCTGAAACTTAAAATTATAATAACCGACATGGAAAACTCATTAAAGGAATTTAAAGGCACATTTTAGTAGGCAGAAGAAAGAATTGGTGAACTTGAAGATAAGACAATGGAAAACATTTAGTCTGAGGAAGAGAAAGAAAAAGATTAAAGAAAAGTGAACAGAGCCTTGGGGTCTTGTGGGACACATCAGGTGGACCAACATACGTGTTGTAACAGTTCCAACAGGAGGAGAGAGACAAAAATGATAAAAGAGAATATTTAAAGAAATAATGACCAACTTCTCAAATTTGATGAAAGACATGAATATAAATATCTAAGAAGCTCAACAAACTCAAATAAAATGAACTCAAAGAGACTTTCATTGAGACACATAATCAAACTGTCTAAAGCCAGAGTCAAAAATAGAATTTTGAAAGCAGTAAGATAAAAGCAACTAATCATATACAAGTGATCCTCAATAAGATTATCAGCAGATTACTTATCAAAAACTTTGGAGATCAGAAGGTAGTGGGCTAATATATTCAAAGTGCAAAAAGAAAAAAAAAATTCAAGAAAGAATCTTACATCCATCAAGATTGTCCTTCAAAAGTGAGGTAGAAATTAAGACATTCCCAGATAAACAATAGCTGAGGGAGTTTGCTAATGCTAGACCTGCTCTACAAGAACTGCTAACAGGATCACTACAGGTCGACATGAAAGAACACTAGTGAGTGACTGGAAGCTGTATGAAAAAATAAAAATTTCAGTATGGATCAATATAGCAATTATAAAATCTGTAGATAGTGTTTTCATTTCTAGTTTTGGTTTTTATACCAAAATCAGGCCCAGTGATTGCTTTTGGTGCCAATTGATTGAATGACATAAGTGTAGCACCAGCAATGAAAGTAACCAAGGAATGGGTAGATGAGCTACAAAGTTGTTCTCGACTGGCAGCAGGGACAACTAATAATATTATGATAACGACAAGGCCAGAAGTTGGGGGAGGGGGGAATACCTCTAGGAAGAAAGAAAAGCTAATAGATTTAGAATTGAGGCAGATCACAAGAAGGACTAAAACCTGAAGCAGAAGAATCAGGAAGCTGATCAAAGGAAATAGTTTCAGATTACAGTGGATGAAAAGCATTGATTATGAATAGAATGGCTAGATGACCTTTAATTTTTTTTTTTTTGAGGGTCTAGACCAGGGGTCCTCAAACTTTTTTTTTTATTTCAGCATATTATGGGGGTACAAATATTACGGTTATGTATATTGCCCATGCCCCCTCCCCCCTCGAGGCTGACCTTTAATTTTGATTCTCACAAAAAATTACTAAAATATTCAGTGATAACATCTAGAATAGTTAAAGTTTTAGTGAAATTGTTTTTATAAGAATACATAACTTTTACATTAGGATTAAATTAATACATATTCTTGCTTTTCAGAATGCTATTCACAGACTTATAACTTCAGTGAATAGCAGAAAACCAAAACGGTAACTATGTGTACATTATAAATCTTAATATGGTTTTAGACAAGTTAACAGATATTCAGGGGCATATCAAACAAATACTGTCTTTATAAATATCAGGAGTATTAAATACTAAAATTTAATCACTACTAGTAAGAGTCCCAGTTCTGGACTTCTAGAATTAGGATGGCTTGACTGATGCAAAACAGCCTGGGTTTTAATTATTGTGTCCTTTGATGTTGCATTCACAAATTAATTCTATGAGGCTGTTCACCTGATTCTTAGGCTTAAATGACAACAAAAAGAATTTAGGCTAATGATGAAAAAATCTTTTATGACAGTTCAAGTTATTAAACACTGAAATAAGTTAAAGAGATTATTGAATCATTTTCTCTCAAAGCCTAAAAGAAGCATAGATTCCCATCTCACTGGGATGACTTAATAATAGCATCTTTTATTGGAGGCAGACAGAGAGCTGAATAACTGCCAAATTCTTTCAAATTTGATGATTCAAATCCTATACGGTTTGAAAAGGACTTTCAATTGTGTGACAAAATTCTTCATAGGCACCAGAAACCTACATCTGAAAGCCACCATAGGGTATTGGTGCTCATCACCTTTGCGTTTTCATACAGCTTTCATAACTCAAAGTTGTATCTGTAGGGGGAAGAAATAAGGAAGCAGAAAGGAACAAAGGAAGCAAAGTAGAAATAAAAGGATATTTATTACTTGTTTTTTGTATTAACCTACTACACAGAATCAGAATTGGACGTAGTTATTTCATGAGCATAATTTACAAATATTATATAGGCCTCTACAATTCTGCCTGCGGCATGGGCTATCATTCATTATGTTCTTCTACATAAAACACTATCATCATGGCACAATTTTACATTGAATTAAATAATAAACAATATATTTGTCATTTGGGGAAAGAGAGAAGGAACTCTATAAGTAAATGCCAAAAAAATTAAGATATATCTGAACTTCATATTACAACATGGATACTTAATGGTTTCAAGTTCAATGCCAGAAGTCTGCCTTGAGTGAAATCACCTAACTTAGACTACTCTAAAAAAATGTTTTAAGTATTTTTATAAGAGGCTGCTGTAAATATTTACCTATATCATTTATAAGAATTCCAGGTTTCTTTTTAAAATGGAATTTGAGATAATTATTTTATTAGATTTTGGAGAGTATTAGATTCTTCCAGCAATGTTTTTTCCTTAGACTCCGACATCTTTTTTTATAAACACTAAGTGCTTAGAAAATTTATTCTTAAAGACATATCACATCTATATCTGAGCTTTTGATCTTATCAATTTAGTGATTAGATGGGGGAAGATAAAATCCAAGTTTAATAATGCCTATAAAAAGAATGCTTGAACATTTTGAATTGCTTTGAGACTTATATGTTAATTTGAGCCACAGAGACAATATAAATACAAAGGCAACAATTGAAAGAAAAGGGATTTCTAAGAAAAATGATTTCAGTTCTCAGGTTCTCAGTGCAGTTACCTAATGAATTACAAAAAGTATATTGTTTTTTGGGAAAAAAAGGAAGGAAGGGAGGAAGGGTGGAAAGAGAAAAGGAAGATGCTAATGCATCTTGAATTACTGAAGTTTTAGGTTAAAAATGCAATTTGCTTAGCAACTTTTATATACACTGTCATCTCAGATGGCTTCTTAGAAGCCAACAAATAACTTGTAAATCTTAACTACACCAAGCTGCCTGTAAACATGCAATTGTAGTGACAATATATAAAGCACCACAGAGTAAATGGCACATCACTCTGATTCAGTGCTTGCTGTCATTTTCACCAAGATACATACACAACCAAAGGCAATGGATAAGTGATTCTGGAAGGATATTGAAGAGGCGCTGAGCAAATATACACAGCTATATAAATCCACTCTCATCTGTAGATAATTTAGAAGCAGAAATAAACCGTGTTATTATAACACAATGTAGCTACTCTTGCTACCATAAAGAAAATAAACATCAAAAAGACACTTTCAATGGTTCTATGAAGTCATAATGGAAATGACTTTCACATGGAAAATGCTCAAGCACTGTTTTCAAAGATTAATTCACTTGAAATTGATTTATTTAAAACCATTTCTAACTCTTGCAACCTGATATGTTTGGTTGTTGGTCATTAAGCAATGAACCCTTTTGATGTTAGCCCACATAATCACATTTGTAAAACTGAAATGTACAGCAAAGAATTTTATTAAAAATTATAACTGCAAAGAGAAGATGAAAATTAAAAGCATTTCTCCTCAATCACTAAAAACTGTACTCTCAGTAATTTCCTAAGTTAAAATGCCCCAGACGACAATATCTCTGTACTAGTATTTAAAGTAAAGCAAATAGTATTCTATTACCACTAGCTGCTAATACACACAAGAGTTTATTGTTAAGTAAGAGGAATTAGGCATTATGAATAAAGTTGATTCAGCTCTGTGGAATATTATCTCAAAATTGTAGCAATGGCTAAGAAGGTTAGGACTGCAGGGTCAGCCTAGCAGAGGTGTCTTTGTTTTGCCACTTCCTCATTGTGTGACTTCTTGAAAAAGCTACATAAAGCTTTGTAAGTCTCAGTTTTTTCATCATAACAATGGGAAATAATTGTGCCTACAT
The DNA here is from genome assembly GCA_008086735.1 of Cheirogaleus medius. Classification (NCBI taxonomy): domain Eukaryota; kingdom Metazoa; phylum Chordata; class Mammalia; order Primates; family Cheirogaleidae; genus Cheirogaleus; species Cheirogaleus medius. The sequence continues at coordinate 24,527,848 of VBSM01000272.1, read as the reverse complement.
TGTAGATTTACCGTGGGAATTAAAGACAGTAATGTTTTTGAAGCACTGATGGCCGAGCCTTGCCTAAAGAAATCACTCAACAAAAAATGAAAATATTACCGATATTATTATAAGCCAAATTTTTCTATTATGTAGAAAAAGTAACAAAATTTTATTAGTTTTTTAATATGTGAAATAGGTATAAGAACTAAAATGCAAAGTTCCAAAGAGAACTTTTGGGTTTCATTCTTCAAGAGTTCTTCAATAGTCTAGGAGCAAAAATACCTTAGAGAAAGTGAGGAGAGGGGAAACAGGGGAAAAGGAAAAAACTGAAGTGAAGAAAGAAATATTGACCAAGCACCTGTCCCCTGTGTAATAGTCCCTGTGGCAGGCACTCACACATCATCTCATTTAATCTTTAGAGCAATCTGATGAGATGTTGTTTCATGCATAAGGAGTCTCCAAGAAGGTAAACCAGAATTTTAACCTATGTCCCTTTTTCTATCCCATGATGCTTCCAGGAGAGAAACTGTAAATATATAATACTAGGACTACATAAGAGAAATTTTTTTGAAGTTCACAAGTCTTCCATTTAATGCCAGAACAATCTATCCCCTAATGTAGTCATAATTCTAATCAATATTAAAGGTCTTATCCAAATATTAACATTTTACTGTAAGATAAGATTATAAAGAAAAGCTCAATTTGTAAAAGCACTACATTCTAGTAAAAGATAATGTTTACAGCAACAAAAAAAGTAGAAGGGATATGTTATAACAGTGTTTCATAAAGTGTGGTCCTTGGATCATATGCAAGAATCACTTGGTGTACCTGCCAGGACAGATTTGCCAAAAAGCTAGTCAAGGTTAAGTTCCTGGGATACTTATTTTGACAATGTACCTAATTTAATACTTGTGCTTTTGGTTCTTTTTATTATTGAAAAATAACAATTGTACATATTTATGGAGTACAATGCAATGTTTCAATACATATAGGAATATTACATATTGGGAATCAATATCCTGAAGACATAATATGAATTGCAAAATACTGAGCATTATATATTTATTCATTTCAATCCCAACTCTCCATTATTCACATTTCAGCAATGTAAGTAAACCCTCAGATCAACTCCCATTGACATATCACTCGTTTTGTTGGTATTTAAATTTGAACATGAGTTTGTCTGATATATTGGGTTTAATTGTGCCAAACAAAAAAGACATATCCACCCAGAACCCATGACTGTGACCTTATTTAGAAAAAAGATCTTTGCAGGTGTAATTAAGTTAGGAGGTATAACAGGGAGTGAGAGGGGACACAGTTGTTTTTTTGGTTAGGAAAGACAGAAGAGAACATAAATATCAATTAACATTAGATGCTAAAGAAAAAAATTTTATCTAAATATGTATTTAAAACTTTTAAGAGTAATCATTAATAATAAAGCAATGAAATTAATAAAATCCAAATCACAAAGAACAAAATTAAAAAATTTTTAATCAATTTTTTTAAAAGCAGGAATAAATAGAGGAAGCAAGTAGGAACAATGAAGATGGAAGCTAGAGAACATAAAATAATAGAATACTATGAATCAAAAGAAAATAAATTAACAAATCCATCCACGCTGACTGTAAAGATATAGCTGAAATAAAATGGCACAGAAAAGTTTAAATAAAAGGACAGAAAATATACATCAGACAAATGTGGAAAGAATAAAAAAATAAATGTAGAAATATGACCATCCCTTGGTATCCCATATGGGATTAGTTCCAGGACCCATAGTACTAAAATCCATGAATGCTCATGATCCTTATATAAAATGGGGTAGTATTTGCATATAACCTATGCACATTCACCATATACTTTAAATTATCTCTAGAATACTTATAATATCTAATACAACATGAATGCTATATAAAACCAAAGTTGTTATACTGTATTGTTTTTATTTGCATATTTTATTTTTGTATTATTTTTATTTTATTATTTAAAAAATTTTCTCCTATATTTTGAGGACAATTTTTTAAAAAATATTTTTGGTCCACAGTTTCTTGGATCCATAAATGGCTGACGGTACTAATATTAATTCAATTCAAGAATAAGAAAGGATATTTTGTGATTAAATATGTGATTCACTAAGAATATATGTAGCTAACCTTTACACACAAAATAATATAGACTTGAAATATATAAGGACAAAACTAGAAATACAAGAAGGATTTAACAAATCCACATTAACACTGGGGGATTTTATCCTACCTGTCAGAAAGCAACAGATCAAGTAAATAAAAAATTAGAATATGTTATAACTTAACAAATATGATTAAACACAAACACACACACACTCACTCTTTTGAAACAAAGGAACATAATACCACAAAATGTCTGCAAAAATTCACAATGCCTTTGGCCACTAAAATATCAAATAATTTCCAAAAGTAGAAAAATCTATCTAAACATAAACCTCAATGCAATAGCACTAGAATTTTTTTAAAAAATAATAACCTCCAATAAGACTTTTTACTTAAAAGAAATCAATAATATGCTGTCTCCAGGAGACATCCAAACCACAAGGATACACACAGGCTCAGTGTGAAAGGATGGGGAAAAATATTCCACACAAATGGAAACCCAAAGAGAGCAGGTATAGCTATTATCATATCAGACGAAACTGACTTTAAATCAACAGTGGTAAAGAAAGCCAAAGGTGGTTATTATATAATGGAAAAGAGAGCAATTCAACAAGAAAACATAACAATCCTAAAAATACATGTACCTAACACAGAATGTCCCAGATACATAAAACAAATTCTACTAGAACTAAGCAAAGAAATGAATAGTATTATCATAATTTCTGGTGGCTTCAACACCCCACTGTCAGAGCTGGAAAAATCATCAGAGCAGAAAATAAATAACACTGGAATTGAATGAAACCCTAAAAGAAATGGACCTAACAGACATTTACAGAACATTCTACCCTAAAACTAATGAATATACATTCTTCTCTTCAGCACATGGGACATTCTATAAGATTGATCATATCTTAGACCACAATAGATGTCTCAACAAATTTTAAAAAATTGAAATCAATGTAACCCTAACAATATTTGTACCCCCATTATATGATGAAATAAAAGAAAAATAAAACCAAAAAAAAATTGAAATCATATCACGTATCTTCTGAGACCATAGTGGAATAAAACTAGAAATTAATTCCAATTCTACACAAAGTCATGGAAATTAAACAACATGCTGCTAAATGATTATTGGGTCAATGATGAAATTAAGATGGAAATCAAAAGATTCCTTGAACTGAACAACAAAGGGGACACAGCTATCAATCTCTATGGGAGTCAGCAAAAACATCCCTAAGGGAGAAAATTCATAGTTTTAAATGTGCACATCAAAAATTCAGAAAGATCACAAATTTACAATGTAATATCACATCTCAGGAAACTAGAAAAGGAAGAGCAAACCAAACCAAAGACAGCAGAAGAAAACAAATAATAAAGTCAGAGCAGAAATCAATGAAATAAAAAACAAAACAAAACAAAAATACAAAAGGTCAGTGAAACAAAAAGTTGGTTCTTTTAAAAAAATAAACAAAATTGATAGACCTTTTGCTATATTAACCAGGAATAAAATAAAAAGGACCCAAATAAGCTAAATCAGAAATGAAAAAGGAGATATTACAACTGATAGCACAGAAATACAAAAAATCTTCTATGAATACTAAGAAAATCTCTATACACATAAACTAGAAAATATAGAGGAAATGGACAAATTCCTGGAAGCACACAACCTTCCAAGACTCAATAAGGAAGAACTAGAACTCCTGAACAGACCAACAAGGAGCAGTGAGATTGAATCAGTAATAAAAAGTCTTTCAACAAAAAAAATCCCCAGACCAGATCATTTCACAGCTGAATTCTGCCAGACCTCCAAAGAAGAACTGGTACCCACACAGCAGAAATTATTACAAAATATTGAGAAGGAGGGAATCCTTCCCAACTCATTCTATGAAGAAAGGATCACCTTAATACAAAACCCAGGAAAGGTCACAACAACAACAAAAAAGAAAACTAAAGACGAACATCCCTTATGAATATAGTAGGTGCAAAAATCTTCAATAAAATACTAGCAAACTGAACTCAATAGAACATCAAAAAAATAATCCACCATAAAAAATTGGGCTTGATCACAGGAATGCAATGATGGTTCAATATATGTAAATCAATAAATGTGATTCACTACATGAACAGAAGCAAAAACAAAGACAATAGGATCATCTCAATAGATGCAGAAAAAGCATTTAGCAAAATCCAGTACCCTTTCATGATTAAAAAAAAAACTCAACAAACTAGGCATAGATGGAACATATATCAAAATTATAAAAGTCATATATGACAAACCCACAGGCAATATCATACTGACTGGGGAAAAGTTGAAAGCATTCCCCCTAAGAACTGGAACAACACAAGGTTGCCCACTGTCATCACTTCTATTCAACATAGTCCTAGCTGGAAGTCCTAGCCAGAGCACTCCGTCAAGAGAAAGAAATAAAGAGTATCTAAATTGGGAAAGAGGAGGTTAAACTATCCCTTTTTGTAATGATATGATCTTGTATCTAGAAAACTCCAAAGACTCTCAGAATTGATAAATAAATTCAGCAAAATCTCAGGTTACAAAGTCAGTGTACACAAATCAGTAGCATTTCCATATACCAATAACAGTCAAGCTGAGAGTCAAATCAAAGACTCAATACCATTCACAATAGCTACAAACAAAATGAAATACCCAGGAATATACTTAACCAAGGAGGTTAAAGAGCTCTGCAAGGAAAACTATGAAATGCTGAGGATAGAAATTGCAAATGACACAAACAAATGGAAAAACATATTGTGCTCATGGATCAGTAGAATAAACATTATTAAATGTCTGTACTACCCAAAGTGATTTACAGATTCAATGTAAACCATCAAAATACCAATGGCATATTTCACAGATCTAAAAAACTATTTCTTTCCTTTGTTTGGAAACAGAAAAGAACCTGAATAACCAAAGCAATCTTAAGCAAATAGAACAAAGCTGGAGACACTATTACCCAACTTCAAACTATACTATAAGGCTATAGCAACCAAAACAGCATGTGACTAGTACAAAAAGAGCACCATATGGGAAAATTGGATAGCCACATGTAGAAGACTGAAAAAGGACCCACACCTTTCACCTCTCACA
>VBSM01000272.1:24391019-24515944 GCA_008086735.1 Cheirogaleus medius | reverse complement strand
CTTTGCCTAGGCCAATGTCTAGAAGAGTATTTCCAACATTTTCCTCCAGAATTCAGGGTCCACTCTTAACCATAACAAGAACTTCCTCCTTGACCAAACTTTAGTCAGGCTCCTCTGAGCCCTCTTCTTACCTAGGCCTCAAATATAGCCCCTGTCCCATTCTTGGCTTGCTCAGTTCAGTTTTAGCAAAGAATCCTGTTAAGTCAGTGTAGAAAGAATTATCCTATACTTGATATTGAATCAAGTTCTTCCTAGTACCTTTCATCCACTGACTCCTTCACTCTGCTCACTGGCTACAAATCTCCAGCTGTCTTTGCTGTATTCAGAGTTGAGTTCAATCTCTCTCTCCTATCACAATAGTCTTAAATAAAGACTTCCTTGCCATTTCTAATAAGTGTCAGGTGTATTTATTTTACAATCATTGTGCTATATTGCCTCTAAAAAGTAATTAAACAGCAATTTAGTTGTAATGCCATTAAACTCAGTAGAAATGCAACATAACGTATCAGTTAGGAGTGAGACTACAGAGCAGGACTCTCTGGGATGTTCTGCTACTTCCCAGCAGGACCTTAGGAAAGTTGCATATGTTCTCTGCTTTAGGTGGACTCATTTGCAAAATGGAGATTATAACAATAGTATCTATTTCACAGGTATCTTTGTCAAAATTAAATGGTAGTAGCACATATGGAGGTCTTAAAAATTATTAGCTAGTTTTAGCTGTGATTAAGAAATATATTGTTATATATATTAACTGAAGCAAACCCTGATCAATCTATTTAATTTTGCAAACTGTCCTCTAATCCTAGCCCCTCCTGCATTATCCTGCTGTATAGTTTTTTGTAGCACTTATCATTTAGCATGCTATATGATTTACTTATTTATTATGGTTTTTGTTTATTTTTTGCATCTTCTTTTAGAATGTCAATTCCCCAAGAGGGAGAATTTACTGTGCCTCACCTATGGAAGGCACTCAAGCAATATTTGTTGACTGGATGAATTAAACATTGGTGTCTAAGGAAAAGCAGGTGAGGGAAAGGATGGAAGAAGTGAGTAGACATTCAGAAGAGTATTTGGTACTGTCAGGACTGAAGCAATAGTTCCACTGTATGTTCAATTTTCCTTTTCTAAAAAGCTAATAATCTTCAGTTTTATAATTCAGTAAAAATTAATCATCTTGCCTTTCTCATAAATTTTATTCTTAATACCTGACCTTGTTTTTATTAAAAATGTTCTATAGTAATATATACATTTAAATGTTTTTACCACAATCTCCCATCTATATTTATGCCTTTAAAGTCATCTATGTAAAACTTCCAGGATTTAAATAGACTAAATATGCTAAAATTATACATTTTACTCAGAGAAAGCAAATATGCAAAAGCAATGAATATTTGCATAGCTATAATATGTGAGAAATCCAGGAAGATAACTAATGATTATTCTTTGCTGTGTATTGTTGTATATTTTTTATCATGTTTTATAATTATATATCTCTCTGCAGTTAACTATTGTTATCTCCATTTCACAGATGGGAAAATAGACACTAAAATAAACTGTTTAGGGCCTGTCACACAGAAGGTAGCAGGATTTTGATTCAATTCAGCTTTATGTAGCTTCAAAATTTCTGCTCAGTCTATACCAGGCTTTTAGATTCAGTTTTCCCCTTAAATAATTTTCTTTTCTTTTTCTTCATTCTAATAAACTCCACAGGAGATGATGGAAAAGAACTTCATCTTACCTGTAAAGGAGGTTTTTTTTTTTTAGAGACGGGGTCTCGCTCTTAGTCAGGCTGGTTTCGAACTCCTGACCTTGAGCTATCCACCCGCCTCGGCCTCCCAGAGTGCTAGGATTACAGGCGTGAGCCACCGCGCCCGGCCCTGTAAAGGAGGTTTTAAAAAGCTGAGGCTTCCTTTCAACACCAGAAATGCCAGTTTATTGATGCTTTAGACAGATTTCTCTTATGTTAAGCCTACCAAAGCAAGCAAAAGGCAAAGACCAACCTTATCTCCATCAACAATGAATCTTCAGGTAAGTCTTTTATAACTTTTGATGTTTAATACTAAAGTAAAGCAGGGGCTATATCTTTTTCTAAGATCTATAGGTCCAGAGAACCTTTAAAATCAGTACCACAATGCAGATTTATTTAAGCAATAAACAAATAGACATTGCATCCAGCTTTGTGACAAGTTTAAGGCCGAATCCTAGCTCTTCAACAATTAGCAGTGGGGGCCAGGCGTGGTGGCTCATGCCTCTAATCCTAGCACTTTTGGAGGCCAAGGCCAGAGTATCACTTGAGGTCAGGAGTTCGAGACCAGCCTGAGCAAGAGCGAGACCCTTGTCTCAAAAAAAAAAAACAAAACAAAACAAAGCAAAACAAACAAACAAAAAAAACAATTAGCAGTGTGATGTTGAACAACAGCCTTCTCTTCCTGAACTGCAATGGAAAGAAATAGTTTTCAACAGACTGCCAGACTCTAAGGCCCTCAAAGGCTAGTAGGGGCCTGGGAAAAATTGGAAAGTCAAATCTTTTTAGAAGACAATTTTTTTTTCTTAAAAACTCTAACCACCTCCTCTATAGAAGACATATAAATTTAATTTTTTCTTCAAACAGAATGAAGTAGAGCTGAAGATTTGGGCCCTTGGGTTAAGCTTAGGTAAAAGACCTTTGGATTAATTATATAGAAGGTCCCTTCCAAGTTTGCTGTTCTATGATTTGAGGTTTTTGCCCTTAAGAAGCTTATGTTTTAACCATTGGGATAAGAGTAAAAATACATTATATTAGATTAGATTAAAGGCAGTATACACTTACAATACTATTAATTGCATGGTATTAATTATATAATCTAAAGCCTTAGTACTCAGAGTATGGCCATCCACTAAGGGCTTGTCAGAAATATCTCACTCTAGAAATGCTAAAACAGAATCTGTGTTGTGACAGGATCTCCAGGTGAGTCAAATACACATTAAAATTTGAGAAGCCAGATCAAATGTAGTGTTTCTCCAAGGTTGGACTGCCTACAACAAAATCATGCTAGGGGGCATTTGATAAAGATGTAGATACTGGGGCCCACTGAAGACTCACCAAACCAGAATCTCTGAATATGAAGTCAGAAATCATTGTTATTAATAGGCAGCCCGGATGATGCTCGCACACAATAAAATTTGAGAAACACCATTTAAGGTAGTTCAGAGATCTGAGAGTCTTTTAGTAAGTCAGAAAGAGAAAAAGAAACAGAAAAGGCTGTGAGTTTTAAAACAGAATATTGGATATTGGAATATTGCTTTCAAAGTTCAAGAAACGGGCAAATTAGAGCTAATTATCAACAACAAGCAATTAAGCAGAGGTTAGCTGCAGGGGAGGATGGTTAGCTAGATCAGGTGGATACAGTTTGTCCCAAAAGTTAGCAAGAAGGACTCCCCTGGGAGCTATAAAAGGCAGCTTTTCAACTTGAGACCTGGGAGATAGGGTCACTGAGGAAAACTTTTCAGTGACCAGAGTTATATTTATCCTCCTGCCTAAGGCACTCACCAATTAGGTGTGCCATAAATGCAAGTTGGCCTTCCTGCTAGAAAAGCCACAAGGGTCGAGGAATGCCTCTCTATGTCCTGATTTATTAGAAAGGAACAAGTTCTTAGAAAAACTTTTGAGCAAAAGCCTACAAGCAAAGTTGGAAAGAGAAAGACTCTGGGAACATGGTATGGAATTAAAACTCACATCAAAGTTCTGAAGAGAGGAAGAATATGACAAAGATGAAAAAGAAAGAGAAATTCTACATGATTACTACCCCAGTGTTGTCCATGAGCCAAAAGCATCAGCTTCTCCTGGAGGCTCGTTAGGAATTCAGACTCTCAGGCCCCCAATCAAAGACCCCCTGAAAAGGACTCAGCAGCTTAACAAGATCCCCAGGTGATTTGTATGTATTTTATGGTTTAAGGAGCCCTGCATCATATCAGTGGTTCTTGAAAATGGTTTTACATTAAAATCACCTGGGGAGCTTTTAAAAATGTGAAAGCTTAAAATTTTGCACTCTAGAATCTCTGGGAATGGATCCCAAGCATCAGCATTTTTAAAAAGCTCTCTTTATATAGCTAATTTTGAAGACCATTGTTCTATATCCTTGGAGTTCTGAATTTACATTACAGGTACAACACTTTGGACTTTTTCAAAGAAGGTAGCCACTGACCTTTTTGATTAAGCCATAGTATTCTGTGTGCCATAAAACTTTAAGGTACTAGTAGGTAAACAGAATTTTGGGTGATGATTTAGTGAATTGCTGTTAAATACAGGGACGGCAACACATATTGACATGTATTTGACAGTTAATAGAAAAGTTTGCTCTCTTCCCACCCAAATGCATCAAACACCCATCAAAATACTCATCAATTTAGTTAATCCTCTGAGAATAAGTGGAAAAGCCTAAAGAAATCAAAATGCTCTTCTAATGGCTGAAATATTATGAGAACTAGCGGTATTTACATCTCTTCTTGCAGTTAAAGGTCATGACATTATAAGAGAACTGAGCATTTGAGATGTGAGTGTGTTTTAATAATCAGATAATCTTGAGCCTAAGATAAAAGGTCTTTGTTCAAATCTACAACACACACGTTTTAACTACTTGTACAATGAACATACCCTGACACTTTTACATGCTGGAATATGTGAACTCTTATGGTAATTTTATTCTTTTCTTACAGCAAAAACAACTTAAAATTCAAAAATGTAAAATCATGAAGTAGACATTCAGTAGGATTTTAAAAACTGAAATGTAGAAGTGATAAAACTATACAATTTGGTGTTAATAGGGACACCACACATAGCCACCACAAAAGAATAACTTGCAGGAGGAACTTATCCATTCTAGATCCTAAATAACTTGAAATGTTGTTGGATATAATACTCAAAGCTTCAAACAGGAGAATGAAAATGTATATAATATGAATAATCAATAAAATTAGGTTGAAAAATTAATATGATTAGCAAACAAATTCTTGTTGGTTTCACACTGGTTAGAACTCATGATTCAATACAGCAGGAAAGCCACCTTGCACAAAATGCTGCATGACATATAGAAGACATAAACTGAAATCTGCAAGCCTGAGGGGAGACCATAAAGAAAGCAACTGTGTAAGAATAAAGATAGAAACAGACAAGGTTTTAGTACATAGGAATGGGCAGGAATCAATCGTTTAATAGTCAACAAAATTTATTGAATAACTATTTATTAGATACTATGCTATTCAGTAAGGCTACAGACAGTTGAAGGCTGGATAACTAGGAGTTTGTGTAAATATTGCTTTCCTACCAACAAAGAGAAAATGAACTCCGAGGTGATGCCCCATAGAGAAAGCCTTCAACTAGCTGAACATTCTCATCTAGCTAAAAGTAGAGAATCTGATAAATGCTTTACTTGCCTACCTGACAACTTAATCTCTCAGGAGCTCGCAAAAGGAATGAGAAGTACCTCTCTTCACATTATTCTGACTCAGTGGAAGAAAGGGCTGAATAAGGAAATCACTGAGACCTTGGGACAAAATGACAACACCATTATACAGGATATCAAGCAGTGTGTATGACATCAGGAAAGTCAAGCTCAAAGATCTCAGAGAAAAAGCAAGGAAAAAATGGACAGAGAAAAATTCAAGATTTTCCAGACCATGTTTTTAGATAGTGGTGTATTTTTGTCAAGAGATATTGGACATGTCACAAAACTGATAAGAATGTATATAATAAGAAATTCAACAAACAGATTAAAATGCTGAAATTAGAAAACTAAAATTTGATGGAGAAAAAGAAAAGAACTAGCAAAAAATAGCCCATAGAATATTAGGGATGATAATAAATGTGGGGAAAACAATAAGAAACAAAAAAATTGTTTAGGGACTCTCTATATTGTGATCAAACTGTCCTTAATATGCAAAGCTGGTAAGTAATGTACCTGATCAAATTTCTTAAAGGGGATACCAAAATCCCCTCACTCCCGAAACTATGGATACTTGTATTTCTCTGAATATGTTGTGATGTCAACTCACTCTCTTAGAAAAAGAGAAATTGGAGCTTATCAAACTTCACTATGAGTTGTACCTTCATCGAGAATGTTTAACAACCTTATTTTAAGGAGAGTGTCTTTATCCATACTTTGAGTAACCTGCACAAAAGCTAACCTACTATAAGGGTTTTTTTTCCCTTAAACAGACTATCATATGCACTTTAGAAATATTTTGGGAAATGATTAGACCCAGAGATACTGTAAGAGATGAATGAAACCAGGCATTTTAAATTCAAGTACAATTGAAATATGAAAATAGATTGAATTTATATTAACTTCTAAAGTAGAATAGGCAGAGTGAGTTTTTACAGCTTTCATTTGAAAAGAATAACACATTGAGTTGTCATTTCTCAAAATTATTAACTCAGCTATCTGTGGCCAGTCATATTATTTGACAATACATATTGAGCCATCTAAATTTTAATATACTTTAAAATGTGACACCTCATATTCAGGGTAAAATAGCCACATTTCATCCCAATTTAATAGTAAAAGATAAAAAAAATTATTCTCTGCAATATGTAGAGGTCAGCTCACGTAGTAGTAAATGAAATACTAATTTTTAGATTCTATAGATCAATCCCCAAATATGTATCATTTAGAAGTGATAATCCTCTGAAATGAAAATAATATAGTATTATGGTTTGAGTTCAGTAGTGCCCCGTGCTGTTTGGAAAATGCTTTAACCTTACTTTAAACCATGCATTCCAAAATTCCAAAAATGATTAACGTAAAATTCAAATACATTAGGCTGAACAATGTTCTTTTGAACAACAAAATTCACATTGAATTTATTTACATTAATAATTGTTTTATCTGGTAAGTAATCAATTAAATTGAACTCTTTTCCTCTTATTGTCAAGATGAAAATATATATGAATTTTCCTAGTGAATTTTTTAGAGAAAATAAGATCTTTAAGAACATCTACAATGCTGAGAGGAAAAAAGCGTGGCATCATGCACATAAAGTTATTTTAGATCCCACCTAGGCTGAACTACTGTAACAAATCATACATATTGAAGAATAATTTTTTAAACCTAAGCTGCAAGTGAAACTTTAAAAGATGTTTTAAGAAAAAATAAATTAGTCTACATGTACCTTATTCTTAGACGTAGTTAGACCAGTGGTAGATAATTTAAATGTCCTCAAAGGACAAATCAAGTAAATTTTGACACAGACTTTCTCCCCCAAAGATTAAACAGTATTAAGCAACCAGAAACATTTTTTTTAACTTCCAAAAAAAAGTACTCTTCCATTCTTCCTGAAGCCTGGGAAGTTTTTTTTGTGGTTGTTCTTTGTTTATGTGTGTATGTGTGTGTGTGTTTTATTTTTCCACTTTTAATAGATGTGGCTACAAACACTTTCATTTTAAATTCTCTATAAGAAAAAGAGCAGTGCAAGAACAATAAATATGGTCACAGGCACCTACTAGGGGAGATTAGGGGGAGTTGGTAAATGGGAGACTTGCCACATAATTTATATAAAGGAGACACCTACTATTCAGCTCTAACCAACTGTTTCCTAGCAAGGATTGGGGAGCAATGTTGTCAAACCCTCTGTTTTTTTAAAAAAAGAAAACCCAATCTTTATGTGAATCCTGACTTTCAAATGTTTGCACTCTGGGAGTCCCAGGGCTCTCACCTTAGGGGCACATACTGGGACAGCAGGGCCTAGCCCCCTAGTGGGTGGATGGGGCCATGTGACTAGTTCTAGCCAGTGATTTATAAATCAGATTTTAATTGTAAATGTACAACCTTCCAAATTTCTTTCCTCTCTGCTATGGCAACTAATATTCCAGAATAGTGGCTGTTTCATCAAGCCAGGTCCAAAGCGAAGACAATTCAGTATAATTGTCCTCCCATAACATATAACATGGGTGAGAGATAAAACTTTGTTATTTGTGTGGGGGTGTATGTTATTGTTGTAAGCTTATCCTGACTAATATAGCTACTAAGTCAATTAAAAACACAAATGTAACACCATGTGTGCTAACACAAACCCACACATCAATGTGGATTTGAATTTACCTGTGGACCATCAGTTTGCAGTCTAAATCACACCAAGTGTGCTTATTATGAGAGCTTGTGTGCTTTGTGCTCAATAAACAAAAAATAAAACCTTAAGTTGCTACATAGAACATACATTCCGGCATTAATTTGTGAAGGAGGTGGAAGAGGAGGGAGAAGGAGGAGACAGGAAGGGAGAAGAGGAAGAAGAGAATAACAAATGGAATAAAACAAAATGCACAAAATAAAAAATGTATTAAGGTGGTCAGATCTGGTTAATATTCAAAAACAGTCAAGTCTGTTCAGAAGCCCATGTAGATACCTATCTTACTTTCCATAATTTCCTTTTCCAAATACATCTAGAACCTTCTGAAGTGTTGGGATTCCCTCACAGCCCGGGTTTTAAACCTTTCTGCCCCTCCACTAAATGTGCTAGGTCTCAGTTTCTCTCTGGGAAAGCCAGTTAGCAATTTACCAGACCTTTATATTGTATAGAGTTAATGTATTCATGGCTATCAATATAGTGTTTCTCTTTACTGTAGTATTTTTATCTCTAAAATGTCTGTATAAACTCTTCCTTTGGAGAAGTCTATAGCTTAGTATAATAGTTGAGGGTACGGATTCTGGAGCCAGACTGAGTTCAAACACTTATATTATGTGGCTTTGGGAAAGCAATGATATGCTGCTTTGCCTCCATTTTCTTATCTGCAAACTAAAGAAATAAAGAATATCTACCGCATCAGTTTCTCTTAAACACTTGGAACAGTGCCTGGCACATGGTAAGTGCCATATAAGTGCATGTTAAATAAGTGAGCAAATAAATAAATATATGTTGGGAATGTTAGGTTTTTGACTGCTGTGAAATATTGCTTGGGAGTTGGCAGGGAAGGTATAGGATTGGTGAAGAGGTTTGAGTAACCGTCAACACCCGTTAAGTCTCACCATATACTACTCACATGCCTGATATTCAACTTACTCATTATTGTTAACAATAAGAGTCAGTGTTGCTGCTGCTGCTACTGCTGATGTGTTATTGTTGTTTAATCTTAGTGAATATTCCCACATCAAGCTTACATGACTGGTGGTAAGAACTGAATGGCTGACAGACATTTTCATTATGTGACAACAGGTGGAAAACAATATTTAACAATAACACATAAAAAGAAAGAGAAAACCTACTCAGAAGCTAAACAAGACATCTGTCTCTTGCTATTGTCAATATACTTGAAAAGCTCTAACCCAGCTCTCCAAAAGCCTTCCCTCAGAGCTTAAACTCCAGTGTGAAGAAAAAGCATGTCATTTCAACAAGCCTTTGCTCTTAACTTAGAAAATGACTTGGCTTTTCAGTTTATCTCTTTTTATATAGTCAAGCATAAAATTTATGGGATGCATTCCATCAAAAGACTGCTTCCTCATAAAATATCTTTCCCAGTGTGTACTGTATTCACATGTAACTCTATAAAAGTACAAGTTTGGGTTGACTCCGTTTCTACACCCAGTTGTATTTATGACTTTCAGTAGACAGTCATCAACAAAAAGCAGCTGAAAAAGCTGTTTCTTGACCCTTTGCCCTTCCCCAACCCCCTTTGTTTTCCGGTGTTCTGGTTGTTGTTGTTTTCATGCTGTGGTAACCCATAAATGGCAGTTTACAAGTCTGTGCAATAAACTGTGCTTTATAATCCTAACTTCTCCTGGTTCTCTCTTTTTGAATAAAGAGAGGGTGGAGAGGTATGCAAACAGTACTTAGAAGAATGCCTGACTTTTCTAACAGATTTAGAGATATATTTTCTTATTTTCTAAGCCTAAAAATGCCTAGGTGGTAATCTCGAAAAACGTATTTACAAATAATTAAGGAAATGATTGTGAAACAACCTGTAGAAATTTTCAGAATTGAAAAGTTCAAAAACAAAACCTCCAAAACAAATTACAAACAAGTCATCCAGCATATTACACTCAATGCAGATGTCCTCTGTATCCATCTGTAAATCTTATTTATCTCCTGGAACAAATAATGTCTCATCATGAAAGTTACTACTTTATATATTTTGTTTTTATTTCCTGCAGACTTGACCTTATTCGCAATGTCTGAGGAGACCAATAGGCTTGAAAACTATTCATACTTCTTCAAAATACTATATTTGAAACAAAAAACAATTCTGTGTGGTAACTACTTCCAATCCTTACAATACCACAGTTGCCTCTCTTTGCTTTATGAAATAGATTTCCATTTTGTGTCAGGAATCTTTACAAATGTCTTTAAACCAGAAACTCCTCAGAGATCAAAAACACGAGAAATACAGCTTTTTGATGATAAACACTAAATTAGACAATCACCAGTGTAATTGCGTTTTTGTCTATTCAGGATATTGTATGAAATATAAAAAAGCTAAACATTTTTTCTTAAGTTATTTTTCTATACTTCCTGTTACTCAATATCCAAATACAAAGAACTTTGAAGCTACCAATCAAAACTCAAATGACAAAAAAAAAAAAATCAAAAAATTTTGTTGATTAAGAGACTAGTAATAAACTTTTGGAATTAGACGTCAACTATATTTTTATACAGCATTTCACAATTTATTTGTACAAGCAAGAGACTCTTGCCTAAAATGCATTCACTCTCCCATTCAACATTCAATGGGACAGCTCTATTAATTCTTCCTCGAAATTGCAAATACATTCATTTGAATGAGGGGAATTGGAAGCCCCATGGGGGTACTAAAATAAAAGCTATTTTCCTTATAACAGAAGCAGATGTTTAAAGAAGTGATTCTAAAACTATGTGTGGGAAAAGAGGTATGCATGGGTTGAATTCCCATATCACCCTCAAACTCTTTCTTTTATTTAAAAGTGTAACTAGTAAATTCAACTGTTTAAAAGGAGAGTGAGAAGAAACTTATAGAAATCTTGTAAAACTACTTGGACTCTTTTTTGGTTGTTAAGCAATTTCTATTACAGAGGCAAATGTTTCATTTTCCATTATATCCATTTGCAAAGCAAATCACCTGCAGGGATACATAGAATAATAAAGTCCCAGCATGAAGACTAGGCACACACAGATCCCTCGCAAGCCACAGAGTGAGTTCAAGCCTTGTGGCTTTTGGAGACTGGTCTAAGCTGCCATCCTTGCCAAATCTGAGGCAAAGCAAAAAGAATAACCGTGAGAACCAGAAAGAAAAGCAAGCTAGCAGCTGGCAGGAAAACAGGTGTAAGAAAAGGCCATTGGAATAAGGGGAGCACCAGTATTGCATATCAAGTACTTAATACTGTCACTAGCTCTAGGCATGGAAGAAGTTGGGTCAGATGAAACACAGAGAATCTGAAATATAAGATCTGAGGGTTCTTGGAATATTTGCAGCATATAGAATTCTTGCATCCATTCAACACATATTCAGTGCCTACCAATGTACAGAGTGCTGAGGTGACAAAGATAAAATATATGTAGTTCCATACCTCAAAAAACTCACAGTGACTTACGAAAGTCAGTGAAGGGACATTTAAAATATAGTCCAATAATATTTATGGTGGAAAAAAAGTACAAGATGCTTAAAGAGTCCAACCACAACAAACTGAGATTACAGAAAATTCTTATCAAAAGAGCAGATATTTTGAAGAACTAAAAGATAATTATATTTTTATAATATATGTTTATTTGTTCATCAACAAAAAAGTGTAATAGAATTTAGCCAGACCACAAAGTGGTGTGAGGACAGGAATAGTTTATGGATAGGTAACTGATGAGAAGCCAGGAAGGTGAAAATACCTATAGCTCATCTGAGGACTTCTAATAGATTTTGTCGTATCTGGACACAGGAAGGAAAGAGTCAAAGAAGCAGCTCAAGAGATCATGCAGGTCAGATTGTGAAAGGTTTGGTGCACCAAGCTCAGGAGTTTGCATTTTACTCTGCAGATTATTGGGAAACATTGAAAGATTTTAGGCAGGGGAGTGGTATATTTAGATTTGTGCTTCAGAGCAATCCTTCTGCCAATCCTGAGAAAGAATAGATAGAGGAAGAAGGGGTTGATCTAGAGAATAAAAGGTTAAGAAGCTGCTGCACAGAGAAAACGAGAGCAGAGATGAAGGGATAGATTCATATTGTTAGGAAACTGAATCAATAGGGTTTGGTGATGGGTCGTATTAAGGGAAAGAATGAGCCTGGTATGGCTATTGGCTCTTTTATTCGCCCAGTTAGAATATACAGGAGGAAAAGCATGTTGGAAAGGAGGGGGATAAAAGATTGATTTAGAAGTCCCTGTGGGGTATTCAAAAAGACCTATTTGGTAACAAGCATTTAGATATAGAGATTTAAAGTCCAGAGAAGCAGTCTGTGTTACAGATATGCATTCGGTTGGTATTATAACACTTGAATTTGTATGAAGACATAAGGAAGAATCTGCATGCAAGAAAAGTAGAGGGCCTAAGATGGAGCCAAAAGAAATAAGACCATTTGAGAGCAAATGCTTGTGTCTGGCATGGCTGGATATAGTTGTATCATGAAGCCAGCTCCAAGCTCAAAATGGCATGAAAGAGTTAAACACAGAGTTACCATGTGATGGTATATATACCTAGGTCTACATTCAAGAGAAATGAAAGCACATGGTCACATAAAAATTTGCACCTGAATGTTCATATCAGCATTGTTCATAATAGCCAAAAAGTGGAAACAACCCAAATGCCTATCAACTGATATGCTAATATAAAATGTGGTGTTTCCATACCATGGAATATTAAAGAAATGAAATACTGACACATGCTACAATATGGATGAACTTGAAAATACTATGCTACATGAAAGAAGTATACACATATTATACGATTCTATTTATGTGAAACATCTAGAATAGGCAAATCTACAGGAAGTATTATTGTGGTTGCCTAGGGCTGAGGGAGAGCCATGGAAAAAGTAGGAGTGATGGCTAAAGGATACACAGTTTCTTTTGGGGGTGATGAACATGTTCTAAAATTGATCATAGCAATGTTGGCACAACTCTATGTATGCCAAAAGATACAAATTGCACATTTTAAATTAGTAAAATTGTAGGGCATGTGAATTATATCTCAATAAAGCTGTTAAAAATGGTATGCAAGGGCACTTAAAAGCATAGGTAAGATAAATACAAGTAAATATGCTTCGAAGTTATTAAATTCTCTCTGAATGTTTACCTAAAGAAAAATAATCTTTACACTGCAATAAATGTTAGAAGACAGCAGTAGTAGGTAAATATTGAGGTAGGGGAACAAAGGAGTCTAATCAATCTAATAAAGATTCCCCATCCCTTTGGTGAAAGCGAAGTTCAAAGAGTAGGCAAGGAGACTGTACGGAGATGTTAGGAAGTTATTTCACAGGCAAATATAAAACATTTCATAGGCCTCTGCATTTTCTTCTGATATGGAGAAAATCTATGAAAGGAGACCAATTGCTTAGGCTCTTCTCATGGTCCCCATTTCCATTCACTACTGTAAGTGTTGCTGTAAGGAATGAAGAAAACAGGCACTGATTCCTACTCAAACAGGCCAAGTTTACAAACTGATTTCTCAAGTTTTCTGTAAGGAAAATTATGAAGCGTGTAACAGAGCTGCCACTCAGTTTCCTTTTTGGCTCTGTCCAGTTGCTTCACTCTTCTCCCAAGGCCTTGTTCCTCTTCACGTCTCCACACCTGCACGCACGACCACCGCCCTTCCCCCTCTCCATACTCTACAGTTCTTAAAGAGCCAACTAACAACATCCATCCCATCTCTTGAATTGTAAGCCCACAACAATTTCTCCCTTCTCCAATTCCTATTGCACTTACAGGTAGAATCTCACAACCTGTGAGATTCACAAATCTCACAACTTGGTGTTCTCTAACTTAATGTGTATGTATTTTCTTAACCAGGAAGTAAGTGGCTCAATAGCAGACAGGATGTTTCTGTATATTCTCTGTCATGCTAGCCAGGGCAGGAAAATAACTATTTCACTCTCAATCTACTTGACTCATAAATATTTCTAGAAGCATATGTTCACAATACTGCCGAAATAACATTCTCATTAAATGCTGGATGACTGCATAAAACAAAAGAATATTTAAATAATTATTAATGTTCTCAAATTATTTCCTATATATGTTAAAAATAATTTGCAGATGTATCAGAATGTATTCTTTCTCTGCGCTTAATAAAAAGTTGCTGAACCCTTATTGTGTGCTGAGATTTTCTCCAAGTTCTATACACACATTATCTAATTTTAGTCTCTTATAAGGTCCTATGAGGTTGTTACTCTTATTATCTTTACCCTGCAGATAAAAATATTGTTTAATAATTTGTTCAAGTTTACAAGGATTTCCCCACATTAAATGCAATAAATTTGTTAGTGTATTTATTCTTCTTGCCTTCTAATGGCCAAAAGACTCCTAATGAAATACTGAAAAATATAATGGTTCAGAGTCAGAAAGACCTGAATTTAAGTCCCAGGGCTAAGCTCTCAGAATCACAGTTTACTGAAACATACAATGGGGATAATAATACCTGACTCACAGGGGGATGAGAAATTAACACATCTGAAAGCTCCTAGCCAGGGCAGGCAAACAATACTATTTCATTCTCAGTTGACCTGAATCATAAATATTTCTAGAAATTTACCAGCAATTCCAGAGGTGTTGAGGCATTTTCCAGGGTATTATTGCAGGTATATATTTGCTACAATCTTATAATTTTAAGCTTTTCTTCAAATAGATGAAGGGCATCCCAATTATGCCATCTTGTTCTTATCAAAGGCCCACTGTATATTCTAACAGTCATATTACATACCACTCCTAATTTGCTTCTAAATCAAGAGCAGTTCTCCATTTCTTCAGCAAGTAACTTAAAGTGTAAACTTGAAAATGACAAAGTAAGGCAAAGTATGTAAAAGTTTTTTTGAGCATGTATGGATTTGTATGTTTGTGCCAGTGAATGCTTAGTACTGATGAGGGAAGGAAACATAGATGTTAATCTAGAACAGTTTTTCAAGGCATACCTCTTCGGCACCACATTCTTATATAAGAAATATCCTTCACTAACTAAATTCCATACTCATTTATTCCCCTTTGGAAAAATCATAAGAACTGACCTACCAATAATGTATAAAGCATAAATAACGGTTATCTTTCAAAATATAATTAGGCTTGTAGAACAGTGACAGTGAAATGTATTTAATTAAACATGTAACTAGTCTCCTCCTCTTGTTGAATCTGGGCAAGAAGCTCTGGTTGAAATGTGGGCAAGAAGCCCTAGTACCTCCAAGAAAAGACCTCCAAACTGCAGCATGGCTCACAGAGGAAAATTCCCTGTATAAGTGCTTGCATTGTTTTCTTAGGGCCAACTCTGCTGATAGATTGCATAACATAATTAAGTGAGTTTTTGTTTTATTGTAGGTTTGACAAATATTTATTGATTGACCATATGACAGTACTGTGGGGATACATCGGTGCATAAGAACAAAGTTGCTTTCCTCCTGAAGCTTATAGTGTAGTTGAAAAATAGATAGTAGGGTGACCGTATAATTTATCACAAAAAGTGGGACACTTTTGAGAGTGAACAGAGGCTCTATTAATAATTAAGCTGAGATAAAACTGTCTGGGAAAAACCAGAACATATATCCTTACACTTACCTTTTTATTCTTTTTCATGGGTTTTTGTTTTGTTTTGTTTTTTTAACTTTTGCTTCCCTAGCACTGTATGAAGTTTTGGCAGGTACCATAACTTCTCCTACCTTCTTTAGTCCCAAGAACAGTTCACTTCAGTAATCTGAATATCCTGTCCAGTACAATAATTAAAACTCCAAACTTTATTTCCCTTGAAGCAGTGGTTCTCAATTTGAGCAGGGCAGTAGTGAAAGGGTAGAGGTATTTTGGCCTCAGGGAATATCGGGAGACATTTTTAATTGTCACAATTGAGGAGAGGGGATGCTACTGATGTGGTGGGTAGATACCAGGGATGCTGCTAATCATCCTAGAAAGTACAGGACAGCCACCCACAACAAAGAATTATCTGTCCCCAAACCTCCATGATGCTGAGCTTGATCAATCCTGCCCGAAGGCAACTGTTTTCTCCTAGTTAGAGCTTATTTTAGAGCTAAAAATCTGCAAAGACAATGGGAAAGTAGTAAGATTCTTTTTTCTCCTTTAGCTTCATTCCTCTACCACTCCTAGCAGTAGTTTGTGCCTCTCCAATTTTGACTCTGAGGAATAAGGGATTAGGAATAAAGGGCATATTCTTATAGCTGTTAGATATGACCTGGATTTTTTCCTCTTTTGGATGTAGTGGACACACAATTGCTGTAGGTGTTAGTGTCAGTAGTTGTGTTGTTTTAAACAACAACAAGGCAATAATAGTGTGTAATGCCTCTCTAGGTGTAAAGATTGGGAAGTGTTGATTAATTTTAGTAAAAAGAAAGTTCTTGATAACCTGAATTGGAACTGTGTAGAGTATGTGAGTTGTGTGCAGAAATCAGATTAAAGAATGATTAGTAAATAAAATATAGGGAAAGTGATTCTACAGACTCATTTTTTTAGGTACTTGGCTTAAGTTGGCACAGAATAAAGAAGGGAATGCAAGGCTAGAGATGGTTCTTAAGAGGCGAGAGATGTAAATGAGTTTAAATGGAAATGGCCAAAGAAAGAGGGACTGAAGACATACACGTGTGTGTGCTCACACACATGCACACACATGCATACACAGTGCTAATGGCATGTGCTGAGGCTTAGAAGGAGAGAGGGAGGAAGGGAGGAAGGGGAGAGAGAGGAGAGTAAGAGAGAAGGAAAATTTTGATAAAGCATGGTCCTCAAACAAATAGGAACAGGAAGGGACAGTACCCAGAAAAATGTGCATGCTGGGCTGGGGGATAGTAGGTCTCTTTCATAGATTTTTATGACCTTGAGTAGAACTGGTTTGGTTGTTTTATTTATACCTTTTAGTTAGGTTGTTACTTGAATTAAGTCAATGAGACAGCTGCCTACATGATAATTTGAGAGGGAAATGGCCTGAAATATATGTCAGCAGAATAACTCCTTAGCATGTTGAGGCTTTGCCTCCCGAAGGATCTCTATTAAAATGTAAATAAGTTACCTTAAAAGTCATCATCTGAAAACCCATTATATTTGCAAGGATTAGTTTATCAATTCCTTGGCCAAGGGCTGGAACTAGGACAAGCTCATCGTAAAGTATGTTGAGAGTTTGGGTGTTTGCACACAGGTACCTGCCCAGATTTTTGTGGCAGACAAAGATGTAGAATACAAAAGAAAACAAGATCTGGAACACTAAATATGGTCCCAGAGGATTGTATCAGGGGCTGTATAAAGATGACAAGAACCTGGAGAGAGGGAACAATAATATTCCTTCAGAGGAGCTATAGTATCAAATCCAAACTCTGATCCTTTAAAAATTTTATCCCAAATACCCCTCATATTATATACAACCCTTCATGAAAAAAGTAAAAGCCAAAGTCCTGGGATTTGCCAGATTCTATGGTGTGTACACATAGGCTCATAGTCCCTGCTAGGCAAGACTGGCTCAGGGTATATCTGGCTTCCTTCAGAAGTCATCAGAATTTTTCATACATCATCAAAACTTTCACTGCCTTTCTGAGCAAAGACCATGCTGGTATTTATTCCAGCACCATCAAATCCCTGATCCTACCTGGGGCCTTGGCCACTCAGACACTTAAAGGTTAAGATCAAATAATTTCCCTATACCACACCCCCGACCTCTGCCATCTTCGTGCTGTAACACCATCTGTCCTCTCCTATATGTTCACCAGGCTGCCTGTATGTGTCAGGGGTAGGGGTTTCCTTATAATACAGACTCGCAAGTCACTTCATGTTCATATTCAGTAAAACTGGGTTGTAACCAAGTATCTCTGTCAGCTGCAGATGCTTTAACAAATTACCAGAGACTTAATGGCTTAGACAACAGAAATTTATTTTCTCACAGTTTTGAAGGCCAGGAAGCCCAAGATGAGAGTTGTGACCCATCCAGTTCCTGGTAAAGGTTCTGCTCCTGGCTTGCAGATGGCACCTTCTTGCTGTGGCCTCATGTGGCCTTACCTAGATACATGTGTGTGGAGGGAGTGATCTCTCTCTCTTTCTCTCTTTATAAGGACACTAAACCTATCAAATTAGGAATTCAACCATTTTACCTTAATTACCTCCTAAAATCTCTGTCTTCAAATACAGTCAAATTGGGGATTAGAGCTTCAACATGTGAATTGAGAGGGGGATAAAATTCAGTCCATGGTATTCTGCCCCTGGCCTCTAAAATTCATGTTCTCATATGAAAAATACATTCATTCCATCCCAACAGACCCAAGAGTCTTAACTCATTCCAGCATTAGCTATAAAATCTAAAATCCAAAGTCTCATCTAAGTATCTTCTAAGTCAGATATGGTTGGGAATCGAACTATGATTCATCCTGAGGCAAAATTCCACTCCAGCATTGAACCTGTGAAACCCAATAAATTGTGTGCTTCTAAATACACATAGTAGAACAGTCATAGGACATTCCCATTACAAAAGGAAGAAATCAGAAGGAAAAAAGGGCAATAAGACATAAGCAAGTTCAAAACCCATCAAAGTAAATCCCATTGGATCTAAAGTCTGGAGAGCAATCCTCTGTGGCTTGGTGGTCTGCCTTCCAGACCCACTTAGATGGCACGTCCCACCCCTAAGACTCTGCCAGGTTGAGATACACCTCCAAGGCTGCTGGGGATCCTGCTCCCACGGCTTTGGTAGGGGGCCATCTGGCTTGTTAAAAACAAGCCAGTGGCTCTTGCTATCTCTGAATTATCTTCAGGTTATTCTTCCCTTTTCTTGCAGAATAGTATCCATTCACAGGTAAATAGCATTATCCTCCGGTCCTGTGGAATCTAAGAAGTCTGACAGCCTTTCTCCATGTCATCCTATCTCTACTCCCTTCAGTTAAAATTGGAAATGTCCCCAGCTCATATAATCCCATAATCTCTTTATCTAGTCATAGTCCAGCCACCCCTTGGTGTTTTCTTCTGAACATTCTTTCTCATTTTTTATGTTATACAATATGGACAAGCTAGAATTTTCCACATCTTTAAATTTTGGTTCCCGTTTGCTTAACAATAGGTTCTTCAATTCATCTCTCTTTTTTTGCATTTTACTATAAGCAATAAGGAGAATCCAAGCCACACTTTCAATACTTTGCTTAGAAATCTCCTCTGCTAAGAATCAGTTTCATCACTGGCAAGTTAGATCTTTTAGCCAAGTTCTTTGCCACTTTATAACAAGGGCCACTTTTCCTCTAGTTTCCAATAACCAATTCCATTTTCCACCTGATATCTCACCAGAATGGCCATTAAGGCCCGTATTTCTACCAACATTTATTCATGATTATTTGTATACTCTCTAAGAATATGCAGACTTCCTCTCCAGCTCTCCTTTCTTTTTCTGAGCTGTCACCAGAATCTCCTTTCACATCCATATTTCTAGAATGTATCTCAAAACTCTTCCAGGCTCTACCCATTACTCAGGTCCAAAGCTGCTTCCACATTTCTAGGCATTTGTTATAGCAACACACCCACTTTTTGGTATCAAAATCTGCATTAGTCAGCTCAGGCTGCCATAACAAAATACCATATACTGGGTGGCTTAAACAGCAGAAATATATTTTCGCATAGTTCTGGAGGCTAGACGTCCAGGATTAGGGTATTGGGGTGGCAGCATGGTCAGGTTCTAAATGGGAAGGCACTCTCTTTGGCTCACATACAGTCACATTCATGTCATATTCTCACATGGCCTTTCTTCTGTGCATGCAGATGGGGGTGGGGGGAGAGAGAGAATAAGGCCACCAATTCTACTGGATTAGGATCCCATTCATATGTCCTCATTTAACCTTAATTATCTCCAAAAGCCCTATCCTAAAATTAGACATATTGCAGTTAGGACTTCAATGTATGGATTTGGGGAAGAGGGACACAATTCAGTCCATAACAGTAAGGAATCTGCATTTTCAGCCAGCATCCAAGATGTGTCTAAGGTAGGTAGTTCAAAGACCTGACTTTGAGAAGCCTGCTTTGGAACACATTACCATGAATCCTTCCTCAAATGAACACAAATTAAATTGTAACTGAATTCAATCCTAAAATACATAATATAATATCATATAAATAACTACTACCACATGTCAGTGCTGGCAAGGAATGGTAAGAAGACATCACTTAGTACAAAGCTCTCACATACATGAAGAAACTGAAGCCTGTGATGTTGATTAACTGATGGATGTTTTCCTTGAGTAGGATACTTAGATAACCTTGGAGAAGCATTGAGGTGTGACAACATCTTTAAAAAGTTGCTAAATAAGATAAACATACTTCTAAATATTTACTTAAAAAATTACAGTACATAAAATTCAGTAGAAACTGTTGCTAATTAAATGCAAATAGTTGGTTAGTATGTAGTGTAATTATCTCTTACTCAAAGAATTACATATGGAATACTACATGCTTCATTGCCTGCATAAAGGAAAACACATTCTCTTAAATCCACCAAGTTGTCCAACACAACACAAATGGCTCAAACCTTTGCCAATGAGCTAACAGCCAGCTAACATGTTTCCACTCACCCCATACAACCATCCTCATCAATTACTCTGTACAATGTACTTGACCATTATCACAAATGTTTGTATCACCCAATTAACAATATCATCATATGTTTTATTCTTCTCTCTGAATGTATTACCAAGCAAACAATTTAACACATGAATGACTCTTCTGTTTTTTTTTTATTTTATTTTATTTTTTCCAGAAAAGACTGAATGGTATCTTGGTTGACTTCAAAACATTGCAGGTTGGAATGAATGCTGTTTGCAATTGAGCAGCCCAGGCACAACTGGATGCAATGGGTGATGAAAGGTACTTCCAAGCACTTAGCTTGCCTCCATAATGTGAAATCTAAGAAAACTTCTAGTAAGTAAGAGTATATTTTTGTGCAAAGAAAACACATGTTAATACATATTTTTTGAAATGTTCCCCTAGCTCAAACTAGGCCAAAAACAGAGTCCTTGATCTGCCACAGAGGACACTTTCAGTGGAAAAATGTCCTCTACTTCTGTGGATTCTTAGAGAAAAAAGGAAATTGTAACTGAAGAGGGCTGAGAATGGAGAGACAGGACCACCAAAATAAAATAATTTATCATTCAGCATCAGAGCGTGCTTCTCAAAGTGTTATACCTGTACTATCTTTATGAGAAGTAACTGGAGATGCTTTTGAAAAAATACAGATTTCAGGACCTTTACTTTCAGGATTTATATTTCAGGATCCCTTACCAAACTCCAGAATCTCCAGGATTAGGCCTGGACTGAATATTTTCTAACTAGCCTCCAACTGACTTTCATGCTTTTGGAACTTTACTCAGCTGAGGAAATAAATATAAAAATATAGGAAAGGAATATAAAAATGATCACCCATGATTGTGCAGCCCAAGAAAACCTGAGAGAAGTCAATGTAACACATGAATCTCAACGAAAGTAACAATATTTCATAATAACGACAATAATAATAATGATAATTGTTAGCTTAAATCCTGCATCTACCACACAACTTAAGATCAAGTCCGTTTTCTTTCTGGCCCCCTGGTGGCTGGTATTCACCATGGTAGCCTTTTAAACCACCAAATGATTCTCTAACTTAGATCCCAGCCCACTATCAGGCGCTCCAAATGGGTTGAATATCAAATCAAAAAGCTTATCTTCAAATAACAAGACAGAGTTCGCATCCCCCATAAAAGAGAATCTTCATTGACAGTCCGTCAATTTTCAATTTTACTTATGAGTAAAGGCTGGTGACTAGTGGTTTAATGAGGAGTTAAAAATAACTAAAAATAACTGTCAACAGAATTATCTGCCAACACATTCAGTATTTGTCTAAGTGGCCTAGTTGCCTTTCAACACTCAACACCTGGCGACATTGCAAAGCTCCTACACACACATCTGATTTCTTCTATTCTAAGATGTACATTTTTTCCCCACATTTTAATGTCTCTGAAATCAGGGTGAATTTTACAAATGAAGGTATCTGAAAAACATTTGTCCTTTTCTGACAGCTGTGGATTATGCTGTCGCTACTTCTCAGTAGATTTCTTTGCACCATTGCTTGGCTCTGATATTTGCCAGAGGAGGTAGCACAACCATTACAGACTCTTCTTTGTTTTAAGTTGGTTAAGACAGAGTCAGAAAACTCACCTGGCACTAAGAGGGCTTTTAAAGAGCTCTTTCAGCACATATAAAATAAAGTGATAACAAAACTTTAGCTTACTTGGTACATTTTTCCTTTTTAGTGATACCTAAAATAACAGTGTCCATTTAACGGCATGTTAGATCTGATGAAATTTAGAGGACAGTGACAAACTTTATAAATGAAAAGACGAATCAGTGGGATGAGAGGAGTAAGGGATCTTTTGGACCTCTTAAGTGGGCAAAAAAAGATATCTAAGATAAATTTAAATTTTCCTTTTGCTTCTGCTGGCAGAATATCATAGGACTTGCTTGGAAGCTATTGCCACTTCTCACCTAGAGACCAACCTTGCTCTCATTTCTGGGATATTGTCTCTGTGGCCACTAATCCAATCACAACCTTCTGTATTCATTCATGCAGCCTTCACAGAAAACGGAATCATCTGTCTCTACCTGTGTAGCAGCGCTTCCATCGTGTTCTACAAAGGCTGCCATTACTGATGCTGTCTTCTTTCCAGTTATTTCTCTTGAGAAAACTGGATGCATTTCTTCGGAGTTCAGTTGGAGGATATTTTGAGAGGCATCATCCAGAGTCACATGGAAACATCTATCAACTCTGAAAATTAACATGCTTTTTAAGATAAAGGTCAGCTTTATTCTTCAGAAGAAGTAGCTATAGTGGTGGAAGTTATTCCACAACACTTGAGGATTATTTCATTATACTCCAACAAAATTAAGGCTTTTGATTTACTGTAAAATAGTGCTCTGTGCAACCATAATCTGAATAAATCTGAGTTCCAATTTCAGCTCAAAAATGAGGTTGGCTACCCTACCCAAGCATCTTCGACCAAAAAATTTTTAAAAATTTAAAAACGCTCTTCAGGGAATATTTGGATGACCTCTATATTGTCTTGATCTATTCCATTGGACTTTGAAACTATAGTTTAAAAATGCAAGGGAAATAAAAAGATGTTGGGGTGGGGGAACTTGCAGTTTTAAAAGACACATCACCCAAAAGCCAAATATATACTTTAATCAAACAAACAGATTATAAAATAAATGTATGGCCCTTATGAAATGATTGTAAATTTTAATAACTACTGAATATTCTATGACATTAAAGGAATATGATTCCTTGATTTTTAAAAAGATAATATAAAGGTCAGGCATCTATTTTATCCCAGGATAAGCTCCTTGCCAAGTTTTAAAACTCCCAGGAAGAAGAATCCCATAGCTAGGAGTCAGATCCTAACTCATTTCCATCTGTCTTCCCAAAAGACCCCTGAGGTCCACAGGCTGAGAAACCTCCTTGTCTTAGTTGATTCTGGCTCTTATAAGAGCCAGATAATACTACAAACTGGGTGACTTATAAACAACACAAATTTATTTCTCATAGTTCTGAAGGCTGGGAAGTTAAAGATCAAGGTGCTGGCAGATTGGCAACGTGGTGAGGACTGGCCTCATAGACAGTGTCTTATGGCTGTGGCTGTGTTTTCACATGGTAGAAGGTGCAAGGTAGCTCTTTGGGGCCTCTTTTATAAGGGCACTGATCCCATTCATGGGGACACAAACATTCAGATTGTGGTGCTTCTTAAACAAGTATCCCAGAGGTAGACTCAACATTTTCCATACTATATTATATTTAGTTATTTATCTGTCTTCCCCTCTAGACTGCTAGCTCCTATAAGCTATAGCTTGTTGCTACTCATTTATAATCTCAACATCTAATAAAGTCCTGGTACCTAGGTGATTATCTATACCACCTGCTGAACATATTAATGGATGATTATGGTTAATGATTACTCACCCATAGATTATTAGAGCTAGCAGTAATATTAAAAATTGTTTAGAACAAAAACTTTATTGAATATGTCAGGGAACTGTATTCTAGAAGTTAGTCTACTCTCTCATCATCACATCATTAATAATTGGCAGAACCACAAAGACTCAGACTGGGTCCACTGATGACTATTGTTTGGCTCTTTCCACTATAAAATGTTATTGTTTGGTTCCCTGTCATTTACAGTTTTAATAAGACACACCTCCTATACATGAGGGTATTAAAGCAATATACATATCATTCCTTCATCCTACAGTAATGATGAACCATGAGCTAAAGGACCCAAGAGTTCTCACACAAACCACCTGAAGCACATCATGAGGCTAACTCTTTACAGACCTTCTGTTTTTACATTGCTACTATAACAAAGCAAATACATGATTTTTTAAAAGTAAGTTTGGGTTCAGGTAAGAAATGGATAGGAAAAACAAAACTGAAATGAGATTTAAATTTATCTTATTAACCCCATATCTCTTAAGTAGAGGCTACTATAACTAACTCCAATGTTTCTAGCCGAACAGAAACCTACAAAGAACAAGTTGACAATATTCACTTATCACTCAGTGTTACAGATCCTTGTCAGTTTTTCAATGGGCTGTGCTGACAGTAATTCTGGAATGCTGGAGCTAAGTACCAGCTTTGCAATAAATGTTTATAGAGCCTCAGTATCAACTTGTAAATAGTATTGCCATCACTTTATTATAATTGCAAATAGTAAAAGTACAAGTAGTGATAGCCACAATTTTCAATCACTGTACAATTTAGAAAAAAGAACACTTCAATACATACAAGAATATTTTCTCCCTGAGGTTCCATATAGCAAGGAATTAAAATAAAACTGCTGACAGTTACTTATCCTATAACCAGCTGCTATTCACATAGTAGAAAACCTTCAAAATGTAACTGTACTGTCTCTGTCTCATATTCACCTAATTCCTCCTTAGGCACCAGGTGAATTTGTCTGACAGTAAGTTCTGATTGGGGAGGAATGGCGGGGGGAGGAGGGGAGAAAGCAGAACATTATAGTGTGAACATTAAGTCTGAGCCTTCTCCAAAACTGCATCAGACACTGATTTCTTTGCAAAAACACAATGTGCAAAGGCATATCAGTCTCATTCATTTCAGCTTCATTACTGGTAATTGATCATACTGCCCAAAGGAAATCAGTCCATTTGCTTTTCCATGAGCCAGACTGAACAGAGGTCACTATTCACATCTCTCCTTTATAATGAAGTAATTATCAAAACAATAGGCACTTAATGAAGAGCATGGCCAAGGAAACATGTTTGTCCTCATTCTTTTGAACTGTCAATTGTATGTATAGAGATACAGGACTTAGACAATTTTCTCTGCTAATTCTTATTACAACAAAACTTGGGTTGTTTCTTTTTTTTAACCTTCATTCCAAATTTTCTTCCAAAAATTGATCAAGAAATTGTTGATCTCATTCTCTTCAATACAACAGATGCCCATGCTAAACATTAAAAGAAGTATCCACCCCCTCAAAAATGTTCTAAGGGAGCTTTGCTCTAATTGGTCTTCATGTCTTGCAAAGAAAACGCCAGCATACCTGTATAAACAGACTGACAGGTTGTCTGATTCCACCGGAGACTCTTACAAGTCCATGTGTTCCCTGAACTTCCAGAACATCCTCCGGCAATGCTCATTAGCAAAACACAGCTGATACCTCTCCGAAGGTAATTGGTTGGGGGTAGGGTGAGATGGAAAGGGTATATCTTTTTTCTCCCTAGATCCCAAAGTCCAAATACTATAAAATCCTATATATATATATATATATATATATATAAACACTAAAATATCCAGAATCATTCAAAAAGCAAAAAAGCAAAAACTTCTTTCCACTAAGAAGTTTGGTAATCTGGTTCATACCCTTTCAGCAAAAGTTTCAGATCTCATTTCCTGCCTTGAGCCATATCAAAGATAAGAGCCAACACATATTGGCACTATTCAAGGTACTGACTACAGATATTAACCCATAGTCAATGATGACCTTTTCTGACAGATTTTAATAACCTGACTTCTTACAGACTTTACACAGTCTTAATATACCTTCTCTTACCCTATCCCCAAAAGGTTGTGATTCATTTAGTTACAACCACTTTAAAATGAATCCAGTATATATTGCAATATGTTCAGAAGTGGCTTATGGCCCCAGGGATTGTATAATTATTCCCTCCTAGCTATTCAGTTTTGCTGACAGCACATAATAATTGTGTAGACCTACACCCTACATAACCCTAGGGGGCCTTTCAAAGCAACAAATTTTGAGAAAAAAATTAATAAAATATTTCTGAAAATTGCAGCAGCTACAACCAAGCACAAAACACTTAAAATACAATTTGAGTTTTGTCAGGAGGAGTATGGGGGTGGAGTAGAAAAAAAAGAAAAATCTACGCGTATGTGTATGTGCGTGTGCTTTGCATGTGTATGATTAAAAGGATAATTTTTCATATAGTGATTCTCTGAATTCCTATGTTAACTTCTAATTGTATTTCCTTTTTAAAAATACATTAATCATAGGATTTCATTGAGAGAGAGAGAGAGAGTAGGTATATATTAGATAGGTATTTACATAGTTCTCCAGTTCCCCTTTACCCTCCTACACAGTGATTACCAAGTTTACAAACCAGCCCACAGAAAGGTCAAGAAGTAAGCCAGAAATCTGTCCCACAAGTCCCCAGAGGTAAGTAGTAGACCCATCATTCACAGCTGTAACTTCTCACTCTGGCTCTCCTTGCTAGGAAGCTTCAATAAACACTTCCCTCTTTTGTACCCCAGTTTCATATTTTGAAAATAAATTTCCCCTATCTTACTTTATTGAAAATAATAATCAACTAAAAAATAATCTAAACTGTGACATAAAAAATCACTGGAACAAATCAACTAAGAGTAGTGGCCTTAGAGGGAGTTCTTGGGCTCTAAAAAAGAGGTAGAAGGAGAGGAAAAGGAAAGAAAGGGGTAGATTTCTTCTATAACTGAAAACCTATCATAGGAATAATAAACATGAATAAAATATGGTGCAGAAAAAACAATTCAGCCTGTAAAGTTCCTCTGCAATAAGACAGTTGGTACTGACAAAATCTCAGTCCCTCTACTTATCATCACACTTAGACAGCTTTATACTCACTGGTGCCACAGCAACCTCCATTATACCTGTGCCTTGGAAAGTACCACTTAATACTGCTTTCTTTTTTCTGTCACACACCCTCTAATGACCAAGCATGCTGGGTCAGAGGGAAGGACTTGGAGGCAATGCTATCATCTAAGTCTGCTTAGCAGGAGTCCAGATGAGAAGTCGCTAATGCCACTAAGGGAGAAGTGAAGCTGGTGGAAATACTTCATGTGTTCAAGGAAAGGTGATTTAGAGTTAAGCTGACCGTTACTGGCCCAGACAACATTAGCTTATTTATTATCTCTGTTTTCCTTCAATTTCTCTGTATCCTTCAGGGTCTCTATAACTATTTCCTCTTTTTATTGCATGAATCTTGTTCTGTTATCATGATTTTTATAATTTCTGTGCTTAGGTGTCTACTGGAATGAGGCAAGGCATAAAATGATGGAATAATTTAAGTCATCAAGTTGAGTTAAGGAATCTCATAAACAAAACAAATAGTTGAATGTCAAATCAACCTATTCTAAGTTTACTTATAGCAAATGAACACAACACATAGCTCTATGCTTCCTAGTGGCCAGTGTATAACACGAAATATCACAGACTACTTACCACTCATCATGTAATGCATCTATACATTATGTGTGTAATCATATATGAGTACCACTTCATTAGTGGTATGGACTAAATGTTTGCGTCCTCTCAAAGTTGACACGTTGAAATACTGACAATGTGATAGCATTAGGAGGTCATCATGGTGGAACTCTTCTGAATGGGATTATGCATTTATAAGAAGACACACAAGGACTTGCTCTTGCCCTCTGTCTCTGCCATGTGAGGATACAATGAGAAGGTGACCTTCCGCAAAGCAGGAAGAGAGCCCTGACCAGACATGGATCTGCCAACACCTTGATCTTGAATTTCCCAGCCTCCGAAACCGTGAGAACTAAATTTCTATTGTTTACTAACCATCCAGTCTATGACATTTTGTTAAAGCTGCCCAAACTGACTAGGACAATTAGAGAAAACAAATCTTACCCAGTACAGTATTCTAAGGTAAGTTTATTGTGTGGATATTTGTGCAAGGGTGAAAAAGAAAGAATGGCAAGGTCTTCTCACAGGCTGCTAATAAAAGCTGCATTAAGATATGGATATATCTTAATCTAACTCTCAGTGAAGTCAAAAGCATCCTGTTAAAGCAGGGAGAAAAATTATTTTCATGAGGTCCAAATACAGGGCTACCTGGTGGTCTAACTTTAACTAGGCTTGAGAATCCAGAAGAATGGAAATTTGGCATCTCTACAGTCACAGCTGAGAATAGTCCGGGTGTGGTACAGACTGCCTGCAAGGGAGTATCCAAGAAGAAAAGACACCAGGCCTCCCAAAGTGAGGGAAGGGTTGTCAGTGGATCTCTCTTTGGAGAAAGGCAGAGAAAGCTAAGGTCGTGAGGTGGGAAGGGCAGGTATAGAAAAGTTAGGGTCAAAAAATAACTGGGAAGTGTCTGAACGAGCAAGGGTTAATACTGAGAAGCAAGCAAATGCCTCAGAGCATAAATGGGAGAAGAAGAGTCCAGAGAAAGGACTGATGGCCAATCTCCTAGGACATTCATTTTATTTAAACTTTATAGCATCATTCTGGGCTGATGATCAAACATAATAAAATACCATCTAGTTTTTTAATGAAAATCTGGAGAGCAGACAATTTGATACTAAAGTCACAAGGAGTGAATGCTTGAGGCACACAGGGATTCTGCATTGAAGTAACACACCTTTTGCTACAGACCAGATCTGAAAGTGGCCAAGATGACATTTTCTTTTGAAAATTAGAGTATGCTTTGTATTCTTATCCAGAAAGTGGGAGACTGCCCAGAAGGCATTCAGAACATTGTGGTGGTATTCAAAATCAGTGTCACAAAACTTCTGCATCCATTACACAATATGACTTCCCAGAATTTGTTTGGGATCATGGAATGTAGTCTCCACAAAGGCTTGGCATTGAGAATGAGTGGGAGTTGAAACCCATTCATGAGTCTGTTTCAGGATCACAAGTGACCTGAGGAAGGAGCACCTTTTTCTGTTGTTACAAATGCTCCATAAGGTCTGGCAGAGGCTCTGGGGCTACCAAGGGAGAGCCAAGCCAGAGTCCAGGTAGAGGCAGGGGTGTGGCAGGAAGAGAGCAAGTGATCCAGATGGGATGGGAATGCTACAAAGAAAACTCCCAGAAAAGCCAGAAGTAGCTGCAGAGCTGCACAGTTCAAAGCTTGGGAAAGCAGCTGTATTGGTGAGTGATAATTTAGCTCCACTCCCACATGGAAACTGAAATTATTAGGGGCGGGGGTGTTACAAACCACTGGAGACTGAATTGTCACAATGATTGCTATATAGAAATATTGAAATTTCAATACTGATTGTTCATATTGCATGAGAAACATTGTAGCAGTGATTAACAGCAAATTATAGAAGCCATTTAACAATACCTGTTTTACTTGTAATCTACAATAGCAACTATTAACAGCAATTGTGATAACAATGAGCTCACTAAGAATGAAGAACATTCAAATCGAAAGAGACAAAGAAATGAAAAAAAATCATTTATAGAGTGTCTGAAAGCCTGAATAGGCACAGGTGTGACAACTGGAAGTCAATTCTGACTGAAGAAAGAATGGTTGATAGCTGCTGGGGATGTAAAGGATATTTCAGAAATGTATACAAGATTCCTCAAAAGCTCTCCTCATAAACACATTCCATCAGTACTCAGAACCTGCTGGAGGCTAGAGTGATGAAAGTGATAATCAAGGAAGAAATTATTCAAGATGAGATATTGTCAGAGAATTGGAAAAAAAACATTAGTTTTAAAAAGTTGAATATAGAAATGTTTAGGAAGAAGGGCTTTGGAGCAGTCAGATCTTAGCTTAAATCCTGCCTCTGTCTTCAGTAACATGTTGTTTTGGGCAATCATCTCACATTTTATCATTATAATAAGTTAAAAAAAAACTAAAACAACATTAAATGTCCTTTTACATGTTTAAAAATTATTGAGGAACCAAAAGAGTTTCTGTATATGTGGCTTAAAATTATTAGAAATTCACCATATTAAAAATTTTAACTGATAATTAAAAAATAATTACTAATTAATTTATTTAAATATAATAATAATAAGCCCATTATATGTTAACATATTTCTATGAAAAATATCTATATTCAAAAGATAGTGAGAATGATGTCATGTTTTGTATGTTTGCAATTCTCTTTAATGTTCTGAATTAATAGAAGACAGCTGGATTCTTATATCTGCTTCTGCATTGAATCTGTTGCAATAAGTTATTTTGGTTGAAGAATATGAAGAAAATCTGGCTAACCATAGGTATGTTGTTAGGGAAGGAAGGAATATTTTAATAACCTTTTAAGATTATTATTAATGTTCTTCTTTGATACTACCTCAAAATTTGACAAGTGTTAGTATCTCAAAGGTTAATTGCAATGTGGAATCTGAAACCAGATCAGTGAACTTTGTGTATTCTGCTACATTAAAGTTCATTGGTCTACCCTGCACTAGAAATGGATCTTTTACCAATGCAGCAGATGTGCTTTTTGCAAACATTCCATTTTGCTACACAGAATATTAAAAAGTTGTATGTTCAAGAGTCATGATTTAAAACAATTAGTACTTTTTATTGTTTCATCAAAGACATTCTTAAGTGAAACGCACTTTTTTTTTTTTTTTACTATGAGTGTGTAGCAATGAAGAATACAATGACTATGAGTACAATTCCAGGCCACTTCACTCATGCTAAGGTATATTTGACCTACTGTTGCTTTGTACAATCGGTGCAGTTGTTACCACAATGAAAAGGACCAATAATAAGGCATGCTAAATAGGCATATTTAATACGCCCATTTGTGGTGTTAGGTATTATGTAGTGTTCTTATAATTTGATATAAACAAATCTGTTTCTGCATGTTGGCTTATTTCCCTTGGGATTTGTTCCCTGAAGTAGAGTCCCTGAGTGAAAGGTAAGAAGACTTCTCAGTTTCTTGCCATATAAAGACAAATTTATTTCAAGGAAGGTTATGTCTTATAATACTAAAGTCTTAGTATTATTATGAAAATAATTTACCCTCACAGAAAGCCTGAAAGTGTTCTGGCAACATCTAGGGGTCCACAGACCACACTTTGAAAACTGCTGCTTCAGAAACACCAAAGATTGAACACATACTGAAAACAAACAAACAAACAAAGGGAAAAAACCTGAGTACCTATTCTATACTAAATACTACTTTTTAAAAAAAAAGAGTGACATTTTTCATACCTCCAAAGAACTTATAGTTAAACTGTTCTGGTGAAACAGACACAAAGAGATAATTTAAAAATGGTATATGGTAACTGCTATCACACCATAGGGAGGTACAGATATAGGAAAAAATAGAGGTAGGAGTCTCCTCTCAAAGACCAAGCATATAAAAATGGTATTTACCTTCAAAATATTTAAATAATTTATTAATATAAAGTAAAACATGTTCATTTTATAAAATTAAAAAATATTATTAAAAATACAAAGAGAGAATATGATCAGTAAGCCCCCACTCAGATTTAACTATAGCTAATGGTTTGACATATTTGATTCTTGTTCTTTTCTATAAATATATACAATTCTTTACTTACAGATTTGTGATTTTCTTATACATATGTAGTTTTATATGAAGTTTTTAATTCAACATTATACTATAAAGGTTTTCTGTATAATCTGAACAAACCTTGGACACATGACTTTTAATTATATCATGATATGCTATCAGATAGATAAATCATAATTCACTTAACCATCCTCCTATACTGGATTTTAGGTATATGTGGTGTTCTTATAATTTGATATAAACAAATCTGTTTCTGCATGTTGGCTCATTTCCCTCAGGATTTGTTCCCTGAAGTAGAGTCACTGAGTGAAAGGTAAGAAGACTTCTCAGGTTTTTGCTATATAAAGGCAAATTTATTTCAAGAAAGGTTATGCCTATCCAGCTTAAGACACAAACCAAACACATCACTTCCTTCCCTTTCTCAAGGGTTCCCATTGAAAAGGCAGACAAGATAATTTTTTAAAAAATAAGCCATTACATTTTTTAATATGGAAGAAAATGTATCAACATACTCCATATGAGGAATACAGAATTTGAGGAATTCCTGAAACATAGAAATCAGATGTAATCTGATTATAGAACAAAACAAAGCAGAGAAAAACTACAGCCAAGGGAGCTCTGTAGAAGCTTAAAGGTCAAAGTCAGTGAGTACAAGGATGGCGAGGAGCCAGGATGAGTCATGTGCACAGATTAATTAAAGTACTA
Organism: Cheirogaleus medius; assembly: GCA_008086735.1. Classification (NCBI taxonomy): domain Eukaryota; kingdom Metazoa; phylum Chordata; class Mammalia; order Primates; family Cheirogaleidae; genus Cheirogaleus; species Cheirogaleus medius. The sequence goes on along the minus strand of VBSM01000272.1, from coordinate 24,483,361 downwards.
TATCTAGAATGGCTGGACTAGGTAGCCTCACTTCTTCCCCAGCGGATGGAGGCTAGTGACTTTTTCCCTGAGGATTAAGCCTAGAGAACATTTCTCCTGAGTAAATGGGTTATCTCCCAGTGGACGGTTACACGTGTGGGTGTTGAAGCCTGAGAGAAAGAAGCAGAACAGGGTTTAAGATAATATTATATGGCAAGAAAGAATACACCATTTGTCTAAGAAATGAAATTCATTAAGGTCCCCTGCTCTCAAAGTAAAGTCCTTCTGACTTGGCAATGGAAAGCATCATGGGACAATATACTCTTGGCCATCAACACCACTGGTGCAGTGCCTTCTGTCAACAAACTGTGTGAAATCAGAATCTCACATGTAAGGGAGGTTGGAAAACAGACCTATGATACTGTGCGATAATCCCATGCAAGCTAGCTATACTGATTACACAAATTACTAAATTAATAAATCCAAGAGAAAATAAAGTCAAATCAGGGGGGAAATAATTCTTCAAAAATATTCTATTATACTTAGTATCTTCAGAGAGAGCCAAGATGTTATATCCATAAATCAAGAAGAGCCTTCTATGACAAGTGAACAATTCAAGGAAAAAAAGAGAAGATTATAAGCTAAATCAGTGGCTTTTAAACTTTTTTGACCAATAAATATATTTAACATATGATACATTGTGTATACATTTCTGTATATGTAGAAAGTTTCACTAAATAACACTTCCTCTTACAGCCATACATGCTCTATGATAATTCTACTTACTTTGTAAAACAACTCATTAAATTTACTTCATGACTCATTGATAGGTTGTGATCCAGAGTTGATTCAACAGTAGAATAAAACAACTGAAAACTAAGGGAGTGATCTGTAGGATAAAAGTAAAGAGTATCACAGAATGAAAAGCAAAGTATTTCAACAAAGGAATGGACAAAAAGAGTAAAAAGTGAAGTCACAAATGAAAAATCCAGGATGTCCAACATCCATGCTGTAGGAACAAAAGGCATCAATGGAAAGGAAAAACAGATAAAAGAAACAATAAAATAAAGCAGAACAGCAAGGCACATGCCTCTAATTGGGAATGGTTCAAGTAGGGCTGAGAAAGATGAATATAATTTTTTTAAAAAAGACATACACCTAAAAGCTTCCTGATGAAATTTCAGAATTCCAAAGATAAAGAAAAGATCCTAAAAGCTTCCAGAGAGAACAAACCATTGTATACAAAGCAGCAAGGATCTCCTCACTATCATGAGTTTCCCATTAACAATACTGTATGCAAGAACACAAAAAAGAAGATTTTTCAAATCTTGAAGGAAAATGATATTGAAGTTATAATTTTATACCATAACAAACTAGTGCCAGAGGAAAATAAAAATCTTTTTTTCAAATGCAAATAATCAGAAAGTTTTCCATTCAAACATTCCTAATGAAAGAAATTACTAGACCAGATTTACCATCAAAACCAAAAAGAACCCCAATAATAATGATGACATGGGGTACAAGAAGCATGAGCAACTGAAGGAAAAATAAATACTGAAAGAGGTAGGAAAATGGGAAAAACATTAGAGAGAATCCATGACAACTCAAAACCCAGAATAGTATCCTTTCAGTAACAACATTTTGATATATATTAATGTATATATCATTTAATGTATTAATATATATTTATATATTATCTCTCTCTCTATGTGTGTATATATATATATATGTGTGTGTGTGTGTATACATATACATATATATATTTTAGAGATAGGATCTCACTCTGCTGCCCAGGCTGAAGTACAATGGTATGATCATAGTTCACTGTAGCCTCAAACTTCTAGGCTGAGGCAATCCTCCCACCTCAGCCTCCCAAGTATCTGGGACTACAGGCACCTGACACCACATCTGGTTAATTTTTTTATTTTTTGTAGAGTTAGGGTTTCCCTATGCTACCCAGGCTGGTCTCTAACTCCTGGCTTCAAACAATCCTCCCAACTTGGCCTCCAAAATTGCTGGGATTACAGGTGTGTGCCACTGCACCTGTCCTTACATATGTGTGTGTGTGTGTGTGTGTGTGTGTTTTACGAGAGTTCTTACCATTTTACCCTATCCTTTCTGAAGTCTATTTTAAAAAATAATCTTGCCCAAATATATAAAAAAAATCTCCTTTTGATTTGAGTAGTTTTAAATATCTATAATTGCCTATTAGTTTTCATTTATAAAATATCTCTTTATGCCATTGACCCATATGGATTTTACTTTTACTAATTTATAAGAATTCTTTATATATTAAGACAATCAGACTTCTGCTTGGTGTTCATGGCAAACATATTGCATGATTGCTCATTAATTTTGTAATATTATTTCTAGAGTATTTTTTTACTTTAAAAAAGTCTTTTATGCATACTTAGTGTTTGCTTTTATATGTACAACTTTCATGCACTCTGCACTTTCAAACATTACATATTGATAACCTTAAAATACCTTTACTATACTTGAATTTGTATTTTATACAGTGGGTGATTAAGGGTGATTTTGAAGCATTTTATGGATCTGGGATAAAATTCCAGGACCCTAAGAGGCCACCAAGAGTGGTAAAGCAGGACAGAGAAAGCAAGGCTCTCGTGGTGACGTCGTATTTAGGCAGAACTGCCATCAAATTCAGACTCCTCTCTCTCAGGCAAATCTTGTATAAGGGCTAGGAAGTCTCCCACAGAACCTCTCAGGGCGTTTGGGGTCTTCTAGCTGCTTTTTCAAGCAGAACCAGAGATTATATCAGAGTACTCAACTTCCTTACCCCTCTGGTGTCATTCCTTTCTCCATCTTCATTGTGAGGAGGCACCATGAGGTCCCACGCAGTGATGAGCTAGAGCCTCAACTGCAGGGTGTGAAGGTGCTGGAGGGGAAGCTCAAAGAACACCCAGTTTCCTCAGCCTGTGATGATGGAGGCAGAAAGCCCACCTTTCCTTCTCTCCCTGCTCCTGGCACCAAGGAGGCCCTGGCACAGAGGTTTAAAGACTGAGAGCTACCTGGCCTCTGCCTGTGGAGAGATTAAGGGGACAATTATGGGACAGGAAGAGGAGATGTGTGTTTTGATTTGCTCAATCCTAGAGGAAAGTGAGAACGACCAGTGGACATAAAGGCAGCCTCCAAAGAATCCCAGAGCTTGTAAAAGATCTTAAAAGCCCCCTAGATACCTGGCCCAAGAGAGACAGTGAGTGTAGAAATCATATTAGGAATTTTAAAATTCTTTTTTAGCTTTTTAAAAAGAGGAGACAGTCCTCCTAAAATAAGTGAGCTTAATGGTCTACTTTTGGGCATTTAAATTTCATATACATTTTTAACAAGTACTATCTAATAACCTAAGCAAGATTTCATCACATCTGATATTGATTTACCTATTAGGAAATTTTTCCTAAACTTGGGATATAAGTTAAATATTCATGTACATGTTCTTCCTAGATTTTTAAAAGTCTTTCATATTTATTTATTTATTTTAAATTTTTCTGTTTAATCTATGTGGAATTCATTTTGATATATTTTATGCAAATATACTGTCACTTGATTTTTCTTCACATAAACCAATTTTCACAATATCATTTATTGAACAAGTTATACCCTTTCTGTTCTATTGTGCTTAATCAGAATTCCAATTAATTAGTGTATTTATGAGAATATTCCTTTATTAGTAATTATCATTATTACTAATAAAGATACTACAAAGCTCTACTCATAGAACACACATACACACACACACACACACACACACTCCTCTTCCCATGATCGAGGTATCTGAGAAACAAAATAATTTATAAGAATGCGGTTAGGTAGAGATGAAATCAGAATGAAAGATGATAAATGTTCTTAAAGATATTTCACCTAGGGCTTGATAAAAGATGATAAAATAACCTCACAACAAAGCATAACAGACCTTCATTGTAATTGGACTTATTTTGTTTTAAAGCCAATGTCTGTCTCACCTGATAGAAATGGATGCTGATTATAGCTTTTGTGTTTTGATAAATTTCTTCAATTTTAGATGTGTTGGTGCTATCATCACCATATCCTATGGTGTGTGTGTATCCTCTGTTAATTCCATTAAATTGGACAATATTTATTTCACCTATGGTCATTTTAATGATAATTCCTAACAACTAGTTTATTTTTATTGGATTTGTAGGCACATGATCACATTGTTTTTAAATAATAGTATTAATTTCCTTTTCAACATTTATAATTTTATTTCTATTTCAGAACATATTTTACTGATTAATATGTTCAGAACAGGATTTAGAGTATAATATAATAATGAATACCCTAAACTTGTCTCAACTACATCCAATGGAAAAATCATCAGAATTTTATTTTTAAAATTTAGTACATTTGTTCCAAATTTACTTGCACTTAAAGTGCCCTTTACAATTACACTTCCAAATATTAGTAATGGATATTAATTTTGTAGCATCATCAGACTTAATGATTTATTGCTATATTAATTTAGTTCCTAATGTTAGACCATCTTTGCTTCTTAAAAATAACTTTCGGGTTCAGAATAACGTTATTAAAGTGTGGTAAATGATTCTTTCTGTGAAATCCTGATTTTTTTTCTTTGCCAATACTTTATTTTGGATTTTTGCCTTTGTATCAGATGAGTGCTTCCAGGTGTTAAAACAAAATAAAAATAAAATAAACTTTAACATTGACATGCAGAGTGTGTATGTGGGAGAGGGTGTTATTTCAGTTAACATAAAAAAACACAAGAGGTGATTCCAAAACTGGTTAAGCAGGCCAGTCATGTCATCAGTAACCCAAGCTGTTTTTATCTTTCTACTCTATCATCTTTATCTACAGTCAAAGGCTTTTGTTTGTTTCCCACTTACCACCTCATCTTTGCAAAATGGCTGCAGCCACTCCAAACAAAAATAACAAGTCCTTCTCTTGTATCTAACCTTATATTAAGACACCAGTTCAGTTCTCTCCAGTGTACCCCAGCAGAGTTCCACTTAAGTTCATTTGGCCAGAACTGAGTCAATCAGACATATCCAAGCTCTATGAAAGTTGGAAAAATGAACTGCTATTAATAAAAAAGAGGAACATAATTGTTATCCTTAGTTTAGAGTTGGACCAAACATGATTAATCACCTTGATCTGGGAAGACTGCAGCCAGAACAAAGAAAATGAGAATTCTGTTAGCAAGGAAGGGAATGGGGTGGAGATGTTTCAAGGATAAAATTAATATTAATAATATGCCTGCCACCATACCTATTCTATTTTTGTCAGATGGATAGTCTCTTTGCACTAATTTTATCAAATTTAGTAATTCTAAATTTTCCATGTTCTGCAATGATATATAGATATCTCTTTTCTAAAAATCTGAAGGAAGTCAGGTAAAATCATCTGATTTCAGAAACTTTAATAGATTGAATAATCTGATTTTATTTTCTACTATCCATTAGGATTACTGTTCTATATAATCTTTGATTTCCACTAGAGTAAATTTTGATAATTTGTATGTTTTCATTTCAGAGATGTTTAATTTCATTTATGCTTTTAAGTATAATAGCTTGGAGTTGAATATGATATTATTAAAATTTTTAAAATATTGCATTTACAATATCTGTATGCCTTCTCTAATTTTCAACATCAATTTTGTTATCTCTCTTACTCTTTTTGGTTAATTTTTTAATTTTTTTAAAGAATAAGTTCTTAAATGTTTTTTCTTTTTTCTAATTTATTGATTTCTGCCTTCATCTCTATTATTTTTTTACCTAATTTCCTTATGTTTGCATTGTTTTATTTTTTTCTAAATTTGTGATTTAATCTTTAATTATTTATATTAATTTTTCTTTAATAATGAAAAAATGTAAAGCTAACAGTTTTCCCTTATCTTCTACTTCAGCTACATCACTTAAGATATAATATTAAGGTCATTAAATATGAAATGTCTGATTTTTAATCAAAAGTATAGTTTATTATATCTCAAACAAGAAGCAGTACAATTAATCAAAGTATGCGCCTAAACTGACAACAGAGTTTTGCCATCTTAACAATAACTTGTTTATGCCAGAGGCGAAGAAGCCTGGAGAGCAAATGGTGGTAAAATCACAAAAGATGTTTCCCACAGCTTGCTGAGAATTGAATATTTTTTCTTGCAAGAAGTGGTCCAAAGCCTGGAAAAAGTGAGTCAGTTGGTGCAAGGTCTGGTGAATACAGTAGATGACAGAGAGTTTCTAAGTCCAGACGCTATAGTTTGAGCAGCATTGTTTGTGCTACATGTAGTTGAGCATTGTCTTGCAAGAGGATTGGCCTGTCTCTGTTGACCAATATGGGCTGCTTAATCACAAGCATCCTCATCATTTCGTACAATTGGTTGCAGTAGACATCCGCTGTAATTGATTGACCAGGTTTCATGAAATTGTAGTAGATAATACCTATGCTGAGCCACTAAATTAAAAAAAATCATATTTTTGATGAACATTCAGTTTTGGACTGTGTTTTGGCACTTCATCTTTATTCAACCACTGTGCTTACCATCGTCAAAAAGAATCCATTTTTTATCACATATAATAATATGGTATAGAAATGGTTTGCCTTTATGTCATGACAGCAAGGAAATGCAAGCTTCAAGATGATTTCTCTTCTGATGCTTGTTTAATTCATGTGGAACCCATCTATCCAGCTTCTTACCTTGCCGATTTGTTTCAAATGGTCCAATACTGTTGGAATAGTAACATGAAATCTTGCTACTAATTCACACATAGGGTGAGGTGGATTTGTTTCCACTACAGCTTTCAGTTTATCATTATCCACCTTGGTCTCAGAGCACCCACATGGCTCATTTTCAAGATTAAAATTACCAAAATGGAACTTCTCAAACCATCAATGTACTGTAAATTCATTAGCCACATCCTTCCCAACACTATGTTGATATTTTAAGCTGTCAGCACTGCACTGTTTCCACAACGGAACTCATTCAAAATAACACAAATTTTTTATTTATCCATAAATTGCTCTAAAAAATGTGAAAGATAATCACAAGCCACGATGTGCATTTGAAAGACTAAGAATATACCTTCACAATAAAAATAAAACAAGAAGTATCAAAGTGAAATGTCAGAGATATCAACTCTCAAACTTAGTACTTAAGGAAATTGGACATTTCATACTTAATAACCTAATTCTCTGGTTTCCATTTCCTTACTTAGGATATAGATTTTTAGTACTGGAGAATTTTCTCTAAAAAGACATTAATTTCTAGTCCATTTGCCTTCCTTAACATTCACTGAATGAATATTTATGTTATCAAAGAATGTACCCTGTACAATTTCAAGTTTGAAGGAATTTTGTAAATCTGAGTTTCTCAATTCTATAAAAGAGGCTGTGGTCTTTGAAAGTTACTGAGTTCAATTTTATGTATTAATATATTATTTTAACCAGGTTAATTTTTTTTCTATTTGTGCTATTTTATTTTACTTAATCTTTTATTGACTAAATGGAATAGTAAATTCTTCTAAAGTATTTATTTTTATCAGTTTTGCTTGTATTTCTAACAGTGTTTGCCTCATTTATTTTTCTGTTATAGATTTACCAAGATTGTAACTTCCCTTTAAATCAAAGAAAAATAAAATTTTCCAGGAAAATAAGTGTTTCTAAAATTAGTATTACCATTCCTATTCTTTTTCTTTTTGTATTTGTCTGGATACTACCATAGCTTCATATTCTTTTATAATTCTCTATCCTTGGGCAAGTAGGAAACAGCGAGACTTTGATTTTTAACAAACGTAAAAGTCTTATATGTTAACAGGAGAGTTTATGTTAGTTGCCAGGATTATTATATTTGGTCTTCCATTGTATAGTTTTATGCAGTTTTATAATGCTTACTTTGATTTATAACTTTTCATATTTTTTATATTCTCTAGTAATTTGCAAGTTATGCAGAATATTTTAAATCCACTAGTGTTTATCTTTAAATTTTAAAACTATAAATATCAAATTATCAATAACCAAAAAAATTATAACCTTTTATTTCCCACCACTTAAGATAAGGAATTAAAAACACCTTTACATCTCTTTATCCACTTACAGATCTTTAGTTAATATAATCTGTGGGCTTAACCAGTTTGAAATTAAATTATTCTGTTTACATTGTCCATAGTACTTTAAGAATATTTTTCCCTTTCACACTGAATTTTATCAAATTTAAAACAATCATTATTATTTAGATTTAAGTCTTTGTTTAACTCTGGTTTTTCTTCCCCTTTCTTTTTTCTAAAACAAAGATTTCCTTAACATTTCAATTTTCATCACTTAATTAGCAGAAGTTCTTTTTAAAGTGATTAATGTTTTTCAAAAAAAACCCTATTTTTATTCACTTTTTCAATTCAAAAAATTTACTAGTGAATAGGTAGATATACTTATATTTTTAATGCAATTGAAAATTTTGTGAATTGCATTGAGTCCTATCCAAGTTAATCCTCTTTCTGTTCACTTCACTAATTATTACAATTGCTCCCCATGTTCTGGCAATAAATTGATTGTAAGTCTTGATATTTAATGTTATGATTTTCAGGTTTTTTCTCTGTCTTAGTGGGAATTTTAACAGGAATTCAAGGACTGCTCGCAAGATGTCATTTTACCCTAGAACTTGAATATTTGCTTCTTATTCGACAATTGATTCTGTTGCTGAACATTTATTTTTTTGTTGTGAAAATAAGTCTCAGAAAAGAGAAGAAAGTAATTTAGAAAGCAAATAAAAATATCAAAAAAAGGAAATCAAACTTTATTGAAATTGGATGGCAGTTCAATTGTTTAGAAATAAGAAAAGCAGGAGTAGAGAACGTGAATGTGATGAGTGAGTGTAGTTAGGAAGGACACTGGTAAAGTTAATTTGTTGGCTTAGAAAACATTTGAGCTCAGGAACTTGTGCTGGAGCAAATTAATGTTTCTAATACAAAATAGCCCATTTTCAAATCTCACCCTCTAAACTCAAATTCCAACCTCCAACTCTGTTTAGTGAGTGTGATCATGAAAATATGCACAACTTGCACTATCCTTATTTCAGAAGTTAATTCAAACTCACCTGGTCACTAACAGAAACTCAATGTCCTTCTTTTGTGGACATTGATAGGCTTAGGCTGATAGAGCCTAAGCTTGCTGTTGCCAGAGTCTATTTAATATATTTTCCTAAGCTGTGTGGATAATGAGATAAGATATTCAGGGGAATTAAAATGTTAATTATGTGTACAGGTTGGTAAATATGCTCAGTGATTTGAACTGATTCATTATATGAGCTTAAATTATTATTACAACAGTGAATGTCAACCATTCATGATACATTACCTTAATCACAAAACATTGACAACCAAATTCAACCATGTGCTCTCCAAAAATTAATGACTACTATAAAATTATTCTCAATTTGATCTTAAATAATGAGTTCTTCTGACACAGTAAGCATTCCCCAAAATACATGTGCTTAGTTTCTCTTCTATCTAAAGAACTCAAGAGAAACTTCAGGTAATATAGAATTTGAGCTTAGTAACTTAGTATTTGCCTAATGTCACACATCTAATAAGTTGCAAAGATAAAATTCAAAATGAGTGTACCTGATACCAAACCTATTTTCTTTTTGTTACAATTTTGACCATCTCTTATGTAAATAACAACAGCTACCATGTATTGAGTATTCACTATACTTTATCCATATCATTGCATTCACTTCTCACAACAATCCTCCCAAACAGGTTTTATTTTTCCCATTTCTCTCCGAGAGAAAATTTTAAATGCATTGTATTAGTACCTCATGAGAGAACAAAAAATGTATATCATTTCAAATCACTATACCTGAAGATAGCCCAGGCAGCAAGCATGACATCTGTCTTAAAATATTATTGAAGAATAGCATTATTGTTTGGACAGTTTGGGAAATAAAAATAATCAAGTCAGAATTCTTATTTTGGAAGGCAAAAAAGCAGAGAGACCTCTCCTAGTCACAGGAACTAAGCCAGGATGGCACAAAGAGATGCTTGTGTGGATTATTTTGGTGTGCCTGCTCATTTGGCAGTCAGGGTAAAAGCCAGAAACACATCAGCACTTCCTACTTATAAATACAGTAAATCATTCCTCTCTGCTTGGCTGTCTTCTCAGCTTCCCTCAGTGTTTTGGGAAGGGGGAGGTCCCAACCAGCCCATTATCATTTTCCTCGGGGGCTAAGTGTGAGCTCTTTATAGCCATGTCTGCTTGTCCACTGTTTGTGATGTGTGCCAACTTTGCTCATGTGAAACACAAGTACTCCCATGATTCAATTAAAGAGCAGGTCCAAACAGAAGACAGGATTAAATCTATGGTACTTTGGGAAATAGTACAGTGAGAAATTACCATATCTTTTGCTGGGTATGAGGGAAAATAACAATGCTAACCTAACTATGGAATAGAATATGTTTTGTTTTTCTAAAAGATGTATGTCCTAAGCTATAGCTTTGTAGTTTAATTTGAAATTCACATGTGGAATACTGATTGGCTAATCTGTACACACAAGTTTTTAAGTCCTATATTTTCTAAGCATGTTTCTGGTTAATCAGATATGAGATCAGTTTTACCCAAACATCTGTACACCTCTTGATTACCAAGTGTGATTTCAGCTGATCTGGTTGGATGAAATAGAATTTCCTTCCATTTTAGCTGATTGCACAGGAATGTCATTATTCTGTCAAATATTCTATTCTGCACATTTACTAATTTTATGTTATATTCAATCTCATTCCTTAATAGGTCACAAGCTTTACCAACACTGAGATCTCATCTAAAAAGCCACACAATCCATGGCATTGCTACAACCTCTACGCAGAAGCAGCAGCTAAACACCTGTCACACATATTTTATGGGCATAATCTCTGTCTTAAACCCTTTTAATGATGGGAGCACTTTAAGAGTAAGAGCAATTAATACAATATCAAGTGTCTGGGTTTATCAGCCTGCGCTTGAACCTTCTGATTTTGTGACATTGGGTTGATATCTTAACCTCTCAATTCCTTGATAGAAATTTAAAAAATTAAATTTAAAAAAATCCTTGCCTACCCCAGAGAGTTGTGTTGATCAAAAGACACTATATAAAGCATACCTAAAGATGTATGCAGAATATTAGTTATAGCACATAAAAATGGAACCAACCTATATTCAATACAAGGTGAATGGCCTTCTAAATGTTAATAATGTTATAAATTATGTTTATTAAGAGACTGCCATTAGATTGAATGTATATTATGATATAATATTATATTAGAAGATACAATATTATCTAATTAAGTATAAAATGTATCTTTAAAATACTGAAAGAAGACGCACCGTAATGTTAACAGAAGCAATCATAGGGTAGTAAAATAATTGCTGAGATAAAAGCTAATAATTTTCTTCATTTTACTTTTCTAAACTAAGTATATATATATATATGCGTATATACATATATATAATGGTAACAGTATTTAAAATATGTGTAAATTATTTTGTACTCTAATATGCTACTAAAATTTATGCTAGTTAATATAACTATTTGAAAATAAAGGTAACATAAGACAAGCTCTTTTCTATTACTATAGCAGTTTAGCTCATTTCCAAATATAAGTTCAAGTTTCTTAACAACCTAAAATGAAACAAAATGCTATTATTCTAATATTGCAATTTGAGATATGAAAGCATTAATGGATATCAAGCATAAGGTAAGTAAATTATGAAATAAAGGTTTAGCTCACTTAATAGCTCAGATGTTAATATAATTTCTCTGACAAAATGGGAATATTCAACATAAAAGCTACCTAAAAATAAATTTATTTATGTAAGTGTGGAGGTCAAGATTATCTACTTAACACTATTTGTTAGAGCTTTATTTTCTTAAAGAAAAATTTTACACTCCAAAGAAATCTTCATAAGCTAATAATTAGTATTTAAAATTTTAAATATGATACAAACTTACTAAAAAGTTAATAAGAACTTGAAATTATGTGATTATTGCAAATAATTTAAAATATTGAGTTATAAAATATTATTTCTGTAGAAGATATATATCAAATATGTTGGTTCAACGGATGAATAATTTAAAAACTAATTGAAGCTAAGGGAATACTCAAATTTAATGTGTTTCCAATATTTGTTCAATGAGCTATTACTCATAATGAGAGTCAGAGAGTAAAAGTGTAAGAGGTAATTCTTGACCTCATTTTAAAATTTTGACTTACAATATTCATATAATTACAGTCTAATTGTTCTATCACAAATATTTAAAATGGCATTCTTGCACTTTTAGATGATGCTGACACTAACCCTCATGATGTCAATGCTTGTCAAATCACCAGATGTTATGGATGGCTCACAAGCCAGGCCTGTACACCTTGGGGTAGTTCACTTGCTCCCATTGTTAAGTTGCCAGACACTAAAGATTATATATGGACAGAACAAAAGTCTGGACTGACTTGGTTAAATGACAAAACCAAGCCCTGTAACTGCCATCACTGGACCAAAGGCCTTTTATATTAAATATTTTGTAAGCTGTTCTGTTCCCACACCCTGGAAGGGACACGTGGAAACGGGAGACGTGGAAGTGCCAATAAGGAATAAAAGACACAGCACACTCCAGACTGAGAGGTCACAGGTTCCAACCTGACCCTATCTGTAAATAACTCTGGTATTTTTGTTGTGTGTGGCAATATAGAGTATACAAGTGCTTCCCATCTTAGATGGTCAGGACACTATGGACCTGGTTATCTGATACCCTCTGTTACCAGGTATTCCACTTTAAATGCTAGCCAGACCATAAACCTGGACTTTTTCATTCATAAAGTGGTGCCACACAAATCTACTCAACATGATATTATAAAAATCCACTTGTATGTCACAATTCTAAGTTCTTTTTGGTGCACAGGACTCTTTGCCCAACATTTGGAACTTATAAAATTGCAAAGACACTTTTGAATCTCTCCATGGTAGTAGAACAAGAGTTCAATATCACTATACAAGCATTTAGAGTACTTCAGTTAGAAGTCAATAGCCTGGCCTCTGTTGTATTTAAAAACTACCAAGTCCTGGGTGCCCTGACAGCCCAACAGGGAAGAGCTTGTGTGATTATTGGGGGAAAATGCTATTTCTATTTAAATGGCTCAGGGCAAGTAGAGACCGATCTATACCTCTTAAAAGACAAGATAAATATTCTCCATCAGTTTAATAAAGACCTATTTCCAAGAATGGCAGATTGGTTTAATAGGGTGTGGGGAAATGTGCTTAGATCTGTTCTTTTTTACTTATTTATTCTCATTCTAATCTATGTTCTTGTCTCCCTTTTTAGATCTCTTGTTACTTGACTACTAACCCTTCCCTTCCCTTCCCTGTTATCTCACTATATTACACTAAAAAAAATAAAAAATGTAACCAGACTTAGCCCAAATCATCTTAAACATAGTACCTGTCTGTCAGGTTTATTTATCAGTCAATCTGTTTCCCCCATCCATTCATTCTCTCAAGTACCTATTCATCCTCCCTAGCAACCATTTATTGCCCCTAAACAGAATTACCTATACTCCTCATCTCCTCCTCCACTCTGAAAAAGAACGTATAAAAATATCTGGATCCCATTGGGATATTGGGTAATCACTCTGTGATTCTCCCTGTGCACACAGTAAATCAACTTCTTTCTTTCATTAATCTGCCTTAATCGTGAGTTGATTTTTCAGTGAACTTTTGGGAGAAAGGGCAAGTTTCCCCTCGCCCCGACATCTGCTACTCTGGGTGACTTTGATCCTTCAATTGCTTTGCCATGGGTGGAAAACTTACTTCTCTGTAGTAAAGCTTTGTGATAAATGATTTGGTCATTCTTTAAAAATAAACTGTAATTGATGTTCTCATATTATTGATAAAACTGAATAACATGGTGTGAACAACAAATTATGCCCTATTTTATTCTGTGCTAAAGAACTCACTTTAAAAAAAAAAGGATCCTGAAGGTAAAAAGTAAAATATGATCACTCAGATAGGAAATGTATTTAGGAATGATGGGGGAAGAATATTAATGTCTTTAGCCTAGGTAAAAATCAAGGCTGGCTTATTCATTTTAAAAACTTTCAGCTGAAATTATATTATTCTTTTATCACACATTTTTACTATGATAACTTCTTATAAATAATGTGTTTTCTTAATTCCTGTGTATGAGAAAAGTTTCAAAATACTGTACAGGTACTGTCTAATGAAATAGTTCAGACTCAGAAACTAATGTGATTGGAGATTTATCTGCTTTCTCAAAGGAATCTTCTTGTCATGGCTATAGCCCCTGGGTACTCTGTAGATGCTCAATCCATATTTGTTGACTTCAGGATGAATGACAAAGAGAGTCACCTTCAAGGAATGAAAAGAACATACTATACCCTGATTGTTCCATTTCTATATAAGCATGGCTTCAATCCATCACAAAGAAACAAAAGAATTCACCCTTTCCAAGCCAGGCAGGTGCAAAGAGCAGATGAAAATCCAATCCTGGCAACTCGATCAAAACAAAGATGGGTTTTCCTATAGCATGTCTCCCACCACATCAGGCTCCAAGGCTGAATAATAAATTCTTCTATTTATTAGAAAAGACACACATTGATTGGCCTGACTGGCTAGTAGGAATCCCAGCTATAGCCACAATCTAGTTTAACTCACAGTTCACAATGTGCTCTGGAGCCTCATTATTTAATTAAGAGTAGGAATTACAAGAGCACTAAATGCAATGAAGCAGCACAGTTTGCAAGGGCTCTGAATTTATAGTTTTCATTAATTAACATAAACTAGTGTAGGCAAGTGAAATCAAGTGATCTGCTCAGCTATTAGAATTTTGAGAGTTAATTAATATAACAGCACAGATCATTGAACTTAGAAATTATGAGTAACATATAGAATTTTAAAGAGCATCATGATGTTTTATAATTACAAGATACTCATCTGCTCCTTCAAATTGTATTCTTTTGAAGCTTGGTTTCTTAACTCAATTCAAGATCAGATATGGCTAAATCCATATTAAAAAAACAATTAGAAAATTTGTGAATTCAATTCTGCAAACACTTCTAATAAATGATTTGCTTATTTACTTAATCAGCTGTGATGATTACAGACCATTAGTGGCCATTAATAAATAAAACTATTTGCATTTCACAATTGTGTTTGAATTTCAGATTTCTTTAATTTCTCACTAGAGGAAAAAACAAAACAACTCTTCCTATGACTACAGTTTAACACATCATTGGGCAAACTCTCATTTTTTCCTCTGAAATTGAGGCAAAAAAGGAAGGGAATTGGAGGCTAAGCAAATTGCCACCACCGTCATATACATTCTGCATAACCTGTCCTCCTCATTGGGCTTCTCCTTAATTTAAGAGCTCCAGAGCATTGAAGACTATTGTTCTTCTTCATCTGAGTGAATAGCTGTGTAAACAAAAGTCAAGTCTTGCCATTCTCATCCAAATTCAAACTTGTTAAAAAAAGACATGTTGTAATCAGAATAGCATTTTCTATGATATCTTTATAGATTCCTCTTACATCTTAGCACATTTTAAATTACAGGGGAAAAAAATACCTTGCACTTATAGTCAGGGTGTCAATGATCTAAAATAAATTTTCCCTGTATGAGCAAAGATACATATATTTATTTCACAATTGGAATAATTATCATCTAAGTGCCTAAAATGTGCCTGATCCTTTACACTAAGCTTTACATAGATTATATCATTGCTGAAAAGAATTTTAAAAGGTAAGTCTTCATTTTATAAAAATGGAAACTGTTATGGGCAGAATTGTGTCCCCCTAAAATTCACATGTTGAAGTCATAACACCTAGTACCTTTAGGAATGTGACTTTATTTGGGGATAGGGCCTTTAAAGAGGTAAATAAGGTTCAATGACAGGATATTGGTGGGCTCTACTCCAATATGACTGGTGTTCTTGATAAGAGAAACCCTCATCTATTACTTGGCATCAGCCACCAGAGACCCCCACCACTCACGGCAGACCCGAATCAGCAAATACCTATTACCTGGCACATCAACTAATCTATTACCTGGCATCAGCATAACACTAAACCTATTACCTGGCGCATCAACTAATTTATTACCTGGTGCATCAGCATAATACCAACCTATTATCTGGCACATCAACTAAACTACACCTGATATCCCACCCCTTGGACCACCCCAACTTAATAAAAGTGGGAAAAATCAGGTAGAAGGGGCTCAGAATTTGGTGGCAAGACCCCTCTGAGCCCGCCGGCAAATAAACTTTGATTCTCTGACTCTCTGTGTGCTGCTCGGTTTGTCCTCGGGACCATCCCCTGTAACACTTGCTGTAACATTCTCACAAAAAGAGAAAATTAGGACACAGACCAAAGAGTGACCACATGAGGACACAGTGAGAGGATGGCCACCTGCAAGTCAAGGACAGAGGTGTCAGAAAAAAACAAACCTGCAAACACTTTTATCTTGGACTTCTAGCCTCCAGAACTGTAACACAAGAAATTTCTATTGTTTAAGCTATCCAGTTTGTGGTATTCTGTTATGGCAGTCCTAGCAAACTATTTTAGGTTATTAAATATGAAATGTCCAATTTTGAATCAAGTTTAGTTATTACATCTCAAACAAGGAGCAGTATAATTAATCGAAGTATGTCCTAAAGTATCAACACAGTTTTGCCATCTTAACAGTAGCTTGCTTATGCCAGCAGTGAAGAAGCCCAGAGAGCAAGTGGCGATGAAATCATGAAGTGCATTTTCCACAGCTTGTTGAGAATTGAATAATTTTCCTTGAAAGAAGTGGTCCAAAGCCTGGAAGAAGTGGTAGTCAGTTGGTGTAAAGTCTGGTGAATACGGTGGATGAGAGTTTCCAAGTCCAGCCTCTGTAGTTTGAGCACAGTTGTTTGTGCAACATGTGGTTGAACATAGTCTTGAAAAAGATTGGCCTGTTTCTATTAACCAATCTTGGCTGCTTAATGGCAATCATCCTCATTATTTTGTCCAATTGTTTGCTCTAGACATTCACTGTAATCAATTAACCAGGCTTCACAAAGCTGTAGTGGATAATACCAGCTCTGTACCACTACACAGATACCATAAGCTTTTTTTGATGAATATCCAGTTTTGGGCTGTGCTTTGGCACTGCATATTTATCCAAGCTTTGTGCTGAATGCTTGTGGTTGTCAAAAAGAATCCATTCTTTCATTACACATAACAATACGTTGTAGAAATAAGTCGTCTTTATGTCATGACAGCAAAGAAAGGCAAGCTTCCAGACGATTTCACTTCTGCTGCTCATTCATGGCTCATTCACTTCATGCAGTACTCATCCATCTAACTTCTTTACCTACCGATTTGTTTCAAATGATCCAATATTGGTGGAATAGTAATGTCAAACCTTGCTGCTAATTCACGTGGAGGTTGAGATAGATTCACTTCCACTATAGCTTTCATTTCATCATTATCCACCTTGGTCTCTGGTTGCCCACGTGGCTCATTTTCAAAATTAAAATGACCAGAACAGACCTTCTCAAACCATCGATGTACTGTGCATTCATTAGCCACATCCTTCCCAAACACTTCACTGATATTTCGAGCTGTCTGTGAAGCACTGGTTCTATGACAGAACTCATATTTGAAAATAACATGAATTTTTGACTTACCCATATCCTCACAAAAATTGCTCTAAAAAATCTTTGAAAGATAATCACAAGCCAAACTGCGCATTTGAAAGGCTGAGGATGTACCTTCACAATAAAAATAAAACAAAAAATGTCAGAGTGAAATGTCAGAGATATCAACTGTCAGTCAAACTTAGTACTTAAGGAAACCAGACATTTCATACTTAATAACTTAATATTACTGAAACAATGATAACTAGGTAGGAACTCTTAATTATTTTAGCTGAGGATATCACTTAATCTGTTTTACCAATATTACTAATGTGTAAGACATCTAAACAGTTGGTGAGAAAGATGTAAACTCATGTCTCTCTGTTCAAAGAACAAACTCTTTCCACCACTCAAGTGATTTAAAATGAAAAAGAAAAATGTTGGCAAAAGAAAACTTACACAAAACCTGAATATTAAAACTGACTTTAAAAAATCCTATTTTGATGAAAACATGAGTGAAGGTCAGGGGCCCATTGCCCCACCTGCTGGGCTACTGACACTTGACACTCAGCACACTGGCCCTCCTCTCCCTAGGGACTTATAAATTTTATTAATCTTCTCAAATAACCAGTTTTTGGTTTTACTGATTTTCTCTATTGTTTTTTTGTTCTCTGTTTTACTGATTTCTCTTCTAATTTTTTTGTATTTCCTTTTTCCTACTTACTTTGGGTTTAATTTGCACTTATTTTCTAGTTGCTAAAGTGGAAACTGAGTCATTGATTGGAGAATTTTCTTCATTTCCAATACAGACATTTAGTGCTAAAAATTTCCCCCTAACTACTGCCTTGGCTCACAAATTTTGAATATGTTGTATATCCATTTCTATTCAGTTCAAACTACTTTTTATTTCTCCTTTTGATTTCTTCTTTAGCCCATAGATTATTGAGAAGTGTGTTATAATTTGTTTTCAAATATTTGGGAGATTTTGCAAATATCTTTCTGTTACTGATTTTACATTAGTTTCAATTGTGCTCAGACAATATACTTGTATGAGACTTGATTCCTTTCAAATTTATTGAGATTTGTTTTATGGCCCAGCATGGGCTATCTTGACAATTGTTCTGAATCATTTGAAGAGTTGGGTTTTGTAGTAACAGTTTGATTCTTTCAGATTTGCGTTTATAATTTATTAGATGGGTTCAAAGCACTGTTTACTCTAAGGCTAATTATTCTTGTAGAGGAAAGGGAAAATTTCCTCTTTGCCCTCTGAAGGTTCACAGAAAGTCAACTGACAAAAGGCAGATTAATAGGAGAAAAGGCATAAAAATTTATTTAATCACAGTTTTATGTAATATGGGAGCCTTCAGAATGAAAACACAGAGATACAAGGGAAAGAGTCCATTTTTATCCTTAGGTTCAACAAGGTATGGACAGCAATGTAGAAATATGATTGGACAGAGAGGGATGACTTAATGCTAATACATTGAGTGGGAAACCCCAGCAACGCCTGTCTGCCTAGATTCTTCTTGGCCTCTTAGAGCATTTCTTCCTTCTGGGTATGTGGCAGGACCCTTTCTGGGATGGGAGGTCTTATGAGCTACAGTCAAAACAAAATAGGTCAGGTAATTTCTTTATGGCCAGTTTTCTATGGCTAGCCTTGGGGGAAAATAAAGGACCAAAGATAAGAGGGCAGGAGAAGGTCAGAGAGAAATTTTTGCTTCTGAGAACTTCGTTTGGGGTGTCATTTTCTGAGCTCCAACTTCCCCCTCTACTGAATGTTCTAAGCAATGACCCATTAATTATACCTTTTTCAGTCTGGCTGGTGGGAACAGACACTTTAGCCTGTGAGTGTCAGACACTGTTCCTTTTAATCCCTTCAGATGATTCTTTTTCCCAGTGACTTTGATGGCCAGGACTCGGGCCCTAGGGGGATCCTCTGAAGATCTCCAGTATTTTCTCACTGTGTAGTTCTTTACTTTTTATTACTCTGTCCTGGGAACTCTAGACTGCTGAGTCTCCCCAGACTCTCAGCTCTGTCTTCTCAACTCAGGGAGTCTGACAGGCTTTGCCTGGGCTCACCTTCCCTGTACACTGGCCTGGAAATTCTCTTAAGGGTATAAAGTGGGGCAATCATAGGCAATACCTCATTTGTTTTCTGTCTCTCAGATTACTGACTTTCATAGCCTGATACCGCGTGTCTTGAAAACTATTGTTTTGCATATTTTATCTATTGTGAGAGGATTATTTCAGGAAGGACTATAAATTCAGTTTCTGCTACTATGTCAGGACCTGAAGTAGAAATCTCTCTGATTAACATTTTAAAATAATTTAAAATGCATTTACCTCCTAGGAGAGTTATTTATAATACATGTGTAGATAACACTGATGCGTTTTTAATTTTGATAGATAAAATCAAGGAAGAAGGGATTATTTTGAGCTGGAGGTATTGCAGTGATAGAGAATGCACTAAACTGAGTGAGAACTAGTACTAAGTTTTACTAAGAGGTAATAAATACCTTAAGCAGTTAACAGCTTACACTCACCTTTGTCAACTGAAAAAATAGCAAGGTTAGAGATGATCTTTAAATCTGCTCCTATTAAATTAAAAAAACTTCACACTTTGGGGAAGGGCAGGAATGGGAGGGAGAGGTAGAAAACATTGGACAAGGGACACAATAAGAGTTATGGATATCTTGAGAGAAAGAAGAGGATGTAGGAAGTGAATAGGGTGCCAAGAGAAGAAAGCAGTAGAGTACCCAGGCTACACAATTATGTCCACTGCCTCTGTACATTGTTAACAATTATCTCCACACTGCCTATGCCACAGTCACAGGTTGTCAAAACCACTATTAAAATACCAGTTGTAGTTTGGAAGTTTGCAAATATCATCTTCTAATCTCCCTGATATGTCCAATCCATACATCATTGCTGAATCCCTTCCTCTTCAGTACAAGGTCACATTATCCCTTTGGTCAGGGAAGAAAAATGAAAGAATTTTTTAGAAAAAAGATATAAACCTATAACTTCATGTAGAGAAAAAAGAGGGTCTAACAAATTGATCATTTAACTTTCCATATATTTATTCTAGTTGTCTTTGTTGCTAATTACAAGTACAATGCAATATTTATGGAAATTTTTACAAAATTAAGCCTTGTTTCTTTTGTCTGATATACTCTTGGATTATTAAAATTGATAAAATTGATATTTTTAAAAAACAGTTTATAACACCTACTGAAACGCATACTGTAGTCATTGTTGAGGCTACTATGTTGAAAAATACCAAATCATTGTATTTTTCAATGTTCCTTCCATGTAGGAAAACAAAATCATTTCAAAATTTAGAGCAAAGAAAAAGTACAACTTTCTTATAAATGTGAATATTTCTTTTACATTAGATAATGAATATAGCCCACTATGTTTAATGCTTTCCCTTTGCTGCTGGAAGCTCAGAACCGGTATAATAGTTAATGAAGGAAAATACATAGAATTTGTGCCACCCACCTGCTCCTCTTCTAGACATCATTAATCACATATGACAGGCTTTCCCAGCTGAACCTACTTGGACTCAAAATTTTTCTCAACATGATATTCTAGGTATCCACGACCAATTGGGCAGAATTTACACATGACATGAAATGGCTTTAACCAGCCTAGATAATGGCTATGTTTGCTACCCCTTTTGCAAATAATTTCTTAAATTTTTCTTGCCTATTTGATAGACATATTGACATGAGTCTTTTATTGTAAATATATACAAATTCTTTTTGGAAATTAAGGGATCCCACAGCTCTCATGACTGTCAGAGGTTTTGAGAACACTTGTGAATGCACATGAAGCAGTCCCTGAGGGTAATTAGTATTTTTAGAAAAGATATATGATAGCAAGTTCAAATAAAATGAAGTTCAAAATTTCACTGTAAATAGTAAAGAGAATAAAAAATGATTAAAACTTTTTCTTGACAGGTAAAACTGAAATTATAAAAATAATAAAAATTTTATGCAAATAAGTTTATCTTTTAAACATATATATTTTAGTTGTAATTGCAGCTGTGCATCAGGGTTTTTTGGTTTGTTTGTGTATTTGTTTGTTTGTTTTTGAGATAGAGTCTCCCTCTGTTGCCTGGGCTTGAGTGCAATGGCAACAGCCTAGCTCACAGCAACCTCAAACTCCTGGGCTCGAGCCATCCTACTGCCTCTTGAGTAGCTGGGACTACAGGCATGCACCACCATGCGGGGCTAATTTTTTCTCTATATATTTTTTAGTTGTCCAGCTAATTTCTTTCAATTTTTTTTTTTTTTGTAGAGATGGGATCTTGCTCTTGCTGAGGCTGGTCTTGAACTCCTGACCTTGAGTGATCCTCTCGCCTCAGCCTCCCAAAGTGCTAGGATTACAGGCATGAGCCACCGTGCCCATCTGTGCATCGGTTTTCAAGGCAAACAAGACTGGATCAAAAAGCACATCAGGAGTGAGAAGGTAGTATCATTTTTTTCCCATTAAAGTTGATTGTTAAAATTATACAGCCTAATTCAGAGCTATAGAAATTGTGATCTGAGACTGGTGCCAGTATACAAACTATTTTCCCTGTCTACAACAAGATATCAAAACAAACGAGAGTAGGTGTTTAGAAACTTTTGCAGCAATTGCTATGAGATTACCATTGCATTTTACAAAAGTATCTAAAACAGTTGGAGTAAAAAGAAATAAATCTCTCCTTTACCACTGAAAGTTTGAGAAACAGTGATATTCCTTTAGATGTTCAAAGCAAAATCACAACAAAGGCCATATTTGCAATAACGTTTAAAAGATTTGCTGAGTTTTTGAAAATCATCAAACCTTTCCATGCCTAAGATGTCTCATTTATCATACTGAGGTCATAATGGCATCTACCTCACAGGATTGTTATGGGAATGAAATAAAAGAATCCCTAAGGGGTGCAGCCTGCCAGTGTTTCCCTGGACATATGGCCACCAAGAATAAATACTACATTTCCCCACCATCTTTGCAGCTAGATGTAGCCAAGTGACTAAGTATTCATCAGTGATATATGAGCAAATGTGACACACATAACTTCCAAATTTGACTCTTAAAGGGAAGAAGACTATGGCTAGGAGAAATGCAAGCAAGAGAGTGAGATCTCTTGAATTGTGCCAGTGAAGCAAACACCCTAGAGAAGCAGAGCAACAACAGGGAAGGAACCTAGGCCTCTTAGAATTTTGCTGAGCAGAGACATAATATCAGCTTAGGTTTTTACAATAAAAAAATAAAATTCTTGCTTATCTGAACTCTTGTTGTTGTGAGCCTTTGCCACACTTAGCCAAACCAATATCCCAACTACATATAAAGCACTTGGAGTAATACTTGGAATATATATGCATTAAATAATTGATAACTATTATTATTTATTATTATTGATTTGATGTTCAGAACTTTCACTTTGGAAGAATTATCTTTGACAATCCACAATGATATTTTTCTATTCTTCAAATTGTAACTAGTATAACTCTGCCAGATCTTTGTTTGTTAATAATTTTGAGAGCAGTTCAAATAGTTTTCCAGCCCTGCTTTTGTGGACTTTATGAAAATCTCATATCTTTTATATGATTACTGCTTTCATTTAAAAATTATGTACAATTTACTGATCAATATATCCATATCTAACACACTAACTGGAAAAGTATATTATACTGTCAAACTGATATTCTGATCAGAAAAGGTGTTGACACATAGGATAGAATCAAGACATCTGAAGGAAGGTATGTCTGAGTTAGGATAAATTTTATAAGTTGTAAATTCATAAATGAATGGTTCATATTATAACTGCTGTTCTTTATAACTGATATACTTCTATAAAAATAATATTCTTCTCATTAACTATTTGTTTACTCTAATATATCATGTAAGAAATGCAGGATAAATTCTTGATTCTATTCCTTTATTTACTAGTTTTTAAAGTCCTATTTAACAATGGTCTATTCAAGTAAGCTGAAGGCAGATGGTCTTGTATCTTGGGCTTCTAACTCCACCCAAGATCCCCATAACATAAAACTTATTTTGAAAATATTTTTTTAATCTGGTTACAATTAAATGCCAGAACAGTAATGATTTCAAAACTCATAGGGGCACATGCCTTTCTTGAGCAGGTCTTTTCTCTTTCTGTAAAGAAAAGAATACAGACAGGCTCTCAGCTCAAATTCTCTTAAAAAAATATTCCGACCATAAAGACTCTTTGTTATTTCTGATCCTGAACTATAGAAATAAATTGGATTCCTGAAAGAGTCCAATTTATTCCTATAGTTCCTATGATATGTGCCTCAACAGGAATAGTTTCCCTCCATGAAGAACTACCTCAGTCTATTTCAAAATGCCTTTATGAGGTCTGGTAGTTGAGCTTGGGTGGCAAGAACCCAACAGTCACTATATGCCTATTAAAATATAAGCTAGATCATATAATTTCTCTGCTCACATCACTTTAGTGACTTCCCATCCCACACAGAATAGAAGCTAAAATTCTTAGAGTGGCCTAAGAGGCCTCCAAGATGTGGCCACCCCATCTCTCCATCCACACACTCTTTTCTTCATCCATGATCCTTCTGCTCTGTAAATACTAGTCTGTGCTGTTGCTCAGTCACACCACACACACTCCTGCCTCTGGCTGTTCCTTCTACCCAGAATGTTCTCCCACAAGTTACATGGGTGGGTGTACCTTTACCTTTTTTGGGTGTCTTATCAGATTCCACCATCTCAGTGATGATATCTTTTCTGATCACCATCCTGCAAATTGCAAACTTTCACTCACCCTCACCTATATTCCTATTGCCCTGGCCTACTTTATTTTTCTTCATAACACTATTACCAATATCTGTACTAGAAATCTTGCCAATTTATCATTTATTGTTGGTGTCTCCATGCTTGGATGTGTGTTCCTTTAGGGCCAGGACTTTGCATGTTTTGTTAACCTGCTGTATCCCCAGCACCTAGAACAGGACTTGGTACATCAAAGAAATTTAATAGACTAACTGACTGAATGTGTGAATAAATTGTTCCAACTTCTCATAAGACCTGCAGCAGCACTACTTCAGCAACCCTGTTTGGTTTCTGAATTAAAATAATTAGATATAAGACATGAAGCCACATAATTAACTCAAAAGCGAGACACCATGGGAAATGTGAGGAACTGAATATACACACAGAAAAAACACTGTAATGTTGTTTGTCTGTCTTTGATTTTCCAAATAGGTATTTATTTAACTTCCTCAGCACCTAGGTTATGACAGGAAAATAAATGTCAAATAACAAATAACAAACTCTGATGTAAATAAAGAGTTCTTTAGGAAGATTAATTACTGTTAAGAACAAATTAGAACAACTCCTCATGTCTCTGACACTCTCTCTTTGGGTAACCTCAAATATTCAAAACAAAATCATAGAGGTGAAGGCCCACAAAGAATACATCAGCCTTGAGCTTAGAGGAAACTGCTTAACAGGGAACAGACATTTTTCTCTTTAAAATAGTGTTCCTCAAAGTGACTTCTGCAGAATCTTGAGATGTTAACAGACAACAGAAAGGGTACTTATATCAAGTGCTAGTTTAAACAAGGTCCATTACTTTAAAACTTCTTATAGTCTTCAACATATACTGTAAGAGTGTATGAATTTGCCAAAAGAGGTATTCAGTAGGCAGCATTTCCTTATCCATTTTTGACAATGAACATCATCACCACCACCACCCACCATTTTTTTCCAGAGCACGTATGGCCAAATATGGTTTGGGAAACCAAAGACTCTCAGACTTTAGCCAGTAGAATTAGAATTGTGTGTAAAATTCAAGAACTGATTTAATAAAATTTGGTTGGTTGGGTTTTTTGCTTCTGGACACCTTCAATCCTTCTTAGAGCCCAACAGCTACATCGACACAGAGTGGAAGAAAAAAAGTAAAGATACATGAAGAAACAAACTGGCTGATGACAAGAGAACAGAATGCCCAGCAAGAAAAGCAAAGTTACCTTATATATTGTCTTTAAGGGGCAAGGTAAGTCTAATGCACTCCAACAGCCTCTTGGAACATCATGACATTAAAACAAAGCATAAATTATTTATACCATATGTAAAGGTTATATTACATTCAGAATATGTTATGTAAAAAGGCAAATTAGTTTCCTAGGGTTTCCAGGACAAAAGTGCCACAAACTGTGTGGCTTACAACAACAGAAATATTACCCCACAGTTCTGGAGGCTAGAAATCCAAAATCAAGGTGTCACCAGCGTTGATTCCTCCTGGAGGCTTTAAGGGAGAATCTTGTTTCATGCCTCCACCCTCGCTTCTGGTGATAGCTAGCAATCCTTGGCATTCCTGAGCTTGTAGATACATCACTGCAACCTCTGTCTCTTTCTTCACATGACATTTTCCTTTCTTTGTGTCTGTGTCCAAATTTCCCTGTTCTGATAAGGACACTGATCAATGGATTAGGGCCCACTCTACTCCAGTATGACCTCATGTTAACTTGACTACATCTGCAAAGACCTTATTTTCAAATAAGGTCACAGGTTCTGGGTGGACATAAGTTTTGAAGGAACAGACAGGCTCCACCCAGTACAGAAGTTAAAGTATATGTCATGTATTTTAAAACTATTTCCACAAAAAATGAGTATCTTCTGTAAAGAAAAATACTTTTTGGTTAAAGAAAGAATGATATAAAAACAAGTAAATGCACTGAGAAAGCCTAAGTATTTTAACAAAGGAAGGGCTTCTATAATAATGTGAAAAAATACCCCTGAAATTGTTTTAAATGTTTTGATTCTCTCTAAAAATATTCCCAAGGGTGACACATGTGTGATAAAAACACTCAGCAAAAGAAAGATGAAAGAAAAGTTAATCTTAAAAGTAAAACATTGTTCCATCTCTATGGGCGGCGCTCCTTGGAAAAATATTGCATTTTATATTCTATGCAGTCTCAGAGACTTGCACCAATAGGCTCAACAGCACACAATGAAACAGAATCTGATTTCATCTCACCCATAGTAACAGAAAATGAATGTGCCACAACCTTCTTCACTAGCTGCCACCGACATTTTATTAAGTGATTCTAATCCTGATGTTCTCATATCTCTTCATTTATTTTTCCCTAAGTTATTAATTCTAAATGAAGAGGAAAAAGAAAAAAAAAACAAATATGGGAAGACTAAAAGGCTGAGTTAACCCATACTCACCTGTTTTAACAAAGGAGAAAGTTGAGTGATAGGTGCCTTTCATTATTCTGATTAGGCCACTATGATGGCCTTTCAGACTCAATCAATTGCCTCCACACCAAAAAACTCCATAATTTCTCAAAAAATCTTTTAAAAATTAAGTGAAAACTATTGGGAAGGAAATAAATCAAAATGAAATATCTGCAATTTGTAATAAGAAAAGGATCACTACATCATGAGTCAGAGGGTTAATCTCATTTAAATTAAAGACTTTAACTTCTCATTAAGACGGAATTGTGAGTTCAGGTATAAATACTCATTCCTACTGCTTCAAACCCATAGCAATATGTGAAACACACACGTTTATATATTTATGTGATATAATAAATAATACTTAAGAAGACGAAACTAGACTCAGAAACAAGATAAACATCTTGGAACAGAAAAACAATACACTAAGTACAACCTACCAGGCTCTTGGAATGGAAAAAAGAAATTTCAAGGTAGTGTATGGGTAGAAGAATAACAGGATCCGAAAGTGCCCCATCTGTATCAGGAGACTGGGGCCAGACTCAGGCTATGAAACCAGAGGTTCGTTTAGTTTTCCTGATTTATGAAAGAAGCCCTGACAAAGTGGTGACTATTGCCCAGGGCAGAAACTAATAACATATCAAGCTGCAGTCAGGGCAGTGAGGGGAAGCCAAGGCTGCTCCTCATACCGGCCCTGGGTCCAGTCATTCTTTGACTTAGCAAAGAGATTCGTAGAATACCAACAGCCCTGCAGGACCAGAGACCCAAAATGCCAGTATGTGACCTAGTTTTGGTTAGAGTGGAGACCGATACAGGTAATGACAAAACTAGTAGGCAAGATACATAACCTCAAGAAGAAGGGGATTAAACAGAAAAAAAAAAAGCAGCAACATGAAGAATAACCAAAAAACTCTTATTCAAAAGGAGTTAGAAAACAAAACTTTCATATTATATGAGAACTGCTACAATAG
This sequence comes from Cheirogaleus medius, assembly GCA_008086735.1. Classification (NCBI taxonomy): domain Eukaryota; kingdom Metazoa; phylum Chordata; class Mammalia; order Primates; family Cheirogaleidae; genus Cheirogaleus; species Cheirogaleus medius. Next base: position 24,455,562 of record VBSM01000272.1, on the reverse strand, counting down.
ACCACTGACATTATAAACAATTGAGAATTATAAACAATTATAAACAATTTGGGGGGATGCAAATAATAAAAATTTGAAAATTATTTACAAATAATATGTTTAATATATTTATAGACATGAAGAGAAATTACATATATGACTCAAGTATAAGAAATTAGAGATAATAATTATAACCAAGAACATATGGTTACGATGAAGATAGAGTTATAAATGCTAGAAAAGAAAAGTAGTCACTAAAATGAAAGCTAAAAAAAGACAGTAATCCTGAGCTGAACACAGGTAAAGAAACAATTATTCAACTGAAAGACATTATCAGAGAAATAAATAAATGAAAACTATGCAAGAGAATTGTAGGTAACCTGCAGAATAAGTTTGAGAGGCCCCCTATTTTATTCAGGATAGGACAGGCTACATTGTACTAATGTACATTCCCAAGTCTCAGTGGCTTCATAAAAGTTTATTTACCACTCATTCATGACCCTCTTCCATAACTGCTAAAGCAGAAGACAAGACAGACTGGAGAGTTGCACAGGGGTTTTTCCCTGCTTCAACTTGGAAATAATACGTATCATTTCTGCTCACGTTTTACTGGCCATAATTAGTTATATAGTTCTGCTTAACTGCAAGGAGCTAAGAGGTATAGTCACACTTATGAGCTTAAAGGAGTAAATATTCCAGTATTGGTGACTATCAGTAATGTCACTCTGCTCCCACATATTGCTAACCGGCGTTCTAGAAGTAGTAGCAAGTTGAGAAAATGGTGAAGAACCAACATTCAGAAAACAAACAAACAAAAAAAAAGAATCATAATGATGCCTGAGAATTTTCAAGAACTGAAGAAAAATGTATTCTCAGATAATGAAAATGGGAAGAAAGGAGGATAAATAAAAGTAAATTCACATTTATATGCATCATAATAAAACTAGAACACATTAAAGATAAAGACAAAACTTTAAAAGCCTCCTAAGACAAAAGATAAATTATCTTTAGGCAAGTGATGATTAGATAGGCAGCATATATCTATCAGCTATAATAGCAGCCAGAATATTCAGAAATGCTGAGAAAAAGTAACTATCAATCTAAAATTACATGCCAGGCTAAACTAACCTTTAACAGTGATGATAAGAAAAAGAACTTTCCAGACATACAAAGACAGGAGCATTTCATTGTCAACATATACTCCCTGCAAGAATTACTAAAGGACATTCTTCAGGAAGAAGAAAGGCATAGAAAGAAGGAATGGGATGTTTAAAACAGTGACAAAAGTAATTATAAAATCTACTGGCAATTCTAATAGAACACTGACAAGCATCACATGTACTCACCAGCAAATTGGTATTAATGGACCAACACCTAAGTGGACATATAGGAATAACATTTATCGGGTGTTGGGCGGGTGGGAGGGGGGAGTAGGGGATGGGTATATACAAACATAATAAGTGAGATGTGCAACGTTTGGGGGACGGTCACGCTTGAAGCTCTGCCTTGAGGGGGGAGGGGGAGTATGGGCAATATACGTAACCTTAATATTTGTACCCCCATAATATGCTGAAATAAAAAAAATTTAAAAATAAGATAAATTCAGAGGGTTTTAAGAATATAAGTAGCACAAAAATTTCCGACATTAGTAAGATAGTAAGAGAAAAGAAATGAGGCTAGATCAGGGGTTGAGTTCCTTGTCTTATTCTGGAGGAAGATAGAAATACTAAGTTTAGATTTTGCTAGAAAAAAATATGAAGTATATACATTGAACTATAGGCTTATATGTATTAATATCCCTTAAATCCTATTTTTGTCACTATAACATCGATGGCAAAACAAAAACAAATGTGGCCACTGTAATAGTTTTCTTTTTGTTCAATCAATAAGAAATGTCTAAGGACTGGTTTGGCTAGTTAAACAGAAGTGTTCAATTCTAGGTACTAAGATTATACTCTCAGCAACATTTGCAAAGTTAATATCACAAGGTAGTCTACAGAGTAATGAAAATAGTACATCGTGAGTTCAAAGGAAGGAGACATAGCATTCAGTCATGGCGATAAAGTGATGTACATGATATCTGATTTAGACTGGAAGGGCAATGAAGATGTATGGGCAGAGGCAGGGTGAGGGGAAAGGGAGTCATTTCGGAGGGAAGAAAGGCACCAGGAAAGGCAGTGGCAGTCGAGGGTGGGGCAGAGGAGGCAGCCCAGCCTGGGCACAAGCAATTATGGAATGCATTGCCTGTAGATAAACTAAAACCACGAATGCTGGCTAGCTTTTTATGATCACCATGTACCCATTATTTTAGCAGTTTCAATGACAAAATATCCTGAAAACAATATTTTATTTGTCTAATTTCTAAATAATTTTATAATTATTATTATTGAGTTTAATGATTTAAATAAGTTTCAAATTGGCACATTTTTATTACTTATTCTTTTATAAAAATTGTATTCTTCATAGAAGTTTGGGGAACAATTAATATACAACTAACTTCCACTAATACAACTAATCCCTCATAGATAAGAACTAAACTACACATATTCATTTCAAGTGTAATTTTTACAATAATTCAGAACCATCTGAACTTGCTTCCAGTGCAATTTGTGTCTCCAAAACATATATTACTATTTGTTTCTATATTTAATCAGTAGATTCAAAATAAGCAAGTATAGTCTTTGTAATGAAGAAACAGAACTTCAGTACTTTAATCCTGTCATTCCGTGTTTAGTTGGAACTTTTATTTGTGTTTAAAATTTAAATCAGTGAAATAGTACAAACTATAGGGTGTAACATTTTCATTTGCTTACTACAAATTTTATGGCATTTGTGGAATGTTTTACAATATTCGAATTAAACCTTAAAATTCCAATGTTATTTTATTTACATTGTTGTTTTAAACCCAAAGAACAAATTTAAAAAAATAATATCACTGATTATCCGATGACTACTACTAAAAGTAATCTTGTTATATAGAGGAAGGGATGTTAAAAAAAAAATCTGAGCGTCAAATATGCTAGGTATACAAGCTACAAAGATAGGAAATCGGAGCTGTACGTGAAACAGCAAGTCAGTTACTTCAAATAGCTTTAAAGCCAAAGCTCTGAAGTTCAAGCTTTTATTTCATAATGTGTCTATGTAAAATGAAAATAAAATTATATGAATAAATAAAAAGTGCCACATTTACTCTTGCTGTAATCTTAATAAATCTGTAAAGAACCCTAGTGTCTCAAAATAGTGGGTAAATGGAGTTACAGTGAAAATTCTTTATGAGATGGCGCAGGACTCCTCTGAGGTAATGAAATAGGAAGTTATACAGAGGCAGGAGCAGTGGGCCTCACTGGGAAACAGTCAGCATTGGAGCACTCTCCAATCCCTGCCCTCCCACTTCCTGATTCTACTACCTCATCCTACTTCAAGCTCACATTGTGCTATTGTCATAACTCACTACCTGGTCTCGTCTCTTCCATTTCTTAACTTCTCCACCTATCCACAATATCAGTGTTTTCTAACACACAAGAGAGTCTCTCCTACAGCCCACAGAATAAAGCTCCATGATATGATCACAAAAGAATTATTTTGCCAGCCAAACTACAAAGGCTCTGAGACCTGTTCTTCACCCACAGTGGATGTCTGACCATTGCCCAAAAGAGACATGCCTTCTCCTGAATGTGGGCTTTTGGCTCTCACCACTCCTTCAACAAACAGTGCCCTTCTCCTTACTTCCTTGTGCTTAAATCTTACTTATTCTTTAAGAACCTAACTCACACATTTCCTTCATAAAGCTTTCCCAATTTATCTAATAATAATTAATTCCTCTTCCCCTTCATTTCCACAGTCTGTTACTTACTGGGTAAATAGGCCTGGCCTCTTTGAGCCTCAGATTCCTAATCTACAAAATGGACATAACAGTGATATCAATTTCATAGAATTATGGGGGTAAAATGAGATTTGGCAGTGCTTTTAAAACTATATAATATTAATGTATCACTTCTACCTCTTAATTCTGACTTGCACAAAAGCTTACACCTGTCTCCCCCAAGACACAGGCCAACCTCCCTTATACCCCTTTTCCCTGACACTCATCTCTTCACCAGTACTACAAGTGGCCCATGGGAGGAATTCAATTTTCTGGGAGGAAATCAATTTTCTAACGAGAAATAAAATGTTGTTCCTTGGACTATCTGGTTTCTCTAATTGTCCAATATAACCCTTATACATTAAAAATAACTGTTCTTAGATTCTAAGCTTTATCTTAATATCTTCCCTTTTTTCTCTCTCTCTCAACCATAAACTTTAGAAGCACAAAGGATAAAACTAGGAAGGAACCTTATAAAATAATAAAAAATAATTATGAGGCTGCCAATCAAAATATCCCCAAATTTACCTATTGGAGTTGTCTGTGAGATACTGCTAACCTTTTGGTTTTTCCAAACTTTAGGGTTCAACCACTATTGTTGCTTTATGCTTGATTCCTTCTTGAGTTCTGTGAATTCTAAGTACAGATTGAGAGCAAAATCTGTTTGTAATAACAAATCATTGATTATCATGGGAATGGAAAGTTAAATCCAGAAAGAAAACTATCTGTTCCCAAAATGAAAATTAAGTTCAGAGTCTGAAATTAACAACTTATCTTGATATGCAACTATAACAGTAAGTGCAAGCGTGTAGCACAGTATGAGAGTTTCTGTCCTTTGAAGTTAAACAATCATTCAAATTTACATGCAAGCTCTAACTTGCTGTGTGACCACGAACAAGCTACTTAATTTCTCCAAATACCAACTCCTTCTTAGTAAACTGGGATAATCAGTACCTCCAAAATTGGTATAATCACTAAGTAATGCAATGTAATTCATATACTTAGAGCCATATCTAACACAGATATACTCCATAAATAATTATCATTATCATTGTTAATTATTTCTTATTTTTGCAATTGAAAAATGATATTGAAATAAAAAATACACAAACTATCATTATGCAGCTTGATAAATTTCACAACATAAATATATCGTGTAACCTTTAGCCAGTTCAAGAAAGAGAACATTATTAGCATTCTACAAGCCCCTCCTTTGCCCCACATTCAGATACCCAAGGGTAACTACTACTAATTTTTTAGAATACATACAAGTTGCCTGTTTTTAACTTTATGAAAATAGAATCATACTGTACATACTTTCTGGTGTCTGGATTCTTTTGTTCAACATTGTTTCTGAGATTCATTTGTATCATGTGTTTAAAAGGATAATTTTTACTGTGACATTTTCAATTATATACTCATAAAACTAAAATATTTTAAACCATCATTCTCTGAAAATGTATTTATGATTCTATATTACGTACCCATACATATTTGGTTAATAAGCAAAAATATAGTCCAATTGAATGTTAGGTTTGTTCTAGTATTCTTTGACTTTTGCATAAAATAATTTTTAAAAAATAATATGTGGTACCATCTCTTGTTGCTTCTAATATTCAGTACCCTGTACACTGGGACCAGAAGATGGAAGCTCATGAAACAGAAGAACACCGCAAGGAAATCCATATGAACGGTAATTACTGTTCAAGTACAACTGAACTGTCATGAACAATAAGACCTTTGGGTTTTGTTCTGCCAGGCATAACAAGTACCTCCAATGTCATCAGTTTCCAAATTTGACTCTGACATGGGACAGAGGAGACTGGTGACAGATGGGCAAAATTTAGCATGCAGCCTGGATGGTCTTCGGGATGGAAGTCTTGTTATCTCTAACTTGCTGCCAAGTCCTGCATGTTGCTTTATAACAGACACCACTGGGAAACTCTGTAGCGTCAGCCAAAAACACAGACTTAAAAGAACCAGATTTCCTCACTGTTGGTATTTGTAGCATCTCACCCACATTGGGCTCCTCTGCAATAATGAAATAGTCACCAGTATAAATCTGAATGTGAAAAAGCATTTTGACACACTAAACTGAATTTTTTTTTAGTTAGAACAGTGGTTTATTAGATATGAAATTTGCCATTTCTAAAGCAATTCTTGTTTGGTCCACTGAGGTATTTTAAATTTTTTGTTCTTCAGGATAAATCTTGTTCCAAACACCTTATTAGAATAGGTTTTAAAGAATAATATAGCTGCTTAAAGTCAAATTATCTAAAATATGTTCTACAGTTATTTATCAACGTATCTAATCCAAATTTAAACAGACAAGCAAATGGTTTTTTAAAACATTGGGTTACTACCTAATAATCCATCAATAAATTAACCATACTACTACAGTCTTGAGGCCCTTTCAGTCAGTTCAGAGCAAGTGAATGTGCTGCAAAATATTTCTTAATTGATATATACAAACAAAGATATTTTAAGATTAACATTTTGGATCATATATCCTCTGTTTCCTGCCAGTTTGCCTATATAAGAGTTGTTTGCATAGCTAGAATTCTTTCCTAAATCCTGGTTAAGAAACTGTTTTTAGAAAACATAATAAACAGACCAGCAAAATGTTTTAGCTGGTATTTTTGTTAATAATATCTACAATGATGCTAGAATAGATCCTCGTTTTAGAATATAGCCTTCCGTGGATTTAATAACCAATTTCCCACTACTCTAGAGACCAGTTAATCCTCCTGAGACAGGTCAATCTACTCTACTCACTGGCTCGTCCTCAGTCATACTCTTTCCTAACCGTCAAATATTCTCCCCCCTCCAAATTCTACTTATCTATTTTATTTAGTAATGTTTGCAGCTGCAAGTAACATACAATATTATTATAATGCTTTAAGCAAAAATAAAAGTTCAGAGGTAGGCAGTGGAACTCATAGGTTCAACTATTAAATGGAGCTATCGGGGATCCACGAACTTTCAGTGTTTGTGCCCTGCTTCTTCTCTAGCCATGTGAACCAGGTATGGCCAATGAAATCTAAGTGGAAGTCAGTCATGCTAGGTTTTACTCTTAATTGGAGTGAGGAAGTGATATGTAGAAGTGTAGCAGCCACTTTGCAACCATGATTCAGAAGTGCCTTAAATAAATGAGTTTATCTCCCATAACTGGATGTAGAAGGTAGTTGTACTCAGTTCAACTTCTAAATAAGGCAATGAGCAGAAAGATGAAAGCAAAGACGCCAAGAATGGCTAAGCCAAAAATGTGTGTTCCCTTTTATCATGAAATTAAAGGCTTTTCCAAGAGCTACCATAACCTACTTCCCCTTAGACCTCATTGATCAGAATGGAATCCTATTGCTGGGAAAGCATACGGGATGTCATAAAAGGCTTACATTGTTTCGGGCTAATCAACAAAGAAACAATATAGATAATGGCTAAGCAACTAACATGTTTGTCACAAAATCCTTCTAAATATTTTTGCCCAAGAAAACTAATGAGGCTGGGTGCAGTGGTTCACACCTATAATTCCAGCACCTAGGGAGGCCAAGGCAGGAAGATCACTTGAGATCAGGAGTTCAAGATCAGCCTGGGCAACATAGTGAGACCACATTTTTACAAAAAGTACAAAAAGTAGCCAAGCATAGTGTTGCACACCTGCAGTCCTAGCTACTTGGGTGGCTGAGGCAGGAGGATTTTTTGCCTAGGAGTTTGAGGTTGCCATAAGCTATGATCACACCTAGCCCAGGTGACAGGGTGAAACCCTGTCTCAAAAAAAAAAAAAAAAAGCTAATGATTAATTATATAATTGAATTATTTCTTTAAAACTATGCTTCCCATAATAACAATGTTCAGATTATGTAAAGCCAATTAACCAATAACATAGTGTCAGCCCTGTTTTGACACCAATATTTTATGTGTATTTTAATGTTTCAATATATGTCAGACCCAGGATTTTGTAAATATTTTTCTTATGTAATACAAGTATTGGTACACTAATGCCCTAATACCAGGATAGCTCACTATAGGTCTTATCAGTATTTTATAGATAGTTCACATTTCAGAGAACCCTAGAATTACTTGCACCATCCCAGGCTATTTCTGAGTCCCTAGGGCCAACTCAGATGAAGAATGAATTTTTAAAATTTCTCTTGAGCTTGATGCATTCTTATGCCCCCACCCTGAAAGCAGTTCAAAAGGTCCGTGAAGTTAACTCGGAGTTCAGTGGCAACCAGCCAGTGAAAGCTGTCATGTGAGGCTGGTAGCTCCCAGCATCCTCTAGAGATGGCTGGACTGACATGAATCCACTACCTGCTAGAATAATCTAATTATGCCTAAAGGTTTCCACTGAAAAGGCTTTACTCCAGGTCCCTGTCACTTTCCCTGTGGGTGAAGTTAGCTATCCAGTGACTTTCAAACACTCTCTGCATGTGGCTTTGTAACACATGAAGGAGTTCCTGAAATGTCAATCCTAAGGGACAAGTGCTCGTGTCACTGAAGCAATACATCATAACCTCTGCACTTTCTGGGTGTTTCAGACAAAAGCCAAAAGCTATGAAGGCCACAATGAAATTATTCTTGCCATCCAAGAGTTGATATTTCCAAAAGAAAAAAAATGTATTTTAGGGGAGTTATGGGGATGAATTTGCACTATAGTAGCTCCTGCAAAGCCTGTCCTGTGAATAAAAAGCCTTCAGTTTCTAAAGCCTGAAAATCTGGTAACATTCAGAGCATATGGATTCAAATAGGGAAAAAAAAAGTTAAAGTGTGACATTTCTTTTAACCCACAATTTTACAGCTGGAAGAAATCTTTTCTACTCTTAGATGGCATAATGTGACAATCCAAGCAACCAAGCTTAAGGTCTGTAAATTCACCACTTTTCTTCTACTACCAAATTCCAAGATTTATTAAACATCTCTTCTCACACTACTCTGGGCTTTATGAGCAAACCAGATTTGACCTTTAAAATGGTAGAAGCATCTGGATTATTTCAACTGATTTTCCTATTGGCAGATTTTTAGTTCCCTGTTTTATTTCTACTTTCTATCCGACTCAACATACAAAATATGTATGGAAATAGTCTGAAAGATGTGTATAGTTCTAATTTTTAATCTTTAAGCACTTTTAATTAAAAATACCTGACCCATAAGTATTAGTGCATTACCAAACTAGGTATCAAAATACTCCTTTACATCCAGCTGCCACATTAACTTCACTAGTCCTGATTTCAATTCATGTTTCTCAATCCCCATCCTTCTCAAAAATGCTCTTTTATACCCCAGCAGCTGTTGTAAGAGCACAAAACTATTCTGGCCCAAACTCAGATCATTAAGATCAAAGATATAGAAAGGGAAGTATGACTTTGGCCCCATGTTATAACTTTTAATGATACATACTCAGGGTTTTTTTTTTTTCCTCAAGATCTCAAAGGGAATCTTCTTAGTGGGGTTCCATAATCATAACAGATGCAAAAGGGCCCCAGGGCACTGTTGAAAGGTTCAGCTTAAAGTCATAAGGCCATCACTGACTCTGAATAGATGGGATAACAATATAATCTGGGGGAGAATCATCTCCCTCTGAAAATGAATGACATTTACTGGATCTACTAAAAATTGGTCTGTAATCCCAGGTCATTTATTTTCTTTTGGTCCCACATTTACTAAAATTAACATAGGAAAATTAACGTTAACTTCTTCAGTTAGTACTTAGGATTCTGCTATGAATAAGTTAAAAATATGACAGTATGACACGTTTTGTTAAGTCACTAAACAAATATATGTCACTAAACAAATAAATATGACACGTTTTGTTAAGTCACTAAAAGGATGCATGTCTACGTATTTGTGCAATTGCAAGAAATAGAGGATTAGAAAATTATAGAAAAATATCAACAAGTAGACAAATGTGGATTCTGGTCTCTACTTAACCATTTACTAATGTTGTCTTGGGCAAGACTTTATTTTTTTATCTAGTGCATTAGTGACAGATGATCTTGTAGAATCCTTTTCATTAATTCATCCGTTAGTCATTTTTTATCCATTCAGCAAACGTGGTAGAGCAGTTATGTTTAGCATGGCACTGACCAGTGAGGATACTAGACATAAGATGGATCTGTGCTATAGTCCTCCACCAACAAAGAATCTCAGAGTATTGTTCTTGACAAGAACATAATTAGACAGAAAATACTTTTATTTTAACATCATCACCAATTTCACTAACTTCTCTTATAAAATAAGAACAGAGAGGAGCAATATGGCCAAATAAATACCTCCAGCAATCGCCCATTTGCATGAACACCAAATTCAACTATCCATACAAGTAAGCACCATCAGTTGAACCAAAAATCAAATGAGTGAGCACAGTTCCTAGTTTGAGCATTATATTGAGGAAAGAAGCACTGAGGAGGACAGAAAAGACAGTCTTGCATTGCCTACACTGGTCCTCCTCCATCCCCAGCAGTGCCAGCTTCCCAAATGGAAAGAGAATTGTGTGCCCAGGGAGGGAGAGTGAAGTGGCTGTGGGACTCTGCATTGGAACTCAGGCCTTCCCTGTCACAGGGGAAAATAGCACAGGGCATAACTCTGCAGGTGCCCAAGCAGGGAGCATTTAGATCAGCCTGGCCAGAGGGAAATACTCTTCCCTGAAACCTGCATTCAAGCTAGGCCACCACTAGCTGAAAAAAGGTGACTGGGGCCTAGCACAAATCTTTAAGGCACTCAGGCCACAAAAGCTGCAGTCCTTGGGCAATTCTTGCAGCTGTGCTATCTCTGTGCTGCCTCGAAGCCAGTGGTCCTGGGGTGCACATGACCCAATGAGACACCAGCAGCAGCAGCCAAGATAATGCCTGTGTTACCTTCCCACAATTCCAGACAATATACCTCAGGGAGAATCTTATTCCACTTGGGGAAAGGAAAGGGAAGAGTTCAGAGGACTTTGTTTTGCAACTTGGGTACCAGCTAAGCCACAGTAAAATAAAGTACCAAGGAGACTCCTAAAGCCCCCAAATCCAGGCCTTAGCCCCTGGGTGGCATTTCTAGACACAACATGGACCAGAAGGAAACATGCTGCCCTGAAGAGAAAGCCCCAGTCCTGGCGAGATTCCCACCTCCTGATTAAAAAAGAGCCCTTGGGCTTTAAATAAATATCAGAGGTAGCCAAGCAGAAGTCACCATGGGCTTTGCATGAGACTGGTCTGGCTACAGGTGTGAAATGGCACTGGTGGTCACAAGGGATTACCCATGTCACTCCTCCCAAAACTCTAGCAGGTCAGCACAGACAGTGAGAGAAGAGAGTAAGAGATTTTGCCTGGTAATCCAGGGAATTCTCCCATATCTTACCCAAGTCCACCAAGGCAGAACCACCATGAGTCTATACGAATCATAGCATTATGGGCTTGGGCCACCCCCTGTACTCATAAGGCTACAGTGACCAAAGACTTAAATTATAACATTCAATCCCCACTGAGTATATGGAAAGCATTCTCAAGAAGGATGGGTTCAAACAAGCCCAGACAGCAAATATTAAAATAAATACCTAAATCTTCAATGACCAGACACTGATAAATATCCATCAGCCTCAAGAACATCCAGGAAAACATGACCTTGCCAAATAAAGTAAATAAAGTACTAGTGACCAATCCTAGAAAGATGGAGATATGTGACATTTCAGATAAAGAATTCAAAATAGCTGTCCTGAGGAAGCTCCATGAATTTCAACACAACAAAGAGAAAGAATTCAGGAGCCTATCAGAGAAATTTGACAAAGAGATTGAAATAATAAAAAAAAAATCAAGCAGAAATTCTAAAGCTTAAGAATTCAATTTATAAACTGAGAAATGCATCAGAGTCTCTCAACAGCAGAATTGATCGAGCAGAAAAAAAAATCAGTGAGCTTGAAGACAGGCTATTTGAAAAAAAAATAGTCAGAAGAGAATAAAGAAGAAAGAATAAAAAAGAATGAAGCACACCTACAAGATCTAGAAAATAATATGAAAAGGGCAAATCTAAGTTATTGGTCTTAAAGAGGAGGTAAAGAGAGACACTGGGGTAGAAATTTTATTCAAAGAAATAACAACACAGAATTTTTCAAACCTAGAGAAAGATATCAAAATTCAGGCACAAGAAGGTCAGAGAACACCAAGCAGATTTAACTCAAACAAGACTACATCAAGGCACTTAACAATCAAGCTCCCAAAGGTCACAGATAAAGAAAAGATACTAAGGGAAGCAAGATAAAAGAAAAAATAACATATAAAGGAGCTCCAATATGTCTGAAAAAAGACTTCTCAGTTAAAATCTTACAGTCTAGGAGAGAATGGCATGACATATTCATAATGCTGAAGGAAAAAAATTTTAACCCTAGAATATTATGTGCTGTAAAAACATCCTTCGAACATGAAGGAGAAATAATGACTTTCCCAGACAAACGAAAGCTGAGTGATTTTATCAACACCAGACCTATCCTACAAGAAATGTTAAAAAGAGTTCTTCAATAGGAAGTAAAAGGACATTAATTAACAATAAGAAACCATCTGAAGGTATGCAACCCACTGATAACAGTTTAAGTACACAAATATAGAATATTCTATTGCTGTAATGGTGGTGTATAAACCACTTGTATAAGACAAAGCTATCAAAAATAACCACAAAAACTTTTTGAGAGATAGATAGTATAAAAACATATGGATGCAAACAACAAAAAGTTAAAAAGTGGTAAGGATTGAGTTAAAGGGTAGAATTTCTGTTAGATTTCTCAATTGTTTGTTTGTTTGTAAGCAGAGTTATCTTATGTTTAAAATAATTGGTTATAAAATGTTTTTTGCAAGCCTCATGGTAACCTCAAATCACAAAACCTACAACAGATACACAAAAGATAAAAAGCAAGAAATTAAAACACACTACCAGAGAAAACCACTTTTAACAAAGGAAGACAGGAAGAAAGAAAGACAGGACCACAAAACAATGAGAAATCAAACAATATGGCAGTAGTAAGTCCTTACCTATCAATGATAACATTGAATGTCAATAAACTAGACTCTCTAATCAAAAGACACAGAATGGCCGAATGGATAAAAAGATAAGACCCAACTATTAATACATGTTGTCTATAAGAAACACATTTCACCTATGAAATACACATAGACTGAGAATAAAGGAATAAAAAAAGATATCACATTGAAATGGAAAATAAAAGAAGAGCAGGAGCATAGAAGTTATAGTTCTACTAGATAAAATTCTGATTTCAAGATAAAAACTGTAAAAAGAAGGTCATTATATAATGATAAAGGGGTCGGCTCAGCAAGAGGATATAACGATTCTAAATATATATACACCTGACACGGGAGCACCTATATATATAAAGCAAATATTATCAGAGGCCAAAGAGAGAGATAGATCCCAATACAATAATTGTTGGAGACCTCAACACTCTACTTTCAGCATTGGACATATCATCCAAAGAGAAAATTAACAAACAAACATTGAACTTAATCTGCGCCATAGACCAAATGGACCTAATAGATATATGCACTATGCTTCATCCAACAGTTGCAGAATACACACTCTTCTCCTGAGCTCATGGATCATTCTCAAGCATAGATCATATTTTAGACCACAAGACAAGTCTTAAAAATTTCAAAAAAATTTGAAATCATATAAAGTATTTTCTCTGAGCACAATAGAATGCAACTAGAAATCAATAACAAGAGGAACCTTGGAAACTATATAAACACATGAAAATTAAATAATGTATTCTTGAATTACCACTGGGGCAATGAAGAGATTAAGAAGGAAATTTAAAAATTTTCTCAAAACAAATGAAAACAATATATCAAACCTATAGGATACAGGAAAAACAATAGTAAGAAGAAAGTTTATAGCAATAAGCATTTACATGAAAAAAGTAGAAAAGCTTTACATAAACAACCTAAGGATGAATCTCAAAGGCCAAACCAAACCAAAATTAGTAGACCAAAAGAAATAAGAAAGATCAGTGCAGAAATAAATGAAATGGAAACAAACAAATAAAAAAAATATAAAAGATCAATGAAATGAAAAGTTGGTTTTTTTAAAAAAGATAAACAAAATTGACATACCGTTAGCTAGATTAAGAAAAAAAAAGAGAACACCCAAATAAAATCAGAGATGAAAAGGAGATGCTACAGCTGACACAGCAGAAATTCAAATGATCATTAGAGACTACTATGAGCAACGAATTTCCAATAAACTGGAAAACCTAGAAGAAATGAAAAATTCCTAGACACATATAACCTACCAAGATTGAACCAGATAACCTGAATAAACCAATAAAAAGTAATGAGACAGAAGCAGTAATAAAAAATCTCCCATCAAAGAAAAGCTTAAGACCTGATGGCTTCACTGCTGAATTCTACTAAGCATTCAAAGAAGAACTAATACCAATCCTCCTTAAACTATTCCAAAAATTTCTGGAGGAAGGAATATTCCCAAACTCATTTTACAAAACCTTATCATCCTGATATCAAAACCGAAGACACAATAAAAAAGAAAACTATAGGCCAATATCTCTGATGAACATAGATATAAAAATCCTCAATAAAATACTAGCAAACTGAAATCAACAACACATTAAAAAGATTATTCATCATGATCAAGTGGGATTCATTTAAGGGATACAAAGATGGTTCAATACACACAAATCAATAAATGTAACATATCACATCAACAGAATGAAGAACAAAAACCATATGATCACTTCAATTGATGCTGAAAAAGCATTTGATAAAATTAAAATCCCTTCAGGATAAAAACTCTCAAAAATCTAGGCATAGAAGGAACTTACCTCAACACTGTAAAAGCCATATATGACAGACCCACAGCTAGTATCATATTGAATGGGGAAAAACTGACAGCCTTCCTTCTGAGATCTGGAACAAGACAAGGATACCCACTTTCACTACTGTCATTCAACATAGTACTGAAAGTTTTACCTAGAGCAATCAAATGAGAGAAAGAAAGAGCATCCAAATTGGAAAGGAAGCCAAATTATCCCTGTTTCCAAAAGATATGATCTTGTATCTAGAGAAATCTAAGGACTCCACAAAAAATAGACTGTAACTGATAAATTCAGTAAATTTGCAGGAAACAAAATTAACATACAAAAATCAGTAGTATTTCTTTATGCAAACAGTAAACAATCTGAAAAAGAAATCAAGAAAGTAATTCTATTTACAATATCTACAAATAAAGTAAAACACCTAGGAATAAACTTAACTAAAGAAGTCAGAGATCTCTATAATGAAAACTGTAAAATATTGATGAAAGAATTGAAGAGGACAAAAAAAAATGGAAAGATATTCCATGCTCATGGGTTAGAAGGATCAGTGTTGTTAAAATGTCCATACTACCCAAAGTAATCTACAGATTCAGTGCATTCTCCATCAAAATACCAATGACAAAATACCAATGGCACTGGCTTAACAGCATACGCATAGATCACTGGAACAAAATGGAAAACCTGGAAATAAATCCACACATCTACAGTGAAGTTATCTTTGACAAAACTGCCAAGAACATACACTGGCAAAAGGATAATCTCTTCAATAAATGGTGCTGGGAAAACTGGGTATCTATGAACAAAAAGATGAACCTAGACCCTTGTTGCTCACCATGGGCAAAAATCAAATCAAAATGGATTAAAAGCTTAAATCTAAGACCTGAAACCATGAAACTACTCAAACAAAACATTAGGGAAACACTTCAGGACATTGGTCTGTGTATGGACTTCTTGAGTAATTCTCCCAAAGTCCACTCAACCAAAGCAAAATTGGACAAATGGGATCACATCAAGACAAAAATCTTCTGCACAGCAAAGGAAATAGTCAACAAAGTGAAGAGACACCCAACTGAATGGGAGAAAATATTTGCAAACTACCCATCTGACAAAGGATTAATAGTTAAAATATATTAATATAAGGAACTCCACTACTCAATAGGAAAAGAAACCAAATAATCCAACTAAAAAAGGGCAAATGATATGAATAGACATTACTCAAAAGGAGACATACAAATGGCCAATAGGTATATTAAAACATGCTCAACATCCTTAGTCATCAGAGAAATGCAAATCAAATCAAAACTATAGTCAGATATCCTCTCATGCCAGTAAAATGGCTTTTATCAAAAAGACAGGCAATAATGAATGCTGGCAAGGATGTGGAGAAAGAGAAATCCTTGAACGCTGTTGTTGGGAATGTAAATTAGTGCAACCACTATGGAGAACATTATAGAGTTTTCTCAAAAAAACTGAAAATAGAACTACCATCTGACCCAGCAATCCCACCACTGGGTATATATGCAAAAGAAGGGAATTCAGTATATGAAAAAGATATCTGCACTCCCATGTTTATTAGGGCACTATTTACAATAATCAAGATTTGTTATCAACCTAAATGTCCATCGATGGATGAATGGATAAAGAAATTGTAGTACATATACACAATGGAATATTACATAGTCATAAAAAGAATAAATTCTTGCCATTTGCAACAACATGGACAGAAGTGGAGAATATCATGTTAAGTAAAATAAGCACAGAAAGACAAATCTCACATGTTCTCACTCATATGTGGGAGCTAAATATTAAAACAATTGAT
Organism: Cheirogaleus medius; assembly: GCA_008086735.1. Classification (NCBI taxonomy): domain Eukaryota; kingdom Metazoa; phylum Chordata; class Mammalia; order Primates; family Cheirogaleidae; genus Cheirogaleus; species Cheirogaleus medius. The sequence continues at coordinate 24,439,089 of VBSM01000272.1, read as the reverse complement.
CTCATGGAGACAGAGAGTAGGAATATAGTTACCAGAGACTGGGAGGCTGTGGGAAGAGGGGGTAAGGTGACGATGGTGAATAGATGCAAAAATATAGTTAGATAGAATGAACATTTGGTAGCACAAAAAAGTGACTATAATCAACAATTTAGGGTATACTTTAAAATAACTAAAAGAATAAAATTGGTATGTTCCAAACACAAACTAATGATAAATGCCTGAGGTGATGGATACCCTAATTATGCTGTTTTGAATTAACATTGCATGCCTGTATCAAAATATCACATGTACCCTATAAATATACATAACTATTATGTACTCATAATAATTAAAACTAAAAAATTAAAAATGAAATAAAGTAAAGACAAATGCATTTTAATTCACTTGGATATATTTAGAAATATTTTTCCAGGTAGGTAAATTACCTATATTTATATTGCCTGAATAGTAATGGCTAATAGTTATTTTTAGTTTATTATATTCTGAACATACCTGTTTAAGTGCCTTGCATGCATTATCTCATTTAATCTTCATAATACTTTAAAAAGGAAGTAATATTTTTATCCTCATTTCATGGATTACTCCACAAAGATAAATTCAAAGAGATTTTGTAGCTTCCCCAACTGGTAAAGATTTGTACCTAGGTCTACCTGACTCTGAAGCCTAGTTTCTTGGACTTGAATATAAAAGATTTTCAAACTTGCTGCATTCTCAGCAAAACGTGCGCCAATGTTTACACATATTCATGTTAGTATCCAAAGCATAAATTTAGAAGGCATAGAATTTCAGAATTGGAAGAGATTTTAAAAACCAAGTAGTCCAATCCATTCATTTGTAATTAACATGTAGACCTTAAAATTAGGAGTCAAAATACATATTGAATGAAAAGCTGAAAGAAGTAAGGAAAAAAGCTAAATAAAGAAAAGGAAGTGAGGAATCTTGCATTATCCATTTTGTATTTCTAGTACTTAATACAACCCTTGACAAATGGTGAAAACTCAATATATGTTTGGTCAATTGAATTACATTATATGTTATAGGTTTTTTAAACTAGAGTCTTTCAAAGGTCAAGAGAGGCAAATGACATTTTTATTTGATTAAGGCTTACAATATATTAAAAATGACAAAATTGTGACGTATTTCAAATGGTCAATCCTGTTAGTTGATCTTTGTAATTATCCTATAACTTCATTTGGATATAAGCCTAAAATGTGGATGATAGCCAATGTGTTACAATGAAATACTATGAGATTCTATCTTGTGCAAGCCTTACAACAACTCTATGATCTTGGTATATTATTATCCCCATTTACAAAAAAACAAAGAAATTAGGCAGTGTCTACCATGTTCACACATTTGAAAATGATACAACACTTTATATTCTATCTCCTTAGATTTTTAAAAATCCAAAAGAGTGCTTATATAAGATTTTTTAAAATTAACAAATATAAAAACACACTAATCTCAGAGACATTAAATTATTTGTCATTATAGTAAACCAATGAAATTTGAAGTAAAAATTAAAACAAAAATTTTCTCCCATAGAGTATTCTAGGCATATTTCTAGGCATATTTAGAAACAGTGTAAGTATCATTCTTTTAAAATACTCTTACTAGAAATAGTACTAAATTATGTGTGGATGCTTAGAAATTCCTCATGTGCTGATTACCAGGATGCATGTTAGATTTTTCAGGAATTAGATTTGATATTATCTCCTTATTATGCAAAACCATGGAAAATATTTAATTAAAACTTAATTAAAATCTCCATGATGTTTCAACTCCATGGAGTCCGTTTTTCAACAACAAGCAGCAAAGAAAATCTCCAGGACAAATTGTTTTTGAAAACTGGTATATAGGAACTCACTTTCCTTAGTAACTTTCTAACAGATCTTGCATCTTCACAAACATTTTTTTTAATTTGCATCAAGCTATAAAGTGACAGATAAATACTAAAACTGATGATCATCAATTATAAATAAAAATATAGGTTTAGATCAATTACTGATGCTTCATTTCTTCTAGAGCTTTTACATATCATTTCAAAATATGAGAAAATTCTTATAGTGATATGCTTGCCACATAGTAGGCTTCCAATAAGTATTTATTTAATAAAATTAATAAATATTACATATGCATATATTAAAAAGTCTGAGACCATGATGCAATGTTTTTCCTAAAATATTTATAGTAAGATATAAGATATGTGAACTATTAGTTGTCATTGTGGTTAAAATAATTTTGTTTATATAGAAATACTTTATGTAATAGGATATGTTTGAGTAAGAATTGGTCTACATGGAGGAAAAAATCCTCAACTGTGACCTTATTCTCTAACTTCTGTGAAGTTAGTCCATTCTTCCCACATAGTTTTAACTCACATCATAAAACAAGAGTTCATAACAAAAACATTCATACTTGGCAATAAAAAGAAATGAACTGCTGATACATGTAACATTACATATGAACCTCAAAAACCATGTGGAGGGAAAGAAGCCACACACAATAGAAGCCATACACTTCATGATACCACTCATTTAAAGTTCCAGAACAGGAAGGAGTAACTAAGGTATGGTGACAGAAATCAGAACAGTCTTTCCTGGGTGGTGTGGGGGATGGGTGGCTACAATTCAGGTAATGGTGGAACGGAACACAAGAAACCCTATGGTGATGAGGTGTTCTATGTTTTGATAGGAATATAGGTTACAAGGGTGTATGTATATTTCAAAACTATTAAACTTATGATCTGTGCATTTTACTGTAGATAAATAATATTTCATGTTTTAAAAAATTAATAAGTGTATGTACCAGACATAATTCATCCTAAGATTAGTCCTCCAAATATGACGTTGCCGTTGCACAGTTTTGGGGATTGCATGCAGAGATGACAACATGTTTTGTTGATATCAATGGCATAAAATCTCCTAAAGGTGAATTAACATTTGGAAATACTCAGCATTATTCAGGGTCAAGTGTGCACATTATAACTGATTAAGCTGGAACATAGTACTTTTGCTTATCATGCTGGAGTAGTGACTAGTTTAATGAGACTGATTTTTCTTACAAACTGATTACTCACACACAAACATAAACACAAACAGTTTATTTACAAACTGATTGGTTTGGTAAATCTAACTTAAACATTTCAAAAACTTCTTGGTTAAATGTGGAATCCCTGAAATAAGTGTCAAAGCCACCCTATGTCCTACTTTAAAGGGAGCAACCTCAAGGGATGGTAGAATATAGTTGCATAGATAAGGTAATTATACCTGTTTTGTGATGCACAAATATATATACACATCATTATGCTTTAAAATAAGATCCATACCAAAACAGAAATACCTCATATTTTTCTTCATATATGCCATCTATAAGACACAGATATTCTCAGATAAAAATTGTAATTTTCAATTATTTAATCTCCGTAACAGAAATACGGTCTCTCTTTATTAAATTTTATTTAGTATCTAACAAGTGTAATGCAGTGATCATGTTTGTCTTCCTATTTACTCCTCCTCAATAAAACTGCAACAGGATACGATGAATCTTTAACTCACCAAATAGGACAGTAGTTTCTACTATCATGCTCTTATGTTATTCCATTATTGGGGTGGATAGCAAAGATTCTCATAATATACAACTCATGTAAAGAAAATAGAATAAGCAACTGCCACAATGACCAGAGTGCTTCCCTCGAAAAGACTAGGGTATTTAAATTTAAACAGGTTATATATAACGATAAATCTTTAGGCTAAGTAGATCTATGAAACCTAAGTTTATGGCCTTATAATGATTTTTTTGGCTAAAAAGGATCTCAAATTTAAAAAGTTAACTTTTGAAATAAGCAATCTATTTGAAGTTCTAGTTTTCTATCAGGTGCCCTGAAACCCAAGCTAGGATTCTAGTTTCTGTGTTCTAAATATGAAAAGTTTGAACTAGATGTCCTCCAAAGCCCCTGCTAATGCTGTCACCATATTTTTCTATGAATCTATTTGATATAAATGAGATAATAACTTGAAACCAATTAAAGTTCCTGTAGTTATTGCATTAAATTATTGATGCACAATGTGACCAAATAAGTTAATGAAATGTAGATATAGGACCTTGAGTTCCCCCTTCACAAAATCGCAGTTGACTGCGCAGATAACTACAGAGGACAGGTAAACACATCCTGAGGATTTCAAAAGAACTTTAAAATAATTCTGTTAAATGAGATATTACCTAAGCTATTTAAAATTGGGGATTAGACTCGCTTGAAGCGCAGGCATGTGGGGGGGAGGGGGGGAGGGGCAATGTATGTAACCCAAACAAAATAAATAAATAAATAAATAAATAAATAAAAATAAAATTTATGTAGCCTTTCACAATCATTAAATATCCTACTAATAGCTTCATTAAAGTTAATCAACCATGTTCCTTGAAACACTTGGGCATGTCAGAGATTTTGAAAGGGGTTTAAAATAATCCTTTCCTAAGAATATGAAAGTATTGAGCATAAATGTAAAGATGGGTTTATACACACATAATGAGAGAGACGTGCAACGTTTGGGGGATGGTCATGCTTGAGGCTCTGCCTCGAGGGGGGAGGGGGGCATGGGCAATATACATAATCGTAATATTTGTACCCCCATAATATGCTGAAATAAAAATAAATAAATAAAATAAAATAAAATTTAAAAAGATGAGAAATCTGAATTGTTGGTCTGCTTCTGTCTCATGGGAGATGAACAACTAGTAATGCAGAATTCTGTTTGGATTTACATTCCTAATTGTTCCTCTCCCAGTACCTACAGAATATCCTGTTCATATTTCTATACAAAGCCAGCTCAGAAAGTTGAAAATGTATACTATTTTTACAACCTTTCAAGGAGAGTCCACAAACTGCCTTAATAATTCATTCTAAAATATAACCACTGTCATTTTCAAGAAATTATTTTTTATGTCAAACATAAGTTATGTCACCCAACAGCCTCTTGGTGATGGTTAAACAACCTCAGACCACTTTTCTTGTGGGTATTCTTTACTAATACCTCCTGTAGTAGCATCCTATTTTAAACTTTGTGATTATCTTCAAAATCTTTAAAATCAGACACCATATTCTAATAATTAACTAGCCCAGGGGTTGGCAAACTACAACCCATAGGCCAAATCTACCTGTTTTACTAAATCAAGTTTATTGGACCACAGGCATGATCATTCATTTATGTATTTATATATTGCCTAAGGTGGCTTATGTGCTTGCAACAAAGACTATATGACCTGCAAAGCAAAACATATTTACTATCTGGCTCTTCACAGAAAAACTTGCAGACCCCTGACCCAGACAATGAAATTACTTAAAATGCACAATTACTGCAGGTTTCATTTTACTTGAGAACAAATGGGGCCTGAGCAGTTTTATCATAAAATTTCCAACATTTTCAGTCCTTCTTTCTCTACTCTAACTTGGACTCTATTAAGCCTGGTATAACACAACATCCTAAAATACTGGTGAGTGGAAAATGTGTAAGAGTATCACACAAGATGTGTGATACAAGTTGGTGATCAATTTCAATTATCAATGCCAAGCAGAGGAACATTTTTCAGCAAAAAGTGTTAAATCTTCCTCCATAATCAGGGTACACATAGGTATACAGAGGGTCTCAGAATCCTCTCGATATAGGCACAACCAGGCCATGCATTCCTACCATTATGTCACTTCCCCGCGATCTGATCTATTCTCTTTCCTTAGTTTAAGGTTATACTGTGCATATCTGAGGAGACCCTTTGAAATGCTTCCAGCATAGGAAAGTCATGGAAATGAGTGAAGCAGACTGGAATGAGATTGCAGGGCATGGTGGGGGCTGTAGAGAACTTGAGTGCACATAGTTGCCCAAACATATTAATAGTAGCATTGATCTGCTCCAGGTGGCTGCTATGTAGTAATTATGAGCCCAGAACAGATAGTTGTTGTATTTTTTTTCCCCAAGGGAAACTTAAAATCAAGATTTGAATTTCTTAATACCCTGTTAGGGCCTACACTTGTAAAGGCCAAATAACTGAACCTGTGTCTACCTAAGGTTGCAAATTTCTTTATGATGTGCCTGGCAATTGAGATACGTCTATACAGGAGATTTGACTTAATTAAATCTCCTATTTTAGAAATGAAGAAACTGAGGTTTAGAAAAATTAAATTATTAGTCTAAGATTGCACTGAGTGTAGCTAGTCTACAATTCTAGTCAAGTGCTACTTTCAACATACCACTACACAAATGCTTCCTAATTTAGAGGGATTCAAAGGACCTACTGAGAGTATGATAAAAGCTGAGGACCCTTTCAGAGTAAAATATATATAAGTTCAAACTCACAAAAAAAATGAACTCATAATTTAAAGGATTTCATACACTCATAAAGTTTATCCATATACGTAACCTCCTCAGGGGTATATGAATACCAGCTTGAGTATTTTTTGATACTTCAATATGAAGAATCCATAATACTACAATTACATCATAAAAAAAATCAGAAGCCTTTGTACCATTCTACATAGGCTTCATGTACTACTTCCATGCATTTATTGGACCATTATGTCACCTCATTATACAAAAGCAAATTTGTTAGGCGGAATATGTTCCCAAACTCATAATAGTAGTTATATAACATTATTTGTTATTTAAAATGATCAGTACTTTTGTTCAAATAACTTATAATCTCTTTTAGAATAAATGTCATTTAACTTTAATCATTCTAAAAGATATTTTAAAAACTCTCTCTTCTTAGACACATTGATTTGCACTTATTTTCAAAGACATCTTGCTAACTAGCTTCTTCTGGGCAAAGTGAGCACCCCTTCCTTGCTCTTTGAACACCTTATATATTGCCCTTATTGCCCTGTTTGGGATTTTTGCTTATGTATCTCCCAACTAATACGGTTAGTCATTAGAAGATAATACAGTGACTTAAGCCCTGAGCACAATGTCTGCCACATATTAATGTTGGATGAGTTAACATTGCTGTCACAAGACATTTCACTAAGTATAGGTGAAGTTGAGGGCTCTATTTAAACAATGATATCAAGATATAATCAAGATATGAGTAGTATTTTGGCATTTGGTATTTTGTCTCTTTTATAACTTTTTTATTTTTTATGAAGGAGATAAGAGGTGAATAATGACTAATTTTGGAAAACATTTCTTTATATTAATAGAAAGAGTGTGGAGAATTAGCATAGAAGAAAGAAGGTTATACACCAGTTCCAAAGGTGTGTCTGACAGAACATAAGTTAATCATGAAAGAAAATTTCTATTTTCATTCATTTTGCCTAAAGTTTCCCAACTTCCCTTAGGATGGCAAATGGATAGGTAACACAAACCAATTTGTCTGTTATTTAAGACAAGGGATCCAACTGAAAACTTACTCTAATTTTTGCAAATTATTTTACATCATATAAAATAAAGAAGATATATAAAAGAAATTATTTTAAAAGGAAAAAATCAAAGTTTGGACAAAATTAGAAAAATAGGAATTCTGTTCAATTCATGGTATTCTCAGCATAAAAATAATAAACCACAGTTTTGTATATATTCCTGAATTTGCTTTTTAGAAACGTTTACTTTGAAGGCAAATTTTACAGAAGGCTAAGGCAAAAAATTGTAGAGGAAAGTAAGCGTAGATTATTGGCAAATTCAATATAATTATTAAGCATCTATATTACACAAAGCAGTGTTATAGGGAATACAAACACAATATCTTCTCAACTTGGGGAGGCAAAGAAATATAAAAGTCCACAGGAGCCACCTTAAAAGGGCTACCATTGGGTAAATATAGGAAAATTTGAATATCAAAATAAATAATGAGAGTAAAGAATTAGGACACAAGGAATACACCTCCATTAGTACACCTCAATACAAATAAAAAACGAACAAATAAGAAACATTCTTCATTACAATAGAAATAAAACTAATAAATGTAGAAGGAATAATTAAATTAGAAAAATCAGCATTTGGCAGGAATTATCAATAGACACTAAAAACAATAGGTAAAAGTTTGAGAAGCAACAGATTATTTCCATTGCCTCAAAATATCTCTGCATTAGATACTTACTAATTGCAAAAGGAAAGATAGTAACTTTACATGGTGAAATTTGGCAAACACCACCTTAACCAAGTGATAAGGTTAACATCCCCAGGAATGGGACTTGACCTAATCTGCCTCCTGATACGATGCACTGAGAACAACATCATTCTTGCTATCATGCCCATATTATTGAAAAATATCCATATCTTAAAATACACAAAACCCTTTCTTTACAGATTAATGTGTGAGTATTCCAGATTACAAAGACCAATAAGACATGACAACAGACTAAAACACAAGATCTGAGACTTCCTTTTCCTATAAAGGACATTTGACCAATTGGTAAAATCTGAATAAGTTCTATAGATTACAGTATTGTATACATATTAATTTTCTGACTTTGATAATTATCAATGGTTATATAAAAGAATTATTAATAATTTGTTCTTAAGAAACACCCATTGAGTCTGGGCTTAGTGGCTCACGCCTATAATCCCAGCACTTTAGGAGGCCTAGGCTGGAGTAACACTTGAGGCCAGGAGTCTGAGACCAGCCCAGGCAACACAGCAAGACTCTGTCTCTACAAAATTTTTTTTTTTTAATTAGCCAAGCATGGTGGCGCACATCTGTGTCTGTAGTCCTAGGGACTTGGGATGCTGAGGTGGGAGGATCTCTTGAGCCCAGGAGTTTGAGGTTACAATGAGCTATGATTGTGCTACTACATTCCAGCCTGGATGACGAAAGAAAGAAAAGAAAGAACAGAAAGAAACGAAAAGAACAGAAAAGAAAAGAAAAAAACCCATTGAAATGTTTAAGGAACATCAGGCCTGCAACTGACTCTTAGCAATTAAGAATTTTAAAATATATAAATACATACATATGTGTGTCTCTCTGTGTGTATACATATTAATATATGCACATATATCTGCCTCAGTTTTAATCAGTGGTTCCCTTTGATCTTAACCTGATTTGAATAAAAGTATACAAAGAGTTTTTTTGCTTATCCTTCCTCCTTTCTGTTAGTAATTCAGAAGTAATAGGCAAGAAAAAAGTAGAGCAATTCAAGCACAATACAAAGCAACAATTCTGGGTCTATAATATTACAGAAAATCCTGAGTTACTATACGCAGACAGTAAATTTGGTTTCTTTCAAACTTTCCTCATTTTCCATTCTAACCCACAGCTTTGTTTTCCACAGGAAAAAGAAATCTATATACTCTATGGATATATATAAATATATGGATATTTTAAACCAATTTACAAAGGCAAGAACCCTTACCCCTCACCCTACCAGTCACTTTAAGAAAACAAAACAACAAACAATAAAATGCCAAATGTAGGATATATTTATCATTTTGACAGTATCTAATCTCCCCTACTTCAACTTTCCTATGAAGATTGTGCTATTCCTTTGGAAGAAATTGTCCATTTGTTATCATCTTGGCAGTAGGACCTACCTTGTATTGTTACCTGCCACTAAGAGCAGAGAGGGACAGAATTTTCCATTACCCACTTTCTGGTAGCCTATCAGACACTTGCTTCTGGCAGCTTGAATCATGAAGAAAGAAGAAGAAACGTCTGGAGGTCAGATTCCTTGCAGTAGCAATAGCCATCTGCAAACCACATTTCTGCTATTGACTGTGGTTCCTGCTTCTCCTAAAGCTTTCTGGCTTCTGCAAATTTTCTATATTAGACTCTCCATAAATTTGTGTGCCCCTTTTCTCCTCAACTAGCCTTCCAATAAAATCCTTTTGGGCTTGAAATAACCAGCCAGTTTCTGTTGCTTGAAACCAAGAATCTCAACTGACAAAAAAGTTAATAGAATTTCTAAAATCTCAATTTAAAATAAGTTTCTTCTAACTCTACTAATAGGAACCCAATAGGGGTCTGTTTACATGTGAGCAAATCTCTCTGGGGCACTTGCAAGTGTGGAGAGAAGATTGGCTTCACATTTGGGCATGGCCTTTCTGGCTATTTAGAGATAGGCTTTCATACAGATTAATTTCTACGAGAGGCAATTAAAGCTAAATTCTTTTGATGTGCTGGAAGTCGAGATAAAGATGAAAAAGTACCTGACTCTCACTAAATTTGCTAAAACATTTTAATTGAACATGTGGCTGTTTTCAGAGACTGTCCACCTGGTAGAGGCTCTCTTTATCTGGAAAAGCACAATCACTGTTGGCAACCTACATACTATCTCTAAAGTATCATCCTCCAACACTTCCTCCAAAAATAAAATTTCTTCCTCTAGGGGATTTTTTTTTTCTATCACAAAGAAAAGTCTTTGTTCCCCAAAAGCAATTCAATTGCATACTAAAAATTTTAGTCAGTTTTTTTATGACTACAGATTGAAAAGTAATTGAAAATGCTGCTAATTAAAAGGAAAGTTATTATTTTCCCTTTCACTGCAAATAATATGAAAGTATGTTCGATGGTCAGGAAGTACAGTAATAACTAGCCTGTTGTGATGACAAAACAGGAACATCACATTGTTCGTACAAAATTCCTAAAATTGTGATAGAGTCCAAAGGCATTCATTTTACAGAGGTCACACATGTCCTGTTGTGATGTGCATTGTTGCTTTGTCTGTAACTTGGATCCGAATTCATTTCTTACAACCTGTCCAGGGTGCTGTTTCATGATAATTATGCGGTGACAGAAGCTGTTCTCTATATCCATCTGTACATTTGAAGAGTTAATAATTTTTTAAAAGAATTTACATGGAAGGGATTTTTTTTTTCAAAATATTAGACTGAGCGAGTTGACTATTCTGAGATTTTTTAATGATTCATCACCGCCCTGAGTATAGATTCAGACACCTGGGTATGATATTATATATAAGACACTTCATAACCTGTCTGCTGTTAACTTTTGCATGTTGTTTTCCCATTATTTCCTTTCCTATACCCTTGTATCCTTCCACTGACAAATCTTTACACACTGCTTGCTCTCTCATACCTCATTCCCTTTGCACATTCTCTCCCAGTTCCCCGAATGCCTCTTGCTTCTCTCTGCTCAAAGTCTACTCATGAGTCAAGACCTAAATCCTCTGTCAAATTGTCCAAGGAGCACAGAGGAGAATCAAGTGAAAAGATGGAAGTGAAAATTTATTCATAGAAGTCAGTAAATTAATGAGAATTATTATTTAGACTATGATATATACTAAGCACTGTTCCAGGTTGAGAATATGACGTAGACCAAAAAAGCAAAAAAACTCTGCCTTCATAGAGCTGTCATTCTAGTATGCGATGAGAGGAAACAAATAAAATAAGTAAATTGTATCATCTACTAGAAAGTTGTAAGTGCCAGAGGGGGAAAAATTACACAAGGTAAGGAGGATGGAAAGGACCAGGGAAAGAGTAGTAATCTTAAGGATAGTTACGATACCCCCGAGGCAAGGACACACTGCATGATGAGAAGTCCATCATGCAGATATCCAGGAGAAGAGTATAGCAGCCACAGAGGTTGAACAAGAGCCAGTGCGAAGGCTTGAGGAAGGAACATACTGAGCGTATGTGAGGAACAGCAAAGAGGTCAGTGTGGCTAGAAGAGAGAGGGAAGTGGAAAGTCGGAGGACATGAGTTTAGGGGGATCCCAGGGTAGTGGGATCACGTAGATTCTTGTACTCGGTGGGTAAATAGGGAGCCATTGCAGTATTTAGTCGAAGCAGGAACATGCTCTGCCTATGCTCTCACCAGGATCATTCTGTCCACCTTGCAAGAAGAGAAACCAGAGCAAAGGTGGAAGCAGGGAGCCAGCTAAGAGTCTCCTACAATAAAGCAAAAGATGATGACAGCTTGGATGAAGATAGTAGCAGTGGAGGTGGTGAAAGTGACAGGTTCTGGACATAATTGGAACACAGAACCAAAAGGATTTTTTTTGAAAGATTGGGCATGGGGTGTAAAAGAAAGATGTCAAGTATGACATCAGGATTTTTGGTGTGAGCAACCAGAAGAAAGGTGTTATCACTAAGAAGGGGAAGTCCTTGTGAGTAGTGCATTCAGAAGGAAGATGAGGGGGCTCAGCTTTAGACATGCCCAGTACTTTTTAAAAAGCCAGGGTATAGGGGAAATGATCTTTGAAGACAAATTCAGTTCTAAATACATTTGGACCTACAAAAATGCTAAATACCACACACTCCTATTTTCACAGAGCTTACCACATGTATATCATCATTCCTATCTTGTTAAAGGAGGCAAACTTTATAATGTTAAAATAATCCAAAAACAAAATTAAGGGTGAGTGCTAAATAAATAAGGCACTAATTTTTGTCAAAATATATGACAAACAAATTTTGGAGATGCTGGGATGTGAAGAAACCAAACCTCTAACTTTTAGCTAATGATATAAAGCTTTCTAGTTAGCTCTTCCACTTGTATACATGAAAAGTAGGATTTAAGATTTTAAAAATCATTGAGATTCCAAAAGAAAATATGATTCAAATCTGCTCAAAAAACCTTTGGGTAATTCTATCATACTGTCTTTTTGAGTAAAGTGACACCCATGGGCAAAGAAGGGGGCCTAGAGATCTTTTCTCAGAACACATTGTAGCTTAGGTGAGGAATATTATTAACTGAATTCAGACACAAATACCTGTAACACATATTTATATTTGTTTTCTACCCCAGAAGATGATTTACACCTAAAGTAAAGATGGATTTCTTTTGGACAACCTGCGTCTATCTGCCTGTCAATCAACAAAGCTGACATAACCTAAAAAGTCAGATCTCGCAATTACTTATTTAAGAGGCCTTGTATCTTTTCTAAAAATGGCAAATTATCATAAATATGATATTTTCTGATTTTTAAAAAATCTCTAAATATATATTATGGTTAAACATTTAAATTGAAAAATATTTACACATAAAGATTTTAGGGAATACAAATTAAAACTACATGACAACACATACACAATGCCCTACCTTTCAGATGCTGTGAGGCCAGGCAATCATATAGGAGGTGGAGACTAGTTGAATACATCAGTAACCAAATTTTTTTTTCTTTTTACTAAAGTTTGATCTTATAAATTTTCAATAGATTTTATCATATAGATTAAATCATAGATAAACTGACCTCTGCTTGATTCTCCCCAATCTATTTTACCATCAAATTTCAGAGTCCAAGACCCACTAGGAGGGTCTAGATGCATAAAAACATTCTGATTTCTACCCTCTTTAAACAGGGACACAAATATGCTGCTTCAGTTGAAATCAATTGTTGCCACTCCTTTTCTCTCATCAACCAACACATAAACACACACACACACACACACACACACACAGATACACACCTCTGCAGTCTCTGGTTGACTGGATCAGGAAGCATATGGAAAGGACTTCCTATGAATCTGCTGAAACTCTACCACAGCCAATAAAAAATTAAAATATGTGTCCCCCAGGACTGAAAAGCAGAATGAGAGCTGGAAAGACATCATTATTAATGCAAGGAGTAAAGCACAAAGCAAGATTTGAGGTGGGTCCTTTTTTAATATAAAGTGACATTTCTTATAACCTCTGGACCATGAGCCTGCATGTCTGATACAGATAATTTCTTCAGAAATTGAGAACACCAAATTTGTGTGGGATAGCAGTAAATTGGGGTCGAAGAGGAAGGACAGTTTTGAGTTCCTGTTTGTCTCTGAATCAGTTCTGCAATGTTCTGATTATATTTTCATGCATTGGCCCATAGTTGGGTATTAATAGGATTTTTTGACAATTATATGTAAAAGATGCAAAAGCAGCACCCATAGTCTGACTGATGAATATTGTCTTTTCAAACTCTGTCAGCTTTCCTAAGCTTGGAAACATCACAAGATTACTGTGAAGGAAAACAGATTCAGGTCAGCAACCCTGAATATAAAAGCTCCACTTGCAATATATTTGTAATAGTGAGAAAAGCAATTGCCCATGAATTCTTGGTGAACCAAAAGCAATTAGATTTACAAAAAAGGAAACTGTTAGAAATAAGTTTTCCATAAAAGAAAAAAATAGCACGGATACTATTGCCATTACTGAAGTTCATCAGAACTGATAGTGTTTATATCAGAATATTCCAAACTTGTTAAAAATAAACAGCATCATTTTTATTCAAGGTGACTAAAAAATAAAGTTGGTGTTTTCTACTTTGTTGATATTGCGACTGGGGCCTGCAGAAATGCATTTAGCAGGTGAATTCAAAATCTGTCAGACATAGTAGGGTTTAAATCTCTCAACAAATGAAATCTAATACTGTTCCTTTAATGCAAGCTGGGAGGGGAATGTGAGTAACAGTTTAATCAACCCCCAATAGCTAAATGGATAGATGAGAGTAGACAGGAGAGGCAGAGCTGCCTAGCACAGAGAAGAGCAGGAAGAAAAAAATGAGTAGTATCTTGTATTAGAGATAGTACTTTTCTTCTAGGCTCACAAACATTTCAAATGACTTCTCTAATTAATCCCTATAACATATTATGGGGGATTTGTGCATGAGGGCGGGGGGCAGGGGGGGGCAATAGTTTATTCCCTATTGTATATAAGAAACCAGGAAGAGTAAATCTCAGCCTGCTCAAGGTTGTACAGGTAAGAAAGCCAGGGATAGAACTCGAATTTCCTGGTTCTATCTTCTCCATTCAAACTGCACCAGGCCTATGTGTTTCTGTGTTCTCAAGGTAGGGGCTTTGAGATAAGAGGGTATTAAAAATATTACCAAAACCAAATAAAATAATCTAAATAGAACTTAAGAGAGCTTTTTCTTTTGCATCATACTTTGAACTACAGGCAAATCTTAACTATTCTTTTACTAGTTGATACAATGCAATACAAATTCCCTTAACATTTTGAACCTCAATTTGGTAACCCTAGGCTACACGCAAAGACAGCAATGATTCAGTCAACTACTGTTATCACACTCAAAGAAAAAAGAATCCCACAAAATGTATTTATTGAATCACCCAAAGAAATTAAGAAAATGATTAGCAATTATCTTGGCAAGAATTCCTTAATTAATTGCCAGCACTAATGCCATGTTATCTTCCCTATTATTAAAACAATGAGACTTCTATTAAAAAGTATTCATTAAAGATTCATTCATTTCTTATTGCATCCCGCTGTTTCATATCTTATGTAGCTAAAGGGCTGCTTCCTAGAGTATGAAGTACTGCTGTGCAGAGAAGCAACTCCAACTATGGAATTTATGTTGAGAGATGTTATGCTTCTGAATATTCCATCTAAAATATCATAAGGATATTACTTATAAAAGCAAACAGCTAATATATAGAGGTGGGGGAGGTGCCTGTGTGCATGTCTGTGTGTGTACACACCCAGACATTCTAAGATGATAGTATTCCCTGCAAGTATTCCATTCCCTTGGAAATACTAAGCACAAGAACTGCCCTTTTTATGGGACAGTAAGGTGACAACACCAAGAGCTTGCTAGAATGAGAAACTTGTACCTTCCGAAAGTAACTTGCATATTTCCTCTCACAGATTTACGGCAGCAGTGGTTTTCAATAAAGGGTGATTTATCTTACACCCCTCCAGGGCACTTCTGGCAATATCTGGAGACATTTCTGGTCTTCACAACCGGGAGGGGCGGGCTACTAGCATTCACTGCATAGAGGCCAAAAACCACTGCAGAACATAATACATAAGACAGCTCCCTACAACAAATAATTATCTGGGTCAAAATCTCAATAGTTCTGCTATGGATACACCCTGATTTGGAAGAAAAATATTGGATTTCTGCTACCAGTACCCACTGTTGCTCTTAGCAAGCTTGGTCATAGCTGTGAAAGAATTTAAGTTGGTAATGTTACTAAGATAATTAGAATCTAGGGATTCTTTTCTACATTTCTCCCCATAAATGAACTGAATAAAGAGTGGAGTAATTAGCTAAGGATTTTTATAATTGCCACTTAATGCCTCCACCCTCAACCTCTCCCCATAACCCACCCTTAAGACTAAGAATGGCTACCACTTTAAGTAGAAAAAAATCCTATGTGTCTGACATATTTGAATCGAAGCCAAGAAGACAAAACCAAACCTTAGTCTGCAACCTCCCTTGGGAAATCTTTGTTCATTTTAATACTTGTTCAGTCAGCTGTCTGACTGAATGACAAGGTTTTTATCTCTAATGTGAGTGGCTTTGAAGGCTACTTGCATTATCCATTCCTCAGCAACTGCTGCTGAAACCGCAACATTGCAAACTGATAATTAAATCCAGCTGCCTCTACTATGAATTCAATCATATCAACATTAGCAGCAATCTTAGTGGCTGTTGGTGGGTTTCTTTTTCCATTTCTAGACAACATAATTAACTTCACTAGCCTTCTTAGATTAAACAAAACTCAGAGCTAAAGAATACTAGGAATAAAACTACTTTAAATACTAATAATGTGAAGGAATGCAGTTGGATCATTAGGATGCTGAATCAGTGCCAATGCATTGCTTATTTGTGTTTAGCCATTTGACCTAATACACATTAACATTATGCCCAACATACAGGTATAGTTTCAGATTTCACTTGCAAAAGCTCATGTTAACTGACAATTTATTGCTAATGAAAAATTAACTCCAGAGCTTATAAACAAGATATAGTTCGCAATGTAAAAGACCCAACTTGTCAACCATTGAAATATACCCACTAAAATAATACCAAAGTGCTTTCATAGCATTTGGATGAACAATGCAAAAGAAATATGTTTTAATTGATTTAAGATAATCTTTCACAGTTCGAATACTTCAAAATTATCTGATTTTTAAATTACTATGGCACCCACAGAGGTACTTAGTCCAAAATGAACTTTACTATAAGCCATTTAATTAGTATTTGACATTATGAGCAAGGAAGAAAAATTTTTTGTAATAAATAACATGTTTACCTATACCGGTCCAACAGTTGTTTTATTTTTGTAGACCAAAAGTTTTAAAATAAATACTACAACCTCATTATAAGTATGGTTTATTGAATAAGCAGTGACTATTAATATATTAATTTTATATTATTATTTTTAACACATTAACTGCCATGTGAGTTGTATTTAACTCACACTAGTTTTGAGCCCAGGGCCTCATGAAGCACATGTCATTCATATGTCTCTTCACTGTGAGAGCCGCAAGAACTATTTTTCAAGTTGAATATAACTCATGCAGAGAAAACAATAAAAAATAATAAATTTTTCATTAAATTAGAAAAGATCATTTTGTTTGCGAAGTTTTTACTCTATTTTCATAATAAAACACCATGGCCCCACTGAAAATTTTTTTTCTAGTGTAGCAGTTAATGTGTTAAAGATTCTACAATGTGTTAAAGGGTCCTGCTATGTTGCCCAGGCTGAACTTGAACCCCTGGGCTCAAGTGATTCTCCTGCCTCAGCCTCCAAGTAGCTGGGACTATAGACATGTGCCACTGTGCCCAGCTATTTTAATTTTATATTGCTGTTGTAACAAAGTACTACAAACTTATTGGCTTAAAACAACACAATTTTACTGTCTTATAGTTCTGTAGGTAAGAAATACTATGTGGGTCTCACTGGACTAAAATCAAGTTGTCTGTAGGGCATGGTTTCTTTCTTGGGGGTGGAGAACTTGCAGCCTTAAGGCCACATGTGGCCGTCTAGGTCCTTAAATTTGGCCTTTTGACTGAAACCAATTTTTACAGAACAAATCCTTTTATTAAAGGGGGTACAGCAGAGAAAGATGAAGCTTTTCTTGCCTCCTTTGGTGCTTCAAGAAGAATGATCTTGAAATCAGAAGGCCATAGGTTCCCCACCCCAATTTGTGCCTATCCAGATAATCCAGGAAAGTCTCCCCATCTCAAGGTCCTTAACCTTAATCACATCTGCAAACTCCCTTTTGCCATGTTAGGTAACATATTCACAGGTTCTTGGGATTAGGACCTGACATCTTTAGGGAACTATTATTCTGCCTACCACAGTGACTGTTTACTGAATTTTTAAGTAAATATACATTATCAAAATCAAAGATACATGTCTCTGGATATAAGAGCATTGACCTTTAAGAATTTAATATTCTTTTTTAATTATATATTACGAAGGGAGAAAAAGTATTTTTCAAAGGAAATATTGGCAATGATTTTTAAAGTAGTAACAGCATAACTGAAATGTATTTAATGTCATGAAGAACATGGCTGAGAGAGAAACTAACGGAGTAAGTTTGATCTGGAGTCCCACAGAAGGAGTGGCTTCACGTCCTTCTGCCGTCACAGGTGTTGTGAGTCCTAAGAACTTACAGAATATAAAAGCAGTATGTCACCAACCTTAGAATGCTTGATGACAAGCTTTATGGCCAATAATCATTCTCTTGTCTATCTGGGGAATATCCTATGACTTTATAGGCTAATTTTCATACGTCCTCCCCAGTGAAATAAACATGGTTTGTTATTAGTATACATTGTCAGTGTATACATACACTGTATGTATGTATACACTGTAAAGTGTATACATGTGAAAGTGTATACAGTGTATACAGTGAAAGAAAGTTAAAACAGTAATTTTTTTAGGCACAATTGGTGGTAGGGGCTTTTATCTGGTCTGCCTAGCCTGGACTCAAGAACCTTAACTATAAATATCAAGATTTTGATCTACCAGTTAATATATTTCTCCTTAATTTCCAAAAGAACTTCGTACTGAAAATGACTAAATTTACAGTAGTCAGTGGACTAGCAACAGTTTACTTAAATGGAATATACAACTACAATAACTAAGAATTATGCAAATATAAACTGTAATGTGGCTCATTATTCAAGAAATATTCACTGAGTGCTGTCTATATGCAAGGAACTGTTCTAAGCACTGAAATATAACAGTAAACAAAACAGACAAAAATTGCTATCCTTAAGTTTCCTTTCTGCTGGGATAAACAGTCAACCAAAAAGATAAGAGATGGTATTAAATGCTCAGGAGAAAATGAAAAATGAGGTTACATGCAGGACAAGTGTGAGCATTGGCAGAGATGGGGAGGTAAAGTTTTCGATAGGAGGGTCAGGGCAAACCGCTGCACAGAGAAGGTAACAATGTTCAGCTGTGCACATTAGTTGTCACCTCATTAAGCGGACTAACTCAGGGGAAACTCTTCTGTCTGGAATCTCTTCTGATCCCTATTTACCTATTGACATTTTGGTCAGGTGTCATCTGCTGGTGGTCTTCTGAATCCCATATTGTAATAAGTCCCATATTCATCTACGTTTGTTTATGTCTGGATAATTTGTATCACTAATTTCTGAGACTTCTCCCTCCATATTAATACCTTTTGAAAGCTTAGGCTTTAAAGTCCACTGTGTATCAATAATTTTACCTATTTCTATACCTATTTACTAGAACTTAGATACATATATGTCTAGGCATTTTAAGAAGACAAAACTCTCCTACCTTGCATGCACCCATAACTTTTTAAAATTCTGTTCTTAGCAATGGAGGGTTGTGTTTTAACAGCATGGGACATGACATTTAGTTACTGTAGATCATAAGAAAACTATCCACCATCTCTGAATGGCAGCACATGATATATAACTGGTATTCTGTAAATACTTGTTGAATATATTGCCTCTTATGTACCAGGTATTTTGCATACAGGATAATCCTCATTTTAACCTTACAAGGGTGAGACTTTCAGTCTCCATTTTACATGTGACAAAACAGGCTGAGAAAGGTTAAGTAATCTTCCTAAGGTTGCATAGCTGATAGGCATAAAGGCAGGAGGTCTGCTGAACTCTGAGTCCCCCTCCCCAGCAGAGTGCATCTAGGGCTGGTGGCTTCATCCACCCCCTCACCTCCACACCAAGAATATTACAGAACTCCTTACTCCATCCGCCACACAGTAGCTGCGGCATAAATCATGCCTTCTTGCCTTCCTGCATTTTTTTTTGTGATCTAACTGATTAATCTACACTATAATTGGATGTTAAAATGATAGTGCATTAAGATAAAAGGCAAAATGGGTGTTATTTGGAGTCCTTTGGGAATGAACCATCCCAAGTTAAAAATTTTTTTTAAAGATTTCTAATAGTTAAGCTCTAAATTTTTATACCCTGAGTATAATTTGTTCTTTTTAATAGAAATGCTTCTAAAATATTACATAAATGCCCCTTACTTCTTATTCACTACTCAGGATCATTATTGGGTCATTAATTATTCACATGTCCTTATAGGTATAGATCCACATTAGATAGTTTGTTCTATGAGGATACCAGGTCTAGAAAAATTCCACTTAATCTGATGACTCTCTAACTGACTTGTCCCATTCACATAAAGGCAAATAAAGAAAGAATGTAACTGCCTGACAGGCACTGCAGCATGGCTACCTGTCTGCTGTAGTTTGATGGTGATGGTGATGGTAGTGGTTTATTAAGTGCTTACTACATGTCAGGCATGTGTCAAGTAATTTATACAGATTTCTCATTTAATTATTCAATAACTCTATCAGGTAAGAAGTGTTCCTCTTTTTTTACTTTACAGATAAAGAAATTAAGGCACAGAGAGAATAAGTAACTCTTCCAAAGTCATCAACTAAAAATCTGCAGAACTCAGCTAAAACATCATAAAGTCTAGTTCCAGAACACTTAACCACTACATGCTATTGCCTCAAATTAAAAGATATTGCAGCTCTTATATGGGATGCTCATCTTCCAGAAAATAATTATCTTATTTACTGTTGCCAGCTCTTCACCACCATTCAGAGCAGGAGAGAACATTAGCTTATGTTGATTAGCTAATGAAGCCAATCAAGGACAAGTCCTCTGGGGCTTGTGCTCAACTGGAGAGGCATACAGTATAATGGTGAAGAGCTTGGACTCTGAAGCCAGGCTATGTCTGGATGTGAATCTACCTTAGCAGCTGTGTGACCTTGGGCAAGTTACACAACTGCTCTGTGCCTCAGCTTTAAGTGGTAATAATAAGTATCTACTTCCTAGAGACATTATAAGGATTAAATAAGCAGTTTTCATGCAAAAGGCTTGAAAAGGTGCATGGCAAATATTAAGTGCTCCATAAATGAGCTGTTAAAGTCTCATCTGCATTAATAAAGAGGAAAACATTCTGCCATTTAAAAAACTCATATAGTAATATTATGGGGATAGTTTTCCTCATCAAATTCAGCAACTGAAAATACTAGCAGAACAAAATGAAATCAAAGCATAGCCTTTATTGATACCCCAGGAAGCCTTGACTTAGAGTCAAGCAACCTGGGATTTAGTCTCAGCTCAGTTAGTAACCAGAATGAAGATCCTGAGATTTTCAGTGGGTTTGCCCCAGTGTTTGGGCACATGTGCCCGTCCGAAAACTAGTAGATGACTTACAACATTGAAAAAATTAGCATGTTTCTTTTCGTCAGTCTGTTCTCTCCATTTTATAATAACATGCTAGTTTTCAGAATAGCTAATAAAATACACATTCAGGATCACATAATTTTGGTGCTAAAACTTTTACCTCAGCAACTTATAAAAAGTTTTCCAAAAGTGGTGACATAATTTCCTGAATTAGTAAACAAAATGTAGTCAAGATCCAGTTACACATAAACTATGAACTTCTCAGTGTCAAGTTTATACCCTGAGCAAAGCAATGCCATGTAAGACAAGATCTCAAGCTCACGGAGTTTGTATTTAGTAGGAGGACAAGATTCAGACCACAGATTACTGACCTTGTGTGTGTGGGGGGTATTAGTCTGCTTGGGCTGCCATAACAATATACCGCAGATTGGGTGGCTTAAAAAATAGAAATTTATTTTTCACAGTTCTGGAGAAGCCCAAGATCTAGATGCCAGCAAAGGAGCTTTCATTTTGAGGCTTCTTCTCTTGGCTTGCAGGCAGCCACCAACACCTTGCCTCCCAGACCTCTTCTTTGTGTGCACTGAAGACAGCAAGCTCTCTGGTGTCTCTTCTCATGAGGACACTGATCCTTTCCTATCAGGGCCCACCCTTGCCACCTCATTTAACCTTAGTTACCTCCTTATAGGACCTATCTTTAAATACGGCCGCAATGGGGGTTAGGTCTTCAAGATACAAGTTTGGAGACACAATTCAGTCCGTAGCAGATGACAAATAACCAACAGGAGTGAAAATACAATAGGAGCTGAGAAGACTAAAAATAATACTGAGTTGGTGAAAGCAGAGTGGATTTCACAGAAAAAGTGGAACTGGCGTAGGCCTGAAAAGTTCATAACTTATAAACTTGA
The DNA here is from genome assembly GCA_008086735.1 of Cheirogaleus medius. Taxonomy (NCBI): domain Eukaryota; kingdom Metazoa; phylum Chordata; class Mammalia; order Primates; family Cheirogaleidae; genus Cheirogaleus; species Cheirogaleus medius. The sequence continues at coordinate 24,416,869 of VBSM01000272.1, read as the reverse complement.
ACTCATTTTCTAATCCCAAGATGCTGTGTTCAGAAGGATCCTAAAGCCAAATCTGGACTCTGCAGGAAAGAATTCTACATTTTGTATTAATGTCTGTTAAGGGGAGAGGAAGCAGGAATGGAGGAGAGGCCAGTTCTCCCCTCTTTTCACCAGTTCTGCTTCCTCCTGCACTCTATTCCCTAATCTATTTCTCCTTTGAAGCCACTATCTACTCACCTCTTTCTACCTTCTCTTCCTCTTCTTTCATCAGCTTTTCTCACTTTTCATAGTTTTTCCAGAAAAATCATCAGAGCTTTCCTTCCTTTGGTTAATAAACCAACTAAACACCATGTCCCATTCAGCCCTAAAAACTTAGCTACACTAAGATTCTGTAACAGTCAGGTCCTCATGCCTGTTTTTGCAATTTAAGAGTCCAACTGTTTATCAGCGTGGTCACCAGCACACCTACTGTGTAGTTTTACTTAGGATAGGTTCTCAATGAGATGAGAAGAGCACGGAGGTTGCTGAGGCTGAGAGAACAAACTGCCTGTACTAATACCTCTCTCAGACCCACAGAATCCATAAAATGTGAGAGTAGAAAGAGAACTTAAAAATCAAGTTTAATTTCTTCTTGATATGAAGGAGAATGACATGACAATGTCCATGAAATTTAGTCACTTTCCCAGGGAAAACACAAGAATTTTATAACAGAACCAGGTCTTCAACTTAGAACATCTAAATTCGTGCTCTTTTTTTTCCATGCTTTTTTGAAGGAATTGTTCTACCCTCAACCTCTTCCCACACAAAACACTTTTGTCTACAAGAGGATATATCATCTTGTAAGTCTGTTGAGTCTGCATTTCTTTTGCCTTCTCTTTTATCTACTCTGCTCCTAGACAATTTCTAGGAAGCTCTTGCCTTGCAGTTGTATATTTATTAGAGTTCATTTCTTATGCTTTCTAAATCTCTTAACACATTTTCATCTAGCACTGCACATCATGTGGGCCTACTCCTTGGCTCCTCAACACCTGGCATGAACAAGATTATGCTAATGCTCAAAGAATTCTTCAGTAAATCCAGTACTATCTGCTACAATGCAGTAGGGTATGTTGAATATCTAAGGTCCATCAAACTGAGACATTAATATTTTGTATATATTAATATATGATAGCTAGAGTTTTCATTAGATAATATTAGTACTTCAAAGTAGTATATGATACATCTAGTTAATATTGATATTTGTCAGATACTACTGAAAATAATAATAATAGGCATCATTTACTGGGTACTTACCATCTGCCTGGCACTGAAGTGCTTGTTATCTATATATCATCTTATTAATACTTTGAACAACACAGAAACTAGGCATTCTTACCTCCATTTTACAGATGAGAGCAAAGCAGAAGCAATTCAAGAAGTGTGCAATCCCTTAAAGTAATTTTGTAAATGAAGTCACAGATTTCTTAAACTCATTCAAATAAATTCACATCATAAAGAGATCTCTCATTGTTTATTCTATGTGCATTCTACTGTGCTCAGAGTCACAGGTTGAAAAACAACAGCCCTCTCCCTACCAAAGTGTACATGATATTCAGTTCTACCCATTTAAATGCAAAGGATGTGACAGCCATGCAGTTTGGGTAGATTTCCTAGGAAAAGTTTTGAATTTTAAGTCCCCAGTCTCCTTGTAACCAAAGAAGCCCAACAAATTGCAGGGCAGCCTCAAAGATGTTTCCTGGTCCACACCATGACCATGGTTGAACCTATGACTGAGGATGTCATTAGTACTGGCTTCTAACTGCTCTGACTGTCCCAGACAAATTTACATAATTACATGACTGCTGAATATGTACTTGAAAAGCCTTCAAAGAAAATAGTTTACTCTCTATAAACATCAGTTTTCACACCTCAAAACCATTTCCGAGATCCTTTATTCCAAATAAAAACTGTCTGAAAAATGTATACAGGACATCTAAGTGGTTCTTGTTGAGGCTTGCAATGGGAAGTTTATGCCTGTTTATAAACTTCTGCCATCAAAAATCTTGGTACCTCTGTGGTATCTCACTCAGTATCTCTCTTCCATTTTGATTAGGAGGAAAATGCAAACTACTCTCTTCTCTGCTCCGCTTTTGCAAGGTTAGCTAGTACTTTGAGCCAGTAGCAATTGAAAGCTAGTAGCTAGAATGTAATTTACTTCTTTGAGTCTTACTCTTCAGAGCCAGTACAATCTGAGCACATCTTTTGCACCAAAGACATTAAGGGAGAATTCCTCTTGAAGTGGTTATTCTTGAATTCATTCATTTTTGACGCACACAATGAAATCCCAATTCCCCTCCAGGCTGCAGTATCTTTGTTTGCTATTTTGTGCACTGTCTATCTCCCTGCATCCTGGAACGAACAAAAGTTTCAGCAACTTGTGAGTGCTTCTTTGAGATGGACTATTATCACCGGAACTTAACTGGCTGAAGATTTTTCAATCACCATTTTGCTGTTTCCGTTTCAGAAAGAGTGAAAAATGACAGAAGAACCTCACGTGTAAACAGATTCCATAAGGCATTTGAATCTGCGGTAAATGCACTTCCAAGCAATGAAACTATTTCTGATAAATGGCACTAACTATAATTTATAATGTGAAAAAAAACCCTGAAACATCTCTTCAAATCTCTAGAAGATATTCTTGTCATCTGGGAGTCATTTTAAAAGCCAGAGGCAAGAGAAAAGGTGAATTTGCATTGCCCAGGTAAACTACGGTATCTCTAACAAGATGGATGACAAGAGCACAATGAGTTAGGAAACACAGCAGTTTCAACCACAAACACTAACTCACACAGCATCACACCAAAGAGGCAGGATAATGTTAATACCATGGCTTCTCCCCTTGAGTCCCATAACCCACAATACACTGGCCGTCAATTTATCTAATTGCTCCTTGCCTCCATTTTCTCATCTCTAACATTTTAGAGAAGTATAAAATATAAATATATATAAGTATAAAATAAAAAGTATAGAATACTTTTTTCATAGGGCTGCTCTGAGGAGTAAATGCACTAATATCTCACTCAGTACCTCTCTTCTGTTTTGATTAGGAGAAAAATGCAAACTACTCTCTTCTAAAACATTATCATATTGTGTGACACATAGTAAACACCTGATACAGTTTAACTATTATACATGAGATTGGAGATTACCTAAAGGTTTAGATTAAAATGACCTATCACAATGGACTGGCCCTGTTATATCTGATCTTGTGCTCATGCCCACTACTCTTTCATTTCAATAGAGAAAATAATAAAGCCACTCAGCATGATTAATAAATCCTCTTGAAACTGCAACCAGTCTGGAGAAATAACTTTGAAGAACCAAACTGGCAGACTTTTTCTCTTTATATCTTTTACTAAATTTTTCAAGTAAATCTCTCAGTTCATCATTTTCGTTTCAAATGTTTTACCTTCAAAATATGCCTCTTTCCCTCTTGTTTTCAAATATAAAATTATATTTGCAGTACTGGATGTCATGTTTTCCTTACACCACAGAATTTTTAAAAATATTTCAATTACAGAACTTTGGTATAAATTTAAATTGCCAACAGTAACTAGCAAATGTTTTGTACATATGCCTCTTTGAGGAGAGACCTCCAAAAGGGGCAGAACTGAAGATAATGAATGCTGCTAGGGTGGCCAGGGCAGAAATGCTTCCCAACAGCTTATTCCTGAGGACACGCACACTCAATACACGCAGGCATTTGTAAGCGACTATGGTACAGGGGCATCTAGTTGACCAGGACTCTCAGACAAACCAGCACAGGAAATAAAAATGTCTCCCTAAATACCAGTGTGCCAGAAGACATAATGAGAAAGAGGTACATCTAGACTATGAAACAATGACATCAAAGGCAAATTTATACTAAGAAGATTTGCATTCAGCAATTTTTAGTCTGAAATAAGCCAATGTAGGAAAAGATCTCATTTTTAAATGTCCATTACAATTTCATCTAAGTACTAAGATCACCTTTGGAGGAACACAAAAGAAGCATAAGCCATAGATACATATTCTTCTCTTCTTTTAACCCATTAATTTCACTCTCAGAATCGGTAAAGAGAAATTAGCCAAGCAATCTGAGATTCTCACTCTCATTTATTCAATAATAAATACACACTGAGGCCCTACAATGGGGGAGGAATCATCCAGAATTGTTGTTTAGTAACCAATTAGATCTACATTTTAAAACTTAGTTATATTCTATATAAATGTTTATAGGAAAAAGGAAACTCAGACTTTTTTAAAAAAATGTTCTGGCTTTAAAACTATCTTTGACAACTGCTGTAAACCTGAAAGAATTGTTAAAATAGAGTCTTAATTCAATGCAAAGCAACTTCACAACTGCTAGCTATAAGGGGCTAGGAATTAGGCAAGAGAAACAGGTCAAGTGGAGTGAGAATGCTGGCACTGGGGAGTCATACTAGAGACAGCCACAGGAGTGTGTCTGTAATCCTCCTCCAAGTCGCTAAAACCAACCACATGGTGTCAAAACAGGCTGTTTCTCCTTGTGAGGAAAAACAAAAGTTGCAGAATAGACAAAGAAACAAGACAACGAAATTGGAAGTCTTCCGATGGCAAATTATTAATGCCTTCTCTTTGAGAAATTGCAAGCAGGCAGAAAAAGGTCTAACCTGAAGAGAAGGATCAAAGACTGATACAAAAGCTTTGATGCCCAAGTTGCTCTGTAGCCCCAAAGCACTGTGGAGCCATAAATGCAGCTGGGAAGGTTATTAACTCCAAACAAATTTTGGAATAAATTGGTTACTTAATCCCTGGGAGGATATAAGAGTGGGATTAGGTAGTGATTAGCTTCCTCTGAAATTCAGCAATGGCATTTAATTTGAAACTAAATATTTATATTTCCTTAGGTTGTTTTTTTGCTCTTGAGTTTTTATATCTTAAAAAAGTACCAATGCTAGTGATTGGTTGAAATGAATGTTTTATTTGAATGAAAAGTTGATTTCTCAAAAGATAACACTATTGATTAAGTTTTGTGTTATGATGTGAAACTAAGCTATCCATCCCTGGGAAAAACCCAGCTGAGCTGATCAGACAGCCAAAGCCCTGCATTCCTGTATGTGTTGAGACAATGATCCAAACCACTGACATAATGGTCCAAAGAAAAATAAAATGCCTATCGCCCAACTTTGCAGTCTCCAACTTAAAGCTGCACAACAATTAGTAGCAAGTTAAACAAAATTCTGATTAACCTATTAATTCACTCATTCAATACATGCATTTAAAGCTCAATTTGTTTCAGGTCCCTTGTTGTGAACCAGGTATAGAGATGCTAAGAGTCAGTCCTGGCCTCAAAATCACCATCTAGAAATCATAGAACCTTAGGCCTTGAAGAAAGGTCATTTTTTTTCCTGCTATTCATTCATTTGCAATCTCCTTTATAACAATCCTGCCATGGTCATTCATAATCTGGTTACACATCTTCAATGAGAGGAAATCTACTTCCCTGAGAAAAGTTCTTTTTTTGTTTAGAAAAAAAGATACAGATAAAGTAAATAAACAAACTGAAAATGTAGCCACATTAATTAAGTATCTGAAATTGGATTTCATGCATTTCCTTTTGCTTAGCAAAAATGTCTATGTAACTAGGTAAATGGTACATATACAATCACATTGTCAACGATTAGGTACCAAAAGACTGTCTTTAACGTAAGACTGTTTAGAATCAAAATATCAAGTCTTGCCTATTGATCCCCAGCTGATTCTCATGGGCGATATTTTACAATAGAGACAAGTTAAAGCCAGAGGGACCATGATGCAGTGTAAAGCCACAAAGATGACTCCTGAAAGCCAATCTAATTAGGACAGGAACTCAAGTCCCTCCAGGACTCAAGAGGGCCAAGATAGAATATATTATATTTCTATACAATAAGGTAGGGAAATATTACAATATCTTTTTAAACAGAGAGGAAAACTTTTAAATATTGTACCAATGGACTTTTGGGTATGATGGGGACCACCTTTCCATAATTTTTGAAAGGTTAGTTATTGTTGCCATTTTTTTTCTTGAATTTAATCTTTATTATTCCTTTGTAGTAAAATACAATTTATCCAGAATGGTTGAAGAATGTTCTTATTCTCTGAAAAATATTATTATTTTAAGGTCACACACACTTTAGAAGGACTTCAAAATATTTTAAAAGGCAATGAAATATTTATTACTAGCTTATGCCAAACAAAATATTGCTTAAATCTTCAGAAGGATTTTAACCATTTCTCTTAACCCTTAGGAAAATTTCTTAACCATTAAGAGCACTTCACCCTTGTGATCAAAAGATTTAGGTAAGTGTCTGGCACAATGATTTCTTGAATTAATGAATAAATTGAATGGAAGGATGAATAAATGAATAAGTATATAACATCTTCAAAAGAATAGCAGAGCTACACTTTGTTCAAGTACCATCATCTCAATGACTAAACAGTCCATTCCTAGTTTGTTTTGTCTACTTCACTAAAGTCTTCATTCTTTTTCAGTAGATAAATGACTTTGAATCATGTAAAATATCATCTATAATTTTTTGTTTATTAAACTATTAGATTTTTTCAGCTTTAATTTTCTTGTTACATAAGTAACTTTTCTTGTTAATTGACTATGAAAAAGCATACTTCACCCTAAAGTACAGTATTAGCCCTAATATAATCTATAAAATTTTAGTTACAGTTTGTCATGAAAAAATTTTTCAAGTGACAGTCATAGAAAATACATTTTCCGTTCTTTAAGTGTGCCATAGTCATAAAGTGAGACTATCTAAATGAGAAAAATAAAACTTAAAAAGGAGACTGAATTACATTTTTCAAGATATGACAAATATATCAACTTTTATATTTCTTACCTTAGTACATTTATTCCTAATTTTCATTTCCATCCATTTCCTCCAACATAAGTCCTCTGTTTGATTTCTTCCCTTTAATTTTAATTTCCATCTTGCTCACTCCTTTCCTTGTATCCTTTGGCAACGTGATTTTCTCTATAGCTGCTATCAGCATTTATCCATAATTCTCTAAATTAACAATGAAGTTGCCATTGAGCTTACCTGATTTTCAAGATCCTCTCTAACCCACTGCCAGCCAAACACTTACATAGTCATGGTATTTGAGTTTTTCATTATATGTTTTTGTTTCTGCCTACGTGGATATTATCACAGCTGATGACTTATCTGAGTAGTCCCTCCTTCATATATGTGAGCAAACTAAGGGCTGAAACAATGTGCTTTTTCTATTCTGTATACCCATATTAGGACTAAAATGAAGAACAGTATTTCTTTACTAAACTCCAGGCAGATAGAAAAGGAGCCACATCAACTTGTACACAGGTTGTAGGGAAAAAAATAATTTCATTTTTCTCTTCAGGTATTCTGGACATGCTTTTTAGCCAGCTGCAATATATTGTTGCTTAATTCACAGATTTATTTTGACCCTTCTCCAAGGTTGATGTAATATAAGCATCTCAACATTGCAGCAATTGCAGTATCCCGGAGAAGATTACTTGTGATAAATGAAAGCTAAGCAGAGGTCACTAGGATTTGCAACAGAACAAAACATATCATACTTTCTGTCAAAATGGAAAAAATAGCCTTTAGTTAAGTTACATAACTAAATCTCCAGTTGTTAAACGTTCTGTAGCATATAGTCTTAAAACCATTACAATGACTTCAACTAATGTTCACTCAAGATGCAGGCAGGCTCTTAAAACTTCAGATCTCATGTATTTTATTCTTCTATTCCCCCACATGGCCCAGTCTCCAGCGTTGTTCAGCACTAACAGATTATAATAACATTATTCTGCATTTGCCTTCTGTGGTTTGCCATCTGATTCAATAAATGAGTGTGTTAAGCCATTACTTTCAACACACTGAGGCAGTCCAGACACTTCTTTTTCACCAACAATGAGGAATGCCCTCATCTAGTATGATCCTGCAGCACTGAGCAGCCAGAATGCTACTTAATTTTTCTCTGCGCCCTACACTCATAAGGAAGTAGAACTGACACCCAAAGCACTTTCTTTTTTGAAGGAGAAGAAAAGAGAGAAGAGACTTCCCTTCTACAAGAGTTTAGGTCAACCAAGAAATTGGAGGGAACTTTCCCCATAAGAGACCACCCTCACTTCTGAAACAAATTGCAAGATTGGGGGTTCCTAAAACCACCCTCCCTTTCAATAATTTGTTAGAAGGACTCATAAAACTCACTAAAAGCTATTATATTAAAATAAGCCAAGGGAAGACATGCATAGGACAGAGTCCAGGAACTACCAAAAATGGAGCTTCCATTGTCCTCCCTGCCCCAACCGGCCCCCCAGAGATAGAAATGTGTTACTTTCTCAGTATCAAGGTGTGACAGTATGCAGAGACTACTGCCAACAAGGAACTAAAAAATACAAAAATACAAAAAAAAACAAACTAAAAAGGGTTTTTTAAATCTTACTTTGTACCAGGTAAAATAAGAGAAATTTGATTTAAAAGGCAAACAAAACAAAAACTGTTGGCTGCAAGCAACAAAAAAGAAGAAATGATTACATTGTCCCCACTTATCCACGGTTTTGCTTTCTGAAGTTTCCAGTTACTCAAAGTCAACTGATGTTAGAAAATATTAAATGGAAAATTCCAGAAACAAACAGTGTATGAATTTTAAATTGGTATGCTGTTTTCAATAGTATGATGAAATCTCATATGGGCCCTCTCCGTCCTGCCCTGGGACGTGAGTCATCCCTTTGTCCAGCATATCCACACTGTGTACACTATCTGCCTGTTAGTCCCTTAATAGCCATCTTGGTTATCAGACCTACTATTGTGGTATCACAGTGCTTGTGGGCAAGTAATCCTTATTTTACTTCAAAATGGCCTCCAAGTGCAAGAGTAGTGATGCTGGCAATTTGGATGTGCCAAAGAGAAGCCATAAAGTGTTTTCTCTATGTGAAAAGGTAAAAGTTCTTGACTTAAGGAAAGAAAAAAAATCATATGCTGAGGTTGCTAAGATCTAGAGTAGGAATGAATCTTCTGTGAAATTGTGAAGAAGGAAAAAGAAATTCATGCTAGTTTTGCTATTGCACCTCAAACTGAAAAAGTTACAGCCACAGTCATTCATCTCACTTCTTCTCATCATGTAGGCATTTTATCATCTCGCGGCATCACAGGAAGAAGAAGGATGAGTACAGTACAATAAGATATTGAGAGAGAGAGAGACCACATTCACACAACTTTTATTACAGTATACTGTTATAATTATTCTACTTTAATATTAGTTACTGTTGTGCCTAATTTATAAATTAAACTTTATCATAAGCATGTATAGGGAAAAAAAGTATGTATAGTATTCAGTACTATTCTTGGTTTTGGGCATCCACTAGAGATCTTTGAATATATGCCCCTTGGATAAAGGGAGAACTACTGAACATGGAAGATTTGGCCATTTCAATGACATCATTTTATTTTCCTTGGGATTTTAGCCTCTTTCCTTTGTATTATAGCTGTATCTTTAAAATATACCTTTACACATAAAATGCTCCATCTGAAAATCTTCAGGGGCATTACACATACAAGGAGTTAAGATCCAAACTGTTTAGCATGGCAATAATGTGTGGCATCGCATTAACATCTATTTGTCACAATTCTCCAAGCTCTGCTCCCTGCCATGACCTAGTTCCTGTGCCACTTTGAATGTATTTCTGAGAATGTCATTCACCACATTATAATGATTTGTTTTCCTGTCTCCATAACTACTATGCAGGCTTTTCAATAGTGGAGCTATGTATGACTTACATAGGTCCTAAATAATCGTTTCATAACATGTATGTATAATAAGTAAAACTTTAAATAAAGATAATCATTTAGTTCATTCTTTTTAAGGAAAATTGTTTTTTAAGCATACTGACTGGGTTTAAACACTAAAAATAAAGTATAAATCTCCTATGTCCCTTTCAGGAAAATACAGTTTATGAAAACTGTATTTTTCATAAACAAGAAAGTTCTTACAGGAAAATGATACCAAAAATATATTTTTCATAGACAAAAAGTTTCTTCCATTTTAAAGAAATAGCATTACACAGTGGTTGAACCTGGGAGCCAGATTGCTTGAGTTCACACCTTGCCTCTATCGTTTACCACCTGTATGACCTCAGGTAAGTTATTTAACTTCTCTTTACCTAAGTTATGTCATTTATAAAGAAGACTATTAGTGGCACTTACCTTATAATAGGGTTGTAGTGAACATTAAATAAGCCAACACGTGTAAAGCACTTAGGACAGAACTTAGCACTAGAAAGCATAGTTTATGAGTTAAGTATTATTGTCATTATTATCCACATTCAACATGTTCTAGTTCATCACTAATTATACTGTGTGGAATCAAATAACCCTGGATCATGCTAGGTCCTTCTCCTCTGAGGTTATTTATTTTCAATATCAGACAACTCTCATCCAGTCTTTTTTAAATTATTTCTTATGGTTGCTAACACTGGCCACACAAAGCATACCTAAACGGGTATGTTAGTAAAAACCTTCTAAAGCTTCTATTTTCAAATCAATGCCAAGGGAGCAAATCTTATGCATGGATTCCAAATAGCAGTATGCTCCTTTACCAGGCACACCAGAAGATGTCAGATAGTTACTACTGTACTTTCCTCATAACAGTCCATCCATCCCTTTATTATAGTTGCCCCAATTCATGTCAATCTGCCATATTTTCTGTCAAGTCATATAAAGAAGAATGTAGTTGTCTTATTATGGACTTGCTAGAATCCTGCTGGGGGCACAGGGCTCTAATGCAACACATCATTATGTGACAAAATAACATTCGATCTAACACTGTCGGCTCATGCTAAGAATGCATATTAATTTATCTCCACAATACAAGTTGAGTATCCCTTATCCAAAATGCTTGGAACCAGAACTGTTTCTAATTTCAGATTTTTTTGGATTTTGGAATATTTGCATATATATAATAAGATAACTTGGGGATGAAACCCAAGTCTAAACACCAATTTCATTTATATTTTATATACACCTTATACACATAGACTGAAGATAATTTTATACAATATTTTAAATAATTTTGCGCATGAAACAAAATTTGTGTACGTTGAACCAACAGAAAGGAAACTCAGCCACCCGTGGGAACAATCTGCACTTGTTTGGCATCACCAACATTCCTGACTCTGAATTTATATGCTGCCCTAAGCAATCATTGTCTTAAACTTATTCACACATACTTAACAGTAAAAATTATGGCATATTATTAATGCAGTAAAAAAATAATGTGATCAGGGTAACTTGTGGCATCATGTCAACATTCAAAAAGTTTTGGATTTTGGAGCACTTTGTACATCAGATTTTTCCAATTAGGGCTACTCATCCTGTATAGCCTACATTGCATTTCATAGTATCTTCTAGTAATGCTCACTTAGGATTGCAGATTAATAAGCATGCTCAATTAATGATTTTTTCATTTTTTTCCAAATTAAATCTTCTCACACTAATTTTATTATAATTCAATTAAAGTAAGCCATCAAGTTTTCTTAGCATGATTTGCTCTTTATAAACCCCCTGCCACTTTCTTCCCATTTTCATTGTTTCAATAAGCCAACTGCTGAAAGGAAGCTGTGCATAAAGAGAAAATGTTTTCTAAACTTCCTATATTCATTTGCTAGCATTGCCGTAACAAATTATTACAAACTGAGTGGCTTAAGCAACAAAAATGTATTGTCTCACAGTTCTGTAGGCCAGGAGTCTGAGATCAAAGAGTCAGCAGTGTTGGTTCCTTCTGAGCACTATGAGGGAAAATCTCTTCCATTCCTATCACTAGCGTCTAGTCGTTATCTGGTATTATTTGGCACTCCTTGGCTCATAGCTGCATCATCCTAATCTCTGCCTTCATCTTCTCACAGCATCCTCCCTGTGTGTATGCCTCTGTGACCAAATTTTCCCTTTTTATAAGGAGAAAGTCATATTGGATTTGGGGCTCACACTGTTTCAGTATGACCTCATCTTGAGGAATTACATCTCCACAACCCTATTTCCAAATATGGTCACATTCTGAGGTACTGGGTGGTTAGCACTTCCACATATGAATTTTGACCTATACATAACACTTCCCAAGTTAAAAAAAAATGCTCTTGGAGACATGCCATGTTAAGAAAATCCTTTGGCCCAACTTCCTACACCCACAGAGCAGATAGATCATGCAGAGAGCACATTAGACTCTTTGGAACCTACTGGTTAGCTCAAAATCTTACCTGTGACCCAACACCAAAAGTTTTTTGAGATTTCCCTCTGGGTGAGAAGCAAAGCAGCAGCCTTTCTTCTCTCCTTCTGTGCTCTTCTCCGATTATTCTCAGAGAATTTGCAGTCAGCAATAAAAAGCAAGGCTTGAACAAAGCTTTCCAGCTTATTAGCCACCTGTGTTATTGTATACATCTCTCATAAATAACAATGTGGCAGATAGAAATTTATGTCAAATATTATTATAAAGTTGTCCTAGATGGAAAGTTAAGCTTTCAGGCTCTGGAGCCAGAACATACAGATTTGGATCTTAGATCCCATGCTTCCTAACTGCTTGATCCTGAACAAATGTGTATGCCCTATTGGGTAAAAGTGGGGCAATAATAGTATTCACCTCATAGACTAGTTGTGAATATTAGTAATTTAATATTAGGTCATTAAATATGAAATGTCTGATTTCAAATCAAAAGTGTAGTTTATTATATCTCAAACAAGAAGCAATACAATTAATGTATGCACCTAAACCATCAGCACAGTTTTTGCCAACTTAACGATAGCTCAATCAATTACTTAATCAACTGTCAAACTTAATACTTAAGGGAACCAGACATTTCATACTTAATAACCTAATATGAGCAAATTATTTAGACTATTTGTCTGGTACATGGTAGGTGCTCAGGAAAATTAGAGATTCTTAAATAAATGTGGTTATGTTATACATCATTTTAATGCACATTTCTCGCTTCATGTTTTTTGCTAATAACTTATTACTTGCTGTTTATTTTAAATTTATTTTAGACTATGGAAATGATGTTAGACAAACAGCAAATTTGAGTGATTTTCTTATTTAAGTTCAAAATGAATCATAAAGCAGCGGAGACAATTCACAACATCAACAACACATTTGGCCCAGGAACTGCTAATGTACATACATTAAAGTGGTAGTTCAAGAAGTTTTGCAAAGGAGATGAGAGCCTTGAAGATGAGGAGTGCAGTGGCTGACCATTGAAAGTAGACAACAGCCAATTGAGAGCAATCATCAAAGCTGATTCTCTTACAACTACAGGATAAGTTGCTGAAGAACTCAACATTGACCATTCTATGGTTTAGCATTTGAAGCAAATTGGAAAGATGAAGAAACTCGATAAGTAGGTGCCTCATGAGCTGACTGAAAATCAAAACAATTGTTGCTTTGAAGTATCATCTTCTCTTATTGTATGCAACAACAATGAGCCATTTCTCCATGGGATTGTGACGTGTGATGAAAAGTGTATTTTATAGACAACCAGTGATGACGACCAGCGATGACGACCAGCTCAGTGGTTGGACCAAGAAGAAGCTCCAAAGCACTTCCCAAAGCCAAATTTACACCAAAAAAAGGTCATGGTCACGGTTTGGTGGTCTGCTGTTGGTCTGATCTACTACAGCTTCTGAATCCTGGCAAAACCATTACATCTGAGAAGTATGTTCAGCAAATCTATGAGATGTACAGAAAACTACAAGGCCTGCAGCCGGCATTGGTCAACAGAAAAGGGCCCAATTCTTCTCCACTACATTGCCTGACCACATGTGGCACAATCAACACTTCAAAAGTTGAAGGAACTGGGCTACAAAGTTTTGCTTCATCCACCATATTCACCTGACCTCTCACCAACTGACTACCACTTCTTCAAGCATCTCTACAACTTTTTGCAGGGAAAATGCTTCCAAGCAGGATGCAGAAAATGCTTTCCAAGAGTTCATGGAATCCCAAAGCACAGATTTTTATGCTACAGGAATAAACAAACTTATTTCTCATTAGCAAAAATGTGTTGATTGTAATGGCTTCTAGTTTGATTAATAAATAATATGTTTGAGCCTAGTTATAATGATTTAAAATTCATGGTCCAAAACCGCAACTACTTTTGCACCAACCTAATATTTTACAAATGATAACATTGAAGCTAGGGATATAAAATGATGTCTCCAAGACAATGCAGGTGGTCACTGGTGAGACCCAACCTCAACCCCAGAACTCCTGACTATGCTCCATGTCACCAGATAGCATTCCGCCAACTCCCCATTTTTAATGTGCATAATCATTACACTTTGAAGTAAGGGGAACCATTTGGGGACTCTGCCGTAGGCATGAGAGTAGAGTACCAATGAGTACTATTGTATGCTCAAGACACCCCAATTGCAGGACTGCCTGCTCAGAGAGCTGGACTTACGAAAGTCCTTGCAAAATCCGTCAGCCACCTCTGCATAAGGTTCTGGAATCTGACCTGGTTGGACTAAGAAAGCCTAAGGAACTCCTGCCCTGGACCTTATTTTAAAAAGCCATATATACATATATATATATATATATTTTTTTTTTTTTTGCCATGCCCCACATGCATCTCTTATTGCAGTCAAGAGAACTACTACTATTATTATTGTTGTTGTTGCTATTATTCCTTGAACTTGCTATACTATTTTTTGTTTCTGGGAAATATACTATTCTCTCTGACCAATTTCATATTATTGTTCTGTTTTTCTTTACAAATTAGTTATATTTTGTATTTTCAAATCTTTTCAGAGATTTTGTAATTTCAAATCTTTTCTTTTCATCTATGTCATACTCACCTCCCAGTACGACATAGATGGACCATCTCTTATTTCCTTTAAGATAGAACCATTTTCCATCATAGCACTTGTGAGCTACATCATAATCACTTGTTTTCTGATCTATATTTCCCAACACACTAAGGATACCATATTGGTTTTGGTATCTGCAGTACCTAGCACACAGTCTGGTGCATAAATATTTAATGACTAATTGAAAGACTTACTGGAAGATTGAATGAATGAATACATGAATAAAAGAAACAAGAAGACCTCAGAGTCATAGCATTCAACCATTAGGCGATTATTTAGCTTGACTTCTGACCAGAGAAAAGGAAGATTGAATAAGTGATGAGAAGATGTATGACTTTGTGTGTGATATTAATCAGTTAATGAAGCTCAATGTTGTTCTGCCTATATCCATAAAATGAAAAAAGATAGAAAATTTCACCACCAGCTATCTAGCCTGATTTGCATGTGTTCAAATCTTCAAAGTATTTCTTTTGATTCCTTTAATCAATAGCTATTTTAGAAAGCTCTTCATTACTTCCTAATTGTCAAAATTCATTTTCTTCATTTTTCCTTATTAAAGGGAGATTTTTCAAATGAGTTAAGTAGATCAGCAATTTTAGAATTATTATTAACTTCAAGCACTTCTCTCAATTATTAGCATGTCCCTTCTCTCTCTAGGACTGGAATCTTTTCTCCATTTTTTAAAAGACCATCTGGTTTATTCTAGACTTCTTTCTTTCACATGTTTCAAATAAATTCAATTTTACCCTATGCTAAAAGCAATCCATGTTTACAATAATCCTGATCCTAGATACTTTTATTTATCACATTCATGGATTTGGATGAAGATGTAGTGATTCCCTATTATGTTAACATGTCAAAAATAAGTAAATAATTAGAATTCAACTAGATTTTAATCCATCCCAGCCAAATAAATTGCTAATGCCATTATCTTGGTCCACAAAACTTCTTAAAAATTATTAAATGAATATTTTTATCTTTATGTATAACATATTAAAATTTAAAATACACATATTCATTGACCCCAACAATTCCACTGCTGGAAATTTGTCCCACAAAATTAAAAATATCCCGTTATTACAGCACTGATTATTGTGCCAAAAAGATGAAAACAAATGAATGCCCATCAATAAATGAGTGATCAAAAATTTGTGGTACATTGATATTATGGAATATTATGCATCTGCTTGTATACGATTATATCAGAGCTCAGAAATAGACACAAAAGGATATTCAGCAGGTTACTACTGGGGAAAGGAGAGGAAGTTGGAGCAGAAGAGGAGAGAAGGAAAGGTAAGGAGGAAAAATAACGTTCATAGCAAAACAGTACGTAGAATATGATCTCATCTCATTTATGCAAAATTCCATGTGTGTATGAATATAATAATTATTCAAGGATGACCACCATGTATATCTAAAGGAAATAGACTGTACCTTTTTCACTTTTTTATTGAATATACTAGGGTTTTTTATAATTTGAAACTTTTTAAATTATCATTTGAATTATTATTTATAATTTGAAACACAAAATTAAAATGATACACACCCACACCCATACACACACACAGAGACATACACAGAGGGGAAGAGAGAGAGAGAGACATCAGACCAAGAATTATGTACTCATACATCAGAACTCAAATCCAGCCACTGATTAAGAAGCAGGTAATAGGCAGTATCAAGAGACTATAATCAACCTGCTTGATAGACTACATGTCCTAACAACTATATTCTTTTTAAAAACAGTCTTTGCTGATTTTAATTTTTAATTTTCTTTCAAGACTCATCTAATGTCATTTCTTAATTGGGTTCTCCACTTGTTTCCCAAATGTTTGAATGATTTTCTAGGAAGTCTTCAAAGTCTTTTCATAAACCCTCTTAAATTTACATACTTTGTGGTATCTCATTTTCTAGATGAAATGCAATACCCTGTAGGAAATGTCTGAATTTCTACTTCAGGTTTCATACCCCTCAGGGCTCATCAATTTTTTTTTTAATCCAACAGTTCTACAGTAAGAGAAGAAACAAATGTCAAAATCTAAGGGTAAACATATTTGAACAACAATAATGAAAAATGCAATGCAGACTCCTGAAAGATATTTCATATGGTTGGTCCTATCTCATAGCTTCTAGAACTTTAGAGTGTACAAACAAATTTGTGGAAAAGACACCTTGATTCTACCTATATTCAAATAATCCAGCATTTTCACCAGCCCAAAATTGTGAGTTTCAAAAAGCACTTTATTTACTTTGGTATATCAAAGTTGTTAAGAAATGGAATAATCAAAATATCCAAGTACTGGTTTAGAAAATAAAGAATGAAATAAACCAGGTATAATTTCTAGGCCATTATCATTACCAAATGTCCCTTTAATTAGCTTTCCCCTCTAGAAATTGATGTTTTACAAGATTTGCTCTACCAAAACATATAAATTTATAAAGTAATAATTAATTTTTTAAAATTCTGAATGAATCAATGACATGTGTAGTTGCCCATCACAGCTACTCATCAAGATGAGGAAATCAGTGTTGCATATGTAGTTGAAATAATTAATTTAGGACCAAACAATTTGTTAACATGGATCAATGTATGATTTCTGTTAGCTTCTTAAAAATAATGAAAACAGTTGAAGATACACCCTACAGCTCAAAGCTTCTGTTTCAGAATCAGTGTTCTCTAGTCAAAGAATAAATTGGGATCGGGCAGATGGGAGGAAGGAGGAGGGGATGGGTATATTCACACTTAATGGGTGCGGTGTGCACCATCTGGGGAATGGACACACTTGAAGGCCTGACTTGGGTGGGGCAAGGGCAATATACATAACCTAAATATTTGTACCCCCGTAATATACTGAAATAAAAAAAATTTTTAAAAGCAGCTTTATTTTAACTCACAATTTTGTTAAAAATAAAAAAAGAGAGAGAGCAAACAACTCAGAAAAGAGTATCAGGATTAATTTAGAAGAAGAATAGCTCTGAAGTGACCCATGAAAAACATGAGCCTAACCTTACACCAAGGGCAGAGGAGAAAAATGGACATGAGTGATGAGCTCTCAGTAACCTTCCAATTCCACTTACAAAGATTCAAGTAATGGATATGAGAAAGCAATCATATCAGAAGATAATGAATGCAATATTTTTGTTAGCTTCCTTTACTGTCTATAACATAGTTTGGTTTGGTTTTTCTTGCTCTGAAAAGATAAATGCAGATGCATTCACATTCTCTGGAGGATAGAATCAGATGATTAAGTAAAAAAAAAAAAATCCTTTTGAAATCATCCAATCTCATGACAGATGCAGTAAAGGATAAATCATCGGCCATTCTGAAAATTTTCTGCACAAGAAACATCTTAAATGTACATGTCCAAAATAGACAGTTGACAAAGTTCCAACTTTGAAAACTCAGTTACCAAGTGTTAGAATCATGCAAGTTTCAGGATTTGGGGGATGGGGGGTTGTTGTTTGTTTTTTTAAATAAGAGGCCTAAAATTAGTAGATTTACTAATAAATATACTAATAAGTTATTGCTAATATATTTGTTGAATTTATTAACAACAAATTCATGTTAATCCTACTTTGTTCATTCACAGACTACTGAAATCTCCCAGGAGCATACTGTACCAGCAATTTCAAACTATTGTGAAAGATTTAACATCTAAGGTCAGAATGAGGTTTACTTATTACTAAGCTGCCATTTCCTGGACTGTTTTGTACTTACTGCTACCCTTTGAACTCTTTAGAATGAATAATTAAAAAGAAACTACAAAGCATATTTATGATGCTGATTATACTGTAGGTTATAGGTTTTTGCTTCGTGGATCATTTTAAATGCTCACCAATCTCCAGAGAGATGACCTTGCCATTAGTCTGAATCAACAAAATTGGCTGGCCCCTAAAAGCAAAGTAGGCAGCACCAAATCATGATAAAATGGTTTTGTTGTTGACACACCATATTGACAGTGGGGTCCATGAAATCCCTCTGAACACTGACCCTGCTGGGCTTCACCTTAAGCATTTGCTGCCTTTCAAAGGAGTCCTCATGGCAAAGATAGCTAAAAGGAGTGTGGATGAGGAAGGTGGGAGAATAAGAGATGAGAGAAAGAAAGAAAATCAACATAGGCACCATGTTGCCAATATACCAACAGACATTTCCACCAGCCCCTCCATAGCAAGGTTAAACAGTGTTTTCATCACAAGTTAAGGCTTTACTGTCTAAAGCCTTACAGAACTCTGGGTGGAGGGAGTATCTGCATAACCTGAAAGCTCATAGAAATGCAGAAGCCCAGGACCACTCCAGACCTACTGAATTGGAATCTATATTTTAACAATTTACCAGGTTATCTGTATTCGCATTTAAATTTGAGAAGCACTGGTCTAAAGAGACTCCATGGATAAGATGAATGTGTAGCCAAAACAGTATAAAAATCAAGCAAAAAATTCTAATACTTATCACAGGCAAAAGATAATGATAGGTGTCATATAACAATATAAAGAATTCATCTCACAAGTCATTAATTTCCGGCTTATAACATAGTTAATTTAAGATGACATCGTGGGCAGATGTTTTCACTGAGCTTAAACCAGTTTAAGCTAATGACATCATGGGCAGATGTTTTCAATGAGCTTAAGCCAGCAGCCTACCACTGTATGCAAATACACAGTGACCCTTGGTGCACTCCTCAACACTAAGCCTGCTTAACATGGGAAGCCTGCGGCAACTTCACTAAGATATTTCAAGAGCAGAAAGCACACTGGGAAAGGAAGCAGGATGCCAGCAAACTCCCTAAGGTACAGAATAGCAGGAGAGATGAATGGTTGTGCTGTGGTGCTGCATTGATTGCAACACACTGAAGCATTTTAAGTGACTTTGCAATAACCATAAACACATAATATAGGTAAAGGAGTTACTAAACGGAACCATTTCTCCTTGCGTGAATAAACTATATAACGCCACTAGTTCTGCTATCTGAGTGCTGTCAAACATACTCCAAAGGTTCTGAAATACTCTCACCAGAGGTTTGTAAAAGGACTGCATACCTCATCTTAAAAAGTAAACTGCCTCCAGAGTTCTGCAATTAATCATGACAAGCACAAGTTGAGAAATCCCATTTAGATTTAGTACGATGATTTCCCTCCAGACTTTTGAATCAACTGTGGGTTACAAATTTGATGATATGGTAAAGGGGCAAACAGAAAAGAGAGATGGAAGTCAAGGTGTAACCTGTCTGGTTTTAAATCAACTGTCTCTTAAATAAAGAGACAGAATATAAAGCAGCACTTTCACGGGTCCTGAGTTGTGACCTATCATTAGAAACACTTAACAGAAAGGCTTTTTGTGCATTTTTGCACATGTCATGTGTGAATTTTCAGTTCAAAGAGATGCTCTGAATCTGCGATGATTCTAAAGATGCTGAAAACTTGACAAGTATGATTGAAGCCCAAAACAGAGCAAAATAATTCCTTCTAGTAACAGAGAGTTAGACAGGAAGAATTATAACTTACCATGTAGGCAGCCTGGTTAATAGTCCCACCTCTTCCAACCAGAGCAGCACTTGTAGACCATCTGCTGCTCCACGTTGTACACCTGTCTGTAGGTGGTGTAGTACCAGGTCCTAACAAACACAGGAATCTAAATCAGGGATATAATGCTTCCTCTTAAGGCAAAGCTGCCATCTCAAACCCACTAAAAATTTCTCCCTCCAATTCCAATCCTGCCATGTATATGCATGTATATAGATAGATAGATAAATATAGATAGATATGTATATATAGATATATGTGTATATGTGTGTGTATGTGTATAATTTGTACATATTATACACACACCTTATTACAGGTGCAACCAAGATTCATTAAAGGTATAGGTTAATGAAAGTTAAGATGGACCCTCCTGTCCTATGTTATCAAATATCCTAAGAATCACTCAAGCTATCAAGAATGAAACCCAAAATTATGAAGAGAATAATGAAATCCTGAAGGATAATAAGGTACATGCATTTCAACTTGACACTGAAGGCTCTTCATATACCGGTTCCACTACAGCATGCATTCTCAACTGTGGTGATATCACCCACAAGGGGGCAACAATTAGTTCTTAGTGGGTGGAGGACGAAAAGACCTTAGCTGATACAATGGTGTGTGGCCCTACAAATGAGCACAGTACATAAATGGACATAAAGCATATGTACAGTGTTAAAATTCCACAGGGGAGGGGGAAATTACAGAAAAAAAAGTTTAAAAAGGCTCCTGAGGAAAGAAATAACGAACTAAAGGTGGAAAACACTGCACTATTTGTGCATACCTATCAATACACTATAATATCAAAAGTCTCTAAAGAGGCTGATATCCTTTCTGTCAAATCAATGTCAATGTCATATTTACTTTTTAACATTTTATTTTTCTTTTCTTTTTTATTTTTCCTTTTTCTTGGGGGAGGGGGGTGGACAGAGTCTCACTCTGCTGCCTGGCTAGAGTGCCATGGCATCAGCCTAGCTCAAAGCAACCTCAAACTCCTGGGCTCAAGCAATCCTCCTGCCTCAGCCTCCCGAGTAGCTGGGACTACAGGCATGTGCCATGATGCCAGGCTAATCTTTTAGATTTTTTAATAGAGACAGGGTCTCACTCTTTGCTCCGGCTGGTCTCGAACTCCTGACCTCAAGCAATCCTCCTACCTCGGCCTTCCAAAGTGCTTGGATTACAGGCATGAAACACTGTGCCTGGCCTAATATCATATATACTTTGTATGCCAAAAGTACAAACACATTCTCTCCCCTTCATATAACTTCCCCCTATTCCAAGCCTAAAAACTCTATATTATTCAAGGTCAGTTTCAAATTCTACTTCCTACCACTTCTTTCCCTACCATGCTAATGTATTTTATTCTCTCTCCTCTCTCACAAATAGGACTTATTGGCTGTAGCATTGTTTATAACCCTTAATTTCTCACCATCTTGAAGTGTAACCTAGTATTTTGTGTCTTTCCAATTGAGACATAAGTATAGGTTTGTATACTTTTATACAAATAAAAGGCATAAAGTTTGTCAAAGATACTAAACATCTTTGAACACTGCCTTCACTCTAAACTCATTGTCATACACAAAATGTATAAAACTATTTGAGAATAAAAATATAAAACATGTTTTACTTATTCATATTTGTTTCTCCAAATATCTATACATCAGTGAACTTGTTTTGGTTTTATCCATTACCAACAATTATTAAAACTTGTGGGGTGGGGGGTATAGAAAATTTAAATGAAAAGTCATTTTGAAACTCAAATACTCTAATGAAAAAAATAACACACTATATAAATATGATTTTCACTCTAATTTCTTTTAAAATAAACTTTTTTGCTACATTATACTATCTAACACATATTGAGTATCTACTGTGTATCAAGCATTGTGCCACATATGTTAATATTAATATGTTGTCAGTTAATCCTCATAATATCCACGCATGGCAAGATTTATCTAACTTTACAGGCTAAGGCACAGAGAAATGTAGAAACTTTGCCTAAGGCCACACTGCTAGTAAGAGCCAAGGGAAGTTTTCTGATTTATATATCATTTAAAAGTCCTGAGTTTAGACCAAAAACAAAGATATTCATCTGAAGGTTCAACACCCACACACGTCCCCATGCACACAATGCATAAGTAAATATCCATAATTATAAATTATTTAACCTTATAACATTTTATTTAGTCCTATATTGTCAGTGTTCTGAGATTTTTATAGCATGGCAAACCTAGTTATTTATAAATGTCCCCAACTTTCTGTTGACAATAGAAGTAAGTTCTTCATTAACCTGACACCACACTTTTTTTTGATGTTAAGAATCCTGAATTGAGACCCTTAAACTATCATCATCTATTTGTATTAAGAGGTTCTTAGATGTTTTGTAAAACTATTTTAAAACTTTGGGGGAAAAAAAAGTCTGCATGAAGCCTTGACTCCTAGAAAGAGCATTGTGGACACTTGCTTTTTCTCTCCTCTTCCAGCCTGCCGAGTTAATCCTAATTCAAAGGCCATAATAAAGTTAAAGGAGCTCTAGGTTTCAAAGTGTTACAAGAGTACCAAGGGCAGGTCAGACATTGGTTCACAACTGTGGATCCCCTGGATCCAAGTTGTGCTAAATTTAGCAAACCAACACAATATTCCTTGTTTCTGTCAGTTTTCTGATCTTCGCCTTTCAATGGTATATCATGCCATGAGGTAAAATTAGTGGCATCTAACCTAAAATATCTCGCACATAAATGAGGCCTAAAGTAAAGTAATAATATATCCTGTTTCTGAAGAAAAATACGTAACTGAAAGTTCTTGGTGGGCATACTTCATGCTCATTTGCTTAATGGACATATAATTTATTGGATGAAATATGTTGGTGCTGTTGAGGTATTTAGTTTTGAATTTTTAATAATCAAAAGGAATAACAGAAACACTCTTACCTTCTGTCGTAACCCACACACCATCTTGGGCCGGTACAGCCTTTTTTCCAGAGCTCGATGATGTATGTGAATGCCCTGACATGGGTGTGGAAGGCCTGCCACAGTCAACTGCTGTTCTTCACAAACATTTGGCCTTGAAAAAAGAAAACAGTAGAAATGTCATCAAAATATATGTTTTACATCGAAAGCATTTATTTCTTCATTTTCCACAAAGACCTTGTGATGACTTTAAACATACATAAAGTAAGAGAGAAAACTAAGGCAATACAAAATAAAATCAGGACCAGAAAAAAATATCAGAATAGATTTTAAAGTCCAGGAGAAATTAAATATAAAAGTCATAAGTTCCCACATGGTTAGAAAAATTAAGCTGCAAATTAAGTTCCAGGCTCTTTGGTAGTCAAAATTTGAAAACAGAATTGCAGGATTCTCAATATCCATGAAGTATAAGCAAGCCAGTGCATCAAAAGTTTAATTTTTCCTGGAAATTATTTCTGAACAATATTTTGCATCTATACGTTTAATTGGGTTTCACATATATAATGCTTGTTGAAACACGAATATTTTTCAACCAACATCATTATATTAATATTTCCTTAGAGAAAATTTATACAGATTTACAGGATTTTAGATAAACTCTCTTTATTTTTTAAACGTGTAGGGTTAACTAGTATTGATAGCCTGGAGTGCCAGAATTAAAGTTTTTAAATAATTTTCTCATGTAATTTGAGGAATGCTTTAATGGAATGATTTACTAGTCCATATAAAACATTTTGCATTTGAAAACATCACTACTTATAATAGCAAGTTGGGCCAACCACTCACACTTTTCATGCATTCATGGTCATTTGCATGCCATGTAATGTCCCCACTGGAAATATGAGAAATGATTCGGACTCTGATGTTCCTGCCTTCGGGGAGCTCACAGGCTGGCTTAGTCTCCATACTCGTAGTCTGCTGAAAATAGAAATGAGCTCTGATTCTGGAGCTCTAGATAGCCCCTGAATAACTCTGTAGACTTGTCCAGTGACACAGTCAGAATACTGATAAACATCTAACAGTACTTCCCACACTATATATCAGTTACATCACCCTATGTGACTGTAGTCCCTTTTCATTATCACTTTTTTCCTGTGGCTCCAAATCTAACCATCTGATGTCATTTACAGCCCAGTTCTCACTTCCAGATATATTTCTGAAAGGTGATTGTTTGGACTGTTAACCTCACCTACACTGAATAAAGTTCAAGTTGAACTTTATATTTATGAGTTTGCATAGCACATTTTAATACTTTAGGTGAGTACAGTACTGTAATAAAACAATAAATATGAAAACTGCACACAAGATGAGCATCCATCAAATCATCAAGAATTGGGCAGCGAGCCTAAAGAAACCTTAGCTTTTAAAAAGTCCATATTAGATTCTCTGTAAACTTCCATATCTACACCTTTATGCAGGCTTACAAGTTTTTTGTGCGCCAACTAACCCCAATTAGAATGAGCTCAAAGCACCTTTGTTGTCTTGTCAGTAGTTTGTAAACTTACAGCTCATTCAACCTTGAACTCCACTTGGCAACCTCTTCTTCATCTATCCATCTATCCACTCACCCACCCATCCCTCCATCCACCCATACTCTCTCCAACAAATACCTATTTTGTACCTACATGTGTAAAAACACTGTGCCAGAAGAATTCCTCCAAACAAGGATTTGGATATAAGTAGTTTACTTAAGAGGTACAGAAAACACTGGCCAGGGAAGGAGAATTAGCCAATAAAAGATGCATTATTGAGCCAGCCAACACTGTAGATGACTATCTTCCCCAAGAGGGGAGGGAACCTGGGAATTCATACACTAGTTCCTGTAAGTGATTGGTTGAGGGCTGACTACTCCCTACCTAGTATTTCATGCCCAAAGCACAGGCAGCCAGAGTCAGCTTCCAGAAACCAAAGTCCCTCAAGCAAAGAAATGCAATGCTAGCCATTTGAAGCCTGGCAGGCGTGCAGTGATAAAGTGGAGGGGACGGTTTTGGCTGCAGGTGGTACAAACAAAAGCCCATAGTCTCTTTGATTTGACAATCTAAATATTAATAGAAGAGACAGTAAATAAAAATACCTAGATAGATACAAAATGTGACATGCTAAGGTAGAAGCAGGCAGGAGGCTGCAATACAGATAAGGGACGTTTACTTAGATTCATTATTTAGGAAAGGCTTCAGTGAAGAAGTGACACTGTAACCTGAAGGATGGAGAGAAAACAACCATGGAAAAGCCTGTGGATGCCATTCAGATAGAAGGAGTAGAATGAGCAGAGGCCCTAAAAGAGGAAAATGTTTGGCCTCCTCAGGATCTGAAAGAAGGCCAGAGTGACTGGAATAATGAGATGCTTGGTGGGATATGCAGGGCCTTCCAGGCCAAGGAGTTTTGATTATTCTTTTTTTTTTTTAGTTTATGACTGTTTTTATTTTCTTTTTATTTTTTTTCTTTCTTATTTCAGCATATTATGGGGTACAAATATTACGGTTATGTATATTGCCCACGC
>VBSM01000272.1:24372052-24390919 GCA_008086735.1 Cheirogaleus medius | reverse complement strand
CCACTTGTATCGCTTTAAGGTATCTCCATATTGCTTTCCACAGAGCCTGAACTATTCTTATTGCACAGAAAGCCACAGAGATTTTTAGAGTTCTGACTTCAGGATACATCCCTGATAGCCAGGATCTGAGAAGGACATGGGATGCACTCTGACATCAACTGCAGCAAAGCTGTACCAGAGTCAGCCACCACAATACCATCCCCTGCCTCATTCCCCTGCCTGACTCCTGAAAGTCTCCAGTCCAGGAGGGGACAAATCTTGGGCACCAGGACATTTTTAAAAGATTTTGTGTTAGCCTCTTCAGAAACTCCCATCCTTTGAAGCCCTAAATGTTTCCCTTATTAAGGAGGTATATAAACCCTTACCCCTACCAGTTCCATGAGCTTATCCCTGTAGGGTACTCCCACATGCATGAATAATAAACTTTTTTCTATTAATTTGTCTGTTGTCAATTAATCCCCAGCCATTCGAACATAAGTTGGTAAAAGGAAAGTATTTCCTCCAGCACATAGAAGAAGTGAGTATTACTTATTTCAAATCAAGTTATACAGATGTCAAAGACTAGCATCTGGATGACATTGAGTCTTCAAAATATATGAATGTAAAAATATATAACGCTTAGTATATAGAGAAATTTATGTAGCTGTGTGTTTAAAACTTTTGTATACATGTGTACTTAATAATGTATACTCTTTGTTAATAGGAACATGGGTATATGTACTTGTGTGTACATACACACACATATTCAAGCTTGTGCATTTTGTTCCTAAGTGTCTATACTTACTAAATGTTCTCTGCTTCGTTTTGGATTCTGAGAAATGTTGAAATATATATACTGCAATTTCCTACTAGGTTTTTTGGAATTTATTCTTATAACTCTGACAGTTTTTATATATTTTAAGGCTATTTTTTAAGGATATACATGCTGGTGATTATTGTATGTTTAATGAATTGCTCTGTTATCATTATGTAGTGCTTCTACTAACCAATGATAATGTGTTTTGTATTGTTTTGTTTTATCATAAAATCTATTAATCTGATGTTAACATTTTTATATCATCTTTCATTTGGTCAGCATTTTCTTAGTTGTCTTGTTCTGTTATTTTAAATCTTGTTTCACATTTTTTTAACAGTTGATAGCTGCATTTTTAAAATATCTAATTTGTTAGTTTCTATCTTTTAATAGATAAAGTAAATACAATTACATACATTTTCAATACAAGTATAACTATATTTATTTTATCATCTCATTTTGTGGCTTTTGTTTACCAGCAGTTTCTATTTACTCTTTTCTTCTCTCTTTCTTATGTCTGTTGGTTGGAGAATATTTTCTATATTCTGTTTTCCACAATTTATTTGGTTTAGTTTTAAATTATATTTCTAATATTTTAATTTTTCATATTTTATATCTAAATATATGTTTTTTTCTAACAGAAATTGAAGTTATTCATTATGATATAATAAAGAATTTGTCTGATCTGTATCTTGGGATCCTGGCATGGGGCTCCTAAAGCCCTTGGGATTTCCTGAGTGATGAGTTAATGAGGTGATTCACTGTTTGTTATGCTAGTGATAGCTTCAGGATGGAGGCTGTTCACCAGAAAGACCAACCATAGGATTTGAGGGTTAGAATTTTTGCTATGTGACCTCTAGGGAGGGAAGGGGCCTAGAGATTGAGTTCAATCATGTGGCCAATGATTCAACCAATCTTGGCTATGTAATGAAACTCCAATAAAAACTCAGGACACTGAGGTTGAGCAGAACTTGCTGGTTAGTGAATACATTGATATGCTAGGAGGGTGACATGCCCTGACTCCACATGAAGAGGGCAGAGAAACTCTGTCTTCCTTTCAGACTTTGCCCTGTGTAACTCATCATTTGGCTTTTTCTATTCATTTGTGTCCTTTAAGATAAAACTGAAATCACAAATACAGTGCATTCCTGAGTTGTATGAGGAATAACAGTAATTAATATTAATAATAAATATTGATAATAGCAAATTATCAGATTTATTGAACCTAAGAAGGTCGTGGAAAGCACCAAATTTGTAGCTAATTGGTCAGAAGCATGATTAGCCTGCAGTTGTCAATTGAAATGACGGAAGCCTTGTGGAGGACTTGTGGAGGACTTAAACTATGGGTTCTGTGCTAATGCCAGGTATTTAGTGTCAAAATTGAATTTTAGTACACCTATTAGATGTCAAACAGTTGAATTGAAACAGAGTATTCATTATGTTTATCCTTCAAACAAGAAAAAATATAGAGCTTTTTTTAACTACCAAATGACACACTAAAATAGACTTTTAATAGTCAATAATTAATTAAATCATCAATCTATCTTGCAAAATTCCATGCTTATCTATCTTTCTTATAATGCACACATTTCATATTTTATATATGTGTGCTTTCATTTATTCTTTAAGGATTTAACACTTATTTGAATGTTTTATAACTTCAAGTTATTTTTATTTCTGCTGGAATTAATTGAAAGTCTGATCAATGATTTTGATAACTGCCTTCCTTAAAATTCATTCTTTATTTGGTTTTCAGATTTACCTTATCTAGAAAGTTTCCCTTCTCCCTTTCTGTCTTTACCCATCTAGTGCAACAGGATTTTAAGGAGACATTTTCTTGTGGTCTTAGAATTGTGGCTAAATGCCACAGCTAAAAATGAAAGGAACTAAATATTTCCACATTTCAAAGAATGGCACCAATAAGCTGTAGGATATCTCTCTACATAATATTCTTAAAGACTGGGAAACCAGCTTTACTACTATTGACATCCACTCCTCCTTAATTCTTTCTCCCTTTCTAATAAAAGACGTGGGAAAGGAGGAAAGAGAATACATTTGTTGACTTTGAACCACGTGGCTGCTGGATCAACTGATCACACATGGAAACCAAGAAGGGTTGGGTGCTTAGACCACTAGCAGATGTCAAATAGAGATTGGGCTGTCCCTCTCTGTGGCAATCCTCAAAGAAAGGCTAGGCTGCAGGTAAATACTTCCTTTCCCCAAGAACACTGGGCACACTACCTAAAATGAAGGGCAACAACTTCAAAAAAAACCAGACCAAATCCATCAGGCATCATCTCCATCACTAGCAGAAAATCAATGTCCTTAAACTCTTCTCCTTACCCCTCCCAACCCAGGAGGAGCCTGCACTCTCAGAGGAAATGGGAGAAGGAGATGCCTGGGAGCCAGACTAACAACCAGCCTTTACCCTTCCCCTTGCTGATTCCTTCAAGCTACCAGCAATATAGTTACAGCTTGCAATGGCAGGAAGGAGAAGCCAGATTCTAAAAAATTTAAGTTTTCAACTAAGCCAAAATAAATTAGTAAGCTAACATGACTGCAAAACTTTGGAATCAGCTAGTGATATGTGCTAAGGATGGGGAAAAAATAAAAATAAAGACAGTCCCATGTTATATTCCAACACATTGAGCCTTCTTCCAAACCAGCAGCTCTAGTTGATCTATAGTTCCCGCACCTGTCTTCCTGGGTGCCCAATCCAGAACCAGGTGTCAGCTTCCTGGAAATTAGTGTCTAAGCAGCAGTTTGGGGTGAAAGGGAGATGGCCAGGAAGGGGCAGTTCATACTTTCACATTGAGTTTGGTTTGGGGGCACTATTGTTCTTTTCTAGTATCTCAAGCCCCACTACTTAAACCTATGCTACCTCTGCCTGCTTCCAGACCCAGAGCTTAGCAAGCCCACACAATATCCCAACTCACTACTGATTAGCATTTCTGTACATTTTCTGGTTCACCTAGAAGTCTAATTTTAAATTTTCACATGACACTTTTTTAATTATGTTTTTAATATAGTTTATCTATCTTTGGTAGATATTTTGAACAGTGAAGCCTCAAAATATGGACTTACAATACAATATTTACCAGAAGTCCTGATTTATCTTTTTTATAAACTCTTAAATATGATCTTTTTCCTCCAACAGCCTCTAAAACATTAGTGCTGCCCACCTAGTTCAGTGCCTAGCACAGAGAAGGTATTCAGTAAATAGTATCTGGATAAGTGAATGCATGACTTTGCCTGAAAAGGGCTCCAGTAATCAAGATAACACGAATAAGTTAACATATATAAAGCATGTAGAACAGTGCCTGACACATAATAAATGCTTAGGAAATATTAGCTATATTTTTTAAGCTAATAAAGAAAATCTAAGGCTAAATTTATCTAAGAAATATCATCTATAGGATTTATCTTCTACATCATTGCTGGTGTGTACTTCAGTGAAATAAATGAAAGTAGATATTGTGTCATTTTTAAAATATCAGAATCTAATATGACACTTCCTAATGAAAACACTAATTAGAATTAATAAAAGGCACCATACTGCGGCTGCTGCTGTCTGACCTCTATCCCCTTAGGTAGGGATAAGCTTGTGCTCTCCAATGTTATGACATAATTTAAGAACAGGTACCAACTTTTTTCTTCCTTAAGCTATTTGTATAATATTTTGGAGTCGATAACAAAAGTGTGGTGACCTGAAGGGTACCTTAAGGTACTGAAAATCAAAATGAGGAGTTAAAAACGAATGTACCCTTATGTTTAAAAATTGTATTGCTATATGCCACTTCCATCTTTGTTTTAATGTGCTAGATCCCACCACAGCTGCAAATTAATTTTTTTCTGCTCCCTAAATGAATTACACGTAACCGTTTCTAAAAATGACTACAGACATGAAAGTCATTTTCACTTAATAACTAACTAT
This sequence comes from Cheirogaleus medius, assembly GCA_008086735.1. NCBI lineage: Eukaryota > Metazoa > Chordata > Mammalia > Primates > Cheirogaleidae > Cheirogaleus > Cheirogaleus medius. Next base: position 24,386,192 of record VBSM01000272.1, on the reverse strand, counting down.
TAATCTCATATTTCTTGGTGTCACTTTAGTATGAAATGCAAACAAAAATTATGCTAAACATTGCAAATTTATGGCAAACACCAGACCTTGATTTATATTATTATAGATGGTTTATCACCAGAAGCAATCTAAACAAAACTCCATCAGATAGATGTTACAATTTGTATTTATTTCTCCTAGCACTAAGTGGTTCTTCAATTTCAGAACTATCATTAATTTCTTATAAATGCAAATCTTTATTTCTTATCTTAATCTACAATGATTTCTCTAAGTCTTCAGAAGATTAGGTTTTACATAAAATATTTAAATAACAATTATAAATGATACTTTGTTTTCCCTGGGCAATCTAGTAGCTATGATGCATAAACTATTTAAAAGAAATGGTCTATACTGATCGGGAATATAATGGGCTAATAATGTACCCCTTCTTCCTTTCAGATGATCACCTTACAATTCCAAATCAAAAGAAAAAACCATTTCAAAGTTTGTGAATACCTTCAAATTGCTTTGCCTACCTCCTTAATTCTCTACTTTTATTAAATTTTCTTTTAGGATCTCGGAAGAGTTAAGCCACTGCATTGATCTTAATCAAGAGGAAGCTGCAACTATTTATTCCTCACTTATTTTTTATCGTCATCTCAAAGCAGAAACACTTGTGAATCTTCACCTGGCCACATATCCTTAAGAATAAAAACGACAAATATTCCTGACCACTTGGGCCATACTTGAGGATCAGATTGCAGCAGACTGTTCTTCTCCTTAGTTCTACCTAACCTAAGCTCCCAGAGCCCTGCTAATAGCTTTCTGATTTGAAGACTTCACTAGTGAAAATTGTCCACCATTCAAAATCTCCCAGCCATGTTTCCTCTAAAAATTTGAAGATAGAATAATAGTATCTACAGAATTCTGACCTACCCAGCCTTGAGTCCTACTTGTCAGATCTATCCAGCTGACATTTCCTTGGCCCAAACCATTCATCACCATTTTGTTTCTACTGTTCATCTCCTTAACTGATGATGGGAGATTCCTTATGAATATGTTATTGATTGATTTTACATAGAAAAGCACTGGTTCATTTACATGCTATTCCATGTTTTCTTTATCTAAAGAATATTTTAATGCTCCTGTATGTTTAACCTCAAGTCATAATGATATCAAGTAGCTCAAAACTAATGGAAATCATACTGCTTTGAAGAAACTGTGATAAAGAATTCATTAATTCACTCCACAAATTTTTCTTAGGCATCTACGGTGTATCAGCAATTGTATCAAGGGCCTATAATATAATCAGAAATAAATTGTCCTTGAAGTTAATAAAACTTAACCTTCAGGGGCCATTGCTGGTATGGGCCACTTTCATCCCTGAAAGTAGATAAAAAATATTTTCATATTAGGATATACTTCTGTAAAATTTGCAAATATAAGATATATTTTTTACTCTTTAAAAGGACCCTCCAGATTTTATAAGACTTGGATTCCATAATAACTGAGGTTTACTTATCTAGGAAGTGAAAGTCTTATATACTAAAAACTATAAAACACTGATGAAAGGAATTGAAGAAGACACAAATAAATGGAAAGATATCTTGTGTTCATAAATTATAAGAATTAATATTGTCAAAATGCCCATACCACCCAAAGCAATCTACAGATTCAATGTAATCCCTATCAAAATTACAATGACATTTTTCAAAGAAATAGAAAAACAATCTTCAAATGTGTATGGAACCACAACCACAAAGAATGCTGAATAGCCAAGGCCATCTTGAGCAAAAAGAACAAAGCTGGAGTCATCACACTATCTGACTTTAAAATATACTACAAAACTATAATAATAAAAACATCATGGTACCAGCATAAAAACAGACAAATGGAGCAATGGAACAGAATAGAGAATCCAGAAATAAATTCAAGCATTTATAGTCAATTGATTTTTGACAAAGATACCAAGAACACACAATGGGGAAAGAATGGTGTCTTGAATAAATGGTGTTGGGACAGCTGGATAGCCACATGCACAAGAATGAAATCAGACCTTTATCTCACACCAACAAATACAAAAACCAACTCAAAATGAATTAAATACTTAAACATAAAACCTGAAAGTATAAAACTACTAGACAGAAACATAGGGGAAAAGCTCCATGACATTGGTCTAGAGAATGAATTTTTGGATATGACCCCAAAAGCACAGGCAACAAAAGTGAAAATTAACAAATGGAATTACATCAAACTAAAAAGCTTCTGCTCAGTCAAGAAAACAAACAATGGAATGAACAAACAACCTACAGAATGGGAGAAAATATATGCAAACCATACATCTGACAAGGATTAATACCCAAAACATATTAGGAACACAAACAACTCAATAGTAAGAAAACAAATGACCCAATTAAAAATGGAAAAATGATCTAGATAGACATTTCTCAAAAGAAGACATACAAATGGCCAACAGGTATGTGAAAAAATTTTAAATATCACCAATTATCAGAGAAATGAAAATTAAAACTACAATAAGATACCAACTCACTTCTGTTAAAATAGCTATTATCAAAAAGATGAAAGATGACAGGTGTTAGGATGTGGAGAAAAGGGAACACTTGCACACTGTTTTTGGGAATGTAATTTAGTACAGCTATTATGGAAAACAGTATGGAGGTTTCTCAAAGAATTAAAAATAGAACCACATAAGATCCAGCAATCCTACTTCTGGGTATATATATGAAATAATTAAAAGCAGAATTTTGAAAAGATATTTGCACATCCATGTTCATTGCAGCATTATTCACAATAGCCAAGATAATGGAATCAACTTACATTACAGTAAATGAATGGATAAAGAAAATATGGCATATATACACAATAAAATACTATGCAGTCTTAAAAAAGAAGGAAATGCTGTCATTTGTGACAACATAGATGAACCTAGAGGACATTATGTTAAGTGAAATTAGCCAGGCACAGAAAGACAAATACTATGTGATCTCACTCATATGTGGAATCTAAAATGTTGAACTCATAGAAGTAGAGAGTAGAGTGGTGGATACCAGAGGTGGGGATAGGAATGAGAAGATACTGGTCAAAAGATACAAAACTTCAGTTCAATAGAAGGGATAAATTCAAGAGATCTATTGTACAACATGGTGACCATAGTTAATAACAATGTATTATATTCTTGAAAATTATTTGGAGGGTAGATTTTAAGTGTTCTCACCACAAAAAAAAGTATGTGAGGTAACAAATATATTAATTAGCTCAATTTAGCCACTCCACAATGTACAGATATTTCAAAACATGTAAACAATAAATATGTACAGTTTTTTAATTAAAAAATAATCCGAAAATAATTACCAAAAAAAGTGGCTTTTTCCTCAGACATCATTATTCCTGATTATTCTTAAAAAAGAAGGAAATCCTGTCATTTGGAAAAGTTGCACAACTGTTCCGTAGACTAAGTGTTGCATCAGCCATTAATTTACTAACTGGAAGACACAATTGGAACCAAAGTATATCTAAGTAAATCTCTGACATAGAGCCTTACTTGAAAGAGGAATGCTAAATTAAAGTCACTCTGCCTGTCATGTCTGGGTCAGATAAACGTCTTTCCAGGAACTTAAATGTCTTTTGTTAAATCTTCCTTGTACAGGTTAAAAGAGTTCAGCCTTCTTTCATCAAAGATAATTGGCCTTACCGTTCAACATCCTTTTGTTTATCAAAATTAAATTAAGGTCAGTACTAAGGTACTAAAGTAATATTTTACTTAAATTGTGGATATGAGATGGAGGAAATAGAGAAGACTAATAATTATCTTCAATTACCATGTGATGTCACCTTTCCAAAGTCAAAAAGTCCAAGACAAAGATAAGGTAAGTTTCAGATAAAGGCTTTATAATAGATGTTTTTTCTATTGAAAAACTATTTGAATAAGTTATGAGGAAAGCTATTGTCTCCCTCCCTGAAAATACTTAAACACAGAGCAGATTTTCCAATCTTACCTAGAATTATAGCTATTCCAAATGAGAATCCATCCTCAAATAGGGTTTTTTTTTTTCAAATTCACTGTTTAAAAAAGCAATAACTTTTACACAGTAAGAGAATCTCTTAGATCAGTGTTTCTCACAGTGTGGTTCCTGGACCAGCAGCATCAACACCACCTAGGAGCTTGTTAGAAATGCAAATTTTGGGGCCCCACCTCAATGTACTGAATCAGAAACTCTGGAGGTGCAGTCAGAAATCTGGGTGATAACCAGCTCTCCAGGTGTTTCTAATGCATGCTACAGTTTTAGAACTACACCCTAGAGATCTACTGAAGATCAACCAGGTCAGAAGCATACACATCCTCCTCCAGTGGTCATAAGTCTGCCCCAGCCACCACACCATCTTACCTGTGTGATCGCAAAGTGTGGAGAAGGTGGGGAGAAGGAAGAGCATAGAGATGAAAGAGAGGAGATATTAAGTGGAACAGAGAGGAGAGGAAGAAGGGAAGCAGAAAAAGAAGGAGGAGAAAACAAGGGAACTTGCTGATTTGTATAAATTTAAAAATTTTTATTTTACTCTGAAATGATCATAAGCCAGATCTAGTTTGTCTAGTGGCAGACTCACTATTGTGCAATTTGCAATTATAAAATATATATTTATTACAACTGACAATCCAGAGACAGTCTGCAATCATAGCTCAAAGTTACTAGTGATTCTCAAACTGTGATAAACATCTGATCATCCGAGGAGTTTGAAAAATATATCAATACCCATACCCACCTTCCACCACAGTTGGAGAACTGTTGCTCAGTGAGTCTATCTCATCTCAGAGCTACAATCCTGAAACCTTTCTCTAAAGACCATTAGAGAAATAATAAAACTGGCACTTCTTAAGCCAAGTTCCTGGTTTACTAGATTATAAATGAGATAAATGTTGAATTAAGGAAAAAGCAGGATGTCAAAAGGACTATTCGAATGAAAGCTCACTCCAAAAATGACAGAGGAAAAAAAAGTCATGTATTTGCTCAGATTTAAACATACAAGTAATAGCATGAAAATCTCTGCATAACAGAAGTTATATGGAAAATTCAGCTTTTGATTAAAGGCTATATTAAGTAGGTAGGCATAATTTATAATCATTCAATAATCATTCATTAGGACCTACTCACTATTCAATTCCCATGACTGGACAATCAGCATGAGCATACCACTGCCTCCAATACTTATATTAATCTGTTTATAAATCTACCTCTCTGTGTACTGTGTTTCCTAGGGACAAGGACCATTTCAACTAGTCTTTAATCCATAGTATTCTGCACAGTATCTGACACATAGTTGGTACTTAATAAACATACACTGAATAAAGAAGTATTTGTGGTTAGTCATCCTACATAGAAGGACCTGGGTTTCCTGGACTACCATGAGCCAAGGGATATTGCATGTCATCCCTGATCAGTTCAGATGATGAGAACCTTTGCTCAAACAGGGATCCAAGTGTTCTACTGAACTAACGGTACTTCTTGGGCTCTAAAGAAATAATCAGTAAGGGTACCAAGGGATGGTTGGGGAAGGGAGACTTTAATCCTCCTTCCTACAATTTCCATCAGACTCTCCTACCCCAAATAAACACATATAAGCAGACCAAAGCAGTTCTACAATAAACATCTCATCTCTCTTTCCAAACATATTGCTACCCTCATTCTTCATACATAGATGCTCAGAGGTACCAAGATTGGGTCTAAATGCATTCAGTCATTCCAATACCCAGAGAGTTTCAGCAACAGAGAAAAGATTGTTAAAGGCCAAAGTAGTCTGTCTACAGATTCTCTTGGATTTTTTACCTCTCCTCCTGCTTCTGTTTCTGGTCCAGTGGTCTACCACCTTCATGTCAGTCATGTCATGTCCTAAACTGTTTCTCAGCTTGAGCAAGAATCTCAGGACACATGCCAGTAACTCATATTTTTTTCCTATTTGTGACCCTGACCAGTCAGCCATTCAAGAACCTCTCTCTGTACCAGCCAGCTTACTGTCATGATCCTTTTTTAGATGGAGCAACTGCTTCCACAATCTGCTCCTTGCAAGCAGAGAGCAGAAGCTCTCCCCAGCCAGTCTCCACCCTTCCACACTTTGGGGTTGCAGTCCCTAACCCCTGGGGCCCAGACCAGTCCGTGGCCTGTTAAGAACTGGGCTGCACAGCAGGAAGTGAGTGGCCGGTGATGAGGGAAGTTTCATCCGTATTTACAACCACTCCCCATCTCTCGCATTACCGCATAAGTTCCACCTCCTGTCAGATCAGCAGTGACATTAGATGCTCATAGGAGTGCAAGCCCTACTGTAAACTGCCCATGTGGGGGATCTAAGTTGCACATTCCTTATGAGAATCTAATGTCTGATGATCTGAGGCGGAGCTGAGGTGGTGATGTTAGTGCTGGAGATTGGCTGCAAATACAGATTATCATTAGCAGAGAGGTTTGACTGCACAGTAAATGTGATGCGCTTGAATTATCCCAATTCCCCCACCACTCCATCCACGGAAAAATTGTCTTCCATGAAACCAGTCCCTGGTGCCAAAAAGGTTGGGGACCCCTGCTCTGGGGGATGACAGTGGAAAAGAGAGAGGCCCCAGCATGGAGAGTTCAGTCAGGTTCAAAGATAGGCCTTTTTTCTACAGCCACCTCAAAAATACTACGAATGGGAATAATGATTAGAAACTAGGTCACACTAAGAAATATGCAACTAAATTGAAAAATATGATCCTAAGCAAACATATGATACCTACATTGAAAATAAACATAAAAAACACTGTAAGAACATGGAATCAAATGCTAACAAGTTTTCTTCCACTTGTAGGATTATTAGTCTTTGTTTTATACTTCATTTTACAAATTTTTTTATGGTGAGAGTGCATACTTCTATGATTTGGAAAATTATCATTTTTTAAAAAATTCATGAAGGCGCTGACTCTCAGGTTTAGTCTTCAATTAAATTAGTATGAATCAGACTGGCTATAAAGAAGTGTATCTGTTTTTAAATTATTAAAAGCAAAAAGTTGAAAGAAATTGATATCATAGAAATATTTTTCAAAAAATTACTATCCCAAATATTTAACATATGTGGTTTGCTCTAGATGCATATGCATTTTTAAATACACTCATGCTATAATCTTTCCCCTGAGAAGCTCAGAGTTGCTCGGTAATAACTGACCCAATCACTGTAATATTGAGACATTGGCAGGAATTGGCTGTTGAAAATCAAATTTCTTAGTCTTTTTTTATTTTTTTACAGCCCTTTCTCATGTGGGTTTTCCTCTCTTCTTCCTATATTGAATCATTAAAGTCATGTGAAAAAGGAGGAAAAGAGAATTAATGCTTACAAAGCATGTAGCATGTATTAGCACTGTGTTAGGTGCTTTAGATACATGATTACGTATCAATGTACTTAGATGCATACAGAACTCAGGTTTAATGCCTTTTAAATGGAAACGTCCTAAACAGCTAGCTCCTTTACACCTCTATTTGTCTTTTCTTGAGAGCAGAAATCTCATTTGTTTGTTTTATCAAGTGTGCCTGATTCTATGTTCAATGTCTTAGTAATACAATCAGAAAAAATAAATAAAGGGAAGAAAGGAAGGAAAAGAGGGAGAGAAAGACAAGAAGGGAGAGACATCTACGATGCCTGATTTTATATATATATATACATGTTTATATGTATATATGCACACACATGTATACATCAATTAAATGCATATATATCTCAACTAAATGCATCAGCTGTGGATGGATTTAATCATTAGTCTGTTCATTTTTTTTTAAACAAAGGTCAGAGATAAATAGAGACTCCACTCAAAGGCACTTTCAAAGTACAAAAGAAGATTCCTGGCCACTCTTCTTTTACAGGGTAACTGCAAAGCCAAACAAATACAAGTACTATAATTTATTTTCTTATGAAAACTTCTACAATTCTTACCTACAGTGATCACCCTTTTTTCTGAATTGCTATTTCATTTAGTGCCTAACCTATAACACTTAACAGTCAATTACATATTATTCCTGGCTTTTCTTGCTCTTTATTATTTTCCTGTATTTTAATGTTCTCTTTCTACAATACATGGTCTTTGAGAACAGAAGCCACATCTTAGTATCTTCCATCATGCCCAGCTCCTAGACATTTACATAGGTACCAAATGAATTGTTATGTGAATCCTAGCATTACAAATAATTGTCCCCTCTGTAAAGCCCTATGGAGCATTGTTTCTCCCCCTGTCACCATGTGCGTAACAGTGGGCTTTGTGTGTCTGCTGTTTGGGCACGAGTCTGTTTGTTTATGATGCTGCTAACACTGTAAAGGCAAAGCCAGTGCCTTATTGATCTCTGCAACCTCCTCAGGGTTTCATGGTGCAACTGGTACACCACAGTTACTCCATATATAGTAGTTAGTTTAAATTATGAATGGAATTCTAATGTATCCCCAGGTCATCTATGTATGAGCAGGGTTTTCTAAAGACCAATGGGAGGCCAGGAAATTCACCATTCCTTTTTCTGGGATGTTTTTAACATTAATACACATTTTAAAAGGCCACATAGATTAGTGGAAAAAGCACAAATGCCATAGACAGGTAGCCCTAGTTGAAATCAGAGCTGCCACCACTTTTCTTTATGATGCTTCTATTTTCAGACATTTACTTTAGCAGCTAATGTCCTTTCTTGATCTTTAAATTTGTAATTACCCAAGCAACACATGAACTGAAGATTTGAACAAGGTAAGAAATTACTGAACAAAACTTGAAACATCTTTCTACTTTGCCCTTCTTCCTGCTCAGCCACATCAAAATAACCACTGTCAGGCATCTAGTGTGCTCAGCTTTGCTTTTCTTGATCTGTATTTACATACACGTGCATACATTCCTTTTCTGTAATTGTTTCATAAATAGCTCCATATTATGTATACTGTTTTGTTACATTTTTTGACTTAATTTTTACCTCACTCAATATCCAATGTCAATTTATATGGTCTATCTTGTGTTTTAATAGCATTTTAATAACACTTTCTAGGTATGTCACCTTAAGAATAAGAATAAATGCTCTGAGCCTCAGTCTCCTCATTAATAAATTGGAAATAGTTTCAAAGAGTTGGAGTAAAGATTAAATAAAATAATGTATGCAAATCATCTAAATGGTTGGTGGTGAATAAAATACAAGCATTGTTGTGATGGTAGTTTGTCATTGTTGTCACGGTTAGGCCATGGAAATTAGAGAAATTCCTAACTTCCTCTCCAGGCCTACCTTTAGTGGGATTTTAGGGAATCAGGAGAACAAGAACTCCAACACCCTCAATGTTGTAATTCACTGTTTGCAGGAGGACTTTATTCCTCACATATAAAACACAAAAAGTCACTGAGACTCCATGGGAACCTGGATTTGTTCATGGTGTCTCTGTTCCCTAAAGGCTGCAGAAGTGTAAGGGTAAGAAGAAATATCTCCCTCCTAATGGCCTTCCAAGCAATAGGCAGTGTGAGTTCAGCTTCTTACTTCCCCCCAACATTAGCCAGAGCCAAATATATAAAGACCTGTTCACGGGAATATCCTGCCTGACATTGTGACAAAAACAATGCTCACTGGTGGCTCCAGTCTACATCTGTTCTCCCTGCCACATCTGCCTTCCTGCTACCAGAGGTTGTGCGCTGCACGTCTGTCTATTCTGTATTTAAGACAGCATCTCAGTACATAGATTTTAAATCAGATCTGAAATGCTGATCAAAACTGTTTGAAGTTTTCCAGATGCAAGTACATTTATCTACAGCACTTCTAAAAAGAGGGAGAAAAGCCCAAAGCCTGTCAAAGTTAATTAGATTCATACAAAAAGCTTAACAGTCCTATGCAATGTTTTTACTCTGTTACATATAAATGTACAATAATTCCGTGAACACTGGGCTTAATTGCTCATAATATTGTAATTAAGGTTATGCTTTGTATAAATATCAACTCATCATTTACTGTGACTACAGTCCTATTTAAATGATGAAGTCAATTTGACAGCGCATTCATGAAAAGAGAGCCTTTTAAGAGTTTTGCTCTTATGTGGTCTAGAATACTAATGGAGGTTAATTGTCAAAACAAGCCTAGTACAGACTTCAGAATTATCTTCACATTTTAGCAACAGAGCAATGTAACCACATTTTTATGTGACCTGCTGACCTAATGCCACGAGAAACATAATGGCTATTACAAGTCTGCATGTCTGTCTCCTGAAAACCAGAGAGCTCCTTTTTAATATTTATATTTTAAGGCTGCCCTTTAAACAGACACCCTTTAACTACTGTATTTGTGATTCAGATGATCAGATAATTAGATGTAAGATTAGATGCGCCAGAAGAGATGGCTGCCTCAATTAATCTTACAGTCTGTGCCTCTGCAAATCACTACTTGGTGTGTAAGAGAAAATATCAAATTAAGTTTTCAGAGGCAGGGAAATTTCAAGTCTGCAGTCATTTTAATTCCATCTGAGGCAAGAATGTAATTTATTACTGTATTCGGAATTCACGTTCTCTTTTTCCAAAACACCAATTTTAATTAGAGGACGGAGCCCCAAAAGAGAAGAAATGGGAAAAAAAAATGCTTTCAAGTGTCACACAGGGATCACTATCATACTCCTATAGACAGTATCTGTTCTGAAGTCTGTCTTTGACCTGATTGAATATTGAAAGATTAGACATGGTGAGGCTTTTCCTATCAAGTGGCCCTCACCATTGGCCTTGGAAAGAGTAGAGAGACATCTCCCATCTGGCAAATACTCTGACTGATTTTCTTCCCTTTGCTATTGGTTTTTCATATTCAAATCTTACAAATCACTATGTCTTCCAAAATGATCTAGTAGCTGGTCTCATTAAATACAAGAAGATGCAAAAAAATCTCATATTGCTAACTATATGTACATTTTTATAAATAGAATAGAATTTATAACAGAATAGAAACATGAAATAAAAATAGACTTAGAAACTAGAAAACAGATGGCAACAAAAGATACCAGTATTTATCCCTGGGTGCTATTAAGAGGGAAGTGCAAAATAACTAGCCCATTTTGGATTCTTTTAAAATTTTTGAAAGCTATAGTCCAGGAATAAAATAAAGTCTTACAGTTTCAACTGAAGTCACAGGGCTTTTAAAGAAAGGGATTGGATGGGGCAGTGTTTCAGCATTCTATTAATAGTTCATGATTCTCAAGTGTGAAATCTGAAGCTTGACTCCTAGGCTAAGACATTACCACGACAAATAACGACCCTAAAATCATTCGAAGACTTCACTTTATCCAGTCATGCTGTATTTGGAAGTTAAGTCGATTGAAAAAGTCACCCTATCCATTTGTTCAACAAATATTTATGAAATACAGGAATGCTTTCAAAAAGAAGCATCTGCAAAGTAATTCCTAGGGGTGAAGAATCTCAATAAACAACAAGAGGGCAGGAATAACTTGTCATAAACTTATTTAATATTCCTCTGATCTCTGAATATGAGGGTGACAACACATGGAGATAAGCTAACATCTTCAAGAACATTCACCCAGAAAAGAAATCTGTTATCAATGTCTACTCTGACATTAAAGTGGCGCCATGTATTACCTGACACACAAATAAGATAGAGTATGAGTTTGAGCCCATTTATTACCTGATACACAAATAAGATAGAGTATGCTTGGCATATTTGCATCTAAGATTAGCTTCTGCAAGACAAAGACCTCAACTCCTCATTTTTCTCTTGTGAATTCACACAGCAGTTATATTCTCTTTAACTGTATGCTAATGATTTCATACATTTGGACAGAGCCTATCACCCAAACTAGATAATAAGCACTTAAAGGGCAGGGGGATATCCTTTGTACGTTTTTATTTCCCTTCATTACTTTACATTGCACAGAGCCAGGCACAAAGCGGGGGCTGGATGGGAGGGATGAAAGGAAGGATAGGAAGGCAGAAAAAAGGAGTCAGATGAGAAACAAGCTTTGATTTCGAGGATTCTTTTCCTTCTCTCCAGTTTTTATCAGTGGCCTCAACAGTCAATCAATCATCCTACTGTCTTGGTGTTATCTCTGATTCTACACCCTCCCAGGCCTTTCTTCACAAATTCTCTCTAAGGACTCCCTCATTTTCTTAGTGGCTTATCTAGGACAAACACTCATCACCTCTTCTCTAAGCTAATGTAGTAGCTAACTGGTCCTTTTGTTTTATCTCTTCCCCAAAGCTATCTCCTAAATCTCTGATGGTGTTCCTCCTCCCTCTTCAGAAGCTTTTGTTGACTTTGAGAAAACACCATATACATATGCATTCCAGCTTTTATGTACTACTTTCTCCATGCCTAGGGTCCCCTTTTCACCTCCCTATCTCTGTCAGTCAAAAACCTCACCTCTCCTTCAAGGTCCAGACCAAATGCCCTCCCTCCAGGAAAGCCTTATATGTTCTCCCATAGTCCAGACTCATTTCTGCCTGGTCTTCGCTCTTGTCAAAATGCCTATGTACCTCTCCTCAGCCCTTCTCAAATCTGTTGCCATCAAATCCCTCTGTGGATATTACAAGCTCCTTTTAAAAACTGGACCACATCTTGTTAAATTTTGTATCCTATGCCTCTTTCCACAGCAGTTGCTTAGTAAACATCTATTTAATTACACCCAATATACACTTGGAATCTCTCAACACATACTCAGCACCAACAAATCTCAATAATTATCAGGGAATCCTAAGAAAATAATTGATTCTTGGAGAGCATTGCTTTTATCCTATTATCTGAAGGCATATAGATATCTCAGTTAAGTCTATCACTATTTAATACTCTTTCAGATAGTAATTCAAAATGTTTAAATGCAAGAAATATTTACATTTTATACATATTTTCCAGCCACCAAACCAAAGCATTTCTACAATCACATAACTGTTTCCTATAAACACAGCAAGCTCACATTTTAATTCTTTCTTTTCCACAGTGTTTTGCTTGTCTAGACAATTTTTCCCATGACTATTCCACATTTTGATGTGTATTAGCACCTCTACACTTCCATTGTCTCTGAGACAATTTTTTGTTGTTTTTGTTTTGGTTTGGTCTGGTTAGGATGGATATCAGGAATAATGTTTTGGCAGTATTGTTAAACACTGGATAGGGTTACCTTGAGAGACCCTGCAGCCCTAAAACGGGCAAGAAGGAGTTGCAAGCACACCTGACCCCTGAATTACAGGCAAAGTCTTTAGAAAGCTGTTGGCAAAGGTTATATGAAAAGCAAAAGACAAACTACAGCTACAAAATATTTGAGAGACCTTGTTGTTCCTCTTACCTTCTAATAACTTCTCACACTGCAGTTTATGAACATTTTCCCCCTCCTCTTCTAACCCTGGAGGATATGGAACATAGTAATTTTCCTCTATATGATTAGGGGGAAAACCTTCAAGATATATGTCCCAAGAAACTCTTTTGATACTATTTGGTTTTTCTCTGAGACAATATTGCGTTTTATATGATTTATCCATTAGAAAGTACATCAAATTTTGTCTCTGTCAATGACATCCTATTTATTTTATCCTGTCTGAACAGTTGTCTTTTCTAAGCTGATGGCTCCTGTTATAAAAGTTTACAAAGGATTGAAAGATGCAGCTTTAAGCTTGGTAACTGTGGTTGCTAATCCACTCTCCCACACAACATGGCAATATGGCCAACCTCCCTTAAGATATGTATGATCCCTTAAGATACCTACAATTCCCTTCATTGGAGAAATCCAAAAGAGCTTATTAATTTAGAGGACTTACGTGTATTAACAGCACACTTGAAGTGTCTGATTAATATTGTATTCTCGCGGGGATTGTCAAAAATGGCGGATTAGGGATGACCTCCTGGCTCTCTGCTCTCAGAGTGGGAGGTGAAGAAGGCGGCCTGAATCACTCGAGTGGGTAGTTCTCCCACAGGATCGGCTGCATGGAATTGCAGGGAAGCTTCGAGGGGCAGCAGTGCTGGGAAAAGGAAGAAAGTGATGCAGTGGATTTGCCGTGAAGTTCCGAGAATCCGAGTGGTACAGTGGGGACTGGAGTGCAAGCTGGCCGCGCTCAGCGGCCAGCCGAACGGGACTGTGATCAGTGCCACAGTGGGACGACTTCTCCTTCGCCGACCTCCACACCCACACAAGCAGG
>VBSM01000272.1:24357977-24371952 GCA_008086735.1 Cheirogaleus medius | reverse complement strand
AAGAAAGGGAACACAGAAACAAGACACAAGACCAAAGTTTACAGGAAGTGTGGGTTATGTTAATATTGTATTCTCGCATTATATTCCAATCTAGCTCTCATAAAAATTTCACTGACCTGAATATATAGATTCTGCCAAGACAATTCTGGACACCATATGAGCCTCATGAAATATGCACATAAGATAGAGAGAAGGTTAGAGGATGCACTCAGAGAAGTCCCAGAGAAATACTATGGGAGATCTATAACCAGGTCTAGAAGCCTTCTTGCCTTATGTGACCCAAACATAACATGGCTACAAAACGTTCCATTTAGACTTAGGTACTATTTGACTATGTTTCCTCAATTTGAGAGTCAAGGAAAAGCTATTTAGGGTTAGTATTTTCCTCAACGGATTATTTAGAATACAATGAGAAAAAGTAGAGTGAGAGATGACTTCCATAAATAAAGAAAGCAAACAAAGTCCTAATGGGCAGTTTAAGATCTGCTTATAGCTCCTGAGCTCCATTAAAATGGAGTGCTGCACATGTTCTATTCAGTTGCTGTGTCTTGATCACAGTGGCCTCTGAGGTTGAGCTACTGTAATCATCTATTCACCTTCTCAATAAAGAACAATGCCAGTTGGATAGACTGAAGCCCCTGAAAAATAACCTGATTTATCTTCCGCAACTAAGCAAAGAGATAACTCCTCAGCTTAAAGCTGCTCTCACACATCAAATTGCCCACTCACCCCATTTGGAATGTCCATGCAAGTGAAAAGTCCTGATATTCACACCACCTCACATACTCCATCTAATTGGCACTTTCAAAAGTATTAACTGAACATTTATTTAGATGCTTAATTCCCTTTCACTTTTCAAATCACTCAGACATGTTAAGAAATTTAGTATACTTTTATATTTTCATAATCAACCCTAGATAAACTGCTTGTCATTTCATGAAAACATTAAAAGATAAAAATAAAAGATGTCATGATTTCTCGAAAGTTAATAAAGTAAAGGGTATTTCAATGAAGCAATTATTTTCTACTTACTTGGCACATAGCAATGTAGGAGATATGTCTGGGGGAAACTGAACATACACAAAGTTTTGGGTTTTTTTTCTCCATTTTAGGTACAGCTTTTTTAGATGTTATATAAGAAAAAATATCAACCATTTGGGACAATCTAACACATTGCTGGTGGTATTTTAAATTGGTATACTTTTGCAGAAGGACAATTTGAATATGGATATAGATACATATGTAGATATAGATAGATATATATATGCATACACACAAACATATCAAAAGCCTGAAAATTTGAGTCAGTAATTACACTTCGAGGAATTCATCCTCAAGAAATTATGAGATTTCCACTCAAAAATTGCAGTGCAAAGATGTTCATCATATTTTATAATAATAAAAAAATTAGAAATAACTAAAAATACAAATGATAGAGATGCATTAATAAATTATAGTACAACTATAAGATCAAACACTTTGCAATCCTAAAAGACCATATTTTCAGATAAGACTTGACATGAAAAAATGTCCATGATTAAAAGTAAAAGCAACAGTTACAAAAACAGTAGTTAAATACAATCTCAATTAAAACAAAAAAGAGAAAATATCCATTCTCTACTACACATAAAATTTCTAGATGAAAATTCACTCACCTAAATATTAACATAATAATCACTAAGAAGGTGATTTATATTTTCTTATTTATACTTTTAATATATTTTAACTGCTCAATAATGTTTTATTAATTTTAATAAACTATATTCTCGTCTCCCTAACCCTGTCACATTGAGATTCCTGTGCCTGTTTACATGCAGACTTTGGGAGACCGTATAGGAAGACGACTGCCTTCCATTTTTGCTTAGTGTGCTGTTATTAACCACTTCCATGCTCAAAGGTATCCTGGTTTATATAATAATTTAATGGTGACCCTATTCTAACTGAATTTGTAGGGTTAGGGATATAAAAGTTTAAGGAACAGTAAAATACTCTCAAATCTATGACCAGTCTTATTTAATCCAAAGACTTGCTAAAGCTCTATTTCAGTTAGAGAGGAGATATTGAAAGGAAGGCTTCATCTTTATCTATATTTGCCATTTCAAAACAGATTAAAGATAGCTTTTTATCTACCTTAAATGTCCTTACCCTAATGACATGAATAAGCTATGATCTAAGCTCCATGATATCAATATGCAGATTTAATTATTGATACTTATGCAAAGGTTGCATTTTTATATGTTGGTATACTTAGAGTTATCAAAACAGAACAAGTGATCTCTATTGGTATTGAGCATGGCTGTGTTTTAGTATTTTAAATTTGTCATAAAGCACTGGATGAATTAGAAGCATTCACCATTTCCATAGAAATTAGAAATATAAATATTCTTCTGTATGCTGATATATGGTTTATTTTCATTATCCTAGGTTGGTCTCAATATATAAGTTGTTCTGTTACCTAGCCAAAGTCAAAAATAAAAGATTAATTACTCTAAAACTAAAATCAGCATCTCTGGAAAATTTTCTTCAAAAGGCAATTGATATTTGTTTATTTATTTGTTTGCCTATTTCCACAATCCTATAAGGAAGTACAATGTGCAACTAATTCGTTTGGTTAGATCGCAAAAAAAAGCTCTTGTTAAAATAAACCAATCCATGAGAGTTTATTGTGGAACAAGATCAAAATCACTATAACCATGCAATATGGTAGTAGTTTTCCAATATTTTTAAGCAAAATAACTTCTTTCACTGTTTGTCATATAAGTCTTCTGTAAAACCCCAACATATAAAAAAAAGTAACACTGCACTGCTTAATTTTACCCTTCAAGTTTTCATCTTTTCTGCCACCGACCCAGCCAAGTGCTTTAAGGCACCCCTACTGAACTCAGAGCTTCGAGAAACATGGTGTAGAAACATGTCATGATTCTTCTGTTAAGAAGTCAACTTTGCTAGCTTCCTAGCTAATTTCTAAAGCATACTGGTCCTGCTAAAACTCCCAACCTAGAATATTTCTATCCTTTCCCTACTCCTCTAGAACTAGACTCCATTACCCAGCTCCTCTCAAACTGTGGCTGAGAGAAGTACATGAAAGAACATTGTTGAAGGATATAGAGCCAATCCAATACTTTGTAGTTCTCTAACCTATAGTTTGGATCAAGTCAGATCACATGAAGTTAACATACACAGACTACATTAGCTTACTCTTGCCTAATAGTGCCTTTGCTGAACTGACACGTGATAACCTTTAGACATTTTTCCCAAGGTTGCTTTAAAAAAGAGCATTTGCTTCAAAATATTTGTCTAAGGAATTGCTATTAAATCGGTGTTCCTCATTTAACGTCCCATGTGATTAATCTTCTTTAAAAAAATCTACAAGAAAAAATTAACTCCTAACTAACCAATTTGCTTTCTTCTTTCAGATAATAATAGTAATGCAACTGATCATATCTTCTTTATCTTGGCTGCAAAGAACCTCAGACCAAAATCTGAAATTCAACAATAACATATATGTTAGACCTTAGGATGACATACTTGGATTTTGCTACTCCGTAGTGCCAATTTTTTACTTTTATTTATACTTTATTTTTTCATTATAGATATTCTTGTAAATGTTTTCAGATTCCTACTAGAACAAAAATTGTTTGTGACCCATTAACTAGCACTGTAATTGTATTAGTCCAAATTTGTAAATCCAGCTAACAATATTATAATCAAGGCAATATTGTTCCATTGTGTCCACAATGATATTATTAAGTTTCGTTGGATGGCTTTTGAAAATATCATTTATTTTTTACCTGACTTCAGAAATATCTCCACGGTCCCATGAAGATAAGTAAAAGTGGTTCTATCACAACATATGCACATTACCTCTGTAATATGTAATGTCATTAGTGTAGGATCAGAAATCTCAAATTAAGGCTTTCTTACTATCTCCTGACATCTTGAGATTCAATTTCCTCTCACCTATTGTTCTATCCTTTCCACTATGCAGAGCATCTTCCTCTTTAATCATAAATCCAATCTAATAACAATCATTTAGTGCTTACTATGTACCAGGCATTGTTAGTATCTCTTACATGTAACACCTCACTAAATTCTCACAATCACTGTTATCCAATTTTAGAGGTGAGAATACTATGGCTAAGTGAAGTCAAATATCTTACTCAGGGTAAGAAGCAAAGTAATAGTACTCCTACTAGTAAGTGACAAATTCACAATTTAAACCCAGGAGTCCTAGCTCCAGAGTACATGCTCTTCATTGCTGTTCTATAGTATTTTGCATCTTTTGAATAGAATATGAAATAAGCTTGAATTCTGTTTTAAGAGATTAAGTAAAATACTAATAAGAAAGCCCCATCGGCATGACTTACTATATTTTAAAAGGAGAATACCAGCAAAAGTTTTGAAAATAATTTTAATGGCTTCCAAAATAGGGCAGCATTTCATTTTCTTGAGCTGTCTTAAAAGTGAGGCTGCCTGAAGATAAGAAAGAGGAAGACATTCTAAAGGTTCCTTCTTGCTCTGTCACTCTAAATTTTTACACTTTTGGATGAAAAGAGTTTTATGCAAATGATGAGCAATTCCCAAGCCTCTGTTTCTTTAATTCAGTCCTGTGTAATTGTTGAAAATAAGCAAGTATGGTTACTATAGCAGATTATAAAATATTATTACTATTCATATACCATTTTTGTGCAGGGGGCTACAGCACCAATAAAGGGTAATAAAACAGAGAAGGGACATTCTCAAGAGATAAAATTCTTTTGAACATATTTTCAGCAGCCAGGGAAAATACACCAGCACCCAAAGGAATATAAGAAACTTTACACTACATTTAAGCACAAGCACATTTTCTACTTCTTAATTTTAAAAAAAAAAGGATGGCATTAAAATGCGCATACGAATAAACAGGCCATTTATTTACTTCTACTAATTAACATCTCTTGAGATCTCCAGGGTCTCTTAACATTGCTAGAACCTCTCTCAAAGGATGTTCTCCTGGCAGGAGAACCAGCAATTCAAAAATTTGCTGAGTCCAGAGGGAAAAATGTCAGAGAAGAAAAGACACCCTAAAAACAAACATGTTAATTAAAAACATGAGATAAACACCAGCATCTTCCACCTCTACCCATTACTCCTGGGAGGACAGGGGAAATAGTCTTTCTGCTTAAAACTTTTAAAGAGCCAAATTCATATTAATCCTCCAGAAACAGTTAACATTTGCTCCACATAGTAATTATATTTAAGAAAAACAGCTCATAAAATGAAAGCTAAAGAGCAAGAGTAGAAATGTCCAATTGTCAAGATTTAAAATACATGAGATTCAATGAGTGTCACCCCCATCTAGTAGTCTCAATCAAAAAGGAGTAACCTAAGACAGGGAGGAAACATCAGTGAGGAAATGGTCAAGGATGGAGAAGACCAGTCAGAAGCAGCAGGGAGGGGGGATGAGGCCGTGACTTGATTATCCACCAAAATATAGTCTTGCTAGAAATATGATTCTTTCTGACTGAAAGTTGAAAGTGCAGAGAAGGAGGAAAAGGAAAGAGAAGAATCAAAGTAGAATTGGAAAAACTAAAAACAGTAAGAAAATTAAAGTTGAACAAATCTAAGTCAAAGAAAAACATTTTTATGGTACCATTCTCCTTAATTTTCCTTATAAAATATATTTATATTTTAAGTGCAGAAGCAATATTACAACTTTAGTATAATGTTAAAGGCATAGTCTTGGGAGTAGACAACTGTGGAATCGGGTGCAGCCTCTGTCACTGATCAGCTGTGTGGCTTTGACAAGTTACTTAACTGTGCTAAACCTTGGTTTCCTCATCTGTCAAATGTTGATAACAAGAGTAATCAAATGATTACTATTTTTTCATACATCTATCATCATATACATATTTATGACAAAAATGTTATCTATAATTTTATCTGCATAAAATATTTTTTTGTCTATAATCATACTGAAGTAGTTTTCCTGTTGCTATGACTTCACAAGCATAACTTTCAATGTCTGCAAAATCTCTATCAAGTGGATCCATTATGTCCTACCTCTTCATGTAGTTAATTTTCCACATTTTGGATTATTCCTTTAGATGAGAAGAGCTTCCCTAAAAAGGAGTACTGACTCAACAAAGGGTATATCCTATGATCTGCTCTTCTCTTTAAACACAAGAAAAGAAAGTAGAAATCTAGTTCTGCCTTTTCTAATCAAGGGTGTCTGATTAAGCCAGTATCTATCCTATAACCAGCGTTTTATTTTATGTCATTTTGTAATCTTTACAGAGACTCCTATGGTCTTCAGAAATTATCTTGACTGAATTCCAGATTTCAGATCAATAGTTACTTCATGAGCCATCTTAGGACTCTCAACTTGCTTCACAAACATACCTGCACGTACACTATAAGGATGGAATTTCTCTGGAGAACCATTTTCAGCCCCTATCTGCAATCACTAGGCTGTCCAATCAATATGAAGTGAAAAATTACAGCCCAGTGTATTCAGCCGAAAGTCAACTATGAGATGTTTATCTGTGGCAGCTTGTATATTATTTAATCGAGACCTTTATGACAACTTTTTCCATTGCAATTTGTAATAAATGCAATCAATCAGCAAATATACACAGATCGATCATCTAACCATTTTGAATTGTCTGAAAACTTGGTTGAAGTGCAAAGAAAAATAAGAACTATAATCAATGAAATTGGTAATGCTGGAGGGAAATCAGATTTAGATGGTTTAAGTATGCAAGTGTGAAACATGACTTCATATCTATTTTTTTACTATCCCTTTAGGCCTGCTGTATTAACCTTAAGTCAAAAGTTCACTTGATATTTTTTAAAGAAGCTGTCATTTTTCATATTAATATCTGCTACTTCATATTGCTAGCATTCAGCTACAAAGATTATATCTACCTCTGTCATATATAAATCTCATGCTAATAACTTCTTGGGTAAATAGCACTGAGAGTGTGTTACTCTGCGTTCAACCACAAACTTTTGAAAGGTCATAATATGCAAGATAGAACAAACAAAATCATTTTCAAAATTTATAAAATTCTTGTGCCCATCTGGATTTTACATAAGACTATCTATGCTAAACTACTTCAAGTAAGATCGAGAGGTATAATCCCATTTCATAAAGAAAAGATGAGTGAAATATCAAATGTGGCTTTATTAAAAATATATAAATGTGGTCTTCTTAAATCATAAACCAAAGCACTTTACAATGGGGAAAAAAGATATGAAGCAAACAATATACAACTCATCTTTATAGATACCGTGAATGGAAAACATAAGTCACAGCTCTATATATTCTTAATGACACAAAATTTCAGTGTTCTGGAAAGAACATGGTATAGTAGAATATATCCAGGATTTGGAATCAGAAGATCTTAGGTTTGTATGTGAATTCCATAATTTAACTGTGTGACTTGGTCAAATTCAAAGTTATCCTAATTTCTCTGAAGATTCCTCATCTGTAAATTAGGATTATACGTCTCTACCTCACTGAGTTTTATGATAATTAAATAATGTTTGTAAAAGCACTTGGTAAATTATAAAGCAGTCTATGGATTCTAATTATGAATCGTGTTTCTTCAACTTTCTCCAAATGCTGTCAGCATTTCTACTTTAGAAATCAATTTTTCCTACATCTTGTCACAGTCCAGCTCTGAACAGATGCTTTGCAAATATCACACAATTTTCCTTTTTCCCCCAACTCCTGAGGTATAGATGAAGATTAAGGGAGACCACAGTTTCCTTCATGTAGTAGGTGCTTTCTATAGATTTGTAGATTCAATTATAGATTTGGTCTATAGATTTGTTTCCTCAGCAAACATTTTCAGAGGCACAGGGCACAGAGAGATAATCAAGACAAAACCCTCCAGCTTTACAGTGTTCCTATATTTGAGGAAGGAGATATCTAAATAATCATATATTTATCCAAAAATCTCATAATTAATGAATATGCAAGTGAGTACTATACACAGGGTGCACAGAGAAGAAAGCATTTAAAGTCTGCCTTGGGGGAGGGAGTGGAGGTCACAGAAGTCTTCACAAAGAAGAGGACCTTGGATGAGTCCCTAATATTCCCATTCATGATGGCCTTTTCACACTACTTCAGAACATTTAATGATCAGAAATAATTATATGCATTTATACAACCTCTTCCCTTTTTAAAGTCAAAGCCCTTTAAGCTTAAGTCTCCTTAAAGCACACATTGTCACCTGCATCTAGGACTATCAGGAAAGAAGTAAATAGGTGTTTGTACAGAGTTAAACATACTTTCCCCTCCCCATAAGGAGGTGAAGTGGCTCATACTTATAGCACTGGCTTTGGGACTGGACTGAGCCAGTTTTAACTTTCTAAACTGAAAGGTCATATGACCTTGGGAAATTCACGTTACCTCATCAAAGTTGAGTTTCCTCATCAGAAAAATGGGAGCGAGACTAGCAAGGTGCCTGGCATATCATAGATGCTGGCTAACTGTGTCTCCCTTTCCCCCAAAGCCATCTGAACTGGCCTTTCCCACAGCATTTACCCAGCATGTCCTGTAACTGCCTGACACTTCCTCAAATGAAGACAGGACCTGCTCCTTATTCATTGTTGTACTCTAGAACCTAGTGTTAGGGGTGATACAGGCTGTTTGGTGATTAATGTCATCAACAATTGAATAGGCACAGGAAATAAATAGATACAATAGGCTGTGTCAATAATCCAGGTAGGAAATGAAGATGGCTTGGAACAGGGTGACCACAGTGCAGATGTCAAGGAGTAGTCAAAGTCTGGATACATTTTTAAGGCAGAGCTCACCGTCTGGAATGGACTGTTACATCACACACTCTACAATGCACCTAACAAAGGTGTATGTTACACTTTAATAACAATAGATAAAAAAGATTCTATTCCTTCTTTACACACACACACACACACAGAATGTTTTCTCCAGGGGACCTGAAATATACTAATTTTCAAAATTTGATAATCAGTTCCCATAGCAACCATAAATCAGTCTTTTGAAGGACACATAAGAAGGTATTCTGACTGGAAACAATATTCTCCGACCACTGAGAAAAATGTAAACTAAAATGAAACTAAAGCCAAAACATAATAACCCACGACGGCATTGTTTTAAACGTCCCAAGTTCTTTCTCTTGAATGCTAAACTATGCTCGCAGTCCGGATGCTAAGGAAATGTTAAATTCGAAGGAGAGCGCAGAGCGCAGCCGGGAGCCTCCCCGCGGCGCCCGTGATTGCCTATCGATTCCCGCCCCGCCCGGCTTCCTCTCCTCACCAGGGTAGGTCAACAATGCATTTGCACTAGGCATTGGCCATGCTCTTTTGGGCAATTCTATTTCCTAATAACACAGCGCAGCACTTTTTCACAGCATCTTTCATCTCTTTCAGAATTCAAACGCACATCAACAGAGTTAAATTTCCACACACTTCAACTTCAAATTATTGCAAAAATAACCCTCACAAAAGATTGGAGTCTCCCCTGATTTTGCTCAGGAACAACTCTATTAAGGAATGTGAATGTCTTCCTCTATGCTACTACAAACAGAATATTGGAAACTTCAAAAAAAATTTAATATTCATAAACTAGCAATAGAAATGAAATGGACTACGTCGGCTCTAAAGTTCCTAGAAAAGCCGCATCTACAATTTAGCAGGTATGCTTCAACAAGTTACAAAGTGACATTTTTGAGTTCTTTGTGATGAAGTCTAGAATTTACCCAATTAACTAGATTGAAAAGAGCATGTATCAAAGGAAAGTTAGAGTTAAATCTAAGCTCGAGTTAAATTTAATTTTTTAAAACACTTTCTTCTAAAGTTCCTTGACACAAATTCATGGAATTCTTTCTTTGTGTCCTTCTTCATTGGCTTTCTGGCCTGCTCTATCCCCTGCTCTATCCTCTCTAAAATTTCTCTCTTTGAAAACTCAGTTCATTTTCATCACTTCATGGTGATCCCTCTCAAATGAAGCACCTTTCAGGAATTTCCAAGTACAGCAAACTTGTTCCTTCTGCCAGTACACTCTTTTCTTCATTCACATTTCCAGCACAGCAATCTCATCACCTGGCAGCTTCCCAACAGATCTCCTAGATTCTACTTTATCTCTTGCCCTGTCTGCACCTCTGCGCCCCAGTCCACCTACTTCTGGTCCTCACCATAATTTCCTCCACATCTTGTTTTTATCTCTACATTCTAAGAACAGCAGCCTACAAAGGCATCATGCTGCCCACTTCTGGCCTTAAAGAGAAGGGGACAGAAGGTCAGAGTCATTGTTGCCCAGTATCTCTTAACTAGCCAAAGGGGCAGCATACTCTATATTCCAACCTATTCAAACTTATTTTAGGTCTTGAAAATTACCAAGCTCTTTCATCACTGCAAGGCCTCCACCTATTCTATTTCCTCTACTTAGAAAACTCTTCTCCCTTGTCCCCTGCACCTGACTAATCTCAGCCCACCTTCCAGTTCTCAGCTTTGTCATCAATTTTGCCCTGGAAGACGCCCTGACTTCTCTGGGCAGGGTTGTGAACCTCTATTCTCCCTGTCAGAGCATGGCTGTTTGTTTACTCGCTGGTCTTCCTCACTCGAACACAAGCTCTTTTGGGCAGGTGCCCTACCTGTCCTGACCCCACTGTAATTCTAGCCCATAGCATATTGTTGGGCACATACTAGGTGTTCAAAACATGTTTTTGAAAAAATGAATGAATGAAACTGAAACAAATTTCTGTTATCTAGCTTCACATTCCTTTCAGTATATTGTTGTACCTTTGAAACAGAAAGCATGCAAATAAAAGGTGTTGCCAGAGGCTGCACAAAGAATAGCTTGGTCAGCATGACTAGAGAGCAGCCAGCCTACAGGGGGTTCTTGCAGTCAGGAAGCTCCCTGAACTGTGGTCTGACCTGCTGTAAAAGCTACTGAAATGACCTCATATACTTCAGGTCAACACCATGCTTTGCCACTCACCCAGAGATCCTACCATTCCTAAACCAATCCAATACTCTCATGAGAGTATTTCAGCTGCAAGAAGTCAGGGTTCCTCTCCTACCTTTACTTCATAGTCAGCCAGAACACAGGATGTTATGTTATGGCCATCTCTCTCCATACACAGCCTCAGAGTGTAGTTCCTTGAAAGTTTATTCAGCCTATGGCCCAGCGCCAGACACAGAATATAGTGAGGAAATCTGATGCATAAATAAGGAGTTCTTTTAATTCAGTGCCTGGTTGTCTTCCCCATGCTGATTCTTCCTCACTTATATAAAATGCCTCAGATTCACTCATACTTTCCAACAATCACAAACACTCACTCAACCCTGTGTCTCCCTCTGACCCCTGTCCTAACTATTGGACTTCAGCCAAGCCTCTTGAAAAAGTGGTCTCTACTTGCTCAGTCTACTTTCACCTCCTGTTAATTTCTCAGACCACTGCATCAAGATCCTGGCCCCATCCCACAAGGTGCACTGGCAAACTTTCATAACAAAAAAAGCACACTTTTTAGCTCTTGCTTTGCTAGTTCTTCCTGAGACATTTAATAAAACATACTTTCCCTCTTGAAATTCTGCCTTGATTTTTTGACTTTCCTCATAAACGTTCTCCTCTACCCCTTTGACAACTTATTCTGTATTCACCAGTTCTTTATTTATTTCTCTCAATCATTTTAATAATAGAGTAAAGCTAAACTTTAATATCTTGAACTTTTACTAAGAGCTAGTCTTATCACATATACTATAAGAAATTAATTCATTTGGTTCACAAGCACCGTATGGCTCAAATATGTTTCATCTCCATGTTATAGATGAGGAACTGAAGAAATAACTAGCTTGCCCCATGAAGAGGTAGAACTAGGATTTGAAGCCAGACAGCAGAGCCCATCCTTTAACTACTATTCTATTCTGCTCCTTAAAATGATGGGGGTCCTTAGGGTCCTCTGAATCCACAGATATTACTTGAGTGATCTTATCCCCTTCCTTGGCTCTCATAGTTGTATATCTAGGTAACCTCCAAATCTATTATTCTAGTCACTGCTTTCGGTCAACCTGAGTTCCACATACCCATCTGAACACATCCAAAACAAACTCATCATCTTTAAAATATCTTCTCAATCTGCTGGCTTCAGAGTCTTCTTCACTTGCAGTAAACATCACTATGCATCCAGGCGCCTAACCCAGAGATAATGGGTTCCCCACCCACTCTCTTACCTCCCACATCCAACAATCAGCAAGTTCATCAGTTCAACATCTTCCTCTCTAACACTTTAGTTCATATCCTGATCATTTCTTTTCACAGCCTAGGGCCTCTTCACATAGCTACCAGAGTGATTTCTCTAAACCACAGCTATTCTCTTTGGCTCCACTGACAGTATTTTCAATGACTTCTCTTTCCTTCAAGATAAAATCCCTACTCCTCAGCATGGCACACAGATGATGACTCTTTGATAGACCCTGACTTCTTCTCAAGCTTTGTTCCATCTCATACCCTAATCACCATGACTTAAACACTGCATGCTCATTCTTTAGCCCTTAATCCTCTATACATGCAGCCCTTCTACCTAGATATACTGCATCACTCTCCTTAGTCGCCCACCAATTTTGTTTTTCTCACTGTCACTCTGCTTCTCTACTTGGGAATATCTATGGCCAAAGAGCCATTCTTACCTCTACATGTACACCTACAGCCTCCTAAGCTCAATTCTCTATTATGTACCCACCATACTCAATAGTAATTAACTGTTTCTTTGGGTTTTTTGGTTTGTTTGTTTGTTTGTTTGTTTTAGTCATTAGATTGGAAGTTTTTCAGTACAGAGGGCACATCTTTATACTTCTTTGCATTAAATAAGCACCTAACACAGGATCTGCACAAAATAGGTGCTCAACTAATCTTTGTCAAATGACATAACAAATGAAAACACAGCTTTTGGAAGGTGGCCCCGCCCTTCCCCCTGAAGTAAGTAGGCTGATGGATACAAAACTAACTGCAATGCAAATAAAAGAAGCAGATGGCTTTAAAGCACATCAGCTCCAGCCAGGGAATATACACGATATGAGCTCTTTTCCTTTCCTTTCAAAACACCCTTAAAATATCACTCTCATTATTGATCCTTTCTTTTTAAAAAAAAAGCTTTGTTCAAAATGTTTAATCTAAATAGAAGAGAATAAAAAGAGCTCTACAGCATAAAAATAACTAAAATACAGTAGTACCTCATTGATGTAACATCATTAAGAAATGAACTGATTCACATAAAATAATTTTCTGGATTAATATGTATTTTTCCTCAAAGCATCAGATAACTGTATGTGTGTTTTTTAATACTTACTGGAAGAAAATCATTCTCAAATGTATTATATACTTCTCTATTTTTATAATCAAAGAATATTTTAAAATGTGCTCATGGAATAGTAACTAAAGATGATTTTTAAAAAGTAAGGCATAGTCCCATTTTGTTAAAACATAAACATATATATTTATATTTACATTTGTATTTATATTATGTAGTTCTTCCAAAATGTTAACAGTGGATATTTCTGGTTGTGAAATTATGAGATATTTTTATTTTGTTATTTTATATCATCTGTATTTTCTAATCTTTCTATAACACAAGGTATAAATTATGTAATAAAATTAGACATATTTTAAAATTAGGACTATATTGACTTTAATATTTTATTGACAAGATAAATCTACCATGATCAAGCTCTATATTTATTATATTGATATAGAAGGTAATAAAGTGATGCCTTTACCTAACCAATCTGGAATACTATGCTTTCAGAGTTCTTTGGAATATTTTCTAGTTCCTTCAGCCCCCTCACTATCACTTTACAGCCATATCTTCTATTTTACTATCAATTCCTACTTCTAGATGCCCCCTTCTCCTCTTTTCAAATATGTTATTCATAAATTTGCTAAAGTCATGTGAAAAAAAGAGTGATCCTTTCTTGGAACCTTGAAGTATAAAATCCAGCATTTTTAGAA
>VBSM01000272.1:24316836-24357661 GCA_008086735.1 Cheirogaleus medius | reverse complement strand
CCTCCCAGAGTGCTAGGATTACAGGCGTGAGCCACCGCGCCCGGCCAGTTTTCACTATTGATTTACTGTAATAGTTAAGAGAATGTTTGGGCTTTGGAATGTGGTTCGGTTCTTAGCTTCACAATAACCACCTATGTGACCTTGGACAAGCTACTCAACTTTTCTGAGGCTCAGTTTTCTCATCGATAAATAGGGAGAGCAGTAACCATTATATAGGTTTGTGATGATTAAATGAGATAATAAGGTAAATACTCCTCAGAGAGTTTAAAACAATAGCAAGTACCCAGAAGGTGTTCTTATTTATGTTGCTGTTATTGTAGACTTCTTGATCCTCAATTGTTTTCCAGAAACACTAGTTGCTTGGTATCCCTGAGGGACTGGCTCCAGAACCCCCATGGATGCTAAATTCTGTTGATGCACAAGTCCCTTACATAGTAGTATATAGTCCCTAATGGCATAGTATTTGCATATAACCTAGGCACATCCTCCCATATACTTTAAATCATCTTTAGATTACTTATAATGCCTAATACAATGTAAATGCTATTATGTAAGTAGTTGTTATATTGTAGTTTTTAAGTTTTATTATTTCATTGTTGTATTATTGTTTTTTTCAATTATTTTTGATCTGCCATTGGTTGTATCCATGGGATATGGAACTCACAGATACAAAGGGCCAACTGTATATAGGCTGTCAGATAACAGTGTTCTAGGTAAGCAAAATATTTCTATATGCAAGCAACTGGTTACAGCAGTAAGAGTAGCCTAAAAAGCCAAGTCAGGTTAATCTCACTAATGGGAGTAGAAAAAAAGATGATAAATTTGTTCAAGTATTTAGCAGTTTACAGTTCATGTGATATCCAGTAAATTATTTGCAAGAATAATTTTCCGTGCATGATACACACATAAGGAGAAACGCAACACAAGACTATAACTCTAAATCACTAAGTCTGAAGAAACCATACTTATGACCCACTTGTTCTTGAATATGCTTATGCCAGTCAATTTGGAGCAAGGTTATAAGATTGGAGCCCATGTAGTGTGGACAGCTTTTCCCCCCTGCTCTGGGGTACTTCAAGAGCCTTTAAGTAAAGAAGATTATCTTTATCTTTTATTTAATCATCACTGGAAGATTAAATAATAGCAACCCAGGTAGAGTGCACAACGACACACTTTTACTGAAATACAAATGAACCATAAAAGTGCTTATCAGAAACAAAGTTTGGAAAAAAAAAAAGAAACAAAGTTTGGTAGCACTGGTGGCTCAAAAGCGGTCTTACAAAGTTGTCTTCAGTTGGTTCTTGTCAGTTATATATTACAGGTTGAAAAACAATTTCAGAAGCAAACAATTTTTTGAAAGTATTTTTTCCTAAGGAAAAGTAATAGATGTTCATTATACAAAAGTTCGCCAAAACTGAGAACTGTAGATGAAATAATAAAAATGATCCACAATTCACCACCAAGAGATAAACACTATTAAAATATTTTGATGCATTTCCCTCCCTTTGTGCTTATTGTCTTTATATTTATACATTTATATATAAAATCATGCTGTTATAGGCATTTGTATCCTGCCTCTTCTTTGACTTATTATAATATAAGAATTTTATAGGGCATTAAAATTCTTTGTAAACATCATTTTTAATAGCTATATAAATGTTCCATTGTAGGGATATACCATAATTTACCTAGCTGTTTCCTCATTCTTGGACATTTAGGCTGTTTCCAATTTTTTTTTTTTTGCTAACACACAGAAATTTTAAAGATGGTTTTCAAGAGAAAACAAGTTTATTTCGTAGGCAAATGAAGTACTCAGTGAAACAGACAGTGATGATATGTTGGTGTAATGGATTCACCACTAGCCTCAGGTTCAATCAGAATAGGCATTTATCTTTCCTTCAAGCAATAATTCATTTTAATTCAGACTTTCCATTCCTAGCTGCTTCCTCACAAAAGTGTTTTCCATCTCACACAATTGCAAAGACTAAGCCATAAGCTCACTTTTTGACAGGTGGCATTTAATTTGTCTGTAGGTCAAAAGCCCTACTATCTCTTGTTGCCACACTGAAAGAGGCAGGAAGCCTAACTTACAATCCTGCCCACGTGGAACCCTCTTCCTTTCTGAGAATATTTACCTCTTCTTCAAGTTCAATTCTTGGCCAGTCTGTCAGATGCAAAAGTGCCTTCCCTGGACTGCTGGGGTCTTTTAAAATTAACTTTTATTCCCAGACCCTTAGCTCTCTTGAAGTGTCTATCTCTGTGGGGACCAGAACTCTCTATCAAAGAGCTCCACCCCATCATAAGAGGATCTCTATTTCCTTCAGAACAGACCTCTTTTCTCTACACTAGAAAGCCATGCCAGAAACATAAACGCCCCACCTATGTCTCCAGATGAAGAACTTAAATGTTAAGATAACTGAAGTAGTCACAGCAAGAAGCAAAGCCTTGGGGAAGCTATTAATAATGCATCATGTGGTCATGCAGATTTCACATACTAAAGAGAATATTATAAGCATATTTAATATGAAATACAAGGACTACAGCAAAGTGAGTTAGGCATCTCAGTTGACTCTCCTTGGAACCTAATAGTTTACCAGAATCTAAACATCTATATCTCTATCACAAATGTAGTCTAAAGTAAAAGTGCAATAGCTTGTTAGGGTCAAAATAGGGATTTCACAAGACAAATAGAATAAAATTCATGAAAAAATGAATAGGAAAGTTTGTGAGGCAGAGGAGAATGGAAGACTTCAAAGTCCACTTCTATTAATATTGAAACTGGTACCAGGGGTCCAGCTGATTGATCCTAATCAGATACTTCACCCTTCAAAAGATAAGCACACTCTCTGGAATTAGACATCATAAAAAGTAACTGAGAGTGGGACCAATAAAGGCTTATATTCACTGCAAAGAAAATTAAATTGGATTGAATAAAATATCTAAATTATAGCAAATGGTACTTTCTGCCTTATCCCAACCCCTAAATAATGACTTTTCAATACCAGAGGCATAGTACAATTGTACAATTTTTGTTGTTCAGATGAAATAAATGCAATAACATAGGAATTCTTTGTTATGTTGCCTGGCATGGAGATCTAATAGATTTCAACTGGTTCTGTTTCTTTTATACAGAAACAACAGGCTTAAGAGAATGACAACAGAACTTGTTTTCATGCATTACCTTTAATGGATCATCTAATCTCTATTTTCTGATCATTAAGATGGAAACTTTTTTAAATTATAAAATCCAATTGATTCTCTTTCTGTTTGTTTCTTTACTTTTGATAGGGTATGCTACAAAATGTTGGGATTTCAGATTAAGACATCCATTAATATTATGATAAACTTATTTTGTTTTAAGGACACATAAAGCTGAACTTTCCTTGCTTTACAACAACCAATATCTAGAATTTAAACAAATAAAAATAGGTGGGTACATCCTTGTAGCATAGCTCCACATTTTATAAAAGAATTCTGTTTAAATAAGTAAACTTTTAAAAGTCTAAATTACTATTTGAAAAGTAGTAGATTATCAATGCTTAGTTTTAATTCAATAATTATTGGTTTCATACTTTTCCCTCAATGAAATTAGAACCTAGCTATACAAATAATATGGTCAATAAAATAAAAGTTGACAGGAAATGCTGAAAGGGACTTTAAAAGACACAAGGATTCAGATGAGGGAGAAAAGGAGAAAGCTTTCTGGTGGGAATGGAATTGGACTGGGGCAATGCAACAACCTACCTTCAAGCACACTTAGCCACTACAATGATTCCCTTGGTTGTTCAAGGAAGCAAAAAGAAAAAAAATATTTAGAGTCTTTACAACTATCACTAGGTCATTAGCGTAGACTATGAACTTTCTGGTCCTTTAAATTTTAATGAACCTGAGCCCTTTAAAGGTGGCACTTAGAGCAATTTTAGATATGAAACAATTAAAATGTTAATGGGGTTTCTACTGTAAATAGATTTATGAAAGAAGGGGAATGCTGTCTGCCTTGTTTCCTGGCCCAGACTTATTACTGTCAGTTAAATTCTAGCAAGATTTGCTTTACAGAAGGTGTATACATTTCAGTGGCTGATGCCTATGGTTTTTCCTATATCAAAATTAATTTCAGTATTGCATATAACATGCTTAAAGCCCAATACAAATACTATTCTGTCATAAAATTGGCTAATGTGTATTGCTGTGTTTTGAGTTTCTACTTGTTTTATTTTACACGTGTTATTCCAGTACATTTAAAGAAGACCCATGTTCATTTTTGTTCATCCCGATACAGAGAGGGTTCAAAAGTTCAAAAGATAAGAAGTGGTTCTCAGCATGAGTAAACTGAGAAATGCATTGGAAAATAAATTTTTGATATCAAGATACATTTCCAGTTTATTCACGCTGAGAATTGTTTTCTTATCTTGGACTTTGTAAGTTGGGATAGCCAAATTTTGTTTAAACTCCATAATAAACAAAGAAGCAATACAATTTGACTATTACTTTATTTTTATGTTCTTTTTTTTCAGGTTTATTGAGGTATGATTCATAAATAAAATTGTATAAATTTAAAGTGTATAATAGGATGATGTGATGTATGTATTATATGGTGAAATGATTACCATAATCAAGTTAGTGGACACATCTGTCACCTCCCCTAGTTACCCTTTTTCCTTGTGGTGAGAACATTTAAGATCTACTCTCTTAGCAAGTTCCAAATCTGCAATACAGTATTATTAACTATAGTCATCATTCTGTACATTAGACCCCCACATATACTTTTGTTTATAAACCAAAATAAAATAAAAATCTGCAGGTCCTACAACTGAATATTAGTGCTTTGAGCTTCAGAAAAAAAAATAACTATTCAAAATTATGTTGCTTTATCCTGGTCAGCATCCACTACACTAACCCATGAAAATAGTTTTCATAATAATTTAGAGAAATTAATCCTCAAGTCTCCTGGGATTTGCCTCTTCTCTCAAGAGTAAAACCCACTAAAGCTCAGAATTACTGTCAATTCTTAATTAACCACATCAGTGAGGGGAACATTAAACACCAGTGAAAACTGTTCACTAAGGAGTGACAGAAAACATTTTCCAGATCATGAGCTGACAAGCCACATAATTTATATACTAGAAGGAGCTGATTTTACAAAGAGTTGGCAGGAAGCGCCTTTACTAATTCCAAACACATCCTCATTGTTATCACATGGTTATCACAAATAGATTTTTTAAAAGACACTACAGATCTCCAGATACCTATGTCAAACAAAAATGTCAGTTGAGATTGCTGAGACAGACAAACATGCAATTTATCCTATCTGAGGGGCCTGGAAGTATTTGTGAAATAGGTGACTTTTGTGCGGGGCCTGAGAGATTGGCCTGGAA
Source organism: Cheirogaleus medius (assembly GCA_008086735.1). NCBI lineage: Eukaryota > Metazoa > Chordata > Mammalia > Primates > Cheirogaleidae > Cheirogaleus > Cheirogaleus medius. The sequence goes on along the minus strand of VBSM01000272.1, from coordinate 24,352,286 downwards.
GAGATGGAGGAGACCATGAGTTCATAACAAAGGCACCGTGCAAAAAAGTGCATTTGGGGACACGAGTATCCTGGTGAGAGTTGAGCAGCAAGTGCATGGAGACGATGATGGCAACACCAGTCACCTGCAGTGTATATCATCCCCAGAAGACACTCTGGCCTTCCAACAGCCTCCAAAGCCTTGCATGCTCCACTCTCTTCCTGTAAATGAATACTCTTCTGACCCTAATCCTATCTTGCCTTCAAATGCCATCACTTCCATGAAGCCTTCCAAGATTTCCTCTCGTGAATTTATTTTCTCCTTTCTTGATTACAGTACTGCTTTGGTATAACTCCTTTATGCTACCTAACTATTCTACAACAAAGAACACAATACTTGATTATAAGCTCCTCAGGGGTGGAGACACTCTCTTACCTGCATTTACAATCCCCACAGAACCACAGCAAATGCCTTGATGATTGTGATCTGATCCTGAATTGTGACCCATCTGTAATTAATTCGGCTGGAGTAGTACAGAAGGAAGTTCTTTCTACTGTCATTTCTGGCCATGCAAATGAGCTGAGAATGATGGCAGACATAGAGTAAAAATGTAGCTTACCAACACCAGCCATTCTATAGGAGTTTCCATTTCCTATCACCATGACCAAAAGTGATGACTATGAGAATGTAGTTCTCAACTAAAACAATGTTCTTAAAGTGAGGTCTGTTTAGGTAGCTGTAATTACTTTTTTAGTAGTGACACTGTCTACTTTTCAAGTTTCTACTTTATTTAACTTCTTTGAGCCCTTCTATAGCATTTATCACTCCTTTTTTCCTTCCTCTCAGGCAGTTTCTTAATCTCCTCCTTAGGTCCTTTTTCACCTGTTCTCCTCTCACATATTAAAATGTCCAGATTTCCTTCTTCAATAATCTTTTTTCCTCACTTTTTATATATACTTGTTTCCCACCACTTCAACATCCTAACATAGCTCTAGCCCAGACCACTGTCGTGAGCCTCTGACCCTTATGGGGAGCTTCTCCAGAATGTCTCCAACTGAGGTCTCACAGACATACAGATACCCACCTGGTCACTGCTGAATTCATCTTCTTCTCCCCTAAGGCTCTTCCTTCTCTTGTGTTTCTGATTTTCTCCACCTTCTCATCCCCTTACCCCCATACATTCATCAACTTCTCTTGATATTAATCTTTCAGATCCATTCCTTCCTTTCATCACCACCACTATTTCTTTTGGTTATTAGATTCACACTATTTTCCCGATGACTGATAGAACCTCCTAATAGGAACTCCTGCCTCTGGCTCCATCCCTTTCCAGACCCTTCTTTACTCAAGGACACAAATCTGATGAGGTTATTCCCCTGCTCTCAGACAATCTCTTCTTGGATCTTCATTGGTTCCATTACAAAATCCAGAGTTCTCACCTTGACATACAAGTCCCTTCCTGAGCTAGCCCTTCTCAGCTGCCCTAAACTTATCTTTCCCTATGGTCTTATACAGATTCTTACCTCCAGTCATACTATTAAGAAAACAATTTATGGTTTTCCTAAAGGGGAGATTTTGCTGCCATCTTGCACATGTTCTTCTCACCAACTGGAGAACAAAAGCACCACACAGAAAAGTGGAGTGTATTTGGGGACCATCATCACCACCTTTACAACCATCTAACCTCTACTCAAAGAGTCAGCTTAAGAAAAACAAACTATTGAAAACATATCCTGAGGTCCAGTATTCTTTCTTCCCTATAACTGCGTGATGTGTCCCATTTCTGTCAATTTTGTATTGGTAGGCTCTGGTCTGTTTATTGGTCTCTCCTCAGGTCTATGAGTTCCTTAAAAAAAAATGACCACCTTACTCTCTTCTGTATCCCCAATGCCTAGCAAAGTACTTGACACTGAATAAATGTTTATTAAATGGAAGTAATAACAAAAGAAATCAGCCACATATTAAGTAATAGAGTTAGTGATTTGATTTCAGTGACAGTGAAGAAAAGACGGATACTTGGAATTTGAACATAGCCCCTTCAGTAAGCTCACTAAACCACTGTGTTCATCTAGTTCAAACGTGTTCATATCTACTTTAAGAAAATGGGAAAACCAAGTGCTGGGTTCAACAAAAGAGAATGAAACTATATTTAAGCCTTAGCAAACCTATGCTGCAAAAATGGGAAAGAAAAATGTTAGGGATTTGGGGGGACAATTCTTCAAGATCTCTCACATTTCTGCTTAAGAAGGCTTGACAGATTTTTTTTGAAAGGATGTTTGTATAGCAAACAGCCTTGGAGGATGGAGAGAGTGTCTTCTGCCAAGGCTGAGAGCACAGTTGTTTCCTGACCAGGATAATAAAGCTAATTGCCCCTCAAAGAACAAGGGTTGGGTAGGTTTGCTAGCAAGCCTCCTATAAGACTGGAGGTTCTCTAAGCTCCTGGTTCCTCACTTGTGACATAAACTCCTTGTGTGCGCAGTATCCATTTGGGCCACTTGTCACTGCCCCCATGGAACTTATCAGTGAGCCAGGGACAAGGAAGCAGAGGCAAACATGAAGCTCATGCTGCCTGCTATGGACTAATGGACTAATAAAGTCACTTGTCTATGATCCAGGAATCTCATGTCTTCTGCCAGCAACTATGAACTGTGGTAGACTAACTTATTACTTTGAAAGTAATAATCTTACACAGTTCTTGACTAGGAGAAGGGGACTAAAGACAAATTTAAAAAAAAATTTATAAAATTGAATAATATCAGAAAGATAAGGCCTTGAATACAATGTAGTAGTTAAGTACACAGATTCTAGAATCAGACACCCTGGGTTCATACCCTAGCTTTATTACTTTTTAACTATATGACCTCTCTTCTAAACTTCATGCCCTTATATGCAATTTCTCCAGAAAACCTTAACTTCCCTGGACTTCAATTTCTTCATCATAAAATGCTGATACTAGTATTACCTTCTGATAGGGTTGTTTTGAGGATTAAATGAGTTAAAATATGTAAAGTACTTAAATTATTCTTGGCACATGATAATTGTCATTTAAGAATAATATGATGATGCCTAAACCTTATTCTGGAGTTTTTAAGAAAAGAAATAGTGTTCCTAGGTCTTTGCTTTACAAATCAACTGTGATAAAAATTAAATAGTACATATAATAAAAATAAAGAGGATTCAGAAGATATAAAAGAAAAGATCAACCAAGAGGTAATTGTAATAGTCTAAGAGTAAAAATAGCACAACTAGGCTTAAGTGTTGGCATCAAGAATTTCATTGTGGGTGTTTATAGAATTTAGCAAGTGATAAGAATATAAATATTAACTTATATTTATATAATTACCATACCCAAAAGCCTTTTCACAATCATCTCACCTAATATAACTAAGGTTCATAATATATTATGACAGACATAAAATTTCAGATATAATAAAGGGGAAGGGGAATATGTACAAAGTACCTGTAGAAGGAGACAATGATGCCTAGAGATTGTCTATGGACATCTGAGATCCATGGAGATGATACATCTATAGTTGGAAATGCAAGTCTGTAGCTCCAAAGAGATTAGGGCTAGATGTACCTATCTTAGTGTCATCAGAATAACGCATATGATGAAAGCCAGAGGAAAGAAAGAGACAAACCAGGTTACATGTGAATAATGGAAAGAGAAATGAAGATAAAAGGTGGGAGAATGCAGGGGCCAGTGAAGGAGGAGAACTACAGATGATACTAAGTGGACAAAGAAAAAGCACAAGGAAAGATGGGGAAAAGTAGAAAACAGGAATAGCTAGTAATGCCACATGCTACAGAAAAAGGAGGGCAGCCTCTGAGAAGGAAGTTTAGCAGAGAAGGCTAGACTGCAATAGGTCAAATGAATAACGATTAAAAAAAAGGAAGCAGCATCCCTGAGCTATCTTTGAGCAAGTGAAGGTGAAGGAGAAAAGAAGAAAGGTTAGGAGAGATCTGCATATAGACAAGACATATTATAGACAAAGACTAGAAACAGATTTAGAAAGGGAGACTTGGATACATTTGGAAAAAGAGGAAAATACCAGCATGAAGAATTAGAAATAAAAGAAAGAAACAAAATGATGGATATAAAAAACTATTTAAAAGATGCGAACTGGAACACACAGGGAAGGGATTACCTTGAAACAGGAATGGGAAATTTATTTCTATGAAACACAGAACAAAGAAGAGAATAAACATGTAAATAATGCTAAAACAGGATAGAGACACTGAGGAAATTCTTATAATAAAATGTCAAGTTCATCAACAAAGTATGGATTGGAGTTGACTGATAAAACTATTGGGCAAATGTTTGGGTCTATTTGGGGGAACAGGAGAAAGAACAGCTACTATTGAATATAAGAACAGAACGAGACCAAGTAAAAAGGTCAGAGAGGTTGGTAGTTTAAGAGCATACGAAGGAGGGATCAAGGATAAAGGGACCACCACATAGTGTGGTGATTAGGAACAGGGCTCTGGAGCTAGACAGGATGGGTCCAAAGCCCACCCCACCACTTGTAATCTATGAAACTGCAAGCAAGTTACCTCTCTATGCCTCACTGTCCTCATCTGAAAAAAAAAAATAAATGATAGTATCATCTACCTCATATAATTGCTGCTAGTATTAAAGAGATTAATAAATACAAACTGCTAAAAATAGTATTCTAACCATAGACAGTGTACCACAGCCTTCTATTCTCAAATTCACTTTATGCTCATTTAATGTGGCTGATTTCAAAAGAAAAAATAAATCTTTTTTAACTAATTTACATCAGTGAGTAAATGACAGACTCCAGATCGTACTTATTTATAAATTTAAAAGGTGATTGTTATCAGCCCCAGACATCTCTAGGTCACTCATACTATGATGTGAATGTTTGTTTCCCCCTAAAATTCATACGCAGAAATTCTAATCTCCAACAGTCATGGAATTAGGAAGTAGGGCCTTTAGGAGGTGATTGCGCCATGAAGGTGGAACCCTCATGAATGAGATTAGTGTAGGCCTAAGGGAGAAAATTTGCCCCTTCCACCACGTGAGCACTATCTGTGTCTATGAACCAGGAAACAGGCCCTACCAGACATTGAATCTGTTAGTGCCTTGATCTTGGATTTCCCAGTCTCCAGAACTATAAGAAATAAGTGTTGTTTAAAAGCCAACCAGTTTATGGCATTTTGTTATAGCAGCCCAAATAGACCAAGACAGCTCCATTTCAGGCTTTATCATAAGAAAAGTAAAAACAAACAAAACAAAACAAAACACAAACTCTGGCGTGCTGTGGGCAACAGACAACTCTGTCAACTGCCCTTCACTAGTCCAGATTATTCTCAGACCTTCTTTACGTGCTCTGTTTCTAAATCCACTGGTTCTTCATAAAACCTACATCTCTGCCATTCCCACTATGGATGTCTAAGGTGAAACATAGCTCTATATATGTGTGCTGGGGGAGAGAGGTGTACAAATACTACCATATCAGTCATATTTTAGATTTGTATGTCAAAACTGCCTGTACCAAATATCCACCTTAGGGGATGCATATGAAATATCCTACACAGTTTAGGTGACCACTGAGTCACAAAATGGCCACATGTTTTAAAAATGTCCTCCAGGTATCAGAGAAATCTAAGTTTCCCAAGTCCCAGAAGATTAAATTTTTAATACTTCTGTCATCCCCAACCGGCCCCGCCACCAGACAGTGGCCTGTTAGGAACCAGGTGGGCATCACCGCCTGAGCTCTGCCACCACCCCTCAACCCCCTCCAACCCTCTCCAGCCCCCACACTCATGGAAAATTGTCTTCCATGAACCTTAGGAACTAGGCGGCACAGCAGGAGGTGAGCAGCAGGTGACCTAGCAAAGCTTCATCTGTATTTATAGCCAGTCCCCATCACTCACAACACCGCCTGAGCTCCGCCTTCCCTTTTACCCCCCTCTCCCATCTGTGGAAAAATTGTCTTCCATGAAACTGGTCCCTGGTGCCAAAAAGGCTGAATCTGGATCTGCCTTTATTAATTTCTGCTAAGCATAATATCTCCAACTCTTCTAAGTTTACTACTTTTCATCATGTTGCATAAAATAATTATGCAAGTGTTTACAAGAGTACATTACAAAGAATAAATTTTAATAGAGTACATTACAGCCAATCATTTTCCTTTGACGTCTCAAAGATCCGGAGTAGAGTTTATTTCCTCCTATTTAATCTTTTAGAAAACATTTACAGAGTACCATTAACATAAGTAAACTCTTCAATATCCCTTTATCAAAATGCCATCACCAGTTACTACTCCCCAATTTTTAATGCACTTGCCAGGATACCTTTTCCCACTCCACAATACCAAGTTTAAGCCTACCTTATCATTTTAATATTTAAGCACACCTACAGCCATGAGAGAGCAGGAGAATTTCTTATGAAGAGTCTGAGTGAAGAGGAGAGAAATCAGATCTTCCTTGTGAGGAACTATCCTACCCATTACAAGATAATTAGCAACCCACTGCCCTCTATACCCAGCACCAAATACCAATAGAACCCTATAGCTATGGCAACAATCAAAAAAGGCCACACAGGTTCCTCAATACCCACTAGGTAGAAGGTACCAGCACTACCTCCATTGAGAAAGCTTGGAAGTGATTAAAAAGAACTTTTTAAAAACAGAGGCTGGGTCTGGGTGTTTGAAATGGGCCAATATGTTAATAACTCAAGCTCTAGAATCAAACTACCTGGGTCCAAATCTTCTGAATTCCTGGAATGTGAACTTAACTTTACTGTGTCTCTTTTTTAATCATGAAATATGTATGAAAATATTGCCTACTTCATAAGGCATTTCCAGGATTAAATGAAGTAATATATGTAAAGTAGCTAGAAATTTGCCTGGCATCTAAGTAAGAATTTAAATGGATTAATTGTTACCCATGATTTCCAATGCCTACTTACAGAGTAGATACTTAGGCACTCTTTGTGGAATACTGATTTTATGAATATGTTTAACCTTAGTTATTCAAGATTTTCTAAATGTGATAAAACAAAGTCATTGGACAGATCAATTATCATTAGAGTTGGAATATTCGTATGTCATATATTTTTTGCTTTGTTAATAAAATTTCCTTTGAAAATGAGCTTACCTACAGAGCTATGCATCATAAACACAATGCATTAAATTTAGGCTGAGCATTCATTAGCTGCATATTCATTTCTTATTTTCAGTGGTCACCCCAGCTCCAAAATCTGCTCAAGTACAAGATCGGCTACATAAAACTTTTACCTGTGTTAATGACCTATAAGTGCCAGTCAGTAAGATGATGCATTCTCATTAGTGGTCTTCACCTCATTAGAAGCCTGTGCTCACTGATAATGGACCTCGGAGGTCAATAAAAATCTCAGCAAGAATTCTCTTTAATTTAATAGATGGACAGGTGTGTGGAAGCCAAGTGCTGTCTATACATGGTTGCATTTCACATGCCTAAAACAATTGCAAAGGCATCTGCCAAAACCTAGCACTAAATCGCAACGTGGTCTCTGTTGAAGAAACCATCATTAATTCTAATACCAGAGAGGACTAAATACAAATTGGATTGGATTTTTCCCATCCAGATTCGGAAACTACTAAGAGTCATCAGAGTGATCACAATAACTCCCTGGAAAAAGTATCTCTATTAAACAATTAGGAATTTATATATTTTAATATATATTTTAATATCTGATCTCACCTGATAAATAAATAAGCTGCAGTAGCAGCTTCCTTAAATGAAAAGATATGCAATGTCATCCCTCCAGTCTTTTCAACAAAAGAGTCGATATTGAAACATGAGGTAAAACAGTTAATGTTAAAAGGCAATGTAGGTATTCCTGTTATTTCTCAGTGCCTCTCCAAAGGGATTATTCAGTCTCAGTGTGCATGGGTGATTCTGTGGCTACCTAATAAGCCAAACCAGGATCCACTTAAATAATGTGACTTATAAAGGTAAAAGTATGGCTACTCTGCAAGCTTGCTAAAAGGGAGTTTCTAAGAAATGAAGGTTTATGCCTGGACAAGCTATGCAAAGTGAGATGTGTTTTCTGAGATAAACTGAAGAGGAAAAGTCTAAATCAACCTCCACTTCAAAATAAACAAGACACATCTTATCAATCAAGAGAAATCACATACCCAGAAACTTCTGGCATTTCTGCCAAATACATATTTACAAACTATGTAGGCAAGAAGTTGTGCTATGCTACAGACACCCTGGCCGTGTCTTAAGATTTATACTTAGTGACATCTGCAGTAACCAGGTAGCAAATTGAATCTCACATGAGAGGAATGAAATATAGAAATGTAAAGTGAATCTCAAAACAGAATTTTTCTTACAGGAAAAAGTAAAGCTCCAGAAATGTATAGATGGCTTGTGTACTTATCTAAGCAATTTTTATATAATAAAATATTCACATTTCAGAAAAGCAAAGATGAAGCAAAGAAGCAGCAGAGTGACAAAAACGTTTAAATGTTCAAAATATTCTGGTGTCTATTCATAACCCCTCAAGAGCAGAAATCGAAAGGCAGAATTAGATCCAGCTGCTCTCTCAGGGGTTTGATGATGATCCCACTGATGCTACAGAATTCAGTGTAAACTTCTCTAGCCAGTCAAGAGGACCAGGCAATTTGTAGAGATTTGGACTTCCCGTGAGCTCCTCACTAAGCTTGACACACTGACCAAGAATTAATATCTCCTAGCCTTCATGATTTCTAATCTGGAAACACAACCATGCCCATCCTCAGACAATGCGTTTCAGTCACCCTCCTAACTCTTCGGTTCTCACTTCGGCAGATAAGACGGGGTTTGCCTTTCTAATCAAACCTGTGGAATAATCCACTCCTTTGAATTAGGTGATACTTCTAAAAAAAAATACATATGCACGAACTCATTGGTCTCTAGAAAGAAGAAAATGTCAAGAAACTCACTATTCGACAAGATTTCATTCACAACCCTTTCACAAAGTGGCTCTTGTCATTAGCCAATTACTCTTCCAAACAGAAAATTAATCGAAACACACACACACACGCGCGCGCGCACCCAAACCTGGAAAAAAACATGTCAGACTGAGAAAGTATCAGTTTGGTGGAAAGCACACGGCCCCGCTCGCGGTTTATGCTCTGGGGCTGGCGCTACCCGAGGACGCGTTGGGCACTGCGTTCCCGCCGTGCTCTGCCTGGGACAGCCCGCAGACCCTTCAGGTGCCTGCCGGCACCTTGTGTCCTCTATCCCTCCCCCGGTACCGGTTGTGGTGTCCGCAGCGGGTCCGGGGTGGGGCGGGGCGCCGGGCGCCTGCTCTCTCCAAGCATTCCGGAGCGCGCGGGCGCCACTTACATGCCGGCCGGAGCTGTAGGGCGCTTCCTGGCGGCCGGCCGGCAACCACCCATGCACAGAAGCACCAGAGCCACAGTCGCGAGGTCATCTCGGCGAGGCCAAGCGGCTCCGGCAGCCGCCCGGGCTGCGCGCCGCGCGCCGTTCTGGCTCTGCAAGTCCGAACCCGGCGTAGAAGTTGGGCTCGCGGGGCAGAAGTTGGTGTGCAGGGCTCGCGGGACCTGCGAGGCGCGTCTCCTTGCCGGGAGAGAGGCAGCAGCTCTGCCCCAGCAGGCGTCACGAGCTTCTGGGAACGCGGGAGGAGCGGCTGGGCGAGCCCCCCGAGGCGTAGTGACCGCCGAGCTGCGCGCCCCTGCTCCGCCGGGAGCGACTGAATCAGAGTGAGCCCAGCGGTCCCACAGCCCCCGCAGCCCCGATGCCATGGAAACGCGCTCGCAGCCCTCCCACCCCAGCCCCTCCGGAGCGCTTAAAGAGACAGCCCAGCTGCCACCGCGGGCTCGAGGCGCTGCTGGGCGTCCCCCACATCCCGCGCCCTCCTCACCCCCTCCTCTCCACCCGAGCGCGGCGGGGAAGCAGCAAGGCGGGGGCTGGACGCTGGGGGCTGGAAAGGCAGGTGGGACACGAGAAAAGGCAGCTTTGCTCAATACTCCGCCTAACTCTGCTCGCCACATCTTCCCACCCACCCGCCTCCCAACTCACACACCCCCAAATCCCGCCAAAGAGGCGAAGCAGACCTGGCTTTCCCCTCATACACCAACCTGCTCACGACCAAACCAGCTGTGCATCTGCCACACGCAGAGACCAAAGAAGGCTGACTTTTGATTCTGTCTCTCTTTCTGCTCGCTCCCCACTCCGAGTCTGGGGAGTCGGTCAGAACACCAGGCCGAGGGAGGTGTGTTTGAAGTGTTAACTAAATGGCAGTTGATTGAGTGAAATCTGCCAAATCGACAGTTGCAGAACACATCACCCTCTCTTCCAGAAACCCTCGTTCCTCAAACGGGATAACGTCCCTTCGTTTTATTTGGCTACCATCTCAGCCCCTTTAGACACCCGAGTTGCAAGGCGGAGCCAACCCTTTACAAACTTACTCCCTGCTCTCCTTCAAACCAGCTCCTTTCTCAGTCGCGAGCCCGCATGTCCTTTCCGAAGGGAACAGCGGCTGCTCGAGCCGGAAGCTCAGGCTGCGGTGCTGGCCAGGCTGCCCGGGACGCACTGCCGAGCCCGACGCGGTCGCCAGCAGCTGAGGCCGGAGGCTATGCCTCTGCTCCGCGCCAGCTGCTGTCTGGAAGGCCACAAACCTCTGGAGTCCGTTTCGTGAAAATAAAAATCTATGGTGCATCGTGCCCTCCAACAAGGACAGCCAAGACTCCGAAGCCATAATCTGAAGTTTAGCCCTGAAGAAAAATGGATCAATCTGCAGTGGACAACTTTTATCTTTGATTCCTAAACTTACCAAAAGTGGCTCTCCAATGACTCATTCATAGTCAAATATTGTACTTGAAGTGGAACCATCTGATTTCCTCAGTCTTAGGAGCCCTAAAATGATCTTTCCCAAATGGTTTTTTGGGCTCCCTCCTGCCCTACGTAGTTGAATTAACCATCTGGCTCTTAGTTTCAGTCTTCTGAGCCTTTGTTCCCCTTTCTTTCCGCTTTTTCTGTAACTAAAGAAGCAATTGAGCATTTACAGGAGGGACTTAGGAGCAAACTTTTGGGAGTTTTCTGAGAAGAAAAAAAAAAAGGTAAAGGTGGCATGACATAGAACCATACCACTCCTGAACTCATTAGCATTCTGTGACTTTGCTCTCCTTGACTTTTGGATGAGTTTGAAATTCATGCTACCCTGCAGTATCTTCTATTTGTCTTAGACATAGCTACATTCTTAACTTGTTTTAATTCAAGTTTAACTTACAGTAACGTGAAAAAAATCACATACACAACTAGATGATCTTTTCTTTTGACAAATATCTTTACCAAACAGAATTTTAGAGCCATTTTACACAATAGAATTCATTACCTGGACCCCCTTATTTCATAAAAGAGGGATTCATTCTTGCTTCTTCTAAATGCCAGTTATACATCAATCAGGCCTTCTCTAACCTCAGAGACAGTGAATTTGGTGACAGGGCTGATATCTGCTATAGAGATACATTGTAACTTGGCTAACTCTTAATTAGTTCTGATAATAACAGACCCAACACAGGCTGCTAAAACACATTGATAATTTTAAAATCTATTTTTAATTCTTACTTCTAACTAGTCCTAAACCTCTTTGCTACCTTTGTTAACAAGTAACAACGTTGATTGCTTAATTTCACCACCTCTTTTTTTTTCTCTCCCTCTTCTATTGAAGTGCTAATGAACAGTGAAATGACCAAAGGCAGGCAAGGCACTGTGGGGGCAGAAAGAAAGGAAAGAAACTGGATAATAGACAATAATAGTGGCTTCTGAACCGAGTGTACTGACTATATAAGATGGGGCTGTTTTCCTCCACATTGGGGTATAAGTATAGGTAAAAAAAATTAATCCTCTCCATTGATTTCATGTCTGCTTTGTCTTTTGGATGAAACCTAAAGACTCTAGATTGTTTCAATAAACTTTGATCTTAATGGTTTTAATGAAAACATAGCATACCTAAAGATGATAGCAAAAATTGAACTGTACCCTGAAATTTCCTCTGCCTTGCTAACTTTTTCTTTGCTTCTGGACTAGTTTTAACTCTGCATGGATTTATCTTTAACTAATCTTATTTTCGCCTTAAAGGTAAAAAAGTTTCTAAACATTTTCTTTCTTTATATTACAGGAAGCCTTGCATAAATAATAGACCATATTTATTACAAGGCTAAATTTTATTCACAGCTGAAATTCAGAACTATTTTAACAGCTAAAGAATAACGGAAAAAATACACGAATGTATGTAAATCATCTGATTGCATGGTTGTTTAGTAAAGGACAGATTAGGTATGTGAGAAGTAAATACGTACATTGAAAATCACAAAGTAGAAAATTTGCCTTTTATGTACATTAGTTTTAAAGCACATTTTTATTATATATGAACATTTAAAGCACTTCGAATGTGACAGGCTCAGTGTGATTAGTGTACATTTCATAAAGTGGATTTCAAATTATTCTAGCATGGATAATAATATGAACACAATGTCATATAAGCAATTGTCATTGGTGTCATTGGTGTGCAGGGCTCGCGGGACCTGCGAGGCGCGTCTCCTTGCCGGGAGAGATTTGAAACATATGAGAGTATGAAACATACTCTCCCAGCATAAATTTTGCCTTGAACTGGAAAACACTGATTTGAATTCAGCTCCCCTTCTGCAGTATATTCATACAATTTAAAAATAATTGGTTATTTGGTTTGATTGGTTAGTTATGCTATGTCTCTAAAACAGGGAAGTATTATGAAACCTTATATATTAAAAAACAATAAAGTTTGATGGTTTTAGGGTGCTGTGAACACACAAGATGAAGCCAGATACAGATAAAACAACTCTGCCTTCATTTCCCAAAGTAAAAGAAATCTTAAAATTAACAACACAAGAGAATGAGCCAGGCACACAAAGAACCAATTTTAAAAATTAAGAAAGGGAGTTTTGTGTTAATGACATAACTTGCACAGGGAAATTTCACAGGGAAAACAAGGAAAGATCATGAGTTGGGTTTTATTTTTGTAAATGTTCTCTTACATCACCAACCTAGACAGGTTCTTAAAAATGGGTTTGATATTGCAGACAATTGATCTCTTTGAGAGGTGTCCAAAAGATTTTGGAGGACCCTGCAGTGGGAATGCCACATGCCACCCCACTCTCCCTCTAGGCCTGTATCAAAGGAGTAATAAATCTAACCTGCTTCTCCCATGTTAGGAGGAGGTGGGGTAAGCCAATTTCATGCTTTACGTATGCTGGTTGTAAAAAGGAATGCTTACCTAAAAAGAAATAGATGCCGACCAGATGTTCTCAAAAGCTTCCTCAGCTGCTGCTTGAAGCTTTACAGTCACCAAATACTTTATCTTCTCGTCTATCTTCTTCTAATTGAGAAATTGTTTATCCATGCAGTTCGACAAGCAGGCTGCTACAAAAACCTACCAGCCAAAGCTTTTCAGCCCTGCTCTCCTTCTGCACCCAAAAACTCCCAGTTTCTATAAGGGGACAGGAAAAGAGAGCTGGCCACTTCATTTGGCAGGTGTTATGGGTTGAAAGAAGAGGAGGTCAGGAAGCAATTCTTCAAAGGACAGCTTCTGTCACCTGAAAGTGTAATAAATTGCCAATATAGAAATGCCTACAAGCACTAATGAGCCAAGTACATTGAAATCTTGATGTAAGGCACAACAGAATGAAATTCACCCAGGAACCAACTGGGATTGTCACATGAAGATGTGAATAATCATTCTCCCATTTCATTTCATCTGCCACTAAATTTTGTCCCCACAAACCCATAGCTTTTTCTCTCTTTTTTAAAGGAAAATGATAAACTCAGCATAAAATTCCTAAGATATCTGTCTAGTGATTTATACATAATTTCTCAGTACTGCGATACTCCTCATTAATAAAGATTTACTAATTGTGAATTATAAGGAAATTATCAGATCTGGAATTATATATATTTATTAGAACAGAATTAGAATATTAACCTAAATATACATTTGACTTATACTTTTATGGGAACTATATTTTGCACAGCTAATGCTCATTTATGTATATGGTGTAAAAAAAATACGTGACAATAAATTTATAACCTTAATTATTTTTAGGTGATCAGTAGTGTTAAGTATATTTACATTGTTGTGAAACAGATCTCTAGAACTTTTTTATCTTGCAAATGGAAACTCTCTATTCATAAACATTAACTGTCCCTTCCCTTTTCACTCAGCCCTTGGCAACCAGCTTTCTATTTTCTGTTTCTATGTTAACTGCATTAGATGCTTCACTTGAGTAGAATCATACAGTATTTTTTCCTTCGTGGCTGGCTTATTTGTTTAGCACAATATCCTTAAGGTTCATCCATGTTGTAGCGTGTGACACAATTTTCTTTCCTTTAAGGCTTTATAATATTCCATTGTACATATACATACAACATTTTCCTTGTCCATTCACCTGTCAATGGACATTTGAGTTGTTTTCACCCTTTGGCTATTATAAATAATGTTTCAACAAACATAGGTGTGCAATATCTCTTTGAGATCTTGCTTTTAATTCTTTTGACTATGTACCCAGAAGTGGGATTGCTGGATCATATGATAATTCTGTTTTTAACTTTTTGTGGAAACTTCATACTGTTTTCCATAATGACTAGACTAATTTGCATTCCCATCAACAGTGTGGAAAGGCTCTCATTTTTTACACATCCTCGCCAATACTTATTATATTTTGCCTTTTTGATAATAGCCATTCTAACAGGTATGAAGTGATATTGTGGTTTTAATTTGTATTTCTCTGATGATTAGTGATGTTGAGCATGTTTTCATACACCTGCTGGACATTTTTATGTCTTCTTAGAAGAACGTCTATTCAGGCCCTTTGCTCATTCTTTTAATTAGGTTATTTATTTTCTTGCTATAGAGTTGTGTGACTTCTTTATACAGGCATACCTCAAAGATATTGTGGCTTTGATTCCAGACCACCACAATAAAGCGAATATCTCAATAAAGTGAGTCACATGAATATTTTGGTTTCCCAGTGCATATAAAAGTTATACTTACACTATACTATAGTCTTTTAAGTGTGCAATAGCAATATGTCTAATAAGACAAAGTATATACCTTAGTTAAAAAGTACTTTATTGCTAAGAATTGCTAACAATCATCTGAGACTTCAGCTAGTCAAAATCTAATCACCTTTGCAGGTGGAGGGTCTTGCTTCAATGTTGATGGTGACTGGCTGATGAGAGTGGTAGTTGCTCAAGGTTGAGGTAGCTATGCCAAATTCTTAAAATAAGACAACAATAAAGTTTGCCTAATGATTATCTCTTTCACAGAGGACTTCTCTGTATAGTTGAACTTATTTCAAAATTGGAGTCAACCTTTTCAAACCCTTCTGCTGCTTCTATCAACTAACTTTATATAATATTCCAAGTCTTTTGTGGTAATTACAGCTATATTCACAGAATCTTCACCATGAGTAGATTCCATCTAAGGAAACCACTTTATTTGCTTATCCGTAAGAGGCAATTCCTCATCCATTCAAGTTTTATCATGAGATTGCAGCAATTCAGTCACATCTTTAGGCTCCACTTCTAATTCTAGTTCTTTTGCTATTTCCATCACATCTGCAGCTACTTCCTCCACTAAAGTCTTGAACCTCTCAAAGTCATCCATGACAATTAGAATCAACTTCTTCTGAATTCCTGTTTATTATTGATATTTTTTATTTGAGCATATTACGGGGGTACAAATGTTTAGGTTACATATATTGCCTTTGCCCCACCCAAATCAGAGCTTCAAGCACGTCCATCCCCCAGACAGTGCACACTGCACCCATTAGGTGTGAATATATCCATCCCTTTCTCCCCCCTCCCACCTGCCCAACACCCAAGGAATGTTACTACTATTATGTGCACATAGGTGTTGATCAGTTCATACCAATTTGATGGTGAGTACCTGTGGTGCTTGTTTTTCCATTCTTCTGATACTTCACTTAGTAGAATGGGCTCCAGCTCTATCCAGGATAATACAAGAGGTGCTATGTCACCATTGCTTTTTGTGGCTGAGTAGAACTCCATGGTATAAACAATACATGAGTGGATTAATAAAATGTGATATATGTACTGCTGATATTTCTGACCTCTTCCCATGAATCATCAATGTTTTTGATGGCATCTGGAATGGTGAATCCTTTCCAAAGAGCTTTCAGTTTACTTCACTCAGATCCATTAGAGGAATCACTATCTATGGCAGCTATAGCCTTATGAAATGTATTTTTTCAATAAGAAAACTTGAAAGTCAATATTACTCCTTGATTCATGAGCTGCAGAATGGATATTATGTTAGTAGGCATGACAAAAACATTAATCTCCTTGTACATCTTCATTGGAGCTCTTGGGTGACCAGGTGCATGGTCAATATGATAGAGATTGAGTCCATCCTTCGAAGTGAGGTATCACAAGGATGGAAAAACATGCACCACATGTACTCACCATCAAATTGGTACTGACCAAGATTAAGGTGTTCACATGGTAGTAATACTCATTGGGTGGCGGTCAGGTAAGGGGTTAGGGGGGCTTAACCCACAACTAATGGAAGCGGAACACACTGTATGGGGGAGGGACACATTTGTAGCTCTGGCTTGGGCAGGGCAAATGCATTACATGTAACCAAAATGTTTGTACCCCCATAATATCCTGAATAAAAAAAAATATGCAGTGATATTTTGAAAGGAATCTTTTTTCTGAGCAGTAGGTTTAAACAGTGGGCTTCAAATATTTAGTAAACCATACTTTAAACAGATGTACTGTCATCCAGACTTTGTTGTTCTATTTATAGAGCACAAGCAGGGTAAATTTAGGAGAATTTTTAAGGATCCTAGGATTTTCAGAATGGTAAATGTGCATTGACTTGAACTTAAAGCCAATTGTTAGCTACATTAATAGCCCCTAACAAGTAAGTCAGCCTATCCTTTGAAACTTTAAGGCCAGGCATAGACTTCTCCTCTCTAGCTATGAATGTCCTAGATGGCATCTTCTTCCAATATAACATGATTTAATCTACATCAGAAATCTCTTCTTTAGTGTAGTTACCTTCATCAATTATCTTAGCTAGATCTTCTGGATAACTTGCTGCAGCTTCTCCATCAGCACTTGCTGCTTCACCTTGCACTTCCATGTTACAGAGATGGCTTCTTTCCTTAACCCTCATGAACCAACTGGCTAGTTTCCAACTTTTCTTCTGCAGCTTCCTTACCTCTCTCAGCCTTCATAAAATTGAAGAGAAGTAGGGCCTTGCTCTGGATTAGGCTTTGGTTTAAGGGAATGTTGTAGTTGGTTTGATCTTCTATCCAGACCACTAAAAGTTTCTCCGTATCAGCAATAAGACTTTTTCACTTTCCTATCAATTTCTGTGTTCACTGCAGGAGCACTTTAAATTTTCTTCAAGAATTTTTCCTTTGCATTCACAACTTGGCTAACTGTTTGGCACAGGTAGCCTAGCTTTCAACCTATCTCGGCTTTTGGCATATTTTCCTCACTAAGGTTAATCTTTTCTAGCTTTTGATTCAAAATGAGAGACATGAAACTCTTCATTTCACTTGAGCATTTACAAGCCATTGTAGAGTTATTAATAGGCCTATTTTAATTATTGTTGTGCCTTAGAGAACAGGAAGACCTAAGAAGAAGGAGCAGGATGGGGAAATGGCTTGTCAGTGGTGCAGTCAGAACACAGACAACATTTATTGATTATTAATAAGTTTGTCATCTTATATGGGTGTGGTTCATGGTGCCCCAAAACAATTATAATAGTTAACATTAAAGGTCACTGATCACAGATCACTATAACAGATATAATAATAATATAAAAAGTTTGAAATATTGTGAGAATTACCAAAATCTGACACAAAGATTTGAAGTAAGCATATGCTTTTGGAAAAATGGCACCAATAGACTTCCTCAAACTTCAATTTGTAAAAAATATTGTCAAAGCACAATAAAGAGTAAAGTGCAATAAAAAGATGTATGCTTGTGTGTTTTGGATATTAACTCTTTATCAGATTTACATTTTGCAAATATTTTCTCCCTTTCCATAGGTTGTCTCTTCACTCTGTTGATTGTTTCCTCAACTGAGCAGAAGCTTTTTAGTTTGATGTAATTCTATTTGTCTATTTTTGCTTTTATTGTCTGTAGTTGGGGTTCACATCCAAAAATTCATTGCCAGCTTTCTCTCTCTGTTTTTCTCTAGCAGTTTTACCATTTCAAACCTTACATTTAAGTCTTTAATTCATTTTGAGTTGATTTTTATATCTAGTATGAGATAAGGGTTTAATTTCAATCTTCTGTATGTGGCTTTCCAGCTGTTTCAACACCATTCATTGAAGAAGTTGACCTTTCCCCATTGTGTATTCTTGGCATCTTCATAAAAAATCAATTGACCATAAGTGCCTGGATTTATCTCTGGGCTCTCTACTCTATTCCATTGGTCTTTGTGTCTGTTTTTGTGCCAGTCCCATGCTGTTTTGATTACTATAGCTTTGTAGTATATCTTGAAGTCAGGTAGTATGTTGCTTCCAGCTTTGTTCTTTTTGCTCCAAACCAAAGATTGCTTTGGTTATTTGGAGTCTTTTGTGGTTCCATATGAATTTTAGGATTGTTTCTTATACTTCTGTGAAAAAATGTCATTGGAATTTTAATAGGGATTGCATTGAATCTGTAGATTGCTTTGAGTAGTTTGGACAATATTAATTCTTTCAACCTATGAACACAGGATATCTTTCTATTTATTTGTGTCTTCTTCAATTTCTTTCATCAATGTTTTATAGTTTTCAGTGTACAGATCTTTCATTTATTTGGTTAAATCTATTCCTAAGTTGTTGTTTTGTTTTTGTTTTGGGGGGTTTTTTTGGTAGCTATTGTGAATGGGATTGTACTCTTTACTTCTTTTTTGGATAGTTTGTTCTTAGTGTAAAGAAACATTACTGAGTTTTGTATGTCAATTTTACATGCAGTATCTTTTAGTGAATTTTTTTTATTATTTCTAACAATTTTTGATAGAGTCTTTAGAGTTTTCTATATATACAATCATGTTGTCTGTAAACAAACAGTTTAATTTCTTCCTTTCCAATTTGAAAGCCTTTTATTTCTTTCTCTAACAGCTCTGGATAGGACTTCCAGAGCTAAGGTAGAAGTAGAAAGAATGAGCACCCTTGTCTTGTTCCTGGTCTTAAAGGAAAAGCATTCAACTTGTTCCCTATTGAGTATGATGTTAGCTGTAGGTGGTAATATATGGCCTTTATTGTGTTGAAGTGCATTCCTCTATTCCTAATTTATTGAGTTTTTATCATGAATGAATGTTGAATTTTGTCAAATGCTTTTTCTATATCTATGGAGATGATCATATGGTTTTGTCCTTCTTTCTGTTAATGTAGTATATCATATTTATTGGTTTGCATATATTGCACCATTCTTGCACCTCAGAAATAAAATTCCACTTGGTTTTGGTGAATGGTTCTTTTAATGTGCTGAATTCAGTTTGCTGGTATTTTGCTAAGAATTTTTGCATCTGTGTTTATAAAAGATATTGGCCTCTAATTTTCTTTTCTTGTAATATCCATGCCTGGCTTTGGTATCAGGGTAAATCTAGCCTCACAAAATGAGTTTGGAAGTATTCCCTCCTCTTCAATTTTTTGGAAACATTTGAGGAGGATTGGTGTTAGTACTTCTTTAAATGTTTGGTAGAATTCAGCAGTGAAGCCTGGGCTTTTCTTTGGTGGGAGACTTTTTATTATTGATTCAATCTCTTCACTTATTAGTCTGTTCTGATTTTCTACTTCTTAATGATTCAGTCTTGTAGGTGCATGTTTCTGGAATTTGTCCATTTCTTCTAGATTATCCCATTTGTTAGCATATCATTGTTCACAGTATTCTCTTATGATCTTTTGTATTCCTGTAGTTTTGGTTGTAATGTCTCCTCTTTCATTTCTGATTGATTTACTTAAGTCTTTTTTTCTTAGTCTACCTAAAGGTTTGTCTATTTTAATTATCTTTTCAGTTAGTTTTGTCATCTTTTCTATTTTTTTTTAGTCTGTATTTCACTTATTTCTGCTTTTATCTTTATTACTTCATTCCTTTTATTAACCTTGAACTTAATTTGTTCTTCGTTCTCTAGTTCCTTGAGGTATAACATTAGGTTGTTTATTTGAGACCTTTTCATTTTTTGATGTAGGCATTTATTGCTGTATACTTTCCTCTTAGAACTGCTTATGCTGCATCTCACAGCTTTTGGTATGTTGTGTGTTCATTTTCATTTGTCTTAAGATATTTTTTAATTTCCCTTTTAATTTCTTCTTTGACCCATTGGTTGTTCAGGAGCATGTTTGTTAATCTCCAAGTATTTGTGAATTTTCTAAAATTTCCCCTATTATTGATTTCTAGTTCCATACTATTTTGGTCACAAAAGATATTTGATTTCAATCTTAAATTTGTTAAGAGTTATTTTGTGGCCTAACGTATGATCTATCCTGGAGAGTGTCACACATGTGTTTGGGAAGAATGTCTACTCTGCTGCTGTTGGGTAGAATGTTCTGTATATGTCTGTAAGGTACAGTTAGTCTAAGTATAGTTCAAGTCCAGTGTTTTCTTAATGGAGTTTCTGTCTGTATGATCTGTCCATTGCTGAAAGTGGGGTATTAAAGTCCCCTACTGTAATTGTATTGCAGGCTATAAATAAAAAGGCAGCTTATATTCTGAAGTCCTATTCTTTGTGTCTGACAGCCTTGGGTAACTGACCATATCCAAACAGCCACTGTCAGTGCTCTACAACTAACTATGCTAAGAAAGTTGAATAGGTTTCATCATAAGGAAGCATAGAATAGAGCAATGCCATCTAATATGTGCTTGGCTTAGGTGACTCTCTGATTCAATTATTTAGGCCATAGCTGTAATAAGTTGCTGATAATATGCCATTGGCTAACATTTTGTAAAACAAATACTCATCCAGGAATGGCTAAAACCAAACCTTGATAATAAGGTTGTCCATTTCTTTCCCAACTCAATATGGTTAAATTAGGGGAGAAGTTCAAAAGAGTGGATAAATGAACAAAATAGTGGCTAATGAACTTCAGTATAAATAAGTTAAAAAGTTCACTTAAGGAAAAATTATCAAACCCAATATGGTCTCAGACCTATCCATTTCGACCCCATATAAAAAGATAGGAAAACTTGTCAGCCATTCTCTGGAAGGTTAAGCCCAAACAGTGGCTTGGGCCCCAACATATAAGCCCAAAGCTGGGGTACTTGAAAGTTCATTATCGTACACTTGCATACAAACATATTACACATTTGCATCTGGAATATTTCCTATAATTTTGTCTGTGTGTTTCTATAGAGAATGAAACAGGCAGTTTCAGCTTACTAGATAGCTATAGAGTATGGTGTCCAAAGTACAGTCAGCATATCATCAAGAAAGCAAAAAGACAACCCACAAAATGGAATAAGTCATATATCTGATAAGGGACTACTATCCAGCATATATAAGGAATGATTACAACTCACAATGAAAAGGAAAATGGGAAAATGATTCGACTAGATATTTCTCCAAGAAGATATATGCATAGCCAATAAACTCATGAAAAGATACTCAACATTATTAGCCATTAGGCAAATGCATTAACCACCACAATGAGATGATACTTTATACCTACTATGGTGTTATAATCAAAAGGACAATTACAGATATTGGCAATGGTATGGAGAAATCGGAACCTTCATGCATTGCTGGGTAGGAATGTAAAATAGTACAGCCACTTTCAAAAATAGTTTGGCTGTTCTTCTGAACATCAAACATAGATTCCACTGCTAGGTCAAGAGAATTGAAAACATATGTCCACACAAAAACTTACATAACAATGTTCATAGCATCTTTACTTATAATAGCCAAAATGTGGAAACAACCTAAATGTCCTTCAATTGGTGAATAAACAAAATATGGTATGTCTATATAACATTATTCAGCCATAAATAAAAAGGTATGAATTACTGATACATGCCACAACATGGATGAAACTTGAAACCTTATGCTAAGTGAGAGAAGTCAGAAACAAATAGACCACATATTGACTTACGATTCCATTTATATGAAGGGTCCAAAATAGACAAATCCACAGAGACAGAAAGTAAACTAGTGATTTTTAAGAGATGGAGCAGTAGGAAATGGGAGTGACTGTTTATGCATATGGGGTTTCTTTTGGGGGTGAGGAAAATGTTCTGGAATTAGATAGTCACGATGGGTCTGGAATTAGACATCTGGAATTAGATAGCATTTTCTCACAATTTTGTGAAAATACTAAAAAGCACCTTTATAGGGTGAATTTTATGGTATGTGAGTTACATTCTAATTTTGTTTTTAAAGTACAGTCTACAGACGAGTATCAAACTGCAAAGTGTTTCATGTTGGTCCCTGATAAGATGAGAAGTTTATGCCAGAATGAAAGCAGACTACATCAAAAGTATGCTATTTAGTTAAGCTGATATATATTTTTTTCATGTCCAGATTTTTTCAATGAGGTAACCAGCCTTTTGACTTTCATTGTGAGGTAAGCTCCTTACCTCACCTGTAGGACTAGGTAATGAAGAGTTCACCGACCAGCCGCTTTGCACAAAGCTTCTATAATCTACATGCCTGACATCAACAGTGCACCTGCCATTAGTTACAAGACACACTAATGAATAAATGAAGACATTCAGTTTTTGAGGGAAACCATCCCAAACTTATGTCCTACTTATAAATTGTACATGGTAATAGAACTTCAGGTCCATTCATCACATCTCTGTAAGTTGGAGGTGAGGTAATAGGAATAAAGAAGGAGGAGCAGAAGGAAGAGGAGGAGGATAGGAAGTTGAGGAGAAAGGAAGGTGGAGAAGGAGGAGGAAGAATCTAAATAAATACTAAGACAGATGCTATGTGCTCAAAGAGTTCATGCTATTCTAGGGGAGTCAGACATATGATTTGTTCAATGTGATTAGTATAACAAGAGAAGAAGACCTAAAATGCAGAGGAGGGAGGGTCTACTTTGGGGAAGGGTATGCTTTCTATATGTATATAAGTCTTCCACGTGATGTATATGAGGTAGGGCATAAAGGATGAAAAGGAGCTCAGCAGGCATACATCTCTGCCTCTACTAAAGAATAGAACCAAAGTTAATTTAAGTAAAAGGCCATTTATATAAATTGGCATTTGTCAAAGTGTGGTTTGCATTAGCATTGCCTGGGGCTTTGTTAAAAATAATTCTCAGGCCTCTTCCCTAACTACTGAATCAGACATTTTGGGAGTGGGGCATAGCAATCTGTGTTTTAGTAAACCCTTCAAGTGATCATGATGAGACTAAAGTTTGAAAACCACTGTTTTAGATAAATACAGCAACTAGTTTAAAAAATAGATCCTGAGTCTTAAAAGAAAAAAAAAACATAGAGGAGTTCCAATTTAACATAGCAAATTGACCAGACTATTTTATCTCTTCTCTTTCCCAAACTTCTCTAAATGAAGAGTAAAGAAATGTTTTAAGTTATTATCCAGCCAAGATAAATGGGAGAGGAGCCAACATTGGCCAACTATTTTGAGATTAGTTTGGAAGACAGAAGCCTGATGCAGGATTTCTAAGTGCCATGGTAGATAGAAGTCACAAAAATTATGGGTAAGTGCCTGCAGAAGGCACGGCCTGTGAGAAAAGAGTCAGCTCACCAGAGGGAACGACGGAGGGACTTAGTGCTTGAAGGCACCGAGCATCATGGAAGGTGGGGCTGGTGGGTGAGCTTAAAATGAGGGGTCTGGTTCTAAACTATGTAGAGCATTTGACTCCCAGATGTTCTTCTGCCCCTCAGGATACAAAGGATGTATTCTCTGGAGGAACTGAACTGTAGGTCCAGCCTTGACAGCAGTATGTCAGAGGGCTGATCACGAGAGAACTAGGTGAAAATCTACAGGATAAACAGAATGGCCCTCACCGACCTTCTCACTTGTGGTCCCCAGAAAACCTGTATCTGCAAGAGGTTGGAAGACTGTTCTGTGGAGACCCCAGGTAAAAGACCAGTAACTGATAATCCTCCAGTGAAGCCTACCATTTGACCACTCCCATTCACAGAAACAGCTTCCTTTCAGTAATCTTTTTAGTACCTACTCTTAAATGTAATCAGCTGAGATCACTAGATGTGAAGAAAGTTTCCAGTAGGTAGGGACCTACATGAAATGAACAGATAAAAAGAACCTGAGAGAAGAAATGCTGCCCCCAAGTTATCTTCAGAAAGGCAAGAGGATATATTACATTCACATTCACATTCACAAAAATGTTGAGCTATAAAAAAAGGAACACTCAGACACTCAGAAAATGAGAAATAGGAAATTAAAAACAGGGCAAATGCAATGAAAAAATTCAGTAGAAGAGTTAGAGGTAAATCAAGGAATAGAAAAGGAGAGGGTGAGAGAGAAGGAGAGAGAGAAAAAAAATTAGAAGAGGATATAAAATCTGTAGATTAATCCAGTAGAACCAGAAAGAAAGGAAAAGAGGAAACAAATGTGAGGAAATTATCAAAGAGATAACTCATGAACTGAAAAACATAGCTCCAGATGGAAAGGGCCCACAGAGTACCTAGGACAGCAAAGACAAACACTGATGCACACCATCGTGAAATTTCAGAACAGCAGGGGCAGATACAGTATGCATGTAGAAGTTATCATTCAGAATAGCACTGGGCTTTTGAAAAAGAAACACCAAAATGATGGAAAATAGGGACGCAATAACTTGAAAAGGTTAAAAAAAATTTTTTTCAACCTAGTATTCCATATTCAGCTGAACTATCAATCAAGTATCAAAGTAAGGCATTTTCAAACATACAAAAGCCCAAAATATTGACCAGCCACATACCCTTCCTTAGGAAGCTACTGGAGGAAATGCCTCAGCAAAATGGGGAAGTGAGCTAAGAAAGAGGACAACATGCACAGCAGAAAGTAAGGGCTCTTACATTTGAGAGGCAAAGGAAATTTCCAGGAAGGTGGCAAAGGGAATTTTTACAACCCAAGCTGTGAGCCAGAATTAAAAAGTATCCTATCAGCTGAGAGTAAGTAGGGATTATAGGATGAAAATCTCTACAAGATAAAAGCGGGGAGGTCATTTAGTATGGTTGGGGGTTATAGAAATAATTTGTAGGTATTAGAGAATTTGGGAGAAAAATTTACTACTCTGAGAAAACAATATAAGAAAATTATTTGCTGTAAAAAAACAAAGTTCATATATGAAAGGAAATATCTTAAGACATTATTTGGCTTAGCAGCAAATAATATCTTACATACAAAATCACGTAAATATTTATACAAATTTGTGCTATAACTATACTAAAAGCATAAAGAAAAGGAAGATTGGGGGAAGTGGGGGTATAATAGATCTAAAACATGAAGGAAGTTGATAAATATAATAATGATGATAAATTAAGAAGTAGCAGACTGGGATTTTCTATCAGATAGTGATAGATGTGTTGGAAAACAAATGAATATTATAGGATAGAAAGAGAAAGGAGAAACAGGCTGTTTTGTAAAGTGATTAGGCCTTCTCTGAGCATATACTTTAATTCTTAGAAGTAACCAGTCATGCCAAATCTTGGGGACGAAT
This sequence comes from Cheirogaleus medius, assembly GCA_008086735.1. NCBI lineage: Eukaryota > Metazoa > Chordata > Mammalia > Primates > Cheirogaleidae > Cheirogaleus > Cheirogaleus medius. The sequence continues at coordinate 24,326,658 of VBSM01000272.1, read as the reverse complement.
ATTCCAGGCAGAGGTAATAGCAGGTATTAAAATTTTGAGGCAGGGATAAACTTAATGTGTTTAGAGAGGACAAGAAGGCCAGTAAGCATAGACCGAAGTCAGCAATGTGGTGAACAATAAAACAGACATATCCAAATGGGAGAAAAACCATTTGAGTTGGTGGGAATGTAAATTAGTGCAACCATTATGGAGAATAGCATGGAGGTTCCTCAAAAAAACTAAAAATAGAACTACGGTATGATCCAGCAATCCCACTACTAGGTATATTTCCAAAAGAAAGGAAATCAGTATATCAAAAAGATATCTGCACTCTCATGTTCATTGCAGCACTATTCACAATAGCCAAGATTTGGAACCAACCTAAGTGTCCATCAATGGATGAATGGATACAAATATTGTGGTACACATATACAATGAAATATTATATAGTCATAAAAAAGAATGAAATCCTGTCATTTGCAACAACATGGATGGAACTGTAGAACATTATGTTAAGTGAAATAAGCTAAGCACAAACAGACAAATCTCACATGTTCTCATTCATATGTGGGAGCTAAACATTGAAATAATTGATCTCATGGAGACAGAATAGAATGATGGTTACCAGAGGCTGAAGGGTAGCAGGGAGGGGGGGATAAGGTGGGGATGATTAATGGTGCAAAAATATAGTTAAATAGATAGAATAAACAATACTTGATAGCACAACAAAGTGACTCTAATCAACAATAAGTTAGGACACTTTAAAATAACTAAGAATGGAATTGAAATGTTCCTAAAACAAAGAAATGATAAATGTTTGAGGTGATGAATATTCCAATTACTCTGATTTGATTAACTCATATTGTATGCCTGTATCAAAACATCACATATGTCCTATAAATATATATAACTATTATATACCCAGAATAATTACAAATAAAAATAAATTTTTTAAAAGAAAAAAGATTAAAAACAAAAAGCATTTGAGCTTCAAGACTGAGATATATCTAAGAAGATCCCATGATTCAAAGAAAAACACAGCAATATTTTATCTGTTTATTTTATTTCATGGATTTCTCCTGTCCTGCTTTATTCTATCCTCCCTTTCTCACCACGTTAGTTCCATCAACCATTCACACCATGGGGCCCTGTATTGTAGTAAACACTCAGAGAAAAGTTCTTTGGCTAATATGTAGGAATCTATTGCATGTCAGGAAATTAGTCCATTACCACATAAATCATGCCTTTTCCGATTTCTATCTACTCCATTTTGTATTGCTCAATGTAATTTCCATCCTTCTGATTTCCTATCAGCATTTTAAATAGTAGTGACATAATATTTCACATTTTCTGAAATATGAGACTCTTACATAGAAATTATAATTAGACTGGCTGGGCAATGTTCTATTATTAGTAAGAATTGTGATTTTTTTAGAGTTGTGGGTTAATTGCTAATAACTGTATGCAGTGTTTTCCCTCAAGATGTTTTCTATTACAGTAATTAACTGAGCAGCTGGGAGAGCAGACATTAACCATTTGTCTTCACAGTAGCCCTCACTGGGGACTCTCCCAAAACCTTTGCACATGGCTTTATTAGTTTTTTGATATGTAATATAAGAGAGAAGCATAAACGATAAAGGATGTTCACATTTTTGGTGTAGATATCCAGCTTAAAACATTTTTTTATCTTCAGAAGGATCCTTTCTCACATATGTGATGAATAGATTCTGAGAAACATAGAATGTCTTTTAGATAATTGGACTTATTCAGCTAGTTTTACTGTGTATATTTCTCTTAATATCCTCATATAATGAAATTGTGTCACAGTGATTGTGTCAGAAGCCTGAGTTTACTCTGAAGACACCACTGGTTTATTTACAAATCAGATTGGAAAGCTGGTTAATGATGAAAAAATCTGTTCAGTAAAACTTTAGGAGACACCTTGTCTGATAGCCCTATTCTTTTTCATGATACCAGATTCTCATTTGATTATTAACTCTCAGCTCTGCCTCTTGATTTTAGTATCCTGAATGTCCTTCTTGGTGCTTCCTTGTGTGAATTCCTGTCGAATATGCCTGTTATGGCCCCATTGTCAAGATTACAGGGAAAATTTGATGCTTGACTCCAGGTTCTCGTTATCAACTCTGCTGTTATATGAACTCCATCTCTGCCAAGTTCTTTTCTATAGCATGCAAAGAACAGTACCTTTTGTTAGTGCAAAATTGCTCATTTTCTTTTGCAGAGAGAATTTTATTTAACATATATATTTAAAAAGCAATGTCCAAACCACAAGCAGGGACTAAATACAGAAGGAAGAAAAAAAAATGAAGTAGGCTTCTAGGAAATTGTTAGGTATATAAGAATTCTTTATCTTTTTTCCTGTTAAATAAAATAATAAATTATCTACTGGTCAGATCCCATTTTTCTCTTAACCCTGTTTTTCTAGAGACAAGAATTTCTTTCTTCTTAAGATTACTATTTTTCTTTAAATCCAGAAAAGCTCTAGGTTCATACTGTCCTGAGTATTTGTAAGAGCCTCAGTAGAAAGAATCCTATCTGATTTACTCTAAATTCCACGGAAGCTGCACAAACAAAAGCATGCCAGGGCCTCTGGCAAATGAGACAGGCTGCATCTTTCTTTCCCCCTCTAAAAAAGATACAGGACCCTAAACCTCTCTGCTATGCTTGACAGTGGCTTGGAACAACTTGTTGGGGCCACCCATTCAGTGTCAGTGGTCAAAGGGGCAATTCGCCCATCAGAGACCATGCTCCTGAGTCTAAAGTTTCCAAGTCTCAAACCCACCTCATACTTGGAAAAGAGACATGCCCTAAAGATCTGAAGGTGAACAAGGCTGTAGCATATGTAAGGGGAACTTTCCATACAGATTAAATACTGGAAAACTCACCAAGAGCCTGGGCCATTGGCTGGAACAACCCTAGAAACAGACTGACAGGACATCAAAGTCAGTAGAACTTGGAGTCTTGAATACATTCAAGAGGGCAAGTTTCAATGTGATTAGAAGCAAGAAAACAGACAAAAGTGTTAAGACTGTGATCCTCAGGGTCAGTGAGAGCTTTAAGCAAAAGTAAAGCTATACCCTGGATGCTTTCATGGGAGGGAAGATCCTCTGACCACTTAGTTGTGGATGAGAAAACTCTGGGGCATCTTGCTTCTTCCTCTAGAAAACATTGACTCCATGGGCTCACTCTCTTTGTACAGTATTCAGACCTAAATGATGCTATCTGCTTAGTTTTTTTATAAACAGTGCTTTACAGGAAAATACTTTAATGAATCCTTTTTGATTGACTAGTTGTTGAATCAATTTTAGAAAAGCCCTGCAAAGCATGAATCAAAATATAAACTGAATTTAGAAAATATCAGAGTGTATATTCTAAAAGAACATAGACTCTTCTTAACTTGCCCTTAGAGTTTTTCCTCATCACAAACCCCTTTCCGATACACTCTTAGCAATAACTAATATTGAAAATATTAAAAATAACCCAACATTTTCTTACCACTTAATAATAAATTTCATATGATAAAATTTCACTTGATTATCTCAAATTCATATCCAAATGTTTTAATTTTACTATCCTCTTCCCTCATCCAAATTTATTTTACACTCTTTAAAGTGGAAAACATGTCAAACTCATTTATATCATTCATAGCACCTCACTGTGTTTGGTGAGGTCATGTTGAGTGATTGAAGTGTTTTAATTAAAAATAAATTTTCTACAGGCCAACAAAACATTATCTAAGAAAAGAGTTACCTTATACTGCCATTAATACCTTGGTTAACAGAAAAAAAGTAAGATAATAACAATGCCTTTTTTGGTTAAAATGTAAATACAGTCCCACTTAAGAAATGAAAACCAAGGACAAGTTTTGGCATTTGGTGAGTCCTTTATAAGCCAGGAAACACATAAGGTTTTGCTGTGATTCAAGAGCCACTCTTGTCAGTGCTTTAAAGAGGGTAGAAATTAAGCTATATTAAAGCTTGTCTTGGCCCAATTATAGAATGAAAGCAAGGCATCTATGAAATGGTTCCAGGAAAGGTTTCAAATCAGTTTGAATCCAGCTATTTGGTCCTTATTAGGACTTCAGGGGACAGCCAAGAATTACATTTAATTCATTATCTTGTTCTGAAAGTGCTACAGTGGCTGCTACACAAATTGAAAGCAGCATTTACACAGTCTAATACCTATAGTATCTTTCCAATTTATCTTTTGGGCATTATCACTTCCCAGTACACCTCCTTGAAAGTTTGACATGTGGCCTGAATTCTCATTTTGTAGGATGATACCTATTCACCCCAAAGAGAACATTGAAGAAAATGCTTCTACATTAAAGTGCTAAGAATGCTACCTGAAATACATTTTAAAAGATTTGAAAATAGCTACAGTCTTATGGCAGAAATTGTGTTATGAACTTGCCTTTTAAGCAGTCCATTCACTCTAGATTAAAGCCTTTCTTGAGTTAATTCATTGCTATTTGACTCATGTCCAGCAATCTGGTATAAATTCACAATGGAATTATTGTCCCTCTTTGTGAAACATTCAAGACTACTGATTTTTGTTTTGTATTGTTCTTGAAAAAAGAAAAAATATTAAATAATATATTTGCCTTTGTGATGTGATGGTAAATATAACATTGAAATTCAAGACAGGAAAACATTCCTTTAGGAAACCAAAAGGGATGATACAGGAAGAAATGTTGCCCACATACAGAGTGACTCCTAATAGTTCATTGATCTCACTGCTTAGTGTCCCCTTTTATAGTAAGCATTAACAAAAGCTCTGCCTGGATATGAAATTGACAGTATAATCCTAGAGTGTTTTATGTAACTAGACACTGGCAAAAGAGAACACTGTATTGACTCCCAGATTTCAGGCAATGGCACTCCAAGCAACTGATATTAATGTTGTAAATTGATATATATTTTTTTTCCAAAAAGTACAAAGCATTTTCTTAAAAGTTGTCTTACTGGGTTTTATAACAACTTGGAGATGAGACTGAGACCACAGTGCATTAAGCTGAAACATTGAGTTTCCTGATTTCCAATCTAGTATTTCAAATACTTAGTCATTATTGTCTTTTCAGTCTCCAAAAAAATGCCAAAAATTGTCTATTCTATACAACATTCAAAAAAGGTTACTTTTCAGAAAAGGTTCTTTTATAGTCTATAGACCATTAAGTAGAAGTGCAAAAATCAATTCTATGAGAATCCAAATGACTTCCTTTTTCAGCTAAAGATATCAGTCTTTGTCCATCCTAAAGAAAAATAACATGAATGTTAAGGAAATATCAACAAAATAGATATTTTCCAGTAACTAAATAAAATATTCCAAAAGTTAAGCACATTCTTTACTAATTCAAAATGCTTGACTAATCTTTTTACTATAGAAAACTTTCATCAGTCTTTAAAAAACGTAAGGATTAGCCATATTAGGAAATATTTATGATCATTTTGATCATAAATGGAAGAATAATTCTTTTTGGGGGGAGATAATTATGTCTTTCTTTGTTTCCTTTAATATTATTGTTAGTCTCTGACTTAACAACATGCAGCGCCTAAATTTAAAAATCTACTACCAGATGTAGTAAATGTATCAAGAAATGAACATTATAAGGTCAAAACTCTATATAGATGTAAGGTAGGGAAGATGGTCCAAAAGCAAAGTCAAAGCCTCGATCATTAATTTGTCTTCCTATTTTGTTGAGTTTAACATGATGAGCTAAGGCCTAAGCCACTGTATTGCCCTTCTTCATTCTTTTTAGAGCATCTCCTTCCTTAGCTTCCTCTTAATCACTTGGTCCTTTGAAGATATACATTATATATCACAGAGGAGGAAAATCCTTTTCTGATGTTAGCAGCTCACAGTTAGCATCTCATTTAAATTTCACAAGGAGGAGCACTGAGCATGTGTTTCTGCCCTCAGTTTTGACAAGATGCATGATGGCTTCACCCAACACCCACCATTACAATTCTGTTTGCTCTTTGGATTAAAACATAGCAAAAAGGAAATGTATATATTCATTTAGGTTTAAATGATCTCACACCAGCAAAATCATATGCAATCCTTGCCTTTTCTAGATTCCGTATACTTTCCCTTCCATTTGGTGCAATAGTGTGTTTGGTTAATAACCTCACTATTTTCTGCAGTTAAGGGAACTCAAGTGCCATTAACACATATTAAAGTACCATTGATTACATTAGTGCAGACAAGCACTAAATCCCAATTTCTTTTTAAATAAGCATTAAAACAAATGCAGATGTCCTTTTTTAACAAGTAACATGCTGAGCAACCCTTATTGCAATTGTTTAATATATGAGAGATATCTTAAAGACCAAGTTAGAATCTTAAAGAGCTAAGCCACTACAACTTGGATACAATGAAAAAAAAGTGAAGAAATAAATATGAATTTTCTCCACACACAGAAGCCTATACAAAGTGTGATTTTTATCTCTCAGATTAGAATCATAATCTCTTTTCACCTTCATATGCCTCCACATTCACACATTATAACACAAATGATACCACATCAGTGAAGAGACACAAATTGTCAAGTTACAAAAAAAACAATTTATGAATGGAGAACCTAGACCCAGGAGATGGGCATGGCTCAGATGGATGACTTTCATTCTGTGGCTTCTGCATGTGGTCCCCTGATTAGTGTTCCCACAGAACAGTAAAACACATACCTAAGAAGCAATCATACAGGGAAGACAATTGTCTGTTGGCATTGAGGCTTCTTAAAAAACGTGACTACTCTAGGGACTTTTTTCATACCAGAAGAACTTAGATTTAAGTTAAGAGACGTAGAGACAAATTTGTGGCAAAAACAAATGTTTCCTCTTTTTTGTAGTAGTCTCATCCCTAAGCACCATTTTCTTTACTGTTTTCCTCCTTATTTCTAAATATTTCATGTCTTCTTTACCTATCTCTAGTGTGTATTGTGCTATTTGTGTATGTTTTAAATAATCTATTTTTAATATTTTTTCAAATAAAGCAGAAGCTATAATAAAAAGACAAAAGTGGCCAGGCACGATGGCTCAGGATCTCTTGAGGCCAGGACTTTGAGACTAGGCTGGGCAACATAGTGAGACTCTGTCTCTACAAAAAGATTTAAAAATTAGTTAAGTGTGGTGATGTGTGCCTGTAGTCCTAGCTACTAGGGAGGCTGAGGAGGGAGGATCACCTGAGCCTAGGTGTTCAAGGTTATAGTGAGCTATGATCACACCACTGCACTTCAGCCTGGGCAAGACCCTGTTTCTAAAAATAATAATAATAAAAAGATAAAAGTGAGAGATATTAGCTCTTTTTGTTTGCTACTGCATTTTCAGAACCTAGAATAGTGTCTGATACATATGAGATACTCAATAAATATTTTTGAATCAATGAAAAGATGGTAGATGACAGATATGTAGGTAAATAAAGTACTGGAAGGAAGGAAAGAAGGAAATAAGGAGAATAATTAGAAAGAGACTAGAGAAAAGAAAAGAGAAAAGAGAGAAAAGAAATGGGAAGAGACAATATAAGAAATTAGAAAAGTATTGGTACTCCCATAAGAAATAAATTAGGGGGATATTGGTATTTGTCACAGTAGGAATGAATACTCACCTACTGTAGAAGTGCCCAAATATGTGGGATTACTTTCAACAAGTCAACAATCCATCAGATGTCTATCAACCATTTATTATGTGCACAACACTGCTAAGTGCTGAAAGAATTAATAAATATATGGCTTGATCTCAGCCCACAAGATGCTCACAGTAAATTTAGGCAGATGTAAAGGCTCACAACAGTGGAGATTTTACCCTACTTAAGTAGTTTTGACTAAGTATAGAGGAAGGCTAGAAGCAGTAGAACTTCAATTGAAATTACTATACAGGCTAATAAATAGTGTTCTTCTATAGGTCCATGGAGGCCAACAAAAGACATGAGATTCTTTGTCAGAGATAAAGAACCATATTCCTCACAGCAAAAACAGCAACTGGAGTACCAGCATATTTGTGCTGGTTCTGTAAACTCCTAAGTCCTTCCACAGTGCTATATAGAAGACTAGGTAGAATTTAAGTGTAGAGTATGTTGTGCCACAGGAGTTCCATGAGCTTAGGGAATCTTTCACTTTTTTTAACAAGCAGTAAGGGAGCTTTTGTTGGTCTGGAAAGTGAACAGGTGCATTGTATAAGACCTGTGATTCTTTAACTTTCTTTCTAGGATCACCACTTTTAGGATTCCCAGTCTGGGAATTTGAGTAAAAAGGGGAAGAGCATACTAGAGTATACATTTTCTATAGTATGTAATTTCAGAGATCAAACTGTGTTGAGTTACAATGTATGATTAAAGATAAGTTGCAATTGTGTGTGTGCTGTGGAAGCTTGCAGATATACTGAGAGGTGATTGGCCAAATAGAAGAATCATAGCAGAAAGTTATCAACATATTCTTCACATAGAATCGTCTTAGACAACTTGGAGTACTAACGTCCTCGTGCCCCACCACGCCCCAACAAAGTAACTATTATGAACGGTTTTCACCTACACAGGCATGTATAGAAGTCACTGTAGTGATATGTAAAGGAGTGTGACAAGAGATACTGGCCTGGAGTTCCAGGGGGCAGGGGACAGTGTGGGGTAGAATTGATAGGCTCCGTCATTGAAAAACAAGTTGAAAAAGTTGAGTTCATTTTCTGGTTGTTCAAAGGAATGTTCCCATCTCAAAAGTGTTGCAGAGTAGGACTAAAGGCTTAACAGCTATGTCCACGATGTAATGTTCTGTAACCAAACCTCCCAGGTGGCTTCTGTGGGCAGTTCTCTGCTACACCTATCTCCAGACTCTCACTGCAAGATTATCAAGGTTGTCAGAATCTGCCTTCTTTCTTAAAAAACCTTTGAAAATATTTTGAGTATATTCTTTTTAGTTAAAAAAAATGTAGCTAATTATATTGGTTTTTATATGTAGTGCCATTCTGAAGAATTTTGTTGCTGTTGGACATCAGGAAGGTTGCAAACAGAAGGGCACTTATGAAATTTAAAAAGAGCATCTTTTTATCTCTCAGGGTTTTAGCTGTTTGGTTACTTGTTTATCTCTTGAAATTCTAACTTCCTCTTTTTGATATAGAAATATACATTTCAATTCTTTGCAATATCAAAAGCAAAACAGAGACCGTGCTCTTTTGCATGAGGAATGAGCAGCAGGCTAAAAAAACTCCTCCTCTTCCTTGATGTTTTAATGGTCTACAGTCAATAACTTGTTATTCATTTTGCTTTAAAAAATTATAGCTCTACACAGAAATTCAGGTACAGGAACCACAAACACTTGGACAAATGTCCCAGATTTGTTTTTCTGCACAGGTATTTCCAGGTCCAGGATATTTTTGTGAGTGTATTTTTACTTTTATAGACCTGCATGTGTCATTCAACACTCTGTAAGTACAAGAGGATGTTCTAAATGAGTTCTAAGTGTCTCCTCTGGACTGTATCTTCTCCTGTACATTGCTATCACCAGCTTATTAGAGTTGCATGAACTGAGTGGTTGTTTTGGCTTGATTTCTAACATAAAATAATGATAAATCTTTAAGACATTCCACAGATACAATTTGATAAATATGTCAGTATTTGTTTATAAGATGTTACCGGACTTTGTTCATTTAGCTGTAAATAACTAAATCTAAGAAAAAACATTCCAAAAAGAAGCAAACAATAAGCTAAATATCAGAAGTATGAAATTAGGCACCAAACTCATAAGTTAGCTTTTATTTTGAATTTTACTCAAAAAAGCTTTGAGGTATATGTATACCATGGAGTACTATTCAGCTATAAGAAACAACGGTGATATAG
>VBSM01000272.1:24296800-24310777 GCA_008086735.1 Cheirogaleus medius | reverse complement strand
TTTTTTCTGTGACTCTACAGGGATGGTGGTGACAGCAGCTGTGCTTCCTCCCCTTAGAAAGTCATTTTAGCATTAGATTTTCCCTAAGGAGGAAGCAGATGGAGAGAAACTTGACTTGCACATATGCGGCTGCTTCTGGCATTCCTGCTGCTGCTACTGACCCTGGATTTTATAGAGAAATAGGCCTTTGGAGGAGGGAGGGGATGGTTACTCGAGAGGCTCTTTTCAGACTTGCTGACTTAAAGCCCCAAGGGCACATTAATGTTAGGGATTAACTGTGTACTCTTTGAAATTCTTCTAAAGATGGTGGCGACAGGCTATCATTTTGCATAAAGTGATGATATCTCCTGATCCCCTAGTAATCATGGCAGGCACTACAGGTGACAGGCAAGGTAGCTACACAGATGATTGGTATAGAGTTCCTGGCCGTAGAGTAGTTATAGTCAATTTCTCTAGCAGAATGATGAGTTGAATCCCAGGCTGTGTTTTGACATAATCACTAACATATTTTCCTTTTGTACACAGTGTACTTCCCACCTTCACATCACACTGCAAAGAAGCACCTGCTCCATGCTGTGTACACTACCCAGGAGAGCAATGTAATTGGGTGAAAGCAAAGAAGGGAAAAAAAAAGAGCCTACCTTTTTCCTGTCTTCTCTTCCAAAGATTTAAGCCCTGAGGACATAGTACACTTCTATAATGGGCAAAATATTTGCTTGAAAGATCCTCCTTCTCTGAAGCAGGGAGGAGAGATGAAAGAGGGAAAGAATGAGAGCAGAGAGTTTAATGAGAAAGGCAATAAAGGGCCAGACCTGTTAAAGCCATGCAAAACAAGAAAATATTCTGAGCAAAGGGCAACCATGACATCATTTAAGCATCCAAGAGCCAAAGAGGAGCTGGATTTTCATCCTCAGACTACTGGACCAGCAGAAACATTTTATGTTTCCAAGATAATGCTAGCAGTTTCTCCCATGGGCCATTACATCTGCAAAGGGTTTCCCTTCATGAGAAGCCAGCACTTTATCAAGTGACTACCCAGCAGTGAACATCTGTCCTGAGCCAGAAACTGGCTTTCACTCTTCTTATGTACCTCACATGAACATACCTTTGCTGCATCCCCAAAATTGAGAGTGGGCACTGGCACCTAGAGGTCCTCACACCTTCTGTTTATCAATACTTGGGAGAAGAAAACAAAAACTAGTCAAGATTCTCCCTGCTGACTTAAAGCGAGCCCCACTACAGATGTTATAGAGGAAATGACATAAGCACAAATAGAGTACAATGGGAAAGAAAAAGAAAGGGTCATTCATGTTTCTGGGAGAACAAAAGGAATGGCTTCTTTGAAGAGGTGACATGGGACACCACTCTAGAAAGATGAGTGTGTGGAGGCCTTCCAGGTGGAGTGTGCAATAAGAAAAGCATAGCATCCAGAGAAGTAGAAGATCCAGGAAGTTGTTTAACCTAAAACTTAAAGGAAAGAGGCTATAGAAATAGTGACCAAAAGCATCAGGGAATTCCTAAGAGTTTAGTGGACATGAGAAGTGCCCATTAGATTTAGCCACTAGTAGAACATTGTTGGCTCTGGTCAGAACAGTCAGCTGGAACCCATTCTACTAAGTGAAGTATCTCAAGAATGGAAAAACAAGCACCACATGTACTCACCAGCAAATTGGTATTAACGGATCAACACCTAAGTGGACATGTAGGAATAACATTTGTTGGGTGTTGGGCGGGTGGGAGGGGGGAGGGGGGATGGGTATATACAAACATAATGAGTGAGATGTGCAACGTATGGGGTGTGGTTATGCTTGAGGTTCTGCCTCGAGGGGGGAGGGGGGCGTGGGGAATATACATAACCGTGATATTTGTACCCCCATAATATGCTGAAATAAAAAAAAAAAAAAGAACAGTCAGTGGATGGTCAGGAGGGAAGATGGATTAGGCTGTTCTGGAAGAATGAACTGGAGGAGAGGAAGTGAACAGTGTACACGAAGAACAGTGGTTCCAAAGTGTGTTCCCTGGACCAGCAGCATCAATATCTGGGAATTTGTTAGAGATGCAAATTCTCATCCCCTACTCCCTACTCAGATGTACTAAACCAGAAAATAAGGGGTAAAGCCAGCAATCTGGGTTTCACAGGCCTTGCTATAGAGTGTTCTTGTGATGAACTTGAAGTGTTTATTTAATAATAACAGTGAAGAATTTATACTATTTATTTAAGAATATTGGGGAAGGGTTTATATTAAGAACTTTTTGGTAAGCACTGAAATATTTTTTTAATGACTCCTGGTAATTGTTAAGAAAACTCACCCAATTGATGAAATAAGCAATTAAACCCAGGAAATTTCTAAGAACAGATAACTAAGGAGTTGAGAGATCAGGTCCAAATCCAGATATGATGATTCAAGGAAATTTCAAGATTGCACACTTAAAATTTCTTTGATTAAATGTAATCAATTTTGCACTCTTTCTGGAAACAAGAATTCGACAGTTTATATAAAGCCCTCTAGGTCAGGGAGAAAGTAGAAAGATAGAAAAAGAGAGAGAGAGTGAATAAATCCAACAGACATGCATATTTTGTTCATTAGAGAAGTGATTTATTTGCAAAGTTGAAAAGCAATAAGGCCTTTTTGTAGCCTCAGAAAATATCCCCAAACGTCTTTTACCTCTCATTTAATACCTTGCTTCCCCAAGCTATCTACCGATGATAATGTAACATCACAGACACTCTAATATTCAGTCCATTCTTAGAACCTGGCAAGGACCTCCTGTCCTGAGGCCTGTGCTCTAGAGCCCCTCTGGCCCTCCTCTGACCACATCTATCCTTACAGGATCAAGCTCATTCTAGCATCATGAGCTGGGTACCCAGGACTCTACAGGTCACTGCCCAATGGATGCAAGTTTGCCTCAAGCGTCTGTCTCTGCCAGCTCTTCCTGGGTCCCACCTCCCAAAGGCAGGCAGAGGAGTGGCCAGTGGGTGGCTGTTTGCTCTTAGTATGGATGGAACTTGTGCTTATGCAGCCTGGAGTGTTCACAACATGGAAGTGAGACCCTTAGCAGAGCAGAGAAGGAACCAGGAATGAGAAGGGATGGTAAGGGGGGAACAGCATAAGCATGGAGCCTGGGGGGAATGAGGCAGGCTGCTCCTCCCAAGGAAAGCTGAGAATTCTGATTCTGGCCCTCTAGATCACAATGAAGGTATATTTGTCAAGGCGGGAAGACAAAACATATTGTAATCAATAATAAATTAATGTGTGATTTGTAAACACTTAGATAGTTTGTGGGTCTTGATTTGTACTCTTGCCCCAGGCCCCACAATACTGGGGTAGTTAGTCATAAATATTTTGGTCATGATAAGAAATGTTTTGCATCATAAATTATTAATAGTATATTGGCCTTCTTATTTGTAAATAAATCTCTAGTGGATTTCCTGAATGTAAACCATTACCTTGGCATCCAATCAACTGAATTCCCGAATCCACTCTCCTTGAGAACTGGATCCAATGGACACTCCAAGACAGTGGCACGCATATGCTTTGCCTGAGAGCTAGCTGACATTCTGGGTGACATCAGTATCCTGTCTATAAGGAGATAAGAGAGAAGAATAGAAAAGAGGAATAAACTGAAGAAGAGCTGAAGCCCGATAAAAAGAACTCTCATTTTTATTAATAACCCATGAAAAAGAAAAATGTCAGCCATTACTCAGCCTCATTTTAAAGGTTTAGAATTAATGACACAAAAGCAAAAGTCTGATGCATCAATTTGGAAAAAGCTGTTATCAAGTACCAAGTGTCCCTTAAGTAAAATTATGGAAAATTGGAATAGAAATTCAATATGCTATGCAAATAGAAAATTATGTGGGAGGCATAAAAGGAACGTATTGGAATCTACCTAAGCTCTAAAAATTAGGAATATCCTACTAAAACCATTTCTTTCATACGTACTGGAGACCATTTAAAGTGACTAAAGCTGACAGTGTATGTGGGAACTGTGGTGCCTTTAAGGCCAACTGCAAGGGGGATTGCCCAGGGGCCTGAGGCTGGTGGTATGGAGAGCAGTGGCAACTCCCACCATCAGAGGAGGTAACCTGCACTGTTCTCCTCCCGGGACTCTCCAGACAGAGACTGTTTCAATGGGAATAGTTTATTACAAAAATAGATAATTTTAATACTCTGCAAAGCTGAAAGGAAGCACTTATATTACTTTACATTATAATAAAGTAATATTAATACTAAAGTAATATTAATATTAATTAATACTAAAGCAATATTAATAATATTAATATATTAAATAATATATTTAGATATAATACTTTCCTATTTAAAGGATTTTTATATACTCTGGTATATGCTTGTTACAAGCAGCCCATGAAGTTGGTATTATACATTCATTTTAGTGAAGAAAAAAAGCTGGGCCTATAATTAAATGAACTGTCCAAGATCACACAGAACAGCTGTGAAGATTGGGCCAGAATCAATGAAATAATTCTCAATTCTGTAGTCATAATATTAAGGATCATATTGATGCTACTGATGATGATACTTAACATATTTTGATGGATTGTTATGTGTTAGGCATGTCATCATTTAATGTTGCAAGCCAGTAAGGCAGGAATTGTTACTGTCTTGAGTTCACAGACATGGGGATAGAAGCTGAGTAACTGGGCCAAGTCACAAAGGTGGCAAAGAGTGAAGAAGCAAGAATTGGCCAGTGCTGTCTGCCCTTGCTCTTCATCATTACAGCTCCAGCTGTGGTGCAGACAGGTAAAATCACCAGCTCATCTTTTGTTTCCAACATAATGAAGGGGAAAGCTATGATCATCCTTTTCTATTCTTTCACTTTAGAATTCTTTCATGCTCCTCTTCTTTCATTTCACACACATCAACTTCAAATCCTTTAAAAAATGTTTTTTTAAGTTTTTTTAGTGCGCTTGGGTCAAACACCCACCTTTCCACTTCCCCAAGTAGAATTTTCAACCATCCTTCTTCTAGTGATCTACATTTTCCTCTAGTATATTTTTAAACCCTAAGCAGTTAAACATTGGATCTTTTTAAGAATATATTTTCCTATTCCACTCTATATGCGCCCTTTGAGACGTCAGTGTGGGACAGTCTATCAGTTATTTAACCAAGATGTAGTCTCTCCTTCTTTAATACAAACAGAACATTGGTATTGTGACCAGCTAAAAACTGTATTTCCAAGCACTTTTAAGATAGGAGTGACCATAGGCACAGTTCTGGCTAACGAAATGTGAGCAGAAGACATCTGAGGCTATCTGTGTGAGCTTTGTCTTTCCTCATGAGGATGCTATCCTTCCTCCCTGTCACTCTGTTCTTCTACCATCTGTAATGCTCAGGGAAGGCTAGAGATTGAGCATTTTGGATCCATGAGATGACCAGGTGGATGAGAGTCAGATGCCAAAAAGAGAGAAGCAGAAAGGAAGAAAGCATCTAAAAACTCTAATGACACCAAGAGTCACTGTAACAGTCCTGGATGGCTGATCTCTGGGCTATTTTCTACAAGAACAAAAATAAACCCTTATTTGGATAATCAGCTATGATCTGTTTCATGCATTGAAAAGAATTTTATATGACACAGTGTGTGAATGCTGAGATATCGTGTAACCAGCCACATTGGTACAACAACAAGAGCAAATCTAATAGCAACAAAACCAGAAATAATTATATCAGAAGAGTACACAGTATTTTCCCAGAGGTTTCAGAGGTGTGAGTTTATATCCCAAAAATGATAAATCAAAGCTAATTCTTATGGGCTCTTGGAATAGAGAGACATTTATTGACAAGAGGTATAATCAATAGAGAAAGCAAAGAGAAACTAAATGAAAATACAAGTATAAAAAAGGATATAAAAGTGTACAACCTGTTTATTTTACTCATGCAATTATCTACGCATATTTAACTCTATGCGGCACTAAAGCAAAAATCAATATGCTAAATTCTCTGGGCAGAACTCTATTTAAGGCAAAATTGTAAATTTGGGAAATGCTTTCATTGATGTCCCTTATTTTTTACTACTCCCCTACTGAATTCTAATATCTTCAGCCCCTTCTAAATCCTTATGACTTCTGATGTAATGTCTCATGTGCATCCTTGGTACAACCAAAGACCACCCTCAAAACTCATTTATCCTGTTTTTTTAAACCTTTAGGACAAGGATACACTAAACCATCCTAATATGCTAACTAGAAAATATGCCCTTCTCTTTGTATAAAATACCTTTGAAAACTTAACACATGCTTCTGGTCGGCCTTTAAAGCATGACTAATTACAGGAATTTCAGGTACCATGACACCGATGGACCTTTCACCACCCCTTAAATGACTCTCTGTAGGGAACTGCCTGTTCCTTTTGCAGAACCAGCCCTGTCTCCAGGAAGGAAGCCATCCCAGAGATGATGGTTGGACAAAATAGCAGTCATCACTGGCCCCTGTCCCTTAGGCATATTCTTTCAGGATACCCCAGAGATGCCCTTCTCTGAACTTTTACTACTAAGCTCTGCACGGTTCTCCAGTGGGCACTGTGCAACTCCAAAACTATCTTACTTCAGTTTTATAGCATCTAATCCCAAGCTTAGAAACCCAGCAGTTTCTGTAATTCAATGCACCATTTTCCTTCACTAACTTTTGCATTGTGTTATTACACTTGTTTGTTGAGTCCCTTAGGATATATAGATTAAAATGACTATTAGAGTAACTTTCATTTCTATTTAATTGAAAGTTACTGGTCAGACAAGTGTTCTATGTAATTGTCCACATGGGATGTTAAAAAAAATCCATACTGTATTTTCCCAGACCTAAGCAGATCTGTATGATTTTCTTTAACTTTGATATGCGCTTCTTTTCTGAACAAACCCTGAACTAAATGACCTCACCAGTTTAGTTTAAAGCTCTAACCTGGAAAAGTTTTTGCTCTTGAGATTCTTTTGTGACTCTAATCCTTTCTTTAAAAATTGATTAGTAGATGAGAAATTTGAACTTTCAAGTCTCTAAAATGGATAATTTTTTAAAAAATCAAATAATTCTAATTTCATATAGTTCTTCTTAATAACTTTTTATAACTGTATCTATTTTTATCCATTGTTTCCTCTTGTTCCCCACTTAGAGAATGAAATTCAGCATTTGCTAAAACGAAGTACCCGATGGACAATTACACTTAATGTGTGTATTTTCTCTTTTTCTGTCTCAGTGTATTGAAGTTATAGATTCAGACAGAATCTCTTTGCAAATGTGGACAGCAGACTGCACTCTGTCTTTTCATGCTGTCATATTCCTTTGTTGATATCTCTGTTTTAAGATGAGTTTGCCCCATGCATCACCAATTGTCTTTTGTTTTCACGCTGCAGGGAAGACTGGGCTAATCCATATGTCACTATGAAACTTCAGGCCTCTCTGTTTGACAGGTAGCAAGCCTGACAGCAATCTATTGAAAATGCATTTTAGACAGAAATCTATTGAAAATGCAGTTTAGACTATCATTTTTCCAGTCTAATTTACTCTTAATAAAATGACTTTGAAGACAAGGGGTCCACTCTGTGTTGGTTTGCTTCTTTCAGATAATTGCATTTTGAGAAAGACACCCTGACAGTTTTCACAAATACAAAATGATGAAATTCCCTTGGGAATAAAATGAGATAGCTTCACAATAAATAGCATCTTTTAGCCTAAGTGATCCCAAAGCACTTTGGGAACTGTGGACATTCATATGACTCCCCAGGGGTAGGAAAGCAGCCACACGTTTATCCAAGCCCTAGAGCAAGACATATTCTATTCTGTGCAAGAAAATATATGGCACCCTTCCCCAGTACACACACACCTTTACAAAACAAGGAGTATTTATGTACTGTGTGTATATGCTACAATTGCTGGCAAAATATTACAAAAATGTATACATACAAAATATTATAAAACAAAAGGAACAGCATCAAATTATTTTTTAAAATGGCTTCATTTTAAAAATTCACTTCATGATGCACATTTATTGACAGATCATTTCTTCCCCCTCCAAAGGAAAAGAAAAATAGTAAAAGTTAGTATCTACTGTCTCTTTATCCATATTCTGATACCCTGGCAGTCATTAATCAGATCTCCAAATTTGAAAGAAAAATCCCTATGGAATTTTCCTCACATGAAATTTTGATCAAATTTTGCCAAATGAATGCATAATCACCCAGTAAAAAGTGTTAATTTATAAAGTGGGTGATTTTTTTTTTAAAAAAGCTTTTATATTCTATTAACACAACATATGGAGAAAAACAATGCAAGGGTTGTTTCAGTAGCTCAGCAATCGTGTCAGGGACACAGAATCTGTCCATCTTTCTGTGATGGGTGGTATTTTATAAGCCATTGCAATATTGCTAAAATTTTTAAAACCCTCAAAGTTTCTTAAACTGTATCATCAGCATCGTCAAATGTTAATTATGTTGATTGAACAAAAAACTATCTGTTCTGCAGTTAAATCATAATACAAAGAAAGTATATTTGTTTTAATAACTTAATTGGTCATCCATCTCTTTTTGCTATATCAATGATAATTAAATTTTAAAATGGAAGAAAAATGATAATTACATTTTAAAATTGGAGAAAATAGTTATGTTACTTCTCTGGCTAGGATGCTGGATACATAAATTTGTTTTCACTTATATTAATTATCATTTTGATAAAAGAAAGCTATTGTATTTCTATTCTTGGCGAAATTAAGTAGCGCACAGAGCCTCAGCACTGAGAAAAGGATAGTGAAGCAAACACTGAGTGAAAATGACAGGGTCCCTGGGAATATTCATGTTCGTTATTTTGCAATGTCCGTAATAGCCCTTTAGCCTGATTCTAAAAGGAAAAAAAATAATGACCTTTTCCTAAGAATGGAGCTTGCCCTTCCTCCCTCCCTCCCTCCCCCCTCTCTCTCCCCCCCCCTTTCCCCACCCCACGACCTCTGATAAAAATCCAACACCACCACACATTCTGGGAAGCGTTTTGTTAAAATCACACCTGGGGCTGTGCTTTATATAATCCCATTGTAGTGGAGGTTTGGATTTTTTTCCCCTGAAAATGTAGTGGCTTTAATACTTAGAATATAATGTTTTGGTGCCATCTGGTGTATAAGTGGCGGGTTTGCAGCTTCACTTAAGGATCGAATAAAATGTTTCTGAGAAAGGACTGAAAGAAGAGCCAGGCAGGGGTGGAGACCCTGCAGCCTCGGGGCCACATGTGGCCTTCTGGATCCTTGACTGTGGCTTTTTAATTGAATCCAAATTTTACAGAACAAAACCTTTTATTAAAGGGGGTGTAGCAGAGAAAGAGGAAGCTTTTCTTGCCTTCTTTGGTGTTTCAAAAAGAACAATCTTGCAATCAGAAGACTGCAGGTTCACAAGTCGTAAATAAAACGTGGAGCCAGTCACAAGACATGCTTGGGGCCAGCAGTAAGGAGGTGGAGGAGAGGCGGCAGTCAAGATGGAGAAGGGGGAGGGGAGCGAGTGGTGCTGAAGCCAAACCAGCCAGAGCTCAGGCAAGGACAGAGCAGCAGGATGGGCCTAATGTATCAGAAGGGGTCACACATTGTGGTCTAAGTCCAGGTCACTATCCTAAAGCATCTACGCCAACTGAAGCCTACTCTGGGCAGCGGGGCTGGTTCTGGGATCTGTGGGAGAAAGGGGTCAAATTTGAGGGTCCAAAGGGCATATCCAGTGAATGGATCTGAACAACAGCAATCAGCTGTCAGAGGCTGTGAAGACCAAGTTTTCCCATATGAAAAGAGTTGAGCCAGGAATGAGAAAATTAGAGTCAGGTGTTGGCAGGAACTGAGTTGAAGGGTCAAAGCTGAAGCTCCATTTCCAAAAGTCTTTGGGGATTGAAAGGTACCTCAACTCAAAATTCATGGACTTCCTTGCCTCCATCAACCCAACCCTAAAAAAATAAACAAACTATTTCTAGTTTGTTTTTCAATAATGGCTAACTATCCAGTTTCTAAGTCAGAAACACACAGTCGGCTTGATGGTACTCCCATTTCTCATGTCCCATATCTAATCAATCCCAAAGTCTTGTTGATTTCTTTCCCTTCGTAACTTTTGAATCTGCCTATCTCTCCTCATCATTGCCACCACCTAGTTCAAGCCACTACTCTCTCACCTGGTTGACTGGACAACCTCCTAACTCCTCTACCACCTTCCATTTCTCTCACTTTCAGTCTGGTCTCCATAGTGCAACCAGGGCTGTATTTTCAAAATGGAATCTGATCATAATGCCACCCATGCTTAACATGCTTCTTGCAGGATCCCCTGCTCTTAAGATAAAGACTAAACTCTAACATGTACTGCAAGTCTGTGCATCATCACCCTCTACCTTTCCAGTCTCACTTTGTACGCTGCCCTCTCCTGTGCACTCAGCCTTAACCATTTTGGCTTTCTGCACAGCCCATTCTCCCTACCACAGTACCTTTGCATATGCCGCTTCTGGGACCTCCTCTCTCACTGCTTCATCTAGTTAACTCTTATTCATCTTTCAGAACTTGCTTCTAGCTCACTGATTCTCCTCTCACCTTTTTAAGTCAAAGCCCCTGATCTTAAGTTCTAATAGCCCCAAACTCCTCTTATTCAGGCAAAAAATCACACTTGCAATTGTATTCTTAGAAATTATTTGAATATCTATCTCCCTATTTCCCCTGCCAGAATATAATTTCTATCAGGACAGAGACAGCATATATTTTCATTCATCATTGTCTATCCTTGGGCTAATATAGTCCCTAGATTAATAAATACTTCTTAAACAAAGAAGGAATGGAAGGAGGGAGAAAACAAAAAAGAAGAAAAGGGTAGGAAATTATAAAAATGGTTATTTTGGTAAAAACTAAATTTTTTTAAAAGTTTGACATATACTTAAAAGTTTTCTTAAGCAGACCATGCTGAACCTTCTTTATGATCCAGAGTATATTATGAATACTCCTCTATAATTCTAACAGCTAAGGGTAATAGTAATGGAGTGGTTAGGCATGGCATTGTTCAGGCCAGACAGCCAGAGATCTAGTCACAGTTTCTGTGCTTGCCAGCTGGGAAATCTCAGGAAACTACCTTCACCTCTGTAATGCTCAATTTCCTTATGTATAAAAGGGAAATAATAGGAGTACCCACCTCACAGAGTTGAGAAGAATAAATCAGGAAGCTCAGATGAAGTACTCTGTAAATCCTCAAAGCAATATTATCTTTTACCATCTTCCATAAATGAACTCTGCTGTAACACCCTGTCACCCATGGGTGTCAACTCCAGTCACATTTCTTTTGCCTCTGCTTTCCCAGTCCTTCTTCCTTCTTGCCATCTGGGTGTATCATGGCAAAACCCTCCTGATCTTCAAAGACCTAATTCAAATGCTGCCTCCTCCAGGAAGTCTTCCATGCCTCCTTCATAAAAACCCACATATGGTTCGTTAATGTGTCCTGTGTTGGCCCATTCATACTTCGTGAACTCATATGACACTACATAGGTACACATAAGAAGTACCAAATGGTCAAATTTCTATTTTTAAAAATTTTATTTAAAAAAACACTTAAAATATATCTGTAGTACAAGGTGCCTAATTTGGAACCAGACGAATATGTCTTTTTGTGCAATCTTCTCAACCCTATTACTTCCGACTATCATACTAATGGCACGTATTTAGCACTTGCCACGTGGCAGCATGGAGCTGTTTTAAAACCTACCCTAGGAAACCGTAAGGGGAGGTAAGAGGACAGCAAGCAATAGAGTCTGTGTACTGTCAACCACCAGAAGAAAAAAGAAACAGAAAAGAAAACCCAGAGACTGAGGAGGCTGTGGCCGGCTGGGGGACAGCACATTTCCTGCATCACTAGGAGAGTCCCAGTGGGGGCCTGTGAAGGGCACACAGAAACAGTCAGGAGACCTTAATCACCTGCCAGCCCCTCGAGCACAAAGCCATCCTGCAACACTACCAAACACGTGAGGACTTCTCTTGTACTTTCTTCCCACTGGAGGAAGATCTAGATGAGAGGGAGGAGAATTTCTAACTTTAAATCACTTTTGGAGTTTTTATTGTTATATGAGATCAGACTATTTTCAGAACAGAAGTAGCATTTACAACCCTGAATATCTGCAAAACGTCTTAATATCTAAACAGTACCAGAAAATTCATCAGTCAGCCTATATTTCCAACCAGCAGGAGGGGAAGGACTTCCCTACTGAATACATTTTAAAAGGACAATGGGCAATAAAAATAAAGATGCTTTCTGATTACATTCTTAGTCCTGCTTATTCCAGACATACCAGACATACACATATTATTTACTTTAATTCTCATAATACTATGAGATAGATCCTAGTATCGCTAGGTATTATTTTCATTTTAAAGAGGAGAAACTAATGCATTGAAAGTTTAGATAAATTTGGATTCTAGATATAAATTCAGTGTTTGAGCCCATGTTATACTTAGCTAACTCTGCCATTGGTGCTTCAATATAATATTAACTTCTGCAAGCATATTAAGCATTCTAAGTTTATTCTTTATATTCACAATTTCTTCTCTTCCCTTAAAATGGAATTCTACACAGAAGCTCATTTTATTGACTCAGTGACATTTTTGGCAGCTCCCAGAAAATTCCAGTACCAGGGATTCCTCCTCGCTAGAGCACCATGAAGCCAGTCCTCCCCTTTCTAACCCGTGGAGGGGCTGCTGGAGGCTGCACATAAAGATCTCTATTTCTTTGGAACACGTAAAATTGTCTTCCTTTCTGAACCTTGGAAAATCCCTGTTTAGTCTAAGGAAAAGTGTCTCTTCCTCTAATTCTTTTCCCCTAGGCAGAAAGGAACCAGAGGTTCTTTGTATTAAAAAGTTGCATTTCTAAATTCCCTTAAAAAATTGGAAATCTGGCTTCCCCAGGTTCATATTAACACAGAACAAAAGCTGGGGCAGGAGAGCAGCCACCTTCTTTACCCTGGCCCCGTGCTCTCCAGCTCACCCTCTCATCACTGTATCTGCCAGACCCCTCTAAAGGTTTGGATTTGTGAATCTTGGCTTCAGCTTTTAGAAACAAAAGCCAGGAAGGTGTGCTGTGACTTCTTTAGAAAGTGTCATTGCAAAAGGGATGAAGCAAAATAGGCTACCTGCTGTTCTGGATGACAGGGGGTAAAAAATTTAGGGCAAGAGGGGAGAAAAAACTCTTAAAATCTGATCCACTTGCTAACTTTCCCTAGTAAGGAAAATTTACTTCCCTTCTTGTACACCTGAGTGTGTAGTCGGAAGTGTATACCTGCTCCACTGACAGTTAAAGGCTATGTTCAATATTCTGAATTGTGCAAAGTAAGCCTTCCATAAATATTTACCCAAGAAAATTGTTTTACTATTTCCAAGTAGATTAGTACAAAAATATTTAAGATCAGCATCTGTGCCTAACACACAGACAAGAGTTTGTTATAAAAATTTTAATTGCATCTAAACTCACATGTACTAACAAGTTTGCCAACTCCTATCCTTTGGAATTGCAAAGTATGCAAGTGAGAAAAAACACATTTTTGATGGGTAAATAATTAGTTTTTTGGGCCCTTGAACATTATTAAAAAAGGAGTTGTTAGAAAGCTGTCACTTTATCCTAGAAGTGTCATCTATACAGATCAAATCCACACAAAGTAATGAAGGATTCAGAAGAGTTACCTGGATAAATTCTGTAACCTGGTATTTCCTCTGGGTAACAATGCTCTTGACTTGTTAATAAAAGGTTTATGCTCTTTGAGTAAATTTCCAAAGTAATTGAATACATGTATACCTGACCCAAGAAAGAGTAAATAATAACAATGAAGTGCCTAAAACAAGGAGAGCTTTATAATATGAAGATGTTTGAAAAGACTCATTGCCCTTACAGTTAATGATAGGCTATTTCTCTAATTACTCTCTCTAATGCTGGGTTTTGCTACTACCGTGTTTCCCCAAAAATAAGACCTACCCATAAAATAAGCCCTAG
>VBSM01000272.1:24274789-24296700 GCA_008086735.1 Cheirogaleus medius | reverse complement strand
CTTGAGGAAAAATAAGTATAAGACCCTGTCTTATTTTCGGGGAAACACGGTAGTTTAGCCTAGCTGAGCAACAAACTGCCAGCTTTCCAAACCACTCTCGTTCTTCCATTTTTACTTTTTCCATAGGATTAAATAATTCAATGATTAAATCAGAATGAGGCCTATAAGAACAAATACTGGACCCAGTATATTTTCAGATATCAGTTACTATTTGGAAGCCCAGATCCTTGCAAAGATGCTGTACTGGCTTATCAGCTGGCTTTAGCAAATACAATGATAGGTAATAATAACTGGCATTCATTGATTATCTATAAAGTACTAAACATTTTGCATGTGTTTTAAGTATATCTGATCAATTCTTATAACAACCTATGTTTTATAAAGACAGGATTAAAATACAAAAAGGTGAAAAGACTTGTTCCAAGTCACACAGTAACACAGTAATTGAATTATGAGTTAAAAGCATCTCATGTGCTTTTAACTCATGGTCTAATCTGCAATGTACCCCTAAACTCAAAGCCTCACTGGTACCATTAAAACACTCTAGGGAGGTCTAGAGAAGGGTCATGGCATCAGGATTTTGGATGAATGGATAGGAAGACGCTTTGTTCTCGTACTTATTAGAGAAAAGAAATATAATCTGAAATGCAAGAGCCAGAGGATTTACCACCGAAAGGCATTTTGAGTTAAAGAGGGGAATCCCAACATTCCCCAACATTACCCTGTGGCTGTGGCTGTGTTGTTGAGGGCTGGAAGTGCACATGAGGTGCTTTCATCTAATAATTTTAAAACACTGAATTAGCATTCCCTGAGTACACCTTATAGTATACACAATTCATCTGTCATTTTATCTTAACTCAGACATGAGAATTAGAGGCCTTTCTGGGGAAAAAATAAATAAAATAAAAGGAGGTCTACATTTTCCTATCAAAATTTTGAAAAATATCAGTTGCAAAATATCTCCCAGGAAAGAGTGATTTAGAGTCATGTATGTGTGGGGACTGACAAGAAAAAATGTCTCAGTTGAGATTCAAATGCAAGCACTGAAGTATTTCAAAGTTTAGGAGTAGTCCCTGGAGTAGGTATATAAGTTGTCCTTCCACTTGTAAATCTACATTTGATGTTCATGAATTGAGGACATTCAAAGGAAAAGGAGGCTGGAGAAACATGGAAAACCTTTTTTGAACTAGACAAACAATTGTTTCTCCCCAGACCAAAAAAAAATAGTAGAAGAGAATTTATCAAAATAGGCATCTCTAACCACCTGTATCAGGTCAGCTGGGAGTGTTTATTAAAACTGCAGCCATCTAAGCTTCATCCTTAATGTTCTGCAGCTGAATCTCTGGGGGAAGCGACCATGAAGCTAGGCTCTAAACCAGAACCTCCTAAGTGATTCTGATGCATATTAAATTCTGAACATCTCTGGAATAGAGAATATTTAGAATTTTTGTTGACTAGAATGGGTTATCTCAAATGATATTCTAACAGATGGCAAAAATTACTGTCAGTGATAACTCATGGTCAAATCAATTTTTAAAATACACATGTAAAAAATACTGAACAGCTATTAGTCATTATGAACATGGCAATTTCTCTATAAGGAATAGTGTGCAACATAAGAGAACACAAGGAAAGCTCATGAGCAATCATGTGTAGGTAGATGTAAGGAGGGGCCCTATTTATTGATGTCAGGCACTATCTGCTAACTAACCATTGTATTGCATCCATCTGTTTATGGTCCATTATGCATCTGAACCAGCCTCAATCCGAGCTCCTTAGTCAATTCTTCTCAACCATCCAAGACCCAAAATAATAGCCAGTATTTGTCGAGCAATTCTCTTATAGCAAACACCATGCTTCATACACATGAGCTCCCATAATTTCTACAACAACCCTCTGAGGTAGATTTGAGCACTATTCCCATTTTACAGACAAAGAAACAAGGAATTAGAAAAGCTAAATCACTTGTATATGGTCACACAGTCTAAGGAATTATACACCCTGGACTCAAATCTGGTTCTGCTATATTCTTATCTAAAGATGAATTTCCTCCTAAAAATAATTTCTCTCTCCTCTATACCCCATTTCACATTCTAAGTCTTCTATCACTGCTGAAATTTCACCATACAGAATTCTTTGTTGGGAGGAAGGAGAGATTGCTAATCAGAACATTAGAATTCTCCTTTTACATTAAAATACTGATAGGCAGGGGATGCTAGATATCAGTCCTTCAAACCTTACTAAGAGCCATCAGTGAGTGCTGTGAAATTTGCAGAACTAGATGAGAGGAAAGAGCCCCTACGGGGCAGAAGTGTGGTTGGGTCGCACTGACATGCTCACATGGGCAGGGCTGGAATGGGTGGCAGAGTAAAGCCCTCTTAATCCTGAGGGAAATTTGAGGGTCCTGAGTGCTTGAGGTCCAGGGAAATGGGGCTGCCCAGAGGTGAGCATGTTGATCTGTAAATGTGCACCCTGTAATTCACCTAAAGTTGGTCCTGGTTGCATTAATGTTCTACTTTCAAGCATGTAGTCAAAAGACTTAGGCCTGAGGCCCAGCTCTGCCATATTCCAGGTGGGTTAAAGTTGGCCCATATCTATCTCTGTAGTTGGAACTCTTGCCCAGTAGTCAAGCTTCTTAAGGTCTGAGGCCATTTTCAACAGTCTTCTGAGAGCACATGGCCCTATAATGTGTAAAACGTCATTGGAGTAAACTGGCAACATCTTAAGCCTGGCTCATAAAAGGAAACTTGCATAAAAAGATTGTATCTATTAGAACCCACTAATTCTTTCAATATTATCTCATATAGCTGCCCAATCGTATCTCTCCTGTACTCTGTCAGTTGCTGTATCCTATAGCATAAAATAAACACCAGTAGGAGAGGCTTCTGATACTTGCCTTTTCATAGCGTTCTGAACTCCACAGTACATAACATTATCAAAAACTAAACAAAGCAAACCATTGCCTACAAGTAGTTCTAGATTTTTTCAAGTTACTTAATTTTTATCTAAGGTACAGAAAACTTGGTTCCTTGCAAGGGCCACAAAACAGTACAGCTAAGGAAAATACACAATTTAGTAGTGGTAGTATTCTAAAGAATTAGCAAAGAACATAGAAAAGCTCAAGTTTTAGGGTCAGATGGCCTAGGTCGAGCCCTGTTTCGCCATTTACTAGATGTATGACCTTGAGTAAATTAATATTTCTAAGCCTCAGTTTCCACATCTGAGTTTAATGTACCCATCACTTAGCAAGTGATGATTAAATATGCTCATGTACATTCAATGTTTGTTATAAAGCCTACCACAGAGTAAGGACTCAGTAAATGGTGACTATTATTATTAAAAAATATAAGTCAAAGGACAAACAGCTATATTTCTTTCTCCTGTCCCTCCCAGAGTTAAATACCTATAACCACTTATCAGAAAGAATTATTGAATAGTCATAAGACTCTAATTTATCTACAGTATCTTTTTATGAGACCTTCAGTAATAAAATAATTCATTTCAAATAAATGAGAGAATAGGAAGAAAATTATCCTAGCAAACTCACCTAATCTTTCTCCATTTCTTCATCCATAAAAGGAGTGAGAATACCCATTAGTGTTGTATAGATAAAATCAGTTCATATATGTAAAAATACTTCATAAATTATATGATACAGTATAAGTTTAAGATATTTTTATTTCTTATTTGGGATAGAAGTGATTGAAGATATAGAAAGAAATTTTAAATATGAAAAGAAAGAACACTCAATAGCTGCCTCATCAAAAAGCGTCATTTCTATCTAATTTTATCCTTAATACTGAAGGTCAATCTATACCACCTTTTAAAAAAATTTATCAATGATAGTGATAAATTATGAGATTAAAAATATATTAACCATTATCATTTCAGTGTCTCATATCTTTATAATACGGTTTCCCAGTTAAGTTTTATGAAAACAAAATCACCTAAACTACCAAAGAAGCTTGCCTACCAGCCCCTAGCTTGCCTACCATCATTCTAGAATTTAAATTCTAAATGCATTTAGCATGTATAATTTGCCCAGCATTCATCCTCCAAAAGAGACAATGGCACCTGAAGTATATTCTAGAATTAATATTTTAAAATAACATGAACTTTTGCTTAGTGTTTTATACTGGATGGAGACATTTTCATGCAAGAGGCATTTCACAGCACCAACTTGAAATTTTATCTATTTAATTAGGGTTTGCATATGTAGTGAAACCTGGCAAAGTGAACATATCTATAGAAAATGAATTTTTATCCTGTGTTCTTACAAAATGTATGTGTGTGTGTGTGTGTGTGTGTGTGTGTGTGTGTATTCTTAAACCTCCTTCCAGAAGAGCTATTTTTGGGTTTATGTAGAATTTAGATGGTTTCCCTGAGTAAGTCTCTGGTAGGACTCACTTTGCCAAGCTGATACTATTATGGCCTGTGTTTAAGACTTGAAAGTTTAGGTATCATAGTTTACTTATTGAAGTGGGTAAAATATTTTTAAACTCTCTTTCTTTACAAAGAGAATAGTTTCCCTTGGACAGAAAGAGTATTATAAGCATAAAAATTGGAAAGTATAATAGCACAGTGGTTAAAAGATCAAGCTCTAAGATCATACTGCCTAGGTCTGAAGCATGCTCTGCGTTTGGTAGCTGTGTGACTTTAGCCAAGTTTCTTCACTACTCTGTGTCTCTGCTCTCTTATCTTTAAACTTTTGTTGCCTATACACAAAAACTTTTATTGAATGCTTCAGTTTAATCTTTAAATTGAGTGATTAAAGGTAAGGAATACCAAGGGCAGTAATGAGACCCAGTAGAAGAATTTATATAGGTAGATGAACTCTTTGTGCAACCAATGTGACATGATATTTTTCCTCTCCAGTAAGAAAGGCAACAGCTTATTCTACTTTGCTAAATGTAGGCTTTTCAGCTAGTATTTAACTTTAGTCCTAGAATAATTTCTTTTAAGAGTAAAGACAAAGTTAATACCCACTGGTGTCAAACAATTCAACAAGAAGAAACAAATAACCCCATTAAAAAGTGGGCAAGGGGCATGAACAGTTTTCAAAAGAAGACATACAAATGGCCAACATACATATGAAAAAATGCTCAGCATCACTAATCATCAGAAAAATGCAAATTAAAACCACAATGAGATGCCATCTTACTCCTGTCAGAATGGCCATTATTTAAAAAAAAAAAAAACAATAGATTTTGGCGAGGATGTGGAGACAAGGGAATGCTTATACACTGTTGGTGGGAATGCAAATTAGTGCAACCTCCGTTGAAAACAGTATAGAGATTTCTCAAAGAACTAAAAATACATGTACTATTTGATTTAGCAATCCAACTATTAGGCATTTACCTAAAGGAAAAGAAATCATTATATCAAAAAGATACCTGCACTCGGATGTTTATTGCAGCACTAATCACAATAGCAAAGATATGGAATCAAACTAAATGTCCATCAACCAATGATTGGATATAAATAATGTGGTGTATATATGCACCATGGAATGCTACTCAGCCATAAAAAAGAACAAAATCATGTCTTTAGTAGCAATTTGGATAACACTGGAGGCCATTTTCCTAATTGAAGTAACTCAGAAACAGAAAATCAAATACATGTTCTCATTTATGAGTGGAAGCAAAACAATGGGTACACATGAACATACTGAGTGGAATAACAGACACTGGAGATTCCAAAAGGTGGGAGGGTAGGAAGAAGATGAGGTGAAAAATTACCAATTGGGTACAATGTACACTATTTGGGTGATGGGTAATACTAAAAGCCCAGGCTTCACAACTATGCAACATATCCATGTAACAAAACTGCACTCATACTCCCTAAATCTATAAAAATTTAAAAAAAAACCTAGTGCTAGTGATGGCACATTTAGTTTATCATTGCATTTATATACATAGTGGTTATTGTTACAGTGAGTTTCCAGAAGTACATTTGAGGTTATAGCTACTTCATTTCTCCATAGTCTTATTTTCTTCTTCATCTTTTTGCATCCTTTAATAAAGGATGTAAGTCAAAATGGTTTAAATTGTTGATATTCCTTCTCAAACATCCTTTATAAAGGAATAAAGTTCTTTTCTTCTCATTGACTTAAAAAACATCTATACTCAATGAAATGTAAGCACCTATATATTGCCTTCTGTGTGCCCTGCACTATCTGGAAATTATGTTACATTTCCCAAGTAAGCCTTCCTTTAAGGTGGTAACAGTCTAATCCAGAAGTGGGCTTACTCTTGGCCAGGGGCCAAATTTGGCTCACTGCCTGTTTTTGTATAGCCTGTAGTCTAAGAATGATCTTTATTAAATTGTTAGAAAAAAAATCAAAAGAAGAATAATATTTATGACATAAAAATTATATAAAATTCATATTTTAGAATCCATAAATAAAATATTATTGGAACACAGCCATGCTCATTTCTATATTTATTGTCTATTATCTAAGGCTGCTTTTGTACAAGAGCAGAGAGGAGTAGCAGAAATCATATGGCCCACAAAGCCTAAAATAAGAAAATGCTACTGACCCTCCATGTAGCCTAAATATACCTCAGAAAGAATGGAAGATTGGCATTCTAACAAGGTCATATCCAAAGTTCTATGAGGACAAGAATATACTGGTATTTATCTGATAACTGTAGAATACTCTTCCACTTCAAGACAAGATAGAAGACAAAGACCAGTACTTTGCCAACTAACAAACTCCTCTTAAAGATTTCTCATTATAAGCATTTTCCCAAGCTGTTTTGTAGGGCTTGGGAAAAGCCCTGTTTTGTAGCCTCCATTTATGCTAAATGGAAGCTTATTTTGGTTACTCTGTCCTAAATCTTACATAGACAGCAAAACACCAAGTCCACTCACATCCCAGGCAGTTGGTGTGTTAATGTCTGCAATGCTCACATGTCTTCTGGGAAGGTGGTGTAGGAAATTCCTCCTGCAGGAGAACTTCCATGTTGGGTACTGGTTAACATCTATTGACTCACCTTCTGCTCTATTCCAAGCATTGCTCTCAGTTCTGAGGATACGGGGATGAGCAGAAAAGCAAAGTCTCTGTTCTCATGGGTCATAAAACACAATGAACAAGGCTGGGAGTGGTGGCCTATAATTCCAGCACTTTGGGTGGTCATGGCAGGAGGATGGCTTGAGGACAGGAGTTTGAGACCTGCCTGGGCAACATAGTGAGACCCTGTCTCTACAAAAAGTTAAAAAAAAAAAAAAGAAATAAAAAACACAATGAAAGAAACCAACAATAAACAAATGAATACATGAGGAAATGTTGAAAAGTGTTATCAAAGCACAATGTATAAAATACTGTAAGATTCCACTTATTTGCGATACCTAGAACAGTCAAATTCT
Source organism: Cheirogaleus medius (assembly GCA_008086735.1). Classification (NCBI taxonomy): domain Eukaryota; kingdom Metazoa; phylum Chordata; class Mammalia; order Primates; family Cheirogaleidae; genus Cheirogaleus; species Cheirogaleus medius. The sequence goes on along the minus strand of VBSM01000272.1, from coordinate 24,289,332 downwards.
TAGACACAGAAAGAGAATGATGGTTGCCAAAGATTCAGGGAAGAAAAGACTTGTTTAATGTCATGGAGTTTCAGTTTCGCAAGACAAAAATAGTACTGGGGAGACATAGTGGTGATGGTTGTGCAATGATATAAATTACTTAATACTATTGAACAGTACACTTAAAAACAGTAAAGATGCGCCGGGCATGGTGGCTAACGCTTGTAATCCTAGCAATCTGGGAGGCCGAGGCGGGAGGATCACTCAAGGTCAGGAGTTTGAAACCAGCCTGAGCAAGAGCAAAACCCCGTCTCTACTAAAAAATAGAAAGAAATTAGCCTGACAACTAAAAATATATAGAAAAAATTAGCCAGGTATGGTGGCACATGCCTGTAGTCCCAGCTACTCAGGAGGCTGAGGCAGGATTGTTTGAGCCCAGGAGTTTGAGGTTGCTGTGAGCTAGGCTGATGCCACGGCACTCTAGTCCGGGCAACAGAGTGAGACTCTGTCTCAGAAAAAACAAAAAACAAAAAAACCCAACAGTTAAGATGGTAACTTTGGTATTATGTGTATTTTACCACAATAAAAAAAATTGGAAAAAATTCTAGGGATATAGAGATGGTCCTAAAAACAATCTCTCATAAAGGGAGGAGGAAAAAAGACAGATCACTTATTGAAACAAAGAAAGAAAGAAAAGAAGAGGGGAGGGGAGAGGAGGGGAGGGGAGGGAAGGGAAGGGAAAGGAAAGGAAAGGAAAGGAAAGGAAATGAAAGGAAAGGAAAGGAAAGGAAAGGAAGCATTCAATTTCTTACCAGGAACATTGGGTGCTAAAAAACAATGAAGATGTCAGGCGGTGGCTTATGCCTATAATCCTAGCACTCTGGGAGGGCGAGGTGGAAGGATCCCTTGAGGTCAGGAGTTTGAGACCAGCCTGAGAAAGAGTGAGATCCCATCTTTACTAAAAATAGAAAAAATTAGCTGGGCGTGGTCATATGTACCTGTAGTCCCAGCTACTAGGGAGGCTGAGGCAGGAAGATTGCTTGAGCCCAGGAGTTTGAGATTGCTGTGAGCTAGGCTGATGCCATGGCACTACAGCCTAGGCGACAGAATGAGACTTTGTCACAAAAATAAAACAAAATACAGTGAAGAAAAATATATTCAAAATTCCATGCTAAAATTATTTTCAGTTTAGATTTCTACATCCAGGCAAATTATTAACTCTCTACTGAGGTAGCATAAAGTTCTTTTCAGACAAAAAAGAGAACACACACACACATGCATGCATACACGTACATAAGGTATAATGATGGCTGGCTAAGTTGTTGCTATTTATGTTAGTGCATTTGCAGTTTTTAAAAATATTTTGAATAAGTAATTCATTTACATGATTCTAAAATCAGAATTTCTAAAGCGATATACAGTAAAACTCCCCCTCTTATGTTAACCTCCATGTGTGTTCTTAGTTTGTTCCCACTGTACCTTCCCAGAAGTAACCGCTATTGTTGGATTCTCAGGCATACCTCCAGAGTGTTTCTATGCATACGCAAGTAAATTTGAATATAGTTTTCTTCTTCCTCTTCCCTTCCTTCAAATGGTTGGTTTAAATAGGGTGAGTGTACGCACAAGTAAAAGGAAGATTGAGCCATGTGAAGATCTGGCAGAAGAACACTCCAGACAGGAAAGAATGAGACCAGAGGCTCCAAGGCAGGAACTGATAGTGTGAGTTTAAGGACCAGAAGGAAGATCAAACTGCTCAGTGTAGAGTGAATAAGGGAAGGTGTGGCAGGAGAAAACGTAGAAAGGGAGAAAAAGGCCAGTGACTCACTCTGGAATAGTAGTTGATAGATGTCCAACCCCATCTTCATCGAGAAACTGCCTGCCACGGTAACCATTTCTGCCTCTACCCCATAAGGACCATTATGGTAGTTTGCTCTCAAAAAAGGCATCCCATTTACCACCACTTGTTCCAGGAATCAGTCAGCTACAGAAAACCCACACTCTTAACGCTGAACACTCCTTCCATTTTTGTAGTGGTTCCAGACTGCTCATTTGCCCCCTGGAAACCAACCGAGGAATGCCTGAAGACCAAATAGAAAGTCACCTCTGCTTCCAAAGTCTCACCTTAATAGAATGCCTCCCAATCAGAGACTGTGTTTTCTTTTTTTACTCTGGAAAACATATTCTCCTTTCTGCCACCTTAGAATTCCTGCTGAAAAGTGATGACAAATGAGTTCCCTTGATCTGTTTATGAGTAAACAATTTTTGCTAATTTTGTCTCTGACACAGTTTTGTCTTTGACATTATAAAACAGTTACACTTTTGGCCTAAGAATGGAGCCCCACCCTACCCTAGCTCATGAGATAGAGAGGGAAGAAGAAAGGGAGAAATCAACAAAAGCTATTTTATTTTATTTTATGTGTTCTCTATGCTTCCTAAACTCCATCTCCAAATACTATTTCCAAGTATTTATTTTATTTTAGCTCCAAAATTGGCATTCAGAGGAGGTTTTATTCTCAGACTAAAGACCTCTATTTTGTCCAATTTATGCATAGAAATAAACTAATGAAACTTTCCAATGCTTTATTTAAATAGTACTTGGATGTAGTTTCCAAAAAGCAATATTATGACTCAGCATGCATATTTAGAGAAATTTTGATGATTTCTTTTAAAATTCTAATTACAGTTTAAATAACCTAATTGCTATTCAAAATCAGACACATTATTTGCCCAATTCAATATACTTTTCAAAAATATTGCCAAGGATTAAAATAAATTATAATGTATAGTGCATAATTTCACCTTAATTATGTATTTCTATGATTGGTTTCCAAATTCAGTATTTCTGTTATCTTTCTAAATCATCTTCCTCTTCCACAGTATTTCTTGCTTTATAAAGGGGTAATGCTAAAAAGATGAGACTCTTAAAATTTTTAAATGCTTTTATTATGAAAGTAATACATACTTACAAAGATGTAAAACAATATGTAAGCAGTAAAGTAGATGAAATTTTTTCCTGTCCCCACCAATTTTACTCTCATAAAGCAATCAAGATACCATAATGTAGGTATATACACATGCACATGTGTATGTATGTTTTTAAAAAGTTAGGAGTGCAGCTTTGCAAGGAGTTTAGCAAACTGCAAAAGTAAAGGATACACATAATCCACATAAAATTTCCCTCACTTCTGACACCAAATTTGTGGGAATCCCAAAACTATTCTCAGATTCAATAATTCTCTAGAACAGCAATCCCCAACCTTTTTGGTACCAAGAACCAGTTTCATGGAAAAAAATTTTTCTAAGGACTGGAGCTGGGGATATTGTTTCAGGATGATTCAAGTGCATTACATTTATTGTGCAGTCAAACTTCTCTGCTAATGACAATCTGTATTTGCAGCTGCTCCCCAGTGCTAGCCTCACCATCTCAGCTCCACCTCAGATCATCAGGCGTTAGTTTCTCATAAAGAGGACACAACCTATATTCCTCTCATGCGCAGTTTACATTAGGGTTTGTTCTCCTATGAGAATCTAATGCTGCCATTGAACTGACTGGAGGCGGAGCTCAGGCAGTGACACTTGATCATCTCCTGCTGTGCAGCCCGGTTCCTAACAGGCTACGAACTGGTACTGATCCACAGCCCAGGGGTTGGGGTACCGCACCTCTAGAAGGACTCACAGAACTCACTGGAATCTGCTATACTCATGATTATGGTTTATTGTTGAAAAAATACAGTTTAAAATCAGCCAAGGGACAAAACACATAGGATGGAGTCCAGGGAAGCATCAAACATGGAACTTCAATTGTCCTCTACCCACAGATTCAGGATGCATTACTTTCCCGGCATTGATGTGCGACAAAACACATGGAATGTTGCCAACCAGGGAAATTCACTCGAGCCTCACTGTTCAGAGATTTTATTGGAGCTCTATTACAAGCCATGATTGATAGATTCATTGCCCTTGTGATTCATCTCAGTCTCTAGGTTGTCTGACACAGCATGACCCAAAGCCCCCACTCTAAATATTAATATATACATTGCTGGATTTTCTGTTATGGTCAGCTGCGACCATATATCACATTATTAGACTATCTGGTGAACCAATACCCAGACAAAGAATTTCCTATCAGGCCTGACATTAGAGATTACTTCCCAGAAGCCAAGGTCAAAGGCCAGACCTCTTTTGGGGCAAAGTTAACTTCTTTACTACACAGGCTTCCAGGTGAAGAAACGATTAGAGGAGTATAATCATCCATACTGATTATCTGCAACTGATTTCAGACATTATTCCATAATGTTTCTCAGAGGAGGGAAGCAGTAACTGTCTTCTTGCCACCATACCAACTATCAGGGGGTGGCGGGGGAGAACAGATACTACTCATTTTATTCTTTTGCTGTTTGTCACCATAGGTCTCTATTTCACTTGGTTCCTTTTCTCTCCTGTTCTGCCTCCTCCTATTCACTGCTGTTAGATTTGGTTATTAAAATGTCATTCTGAGTTAGGAATCGCCTATACAAATGCCCACAGAGGTGTGTAAAGGAGTGAAGCTCCCTTTTGACCTTGTTTCAATATTGATATACTTTATTTGCATATTAAAATAAAAGAATATCTTTTTGTCCAGAAAGAAAATATGCTACCTTCCTTCTCCACTGACCCCCTTTTTTTCCTGAAATGTGTGGACCTCTCACTGAAGCATTTATTTTCCCACTTTTGATGGAACATACAGAGAAACAGTTCTCTGCTAGAGTACAGTCAACAATTTGGGCAGTGAAAGTTGGCCCTGACTCCTAGTCTCAAAGTCAAGTAAACAATATAAAGTGCTAGTAGTGGTACCTTAAAGTATATCTTCTCATCTAAGATAGTAGTAGCTACTAAGCTCTAGCTGATGGTTTTATGGTGAGAATGAGAAAGCAGTTTTCCAAGAAAAGTATAAAATCTTAAATCATTCTATTCATTCATTTATTCAGGTGAAATTCACATAGCATAAAATGAATCATTTTAAAGTGAACAATTCAGTAGCATTTAGTATTAATATATTCACAGTGTTGTGCAACCACCACTTCTTTCTAATTCTAACACATTTCCATCACTCCAAAATAAAACCCTGTACTCATTAAGCAGTTACCTCCTGTTCCCCCCTCTGGCAACCACCCTGGAAACCACAAGTCTGCTTTCTATTTCTATAGATTTACCTATTCTGGATATTTTGTTGAAATGGAATCATACAATATGGGACCTTTTGTCTGGCTTTTGAAATCACTGAATTTTAAATATGATCACAATGCTAAAAAAAATTAACAACACTGGGTTAAATAAACAGACAAGTTTGAGGTGGCTATGGCACACATGCTGGTAGTTAATAGTCTCTACCTTGATGCAAAGAGTTGTAGAAAAGGCCACAGCTAAAAGTTTAATTGAAAGGAAAGGGCCTGGCAAAGATGCGCTCTAGGAGATAAAGGAGTTGAGATAGGTCACCATTGATTCATAAATCCAGGCAAGGACGCAGAATCCTGTAAAGAGAACACCTTAAAATCATAGTTTTAGAAGGGCAAGCCAAGTCCAATATTCTAGAAAGTCCTAGGGAATAGAGAATAGAGAAAAATATTCTGATGTGAGCAATCAAGTAAGTTCCAAATTCGAAAAGCATGGAGGAAAAAAGGAAAGTTGTTGAATAAAATAGAAATGTTAAGGATGACACCAACCGGAGCTCAACTTGAAGCAGTGTTGCTTTAATACTTCACTTTTTAGTCACAGTTTCTCCATCAGAAAAATGAGTATAGCTGCCCATTGTGCTGGATTGTTATTACAATTATAGGTATTGTTTATACAATACCCTGTACAAAGAGAAAAGTCACTAAGTAGGAATTATTATAATGAAACCAGTATCAAGAAACAGAGTTTAAACCAGTAAACTTAGGATACACATTGGCCTCCTGGACAGCGTTTCTGTTCCCTGCTGGGTGAAGGTGGAATGTCATGCACAGGTAAGGCAGATAGATCCTCAAAGGGTTTAGTCGATCCTGATTATGAAGATAGAGATGTACCTTGCAAAAGTATGTGAAGCAGCATTGCCACTAGCTTGGGAGGAATGGCTATCAACCTTTAAATTAAACCTAAAATATTAATAATTGACTCATTGAAAAGGATGACAGATGGACAGTGAAACCTCCATAATCCTTTTTAGTTGTGGAAATGGCAGTTAGTGGCGGGATTAAGGCTGCCAATGTCACATTGCCAACTGGACAGATCTCAAATTTAGAAGGACAACTTCTGTATCAGACTAAGTAGGTCAGATTTTTGTGCAATTTCCATAAAGTCCTCTCTGCCAAGCAGAGGCTAAAGATTCAGGGGCATTTGTTATTTTGACAATGCTTAAATTTAATTTTTTAAATATTTTTGGTAATTATCTCAACTTTTAAGAGTAATAGAAAACCAAGTCAACACATACATGATACAAACAATATTTTAGTCTATTTAAGCCCAATTATGCATCATTAAAAAAGACATTTAAAGGTATGAGAATAAGTCCTAACTTTTACATAATCTTAAATAATGTCCATATTTTTGAAATTTCATGAGCTCTGCATAATGTGAAAATGAAGGGTAAGACCATCTTTAACTCCTTAAAACTCTACTTTCTAAATAGCTTTGTGTATATTAAGGATAAAAGTCTAACATCCTTTCCAGAAATTAAGTGTCTCTCTAAGTAATTGACTTGAGTTAGTCAAGGAGAAAAAGGTCTTATTTTTAAAACTGGATATATTAAAGTAAAGATAATTAATTTTGAAACTGTCATTTGTCTCTTAAAAAATGAAATGAAGGAGTTTGCCATGTGAAGTCCTTTCCCTGGGTTTTTGACTTGGGTGGAAGTAGATATGACATCACCAAGAAGAATGTGAAGCCTATGGGACAGATTGGGACCTAATAATTTAAGGAAACAGAACATGAGGGATGAGTCTGGTTCTGTTAGACTCTGAGCCTCAGAAAGTTAATAAGGATGCTGATTTGGGCAGGGGTAGGAACAAAAATTGTGGAGAGGGAGGCCCTAGTTTCAGATTGATTGACTGATTGCTTGATTAGGATAGTTTTTGACACAAGAGCAGGGAGCAGGAATCATTTAAACCAGTGTTTTCAAAAATATTTGCACTTACTACTGCTGGTAAACAGATAAAGTTAGGTCAAATACACATTATATATTAATATTTTTACCACATGGTCTATGATAAGTGATACTTATTTTCCATTTACATTGGAGATATATAGTTTTCTTTTTATGTGTATTTGGTTAAATTTTAAAAAGTGTTTAATTCAAAAAACAATTAACAGTATAGTTGCATGTAACACGCTAAAAATTATGAAGGTTGTATATGAATGACTGGCTTGTAGAACATTAATTTCAACTAAAAAAGCAGTTTAAATTACTTAAACACATCTAATCCTTAGGGGCACTTGGCATGCGGGTTGACATTCGAAGACTCTCTAGTAAAAACCTATTAGAACAACTGGATTTATGAGGGTCTGAATTTTAATTTTTATTAATATCTTAGTGTTTTCTTAATTTTAAGTTCTATAAGTATAGCCTATCAGATAATAAATGGGAAAAGATATAATTTCACCAATATCCAGGATAAAGATGAATAATGCAGAGAATCAGAAAAGATCGGTCCAATTGTTTCAAAGTAAAAAGTTTCAAAGAACTTTGGAACTTTGAGTATTAGGTAGAAAGGGTTAGAAAAAGTCCCTTACCAAGTAAAATACAGACAATTTGGTACTTACTAGGCATATCTATACTTATGAACTAAGAATTGTACCTAGAATAATGCAAAATTTGTTTTCATTTAATTTGAATTAATTATATTAATCTTAGCTCAAAAATGAATTCACTTTATAGTTTGAAACACAAATAATATAATAGAATTTTTTTTTTTTAAGATATGGGGTCTCACTCTGTCACTCAGGCTGAAATGCAGTGGCACAAGTTTGTTCAATGTAGCCTGGAACAATCCTTCTACATCAGCCTCCCAAGTAGCTGGGACTAGGGGCATGCACCACAGCACCTGACTAATGTTTTTTTTTTTTTTTACTTTTTGTAGAGACAGGGTCTTGCTGTGTTGCACAGGATGGTCTCAAACACGCCTCAGCCTCCCAAAGTGCTGGGATTATAGGGGTGAGCCACTGCGCCCAGCCAGAATTTTTAAAACCTTGTTGAAGTCATGGGCATAAAGGAAAGATAACATGAATATAGTGGTATACAGGATGTAGACTGTGTGGGCCATACTGGAGGTAGACTGCAAAGTTGGGTCTATGCTTCCTGACAGCCAAAACAAATACGGACACATAATTAGTTACAACAAGATAGATAAATCATGGTCCTTGAGTCAAATCCAATCTGCCACCTGGTTTGTAAACAAAGTTTCATTGGAACACAGTGATGTTCATTCATTTCTATATTGTCTATGGCTACTTCTCCATTACAATGGCAGAATGGAATATTACAAAAGGGACTCTATGGCCTACAAAGCTGAAAATATTCACCATCTGATCTTTATAGAAAAAGTTTACCAACTCTTGAGTTACAACATTACAGTATCAAAGATTTTTAAAAATTCACTGATTCAGAAGAAAAACATAACATTTAAAAAATGGTTAAAAGCCATTGATATTGATTAAAATATTAAATATTTATAAATATTGATATATCTTTGCCATTAAATGTGTATTTCATATTTCCATACTAATGGATTAATGGAGCAAGGTTACATTGTAAACTTTAGTTTGCCAGAGCTTACCTCTTATATAAATAAAATGTTATATATTCCATACCTCCCTAAAATATTAGCGTAAAAAAGGACTGCTTCTATAGGCCCAGATGTAAAACAAATTGATTATCTAGCAGCTATCACTTCCACAAGATTTTTAGGCACAGTCTTCTACCTTTTAATGTGCATCACATTAATCATTAATTTCAGAAGAAAAGCAATCTCTCAATAAAGGATACTTCCTTCTGTTCAGTGTTTAGTAAAGATCAACGGAAACTGTCACATAATGGATTTAGGGCAATACACCGAAAGAAATGGATGAGAATGTCAATAAAGTTTCTTTAAAAATCTTTCTATCTACTTGTACCTCAGAGAAGGCAGGAAAAGAAGTACAGGGAGGCAGTCCTAGCTGTGAACATGTGATGAATATCCATTCTTAGCTTTGACCCCTAGAACCTAAATTTGAAGCCCACTTTTCTACCTGCCATCCTGCTTATTTAAGAGTGGACCTGGAAAACGTTGGATAATCAAGTTCTCTCTCCTGGGAATTGGGAAGAGACGTGGGATGCTGGCACTGAGGCACGTCAATGGCAGCACCTAGAGAAAGGTGCCTCGAGCTCTACTGCTGAGTGAGACACCCGGAGATGCCTCGCTGATGCCTGGGTGTCCTGACCCTCCTTGGAGCTTGTGAAGTTCTCCATAGTTCCTAATTTCTCTTATCTGTATCAAAAGGAGCATTAATTAATTTATTCATATAATATCTTTTGAAATACTTACGGGTGGCTATCCTATCCTTTCAAATTTCCCTTTTTTTCATGAAATATGCCTACTTTATTCAATCTCTCCTCAAAATAATGTTATTGGGGAAGAAAAATCCCAATAATATAGATAAATCATTTTTTAAAAAAATAGAGTTTAATCCCAAGCCCAGACCCTCACATCCTTAAAATCTTGTACCCAGAGCTGAACACAATGCTTCAGGCATGGTTCAATTAGTAACAGAATAGGACAGTATTATTACTACCATCTCCCTTATTCTGAACACTATACTTCTAATGCAGTCACAGGTCATATTCAGTTGGGTTTTTTTTTTTTTTTAGACACATCATACTACTGACCTTACATTTAACTAAATCAATCATGTTTTGAGACCCAGGTATGTAAGTTTATCTTTATTCCTAGCATATTTGATTTTATTAATGTTTTCAGTTTGTCAAGATACCTTTAGGCTAATAATCCCAGCCTGAGCAAGAGTGAGACCCCATCTCTACTAAAAAATAGAAAAATTACCCAGGTGTATGGTGCCTGTAGTCTGAGCTACTTGGGAGTCTGAGGCAGGAGGATCCCTTCAACATACGAATTTGAGGTTGCAGTGTGCTATGACAACACCACTGAACTCTACTTGGGGCAACAGAGCGAGACTCTGTCTCAAAAGTGATAATAATAATAATAAATAATTATACAGCCCCTGTGTGCTAGAAAACATGTTAACAATTTCACAACAATCCAATGAGAAAGGTAACTCTTTGTTTCTAGCTTCCTCCACTCCCCTACTCCCCATTCCCTCACCCCACCAGGGAAAACATATCTTTCAACTAAAGTTCATTTTATTAGTGGAGGTGAGTAACAATCTTGTCATAATGGAATTATATACATAGCTGTGTATAAAGAAAGAAAAAAAAACGCTTCAAGAAAAAATGTCGCTGTGTCCAATCTGTGTATAAACAGATAAGAAAAAGAACAGGTACTGGCTGGGCGCAGTAGCTCATGCCTGTAAGTCTAGCATTTTGGAAGGCCAAGGTGGGAGCATTGCTTGAAGCCAGGAGTTAGGGACCAGCCTAGACAACATAGGAAGGCCCCATCTTTACAGGAAATAAAAATATTAGCCAGGCTTGATGGTGCACACCTGTAGTCCCAGCTACTTGGGAGGCTGAGAGAAGAAGATCACTTGGATCCAGGAGTTCAAGGGTGCAGTGAGCTATGATTGTGCCACTGTATTCCAGCCTGGGTGACAGAGCAAGACCCTGTTGAAAGAGAGAGGAAGAAACAAAGAAAGAGAGAGAGAGAGAGAGAGAGAGGAAGGAAGGAAGGAAAGAAGGAAGGAAGGAAGGAAGGAAGGAAGGAAGGAAGGAAGGAAGGAAGGAAGGAAGGAAGGAAGGAAATAACTAAAAGAATACCAAAATTGAGAGAGGTTAGGTAACTTGGCTGAAGTTACAGAGCCAACAAGTGGTGAAGCTGGTTTTTAAAACCCGATCTGACTCCAAATCTTGTGCATTCAACTACTGTGTTCTGGTGCTTCCAAAGTTAACCGAATGACTAGTTCCTAAATATCACTTTTCTTGATCATCAACTTTTCTAAGCAGATTTTCTAAATCTTCATTTATATTGTTGATTTAAAAAGAAATATCTCCTAGAAGAGTGCTCAGTAACAAGCTACTATAAACCCTTTTTAAGGCTGATATTTTTATATTTATCAGCACCCTTTTTACTATGTTAAGTCTACTTTATTGACCTATTATCTGCCCTGTATTTCTCAAACTTTTCTTTAAGAATATAATAAGTCTTTACCAAGTCATTGTTAATCTCTAGCTACAAAGGAACAAAGAGTTACCTTTCTCATTGGATTGTTGTGAAATAGTTAACATGTTTTCTAGCACACAGGAACTATATAATTATTTATTATTATTATCATTTTTGAGACAGTCTTGCTATGTTGCCCCAGGTAGAGTGCAGTGGTGTTGTCACAGCTCACTCCAACCTCAAATTCCTAGGTGGAAGGGATACTCCTGTCTTAAATTCCCGAGTAGTTGGGACTACAGGCACCATGGTGCCTGACTAATTTTTTTCCCTGATAAAGCAGTCAAATTAGTCTGTCAACAACAACAACAACAACAACAACAAAAGCTGTGTAATCTTTCTGGAAAACAGTTCAGAAATATATACCAAGGCTCATAAAAGTGTTCTTATTCAACCCTGCCACAAACTCTCCCTGTAAGTGCATATACCAAAGAAATAATTCAACCTTTTTCACATAAATCTTTTTCTAGATTTTAGATTTTTTATAATTCTTCTATTTCTGTGTTCTATGTTATTTAGAAAAGTAAAATGCAAACATAGTAAAAATGGAATTACAAATATGTTATGGCACATAATGAACTATTATACTGACTTTTAAATGATGTTTTTAAAAAATATGTTGACATGGGCAAAATGCTCATGATAAATAAATGAAGAAGAGAATATAAATGCAGAGTATAATCTAATTTTATAGCAATATTTAACATGTATATATGATATAATGTACATTATAAGCATGTGTAATAAATAACTAGACTCCTATGCTTCATTCTTCTAGACTGCCCTACTGAGCACCAAAATCTTGTACCAGAAATTTCCTCCACTACTTTTCCATCAGACACTATTCTCAGATGTCTGATGCTCCAAAGAAAACCTACAAGTTCTCAATAGCCCCCAAAACTAATAATTTTCTAGATACCTGTTATAATTTTTTTTCATGATGGTTTATTGACTGTCTGGACCTTACAGTTCAAGCTATTGAAAGACTTAGCAAATCCCTGAGTCCTCAAAATGTTTTGAACTCTCAGACATTTGTTATGGGATATGCCAATGAGATTATGATCTATATTTCCTCAGGATTTGTGCTTAGCACCTGTTTGGACACTGAAAATCTCATATACTTTATGGCATTGGTCAAGGAACAATGTAGTGGTTATATCACTGAGACATTTGTTCACATGCCTTCAAGATATTGCTTAATATAATTCTATCATGTACATAAATGTGCTCTTTCCAATAATACATAATACTAATCATTTTCTCCATGAACCATTGGAAGGAAGCAGAAATCATTAGTATTCTTTAAGGCATCTTGTAAATTTTGGTAGAGCTCATAGAAATGATGAATGCCATCTTAATTTTTCTTTTTTAGCCTTAGAAATATGAAATATTCTGTCATGTATAGTTGTATAGGTTGTATACTGCTAGACAGAACAACATCTAAGGGAGTGCCGTTTACTTCCTAGTCACCATAGATTTGTATAAAATGCTTCATTATAAATAAATTATTACATGATACAGTTACTATACATTGTTTTAAGAAATACAGCATCTCAAGAAAGGCGGTGACTTTGTCTAATTAACAAAAAGGCATTGTATGAACCTCCAGCAGCCCTGGGACTAACTGTCGTTGCTTTCATGTTCAACAGTGAGTGGCTCTAGCTAACACTTAGGTAAATAAAAGAGGCTGGTTTGATGTTGAATGATGCCACTAATCAAGACAAAAACAAGAGAGAAGATGAATTACACTTCTGAGTGGGAAATTTGAGACTGGAACTCAAGAGAAAAGTAAGGGTTGGAAGTCTAGAGAGTTGAATTTACGAGAGTGAATGAGACTGTCCAAATAGATGATATACATGGGAGGCAAAAATATACTCAGGGATAAGAAAATCAGTAACTCAGCCCTGAACAGGCAGAAAGGGGGAAAGAGTAATCAGAAATACATATAGGAAATTGTCAGAGTATTAAAAGAACTAGAGGAAACAGTATCATAGAAACAAGAAAATACTCTTAAGAAAAATAGGCAATCAATATTATCAAGAGTGAAGACAAGTCAAGGAGAATGAGGATTAAAAAGAGGTCATTAGCCTTGATAAATAGAAGGCCCTTGGTACCTCCAGCAAGAGTAAATTCTAGGGATGGATTGATGTGGAAATCAGATTGAAATGAATTGAGGAGAGAAAGGAAGTTAACTAGAGGTAATAAAGGTAGACTAGACACTTAAGAAACTTATTTTGAATGAATAAGAGAGATTATTATTTTGAAAGAAATTTCTTATAGAGAAAAATGCTACATTAAAGGTCAATTTCCTAGTTTAGTCTATAGCACTTATTTAGTCCATAATGAAGCCAGAAACTGCAGGTCGATGATTAAAATCAGAGAAGAGAAACGCTGTTTCAATGCTTGTAATAAAATTAAACAAGAAAATAATAGATTTCAATAATAAATTGCTTTTTTATGTCTTGAATCCTGGCAGCTGAAGAAAATAGATTTAATTAAAGGCTTACAAGTTGGCAAATAGTTTTATGTTAGGATTCTGATCTGAACTTCCAGGAATATTTATGGTCTTAATTTTTTTTATTGTGTCTAAGTTCACTTCTCAACAAATGATTATGCTTTACTTTGATTCTTCTCTGTCACTAGCATTAGTGTTACAGTTTCCAGCTCTGTTTGGAGTGTTTTTAGGTATTTACAAATAAGAGAGGGAAAGACAAAAAGAGAACATAATTAAATGTGTATAAAAAAGCCAGCCTCAATTTTAGTGTGAAGAGAGAAAGGTTCTGTGATTTAAAGGCATTTATTTATAAAGTGAACTCATATCCAAGATGATCAAACCTTGAAAGAGTCTATGTTCCAATTTTTACTTAAAAGGAAAAGGGCAAACAAAGCAAAATGGTGAGAAAGGTTCAAAGTTCCAAGGGGTCAACAGTGAAAGAAGAGTGAGAAGATAAAAGGGCAACATCTGATTGACCAATAAATTAAATTAATTTTCCAGGAAAGATGCATTTCATAAGCTCTTATCATGCTCCTGTCTAAAATCCTTCAGTTTCTCATTGGGTAAAATGAAAGGTGATGAAGTCTGGTTATCTACATTGTCATGAAGAGAAATGTCAACTGTCTAGGGAGACTTCTTGTTGGACCTTAATGGTTTCTCAGCTATAAGAAAACTGGACTTCGAGGGGCGGAGCAAGATGGCGGACGAGAAACACCGCCAGATAGAGCGTCTCT
>VBSM01000272.1:24242898-24274689 GCA_008086735.1 Cheirogaleus medius | reverse complement strand
AAAAAAAAAAAAAAAGAAAACTGGACTTCAAGTCATCCTTCTTCATAGCTGAGTAGTATTCCATGGTTTACATACACCACATTTTGTTAATCTACTCATGAAATGGGCGTTTAGGTTGATTCCACATCTTTGTAATTGTGAATTGTGCTGCAATAAACACTCAAGTGCAGGTGTCTTTTAGATAAGATGAATTCTTTTCCTTTAGGTAAATACTCAGTAGTGGGATTGCTGCTGGATCAAACAGTATGTCTACCTTTAGTTCTTTGAGGAAACTCCACACTGTTTTCCACAGAGGTTGTACTAATTTGCAGTTCCACCAACAGTGTATAAATGTTCCTTTCTCTCTGCATCCACACCAGCAACTGTTGGTCTTGGAATTTTTAATAAAGGTCATTCTAACTAGGGTAAGGTGATATCTCATTGTGGTTTTAATTTGCATTTCCCTGATAATAAGTGATGTTGAACTTTTTTTTCATATATTTATTGGCCATTTGTCTATCTTCTTTTGAAAGGCTTCTGTTCATATCTTTTGCCCACTTTTTAATGGGGTTGTTTGATTTTTTCTTGCTTATTTCCTTGAGTTCTTTGTAGAGTCTGGTTATTAGTCCTATGTTGGATTTATAGCTTGTGCCTAAGTGAAGTATCTAAAGAATGGAAAAAGAAACACCACAGGTGCTCACTATTAAATTGCAACTAACCAATGAGCACACATGGTGCATAGAGGGAAGCATATCTCAATGGAAATTAACCAGGGGTGAGAGGAGCGGCAGGGGATGGGTAAAAACCTACCTAACAAGTACAGTGAACGTTATCTGGGTGATGGGCACACTGATAATCCTCACTCAAGCATTACAAAAGTGATCCTTGTAACCAAAACATTTGTATCTCTATAATACTTTAAAATAAAATAAAAAGAAAATTTTTTTAAGAAAGGATTAGATATACTCATGGATCAACAGAATTATCATTGTTAAAATATTCATACTTCCCTAAGTGATTTACAGATTCAATACAATCCCCATCAAAATAATAACATCATTTTTCACAGATCTAGAACAAATAATTCTGTGTTTTGTTTGGAACCAGAAAAGACCCCATATAGCCAAAGCAATCTTAAGTAAAAAGAATAAATCTGGAGGCATCACATTACCAGAATTTAAGCTAGAAATATCATGTAGCATAACAAAATAAAATGAAAAACATCAGCTACAAAAAAAAAAAAAAGAAAGAAAAGAAAAGAAAACTGGATTTGCTTAAAGACAAAATTCAGTAGGTAGTATTTGGAAGACAATATAGACACTACAAAGAAAAAAATAGAGCTGACCAAAATGAATTGTTTAAAATCTGCAAATACTGTACTCTGTGAGTATCTCAATATGAAAGAATTTAATGGGTGTGAAAATGTTAACATTAACAGTTGCTACAAAGTATATAATGGGAAATATTAAGGTGACAATTAAAGAGAGTCTGCATTACTTCCCATATCCAGCCTCCACCCACCCCCCCAAAAAACGCTCAAGTCTCAGATTCCTTCAGTTAAATTGTACCTAATGTTTAAAGACTAAATAATACCAGTTCTATACAAACTCTCAGAAAATAAAGGAGAAAATATTTCTCAATCTGTTTTATAAGACTAGCATTCTCCTAATACTGAAACCAAACAAACACATGATGAGAAAAAAAATTGCACACTACTATCCTTTATAAAAATAGATATAAAAATCTTTTTAAAAATTAGCAAATTGAATCAAGCAATGTATAAAAAGGTACTATATCTTGAACACTGGTGTCTATTTTAGGAAAGCACAATGTTAAACTAATAAAGAAAAACCATATGATCATCTCAATAGATACAGAAAAAAAATTTTACAAAATTAAAATTCATAATAAAAATTCCCACCAAACTAAGAATCGAAGGGAACTTTCTTAATCTAACATAGTAGTTAATAGTGAAAGATTTAATACTTTCCCCCCAAGATTAGAAACAAGGCAAAGACAGTTACTCTCACCCTTATATTCCACAGCGTAGTTGAAGTCCTAGGCAGGGCAATGGTATTTTTAAAATGTTTTAAATTTCCAACTGTTCTTTGTTGGTATATAGATTATAAATTATTTCTTTATTAACTATGTATCCTTTGATACAGGGTTCTTGATGCAATAGCATCAAAAACCGTGAAATACACAGGGACAAATGTAATGACAATGTGTAAGACATGTACATTGGAAATTATAAAACTTTGCTCACAGAAATTAAAGAATCCCTAAGTAAGTGGGAAGATATATCATGTTCATGGATCAAAAAACTAAATAATGTAAGTGTTAATTCCCACCAAATTAACCTGTAAATTTAACACAATTTCAAACAAAATTCTAGCAGGCTTTTTATTGTTGAAATTGATAAGTTTACTCCATAACTAATAGGAAATGCAATGAAGAACAGAGTTGGAGGACTTTCACTGATGTAAACATAAAGATATAAGTCACTGAAACAGATAGGGCCCATAAATGGAATCACTCATATATGGACAATTGATTTTTGACAAAGTTCTGAAGGCAATTCAATTGGGAAAGGATAAAATTTAGGTGCTTGTACAAGTAAATATCTATATCCAAAAAATGAACCTTGATGGTTACTTCACAGCATATATAAAAATAATTGTGAAATATATCATAGGCCTAAACATAAGACCTAAAACTATCAAACTTCTGGAAGAAAATGTAAGAGAAAATCTTTGTAGTATTAATTTAGGCAAAGATTCCCTACATAAGACTGAAAAAGCACAAACCAAAAAGATTTTTTAAAAAACCCTGATAATTTGAATTTCATAAAATTTAAAATCTTTTGCTTTTTAAAAGATACCAAAAAAAAAAATTCTTGTCTAGATGAAACAGCATAGACTCCTTTCTCCCTTCTCCTCCCTGGTAATTATAAGTACAGTCCTTGAAATAACATGAGATACAACTAAAGTCAAAATCCAAAACGGTAGAAATGGAACTATTTAGAATCTCAGGACTGGAAAAATGATATAAGGAACAGACATGTTACTCCCCACCCCCAAAAAGAAGAAGGCAACCCAGACCCTGGTGTTTCCCAGCCCCTAACCTAGCAATAGAAAGTAGGCCAGGTGGGACCATTCTGTTCCTTCCTTGAAAGGGAGTCCCTCTGACAATGCTAGATAAGCCCGGCACCATTGGCAAAGGGGGTGGATCCCAGAGCCCTGTTTGCAATAATCAGCCAGAAAAGTACTCTCCATCTCTTCCAGGCCTGAGACATCCCTCCCCCATCCCACAGCCAGATATAACAGAAAGCTGTTGAATACTAAACTTTACCTCATCTTCAGGAAAAATAAATTTCAGTAAGAGAGGGATTAAGAAAAAACACCAGATTGAGCAATATAATATGGGAATGATTTTTGATTGGGTTTCTTCTAATTCAAATGTCTACTTATTGCAATCTAAGTAATAAAGTCAGCCATCAGTCCATATTACAGTGATTTTCATACAATTGGTACTCATTTGATATTTGGACAATTAAACTAAAGACATCTAAACCCCACTCTTTTTTCAAATCTAGTTGAATTTTCACCTTTTGCGTGAAAGTTTTGCTAATCTCCTCCCCTTCCACCAACCAACCCTCTTCCTTTCCACAAAAATATATTTCTTGCTCTTCTAAATTCCAAGATTCTTTACTAGGCTTCACTCATTTGGCATTTAAAATACACTACCAATTTGTGATCCACGCATGTGTTTGTGGCACATCTCTCCAGCTAGGCTACATGCCCAAAATGCCCCATAATGCCTAATAGAGTGAATGCATCTGTTTAATGTTCAAGGTGTAAACTGGTTACTCTAACCCAGGGATCCTCAAACTTTTTAAACAGGGGGCCAGTTCACTGTCCCTCAGACTGTTGGAGGGCCGGACTATAGTTTAAAACAAAAAAACTATGAATAAATTCCTATGCACACTGCACATATCTTATTTTGAAATATAAAAACAAAATGGGCAAAAACACCCAGCGTGCCGGATAAATGTCCTCGGCTGGCCGCATGTGGCCCGCGGGCCATAGTTTGAGGACCCCTACACCCAAGGAAACTGTCCTTTCTTTTTTTCATATTTATTTATCTTCCATTTATTTCCTTTTTTAAAAATAGATTTTATTCTTTTCAAAGTTTTAGATTTACAGAAAATTAGAGACAATATACAGATAGTTCCCATATACCCAACATCTAGTTTCCCCTATTATAAACAGCTGACATTAGGATGGCATACTTGTTATAATTAATGAACCAATATTAACATGTTATTATTAACTAAAAGTCTACATTTTTTCAGCTTTCTTTATTTTATTTTTTTTATTTACTTAATGTCTTTTTCCTGTTCAACGATTCCGTCTAGTATACCACATTACATTTACTAGTCATGTCTCTTTGGGCTTATTGCTGTGACAGTTTTTCACTTTCCCAAGAAAATCTTCTTAGAAATTTTAATTATGAGATATTTTTTCTCTTGAGAATCATCTAGGATATGTACTTTCTTTTTAAAGCCTTTAATCTTTGCTGACTGTATCGTAATTCTAATGAGGTTAAAAACTGAGGTAGGAAACTCACATGGCACATCAGACTGCAACTTATCACCGTACATAGTTATCCTCTAAAATACCTATGGGAAAGAAACTAGTGAATAGAAATCTATTTCCAGACATGCTTTTAAGGGCACTAACTTAATCATTCCTCCCACTCTCCATTTCTACATTTAGGGTCACCACATTTGGTTGGGCAGATTGTTCACTGCACAAAGGCACCCAGCCAAGGGATGGGACAAAATCCAGACCACACTCTACTCCCCAAGATATATACCCATGGAGTGCCTCTTCCTGTAGGAGCTGCTTTTGCTTAATTTGAACAGAGGTGCTATTTGAGCTTGCGAGGTTGGGGTTTCCAAGGACAGCTATTAAAAGTTCTGCCACTCAATTGTCTCTTAAATTTATAATTCTTCTCTATGCCCAAGTAAATATCATTTTATTCTTTACCTGAATAATTGCAGTCACCTTCTAATTGCAATACATACATACAAAATCCTTTAGCATAACACATAAAATTTTCTGCTTTCTGTCCTCAGCTTACCTTATTGGCCTCATCTACCTTTGCTGTCCAACGCACAGCCTGTGATCTACCCACACAGGGCTATTTAAACACAACAAGCTCTTTTGTGCCTCTAGAAAATGGGGCAAAAGAAGCCTGAGATAGATCTGGAGAATATGAGGTCAAAAGGACCTGTTACCCACTTTCTAGATGAAGCCGAGAGAAGTACCAAACTCCAGCATAAAAAGGTATGTTCAGTGTGTTTAAGCACATAGGGCAGTACACAGCTGTAGAGGAATACCAAAATGTCTGATGAAGTAACGGAAATATACGAATGTGAGGCAGACTGAAAAAAAAACCCCTGTACTTAGAAACAAGAGTTAATTCAGCAGTAACCTGTGGGAGCCAATATTCAAAAGGTAGACAGAACCAAAAACATCTTTGCTGAAGACTGTGTAAAGACAGCAACACAGAGGGCTACATGAACCCTCCCTTGTACACAACCCTCCCTTGCCACAACTCAACCTCAGAACTCAGATCTAACCAGGCCAGGGGGCAAAGGGGCACTAAAGTGACTGAGATTGTTTTCACCACCAAATGAAATGGAGGTTTAATATAGATTGTAATTACTTCATAGAAAAATAATAATGTTAGAATTCTTGGACATCTGGGTTTGTGGACTCAACTGAAAATACTTACTAAATAATGCCCAAGTTCTTAACAATGCATCTGGTACATAGAATGTCCTCAGTGAATGTTTACTGAAAAATTAATAAAATTTCTAATAATTCTTTTAAGCCATCTCCAAATTCTGAAAC
Source organism: Cheirogaleus medius (assembly GCA_008086735.1). Lineage (NCBI taxonomy): Eukaryota > Metazoa > Chordata > Mammalia > Primates > Cheirogaleidae > Cheirogaleus > Cheirogaleus medius. Next base: position 24,268,789 of record VBSM01000272.1, on the reverse strand, counting down.
GCTGGCATCTTATTTTATTTTCCCTGAAATCCTCATGTTCCCACTAGGTGGCATCCATTATCTGGAGTTCTTCACTTCCTGTGTCCTTTAGTAGTGGTCTCAGCCTTTTTGGCACCAGGGACAGGTTCAATGGAAGACAGTTTTTCACAGATGGGGGAAGGGGGCAGGGGAAAGAGCGCTATGGTTTCAGAATGATTCAAGTGCATTAACCCTTATTGTGTGCTTTATTTCTATTATTATTACATTATAATATATAACAAAATAACTATACAACTCACCATAATGTGGAATCAGTGGGAGCCCTGAGCTTATTTTCCTGCAACTAGATGGTCCCATCTGGGGGTGATGGGAGACAGTGACACCCAAAGTGTGTTGCTTATGTCCAGTCTACTTTAATCTTGTTTTGCTTGCTGTCACTGCAGAAAATCCTGCTTCACAAAGATAGGATGTTGGAAATGGAAGCAGGCTTTTCAGTGGTTTTGTGGCAATTTCAGTATATTTTGCCTTGACTTTAATGCAGAACCTATGGAGATTTGAAGTTGTCTCAAACACACTTTTAAGGCCACTGTCATTTGCAATCTCAAGTAGTTGATCTTCTTCTAGCACGGACAAAGTTGATTCACCTGGCTTAGTCACAAATGGGTCACAAGTCCATTTCTTCACAGTTCAGGGGTCTTTTGTGGTTGGGAAGTAATGCTCAAACTTTTTTGAAAGCTAAGATAGGTGATCATGCACCAGCGGGGAGAAAGAAGGCTCTGTCTCAGTCTCTTTCAAAATCTCTGCTAATGTTTGAAAGGTGTCAAAAATCCCAATGTTCTTTCTTTGCCCCCATAATTCCAGTTTGGCTTTGAATGCAGCCACTCTATCTGCCAACTTGAACACAGTTGTTATTGTCCCCTGAAGTGACAGATTAAGTTCATTGAGCAGGTTGAATGTGTCACACAAGTAAGCAAGTTTTGTGACTCATTCTATGTCACTGAAATGTGGTTACTGTTTTTCTAAAAGATATCTCTGGAGCAGCTCTCATAACTCAAAAACTCTGTCCAGTGATCTACCTTTAGAAAGCCCTCTCACTTCTGTCTATAAGAGAAGATGTGTGTTCTCTGCATCCATCTCCTCAAAGAGCTGCACAGACAGACATGAGTTAAAGGCATGTACTTTAATGTGGTTAATAATTTTAATCATGTCCTGCAAAATGTTGTTTAGTTCAGGTGACATTTTTTGGCTAGCCAGTATTTCTCTATTGGTGACACAGTGCGTAGACTCACATTCAGAAGCGACCTCCTTGACCCGAGTAGTGAAACCAGAAAGCCGTCCAGTCATGGCAGCATACACCGACATGAAATGACCAATTCAGTTTTCCTGATATGTAATTATACAAAGACTTAAATAGTTCTGCAGCTGTTGTGTTGGTTGGCAACAAAAATGCACATAACATATCCCATGCACATCCTCCTGAAAAATATATCTCACAAAAGCAAACATTGTTGCCTTGTTGTCAACATTGGTAGACTCACCAACCTGGATTGCATGCCACAGTGACTCATTAATCCTCTCTAACAATTTTACCTCAATATCCTCTGCTATTTCATCAGTTTGTCTAGTTATGGTGTTAACTGAAAGAGGAACACGAGCCATCTTTTGAACTACAACCTCTCCTAAAAGTTCACGGCAAATGTCCTTAGCAGCAGGCAGGATCAACTCTTCACTGATAGAAAAGGGCTTCTTAGCTTTAGCAATGTAATTAGCCACTAAGCATGATGTTCTCAGTGCAGACACATTTGATGAAGTGATGGTCTTTAATAATTGCTTCTGTTCTTTGTGTTCACGTTTTTTGCTTTTGAAACACTCCAAAGGCTTGTCTTTTAATGCAGGGTACTTGGTCTCCATGTGGTGAAACAGTTTGGAAGGTCTCATGGCTTCGTTGGATAGCTGGTTGCCACATATTATACAAAGTGGGCTTGGAGAATGTTAATCACCTGTAGCAATGAACCCATAGTTTAAGTAGGACTGTTGGTATTTTCTTTTAAATGCAGCTTTCATTTTGTTGGCAGTCTGACTGTCTTCTGCTCTCTCATCATTGGGTCTTTCTCCATTTTCAAAGGAGCTCTCCAGCGACGTTAGTTTTTTACTCATTTTCACTAGCGTTAGTCTGTGGGCTTACCAAAACTGTGACTGAGACAAGTGTGCAGTGCAAGAAAGAGGCACAAATAGAGTAGTAAATAAAATAGGGGGCAGGCCCCATTCAAACTAAAATAAGTGTCAGATTTTGACTTAAAACCTGCCACCAGATGCAGCTGTACAATTGAAGTAAGATGCTCACTTGCTACTATAAAGCCTGCCACCAGATGCAGCTTAATTGTCACTTGCCATTCACTGATAGGGTGTTGATATGAGTCTGCAAGCAATTGATTTATTATGGTCTCTGTGCAGTCAAACCTCTCTGCTAATGATAATCTGTATTTGCAGCCGCTCCCCAGCACTAGCATCACCACCTCAGCTCCACCTCAGATCATCAGACATTAGATCCTCATAAGGAGTGTGCAACCTAGATGCCTCGCATGTGTAGTTTACAGTAGGGGTCGTGCTCCTATGAGAATCTAATGCTGCAGCGGATCTGACGGGAGGCAAAGTTTATGCTGTGATGCTCCCGATGGGGTGTGGCTGTAAGTACAGATGAAGCTTCACTGGCTAGCTTGCCTGCCCGATGCTCACCCCCTGTGCAGCCTGGTTCCTAACAGGCCACTGACTGGTACTGGTCCACACTCAGGGCTTGGGGAGCACCGCTTTACAGGATTTTTCTCCCCCGTGGCCCAAGGTTTCTTAGCAGTTGTCAGAGGTCTTTTTGACTATTTTACTAGCCTCTTTATGTTTTCTTCATATGTGAAACTACTGGGGTTTTCCTTCTCTAATCTTTCCCAGGCTGCCTTTGTCACTGCTGGGGAAAAAGACTCCAAAGAATCTTCCTGCAGCTCATTTAAATGCCAGAGGAGCCACAGTAAATACATCCATTTCCTTGTCTTAAAATTTTTCTTTGGGCATTGGTTTTGCAGGATTTTTCTCCCCTCTGCATATATTTCCCAAGCCTGTGTCCCTTTTATGCTCCCCACCCCCATTTCTCTATCACAAGTAATACTTCATTTTCATTTAAAAATTTTTAGTATTCTGTTTAGAATTGTTTAAATTTTGGACAAGAACATAAGAAAGCAGCTGTAAGTAATTCCAAAACAACTGGAAAAGCTTATTTAGAAAACACACTTCTCAAATTGTAATTTTAAAAATTCAGACATTGTCATATATTCACCCTATGAAAAACAAAACAAAGAAAATCTGTTAATTAGTGGGCCAGTGGTGCAATGGATAACGCATCTGACTACGGATCAGAAGAAAATCTGTTACTTGAAGGTAAATAATTAAGGGACTAGAAAAATTAGTGAAAAATACTGTAAAGAGGGAAGTAAAAAAGAAAAGCTTCAATGTGTTTAATTCTTCTTGCCTGGGCCCTGGGAAAATATGCAGATGGTATCACTGAATCACCATCCATGAGCTTTGTGGAATTTTGTGGTTTCTGGGAATTCTTGTCCTCATTCTAGTCTATACACTCTGCTGAGGCATCATCCCAGACAATTTTTTTGTCACCCACAGATTTCGGTATCCTAAGGCTGTTCCTTGCTGACTCCCAGCCTATCTCCTTGCACCAGAACTCACTCCGCAGATACAGATTTGTTGAGCCAGCTACCTTCTGTGCCTTTCCACCTGGATCTCTCCCAGGGAACTCAAATTCAGTAGGTCCAAAAACTGACTTCACCACCACCACCATCCTGCCCAGGACAGAAATCTGGGAATTCCCCTTAAATCTTTTTTCCATCACCCCACACCTAATCTATGACCCAGTCCAGTCACTTGTATCTATTCTACCTCTCTTGTTTTTATCTCTTATGCTCTATTTCCACTACAGGTGGAGTATCCCTTATCTGAAATGCTTGGAACTAGAAGTATTTTGGATTTCAGATGTTTTGGATTTTGTAATATTTGCATACACATCATGACTTACCTTGGGGATGGGACTTCAGTCTAAACATGAAACTCATTTGTTTCATATACACTTTATACACATAGCTAAAGGTAATTTTATACTATATATATATTTGCAATTAAGATAATTTTTAAAGTCTTATATATTTATTTATTTAATAAGTATGAGACATCATGGGAAACCTGCCATTGGCACTACAGGCCTGCATACATGATATTTTATTACCCTCTGTGGGCATGCTTGTGTGGGGGAATCTGAGCATGAACAGAAAAGATAAAATTGCAAATGAAGGGGGTTAGTGGGAATCTATTTTCCCTTGGAGAAGTTGAATAAACTGTGTGTTGCTCACCAGCATTTTAACTGCAACCTGTCACATCAGACCAGGTATGGAATTTTTCACTTGTGGTGTCATGTTGACACTCAAATAGTTTCCAATTTGGGGGCATTTCAGATTTTGGATTTTCAGATTATGGATAATCAACCAGTATCCCTCTCTTGGTTTACACCCTCAGCAGCTCTCACCAGCAGTATTGTGGTGGGCTCTTAACAAATTTTCCTGCCTCACCACCCTCCAGCTCATCACCCTACTACCCCAGACTGGTCTTTCCAAAACACAAATGTGATCATGCAATAACTCCTCAGTGTAAACCTTTATACTAACTCTAGAATAAAAGTTCAAACTCCACCAGAAGGCCCTGAGTCAGTCCCTGACTACTTCTCTAATATCATCCACTCCTGCTCCTGACCTGAACCATGTATTCCAGCCTTCAAAACTACTTACATCCACAAACGGGCCCTACTCTTTCATGTTCCTGTATATTGATTAATGCTGGTGTTACATCCTTTCTCTGGAATGTCCTTCTCTCTCCCTCTTCTCCTACATTCATCTAGAAAACATCTAATCATTCTTGAAGTCCCAGATCATCCCCCAAATAGATCATCCTTTCCTCCTGGTGTCTTGTATATAAATCTACTGTAGTGGCATTATAATTTAATGCCAATACTGTGAGTTCCCTGATAGCAGGGAAAGCTCCTTATTTCTGTGTTCTTTATTGACAACCACTGTGCCCAGCCCTACTCAGTACTCAGAATATCTCAAACAATGAATGAATGAATGAATGAATGAAGAGAGAGAATATTATCAAAATTTACCACCTGTTTAAAGAGACAAGCACTGTGTTAAAACTCTATAAACATTATCTCTTTCTTAATCCTCTCATCCAGCCCAATGAGGTAAGTTCTACCATTATTCTATTTTGCAGATGATATATTTTGGAAAGTTACTAAATATATGCAAAATTAATACATGCAAATGAGGGGCTCACATACTTTTTCCTAGTTTGCCTGACCAGAGTTCAGTTTCTTGACCTCAAATTCATACTGCTCCCCCAAAGACTGAAATACCATTGTGACTTTCAAAAAAAATTTTTTTAAATGAAACACCATGAATTCTACAAGCTAACTGCTTGTGAGCTCAATACTGATTCCATAGGGAAAGAGCTAGAATGAACCTCAAATATGGTTTGTGAGTACTTAGCAAGGGGAGTCAAATGCCACTGGGCATTACCAGGATGGTTTCTTTAAGAACAAGCGATCTCTAATTAACTTTCTTCCCTTCTGATGACTTGACTGGAAACCCAGGGAAATGAAGTAGTTGTGCATAGATTTGTGACTCTCCAGCACCTTCCTAGCCCTATTGCACTGTGGAACATTTTGGATCTTGGCCCCAGCTTCAGGTATGAGTACCATTTAGTGTAAACCAGGGTTTCTCCAAGCACATGTGTGTAGGACTACCATCTGTAGGGCTTCATAAAACTGATTTCTAGTTTTCATGCTCACAGAGTCTGAATCAGTACATCTGAGGGCCCAGGAACCTGCCCCAGGTGCATCTGTTACAAGTAAGCCAGGTACACTCCTGAAACGTGTCTACACCAATCATCAGGAGCCATCCCTTGCCAAGAACCTTGGCTTAAGCCAATTAATAACAGGTATTATCCTGGTAACAGCTACTGGTTTAGATATAGGTGCTTGGGTAAACAACCATCCCTGTTCGCTCAGAACTTTCTTGATTTTAGCACTGAATGTCTCACATCCCAGGAAATCCCTCACTTCCAAGCAAATCAGCATTGTTGGTCACCCTAAAGGTGATCTAGGAGGTTCTCCTAGTCAGGCTGAAAGAATATTTTCTATTTACACTTTCTCTTTTTTCCACCCACCTCTGGACACAAACAAGGAGCCATGTTATCCTTGCTGCCTTTGGCAGCCATTTTACAACCACAGAGGAAGTTGGCCTGAGGACAACACATGGGAGAAGGTAGAGCCAAATTATAAACAGTAAAACAGAGTCACAACCGTGGTTCTGCCGTGCTTGGAGCCCTCCCTACCTCTATGCACTAACAAGTGTCCTTATTGTTTATTCCAGGTCAATTTAGCATTCCATCCTTGCAGGCAAAAACATCCTAACCAGTGCAGTCTGGCAAATCAGGATGCTAGAAAGAAATAGGACAAAGTCCTTTTTAGACCAAATGAAGACATGGGCTCAAAAGCAGGACAGTAGAGTGAATCTGCCACTTTTGATTGTGCATAAAGAATTTCTCTAGGTCTGTATTATTGAAAGCTATGGAAAAAAGTGTGTGAGAACATGAAACAATATATAAAATATTCTCTGAAAACTGGCACAATGGCCTAAATTAATATCCATAAATGTAAAGCCTTACTTTTAGGTCCAAACAGTTAATTAATTCACAAGTTCAAGATGGTGGAAGCATGGCTTAAGAGAAGCACGTGTGAAAGATTTAGGGATTTTGTTTAACTATAAGCTCAATATAAGCCAACAGTGTGATGTGGTTGCCAAAAATGCTAATGCGATTGTAGGCTGCCTAACCAGAAGTGTAACAAAGATTTCCCTCAGGCCACACCAGCCACAATAACTTTTAAAAACAGAGGTTTTCTGCTTCTGCAACCGCCTGTGTTCTCCAGTTCAGCTCATGGCAATTCTGCATACCGTCGCCTGCAAGCTCACTTTCATCATCCACACCTCCAAACGGTTCAGGAATCTTTCAATATCCCAGGACAGGGCTCTGTCCCCTTGCTCAATAAGCTTTACCCCTCTCCTCAAGATGTGCATCCCATTTTTTCCTGTAGAAACCTGGTCTCTTTTTTTATAAAAATGTAATGTGAATGAACATAGCTCTTGACTTCTTCTGCTCCCTCAGGACTTCAGTCCTTCGATTTTGTGGATGTTTACATGGGTTATCCACCTCAAACTGAGGGTCACTGAGACCTATGGAGGCCAACAACCCATCTCCAACTGAGCATCCCTGAGCACCTCCCTGTTTTCCATGGATCCCTTTGGTTTCAAGGCCTTTGACATTGTGGCAAGAGGAACTGAGGTGCTGGGGTCCTCTAGGTGCCAGGTAGGCTGTGATCAAACTACCTCTGTTACCTAGAGCCAGCCGGTGCCTCCATATCTCCTTCAGCTTTTGTTGGTTACTTCCTTTCAGAGAAGCTGTAAGTTTATGCCTCCTCTTCTTTTCCATCCCCACCTTCACTACCGCCACCCCCAACAAAATACTTTTTCTCTTTTATCATTTCACCAAACAAGGAAGCTTTCCAGAAGCGGATTCGTATAACTGAATGCTCTGGAGTCTTATTCTCCAATGTACCCTTTGTGCTCAGACTCACCTGCAGCCCAGCCATGAACACGCCCCAGGCTTGAGTTGAGTCTCCTCCACTTGGAAAAACTAGAGGCCAGTGAACAGGAAGTCAAATTCTTGACTTTCACATCTCAGCCTTCTTCCTTGCTTTCCCAGTTCAGAGACAAGGGCTCTCTCCTCCTGTCTTTATCACTGCTCTGTGTCTGACACCTGTCATCTCTTTAGAGCTCCTTTCTCTCTAGAATCGCCAGCCTTTCAGCTTTTTTTTTCTTTTTGACATGTATATATGTTAAAGTCTTTCCAACTCCTTTTAAAAAATAATAGAACATGAAATTTTATTACTTAAAGCGTACAATGTACCTTATTTGGGTGATGGATACCCTAAAAGCCCAGACTTCACCATTAGGCAATCTATGCATGTAACAAAATTACACTTGTACCCCACAAATGTGTACCAAGAAAAATAATGACACAAAAGTTTTGACCCAGGAGTATAGGTAATAAAAATGCGCCTCACAGTAAAATCTAAGGTGAATCCTCTTCCATAAATGAGTGCACTTCTTTCTCCTTTGAGTATTGTAAGTGAGATTGGCTAAGCAATGACAGGGGTTTTTTTTTTTTTTTCTTGTTGGTGGGATTTGATGTGAAGAGGATAGTGAGGTGAACAGAGATGGAGGGCAAGTATTTATTTTCTTCCTCTCCTTCTTTTGCAGTATTGAGGTTGAATTACAAAAGAAGAGAATGTAGGGTTGGTCTCCTGCCCCCAGTGCTTTAACAGAGCCTCCCCAGGTGCTCGGGGCACTACAGCCTGCTCTGGGACTGCACCTCAAGGGGGTCTCTGAGCCAGCTGAGTTTGGACAGCCCCTCTGTCTGCTCCTGTGGCAGTGCAACACTGACACATCTTTGTTCTTTTCAGTTCTACCTCCTCGGTCTCCACAGAAGGGCTAGCCTCCACCCCACCCCCAACAAGCGGAATGGACACACCAGAGCCCCCGATTTCCAAATTCTCTGCCATGAGCTTAGTGTCGCCCAGGTGGCCACATCATAGCTCTCATCTGACAAGCTCTTGCCCAATTTCCCAGTGCTCCCTCTGCTCCTCTGCTCTACTGGCAGGCGGGCACAGTGTTCCCTCCACGCCACATGTTGCTCTTCTGGAACAGCTCTCACCATGGTCTCTAGTGACCACCTTGTTCCTAAATTCAATATCATTCTCCAGTCCCTTTATTACTTGGATTCTCTACAGTATTCATTGCCGTTGCTGGTTTTCATTTATCTTTCCTTGAAATGTTTCTTTCTCTGTTCTTGTGAAATCACTTGCTTTAACCCCTCTTCCTACCTCACAGGCCACTTAATCTCAGTCTCCTTAGTTGTCATCTATTATTCCCTTAAGTATTAGTGTTCCCCAAGATTCTGGCCTTTCTCTTCTACTCTTTCCACCCTTCACCCCATCCCATGGTCTCAACCACCACTGACAATTTCCAAAGCTACATCTTTAATACTGATCCCTTTTCTGAGTTCCAACCCATTTTTTCACCTAAATATATGTTGGATGTCCATAAGAGTCTTCCAATCCAACACGTTCAAGACTGGACTCATCATCACTCTCCCTCCACCCAGTAACAAGCCTTCCCCTCCTCTGTTAACAGCACCAAATACCCAGACCTGAGGGCCAACTAGAACCTCTTCCTTTTCACCATTCACCCACATCTTTTCTGAAGGTTAAAACCTCATATCTTCTCTAGATGCCCAGGTTCCACTGCTGTAGTCCAGGCTGTAACACTGTGTAGACGGTGGCAATACCACACTAAAAGATGTCCTTGTCTCTAATGCCCCACCCCTTTCCACTACCCATATCATCTCCTCACTACTACTAAACAACTTATTCTTCTAATAGAATGATAACCTTATTTCCTGCTTAAAATCCTTTAGTAGTGGCTTCTCACTGACTTTAAGACAAATCCCAAATCCTTTATAATCAACTGTAAGGCCATTATTATCTGCTCTTGTTTCCATTTCCAGCATCTTTCTCAGCAATCTCCAACTCAGTCTATGTGCTAGAATGACTTACGGTTCTCAGACTATCCTGGTATCATGAAAGAATAAATATATGATTAAATGAGAGATAGCAAAGCTTTCCTTCCTTTCAAAAATGTCAGTTTAACCCCAAACCTTTGTGGTTCATTATGTGCATAGATTTTTCTCCCATCACTAGATTGTGTAGTTCCTAAAAGCAGTAATGGATTTTTTTTCATGTGCTTATCTCTGAAGTTTAGCTTGGTGCCTGGCCTAATATATTATTCAGTAAATGGATGAAAGCAAAGACAAAAAAAGAGTGAGGGGGAGAAAAAGAATGCAGGGGAAAGAAAGAGGAGATGAAAAGAAAAAGAGAGAGAATAAAGAAAGAAAAGGGATGGAGAGAGCAAGGGAAGATGAAGGAAGGAAGGGAGGGAGGGAGAAAGGGAGGGAGGAAGGAAGGACGGGCAATTCTTAATTACACTATTTTGCAATCACTTTCAAATCCTATTCTGCTCTTGGCCTGTCTCTGTCTGTCTTATGAACACATGCAGCCCCTAAAAGCTTATGATATAATTTTTAAATAAAGTAACCTAATAAAAGAACTTTTATTTGAAAGACAGAAAGAATATTTGCCCTAAAGCATCTAAGAATCTTGTTGGAGAGCAAGCATCTAAGCATCTGCAGAAAGCTGGGGATTTTTGAAAGAAAAGGAAAAATGTTAGGAATGGAGCACAATTATTAACTTTGTATCTCATTAATATCTAACTGTAGGTGTATCTTCAGCAAGAAGGAGACAGTATATTAAGTTTCTTATCTTCTAATTGAATATGCTAAGTATCCTAGACTCCTAACTTGGGTAAAGTCAGGGCCTGGAGTAATACCTGCTGCAAGAATAAGCAATTTTAGAGTCCTTTCTTCCTGTTTCCTTATCTGTATGACACACCATGTAATGGCCCTTCCCTTAGTCTCAGGTGCTCCACTTTCATCTCCGCTGATATGTGGGATGTAGGATATCCTGGATAATGTCCTGATCAGGCAAGGCTGGACATAGGGAAGGGATTTGAACATCCAGAACTGCCCCCCAACCCCGCTCAGTGCTAAAAGGACTACAGTAAGATGCCACCAGCTCACATGAAGATCAGAGGCACTTCCCAGGACGAATTCCCACACGCTAAGGTGAAAAGCCTTAGAATCAAGATGATGTGTACTCTCTCTCCCAGTAGCAGTCATGTAGTTTGGAAGCACACAGGATGATGTTGGGAGGGAAAATATTACATTTTGATCTTAAAAATCCTTCGCCAGAAATGTACACTTTCATGAGGTTCGATTTGTTGCATTACCTATCTTTGGGCTGTAAAGAGAAAATAGAGAGATGAAAATTCAAGAATGACTCAGTGAATTGCAACCAATATGGTAGAACATGGCTGCAAACTTTACATGAGTGACTGAACTCAAGGAGGGGAAATGTTGGCAGGAGCCAGGATACCTTCACTGGGATGGTAAGGATTTTGTACATGCCCCTGTAGGCAATAAGAACCCATTCACTGAAAGGTTTAAAGCAAAAAAAAAAAAAAAATGGAACACATTTGGTTTTCGGTAGAAGAGAGAGAATCAAGACCAGGAGGTCAGGTAGGAAGGTTTTGTAATAATCCAGAGTAGATAAGATACAGTCCAAACTTGGGCAGCAGAAATGAAAACCAGTGGTGAAAAGAGCAATGCGAGAAAGAGAGAAACTAGGAGCAATGGGACGTTGTGGTATAATACCTTTGCCCTAGCTCGTATGACTCCAAAGTCCAGGATGCCTAGTTTTACCAGCTGCTCTGCAACCCGACAAGCACTCAGGGAAGAACATCTTTTATGCTCTTGATAAATCTGAGCATTTAAAGCAAAACGTCTCACCAGTGTTGCCCACTGGCAACACCTATGGAGCCTTTTAACATTAATGATTCCTGGGCACTGTGCTAGACACTCTCCTTGTTGCCAATTTTGTTGAGTATTCTTGGTTAACAAAATCACTGCTTTAAAATAAAATCACATCAATAAATACATGCGACAGACATTAAAAATGAACTTTCTTGATTCTTGCATTTCAAAAAGTGTCCAAGTGCAAAACTAAGCAACATATTTGTATGCTCAAACACTTAAAATGTACTTCTTATTTTATTTGAAACATTCTATTGACTGCTTATAACACATTTTCTTATGGATATAACTGAAATAAGAAGCAATGAATAATAATGAAAAATATAAACTTGGCAGATTAAGCAAATTATTTCAGATAAAATAACACACTTGTCCAATCATTCTCAAACCTAATGTTTATCAGAATTACATCCGGTAAGTGTTAAAAATTCACCTTCTGGGATCCATCTGTAGAGATTCCTGTTCAGTGAGACTAAAAAAGAAGCAGAATCTGAATTGTATTTAGATTCCCCAGGTAATTCTGATGCAGGCAATCCATGAGCCATGATTTGAGAAACATATACTCTCTTTTGTACAGTACTTGGTCCAGAGTGTGTCAGTAAATAAAATGTGTCAGACTTTTGCTTCATGTACAAAGATTTTTGCCTCTTCTCTCACTAAATACAGGTGTCATAATTAGTTTAGACATCAGGCTCATTAAAACTGTAAAGAAAAATCTTCTGATGTTTTATTTACTTTGGAGAGAAAATGATGACATCATGTATGGACCAGGAAAGGGCAGCAGACTGGTTAGATCAGGGGGGCCTGCCCTAGGGCTATTCTAATGCTAACTTCCCTGACTGTGAGCTATCTCTGATTCCAGCAAGTTGGATTTGCAGAAAGAGTACTCCATGCTCCTTGGGGTCACAGGAATGTGACATTTATTATCAGATTTAGTTCAAGATCCAAGAAGTAACAAATTATGACTCATGACAAGAATGGCTTTCAAGTCCTGGGCAGAAATTTGGGTCAAGAACCAGATGAAACGGTCAGAAGGTATACATAATTAAGGGGGAAACCAGGCACGAGAGAGCTATAAAAATCTTAGTTGGGCTTTAGTTCTCCAGGTGAGTCCATCAGAAGCAACACTGAGGTCCACTTGTCTAACTAGCTCCTTCCCCTAATTGGTCACATTCATTGGCCCAGTTGCAAATAAAAAAGCTTAAATTCTAGTACCTTTGTGTAATACCAATTGATCTTTTTTTTTCTGCATATTATGGGGATACAAATGTTTAGGTTACTTATGTTGTCCTTGTCCCCTCCCAGTCAGAACTTCAAGTATGTCCATCCCCCAGACAGTGCACATCGCACCTATTATGTATGTATATACCCAGCCCCGAGACCCCCCTCCCATCTACCCAATGCCCAATAAATGTTATTACTATATGTGCACTTAGGTCTTGATCAGTGAAACCAATTTGCTGGTGAGCACATGTGGTGCTTATTTTTCCATTCTTGGGATACTTCACTTAGTAGAATGGGTTCCAGTTCTATCCAGGAAAATATAAGAGGTGCTATATTGTTTCTTATAGCTGAATAGTACTCCATGGTATACATATACCACATTTTATTAATCCACTCATGTATTGATGGGAAATCTCTTCCTTTCATAAAAGTTGAAAAGGGTTTACATGGTAGTTAAATATATATTTAAGAATAAATATTTATAAAATTTTACTCAGCTCCAATATTGAATATAGATTGAGCTATATTTTCTCTAAATCTTAATTCCTTTAAGATCTAAAATTCTGTAATTTCTTTTTCCCTGTACCACACAAAAAGTCTATATATGATGACAGATATAATATTTAGATCTGTACTTCCCAAACATTAATATGTATGCTACTCATCTGGGGATCTTATTATAATGTAAATTATAATTTGATAGGTATGGGGTAGGCCTGAGATTCTGCATTTTTAATAGGTTCCCAGGTCTTACTGGTGCCTTCTGGTCAAGGATGACACTTTGAGCAGCATGACTTTAAGAGATGGAGACTGATCATAGCCTTCACTGAGATCACAAGATACGTTTGAAGGCAGATAAGGTAAACCTTAGCATCAGACTGCTTGGGTTGAGATCCTGGCCCTGACACTTCTGTACGATGTTGGACAAGTCATCTTAACATTTTGTATCTCTACTTTCCCATCTGTAACAGAGGGATAATGATAGGGCTTTTGTGTGAAATGAACAAATTAATGCATATGCAATTCTTATAATGGTGCATATAGTAAACGCAATATATGTAAACTCCACAGTTTTACTTCTTTTCAGACAATCTATTTGTTTTAGTAGTGATCAGTTCTATATGTTCAAAGGCCCTGATTTTTTTTAAAAAAAAATCTTGAACACTATAGACAGAAGATATTTTCATTTCTTTAGGTTGAAAAAGCAAATACAGGATCCATAGACTAAGAAACAGAATCAAAAGAGAGAAAAATATTTAACTTGTCATTTGCCCAGTAACATCATTCTCTGCCTTTTCATCCCACAATTGCCCCGTGACAACATTGAAAATATGTAATAGTGTACCATCGCAGAAAAAAGTAAATGTGGGGAATAAAATCCACAATAAGAAGATACGCCAGTCAAAATATATGAGTTGAAACTCAGAACAGCACTAAATGTCAGCACAAAAAAAATACTTTTCTTTTAATAATAGGATGCTAGATTCATTTCCTGATGCTAAGATATCAGTTCTTCAGCAAGCCAATTGCTTTTTAATGACAGGTGTTAAACTCCTAGGGAGTTGTTAGAATGAAAGAAGCACAGCTCTAACCTAAAATAATTTAATAGCAAGCATAATATTCAGAAAAGGAGGAAAAAATAAGGATCAGAGTGTGGAAAAAAATGTGGGGAAAAAAACCCCAAACAGAAAACCTAATGCTATTAGGAGTCTTGTGTAACTTTAAGAAGGAGAAAGGGAAAAGGATAAAACATGTTGGGAGTCCCTACTATGTGCCAAGTGCTTCAGGTATCTCTGAGTCTTGAACACCCAGTTACACTCTCTGTGTAAGGCATTACAAACCTCATTTACAGATGAGGAGCATCAGAGTCAGAAGGTTATACTTGCCAAACCTAGATTTGGCAGAGCTGGTATTTAACTCCTCTATTAGTGGGTACTCTATGACTCTAGTTAGTCCCATCTCCTCAAACTTTGAAAAAACCTCCAGATATGAACTTACTCAAGTTTAAACCAATTTTAAAGTCATATAATAAATAACAAGCCAAGACAAAATGAAGTAGAAACGAATTCATTGTGCCAAAGACACATTCCATTTTTTAATAGTTTCATTGAAAGAGTAAATCCTGGGACCCAAACAAGTTTGTCAGGCTTGTTACCAATCTGTCAGCTTGGTTTACATTTCCCCTGGATGCCAGACAGTTGGGATATGCTATATGCCTTCCCTTGTTTTGCTTTAAGGTAGTTTTGGAGAAGAATGTCTGTGCTGCTAGGCAGTGCAAAGTGCAAAACCCACAGTAGGTTGAATTCTATCCCTGCCTTCTTGTCTTGAAACTTCTGATGCTTGAGTTGCCAGCAGTCTTTTCATTAGTATAAATTCCATTGGGCCTCTAAGCCCTTGTTAAATGAAGGGTAACCCAGTGGGAAAAATGAATTTGGGGTCATGAAAGATAGTTGATTTAACATCCAGAGTTTAGTTAACCTAAAGTTCAACCTATCTACTTATTCATTTCTAAACAAAACAGAATAGAAAACCTGGCCTATTGGTTTAATCTGTGTCTCACTATGCTATAAGATCCTTTTTATATCCCAATTTATGTAAATTTTCTAATTATATTGCCTACTTTTAATACTTAACCTAACATGTTCCTCTTGGTTGGACCATAAATGAAGAAAATGTAGGCCTAGTTAAAATTTTCAGAGTCTATTTTTTTTTTTTTTTTTTTAGAGATGGGGTCTCGCTCTTGGTCAGGCTGGTTTCGAACTCCTGACCTTGAGCTATCCACCCGCCTCAGCCTCCCAGAGTGCTAGGATTACAGGCGTGAGCCACCGCGCCCGGCTTCAGAGTCTATTTTTCACACTTAGAAAAGTCAAATTATTTCTTAATTGTAAGTTCCTGTGTTAAAAGAAATAAGAGCTCTAAAAATGATACTGTTAAGGGGATCAAATAGCTTGGCAACACTTTATCTTTGTGATTTTTCCTAAACAGAAAGCTATCTAAATATTTTTTTTATTTTACCTTTATATTTTCACAGAATATATATGAATAAAAGAAAACTAAAAAAAAAAAAAGAAAACTAAAAGTCACATCTTATAATAATTGATCTTAGTATGTGAAGAAATTTTCAACATGTTGTAAGGAAGACTTGAAACTGCAAAAGGATTGCAAATTCTGTTTTTTTTTAACACAGCCTAAGAATAAAGTGTTCTAATAAATAATTATCATCAATATAGTATATAGATTTAAATATTTTCAAAGATTAGCATTTCCTAGACATTGAAGTGATTTGGAAAACATAACTTATTCTTTATTTGATAAATTAGAAGATATTTTAACATCTTGAATGTTTTCAAGGACTACCACAATAAACACCATTCAACACATATATCTTGTTACTGCCAACACACAAACATCTTTATTAAGAGAAATGCCAGGTTAACAGAGGAACCAGTAAGCAATATTTCACTATAACTAACATATAACATTTTGAAAGATGTATACCCCTATTTTATATTTGCATTTAAAGTATATCATTGAGAAATAACTATTTCAGTGGTCATGAACCTCCATATTCTACAGCTAATCAAAATGCAACTTCATATGATTTTTTGCTCCCTATAGTTTTTATTACAAAAATGGGATTTGGCATGACAGACATATTCCTCTATGAAATCCCCATGTAACATTAAGAGCCAAACAAATTAAGAGCCATACCAAATACAGGAAATAAAATTTAAGAGATTTAATATTTTTCAATCTGTTTAAGCAGAGGAATCTTCCCATTCAACTCACAATTATTAAGAAAGTAACCAATTTTTCTACAAAACTAGAAACAAAAAAAAAACAACAGATCTGTTTTTAAAACTATTTGAAGTCATTATGAATCTTGAGAGAAATGTACTTTTGCAATATTACACAAGCATCCTTAAGTCTTTCATTTTGAGAGGTTAGAGGATTTATCTAGTAACTAACATTGATATATTGACTATGAAGTACAGCTGTTGTATAAATGGACTTCACTAATGCAACTGGTAGCGTTCATTGAATGCATTAACACCAACCAAGTGTTAAAACATAAATACTGACTGAAACATGTACATCCATTATATTTATATAAAAACCCACACATTCTTATTTTAGTCCTAAAAAAATTTCTAAAATGTTAATTTCCTTTGTAATAAAAAATAATTCATTGGGAAATTAATTTGAAGGCAGGGAATAATAAGGACATTCTGCATATCAAATGCATCAAAGGGAAAAACTTTAAAAACTCACAGCTTCCTAATTATAAAACAAGGATGACAAAAATCAGAATTGCCACAGAATCATGGAAGAATTTCATGAGACCAGTTATCCAGGAAGTAGTTATATACCTGTGTTTCTGCAATGGCGGCATAATTGATATGTGTACTACCTATGGTTCCATCATCTCCATTGTCACATAACTACCTATTTTTATCTTGGTTTCCTAAAGCCCACCTTTAAAATATATTTTTATTAGAATATGGCTATAATTTTAAAAATCCCCTCTTATAAGAGTGTAATTAGCTTTAAAATGTATTAACTAATATTCAAAAATTAAAAATAAAACATCCTAACATTATCTTTCTTTTTATTACCTATAATTTATTTCCTAGGTAATTCATTCATATAGTACAAAATTGAGAAGCTAATAATATTTTACAAATTTCTATATATTGTTGGGAGACATGACTATGCCCTAAGCAAGTTCTAAAAATAGTAAATTCCATTAATGTCTTGCTCCTCTTCCACATCTAGTTATGATATGTTAGCCCTCTAGCATAAACTCCGTATATGCATCTTCAGTATTCTGAGGCATTGCATTAACCAATATGCATAATTTTATTATGACAGGGTTTATAAACTGGAAAGCATTTGAATTTGTATCTATAGACTTATGTCATCTTTTTATTCTAATCTGTTACCCCTTCTGGCCACCAAAATGGCTACTAAAATAAGTTGCTTCTCTATCTCATATGTGGAATATGGGTAAAGAATGTAATATAATATAAAATAAGATAGGGAGGGGTTTGTCAAGAAAAATGTGATAATATTGAAAACATGCCCAGTTTTAAGATTTGTATGACAAAAATAAGTTTGCCTTTAAAATGTTTTAAACAAAACCATACCATGAAAAACAAATTAAAGGTAAATTTAGAAAGCACTAAATGTAGCATACAGTCTGAACCTACCCTATTATAGATAAGGAGATTTAGGTCCCGGGAAATTAAGCAGCTTTCTCAAGATCATGTTATCCAATTAGTGAAAGATCTGAAACTAGAATACAGTGTCTGGACCTCTGATTACAATCTCATTTTGCAGCCAAAATTATTTCCATTGATGCACAGAGCCTTCAAATGTCCTGTAAAGATAGTTATATTGAAATTATAAATAGGGGGTTCTCTCAGATCTTTGTGGCAATAAATAAATAAATACCGAGGTATATGAAAGAATTAAAGAAATTCATAGATGATGTACACACAATAATTTGAGAAATAAAGTAGGGATGTTTGCTGACTACTATAAAAATTTTCCCCCAGATACGCCCTCTCCACTCTATTGAGAGTGAACTCTCTAAAGTAATGGCTGCACCCAATAAATTGACCTCAAGATTGACTGTCCTTCGGGGCTAACTAGCCCCACCCCCTGCCTTCTGTGGCAGGGTCTGTCTTGGTGATTTTTTTCTATTCTTTTTTTAGACTTACTCCCTCCCTGCTTCCATAATTTATATATGGAAATAAATAAAGCTATTTAATTATAGCTTTTCCTTAAGGCCTCCTGCTACTCTCTTGAATTTCTTACTCACTGTGATTCATAAATTTTTCCTAGTTCTCTGTAGAGGCTTCCAGAATTTCCTTCTTCTCCTCTTTTGCTGACCTTCATTCTGGGTTATATTTCCAACTGCCCATGGAGAATCTCCATTTGAATGTCCTGAGCAAGTGTCTCAAGTTCGACTTGTTTAATGATGAATTTATTTTTTCCCCTAAGAAAGATCCCTCTCCTGAATTCCATGTTTCTTTTGTGCTTCCAATAAATCAAGATCAAAACCCTGGAGTCTTCTTTGATCTTTTAATCTGTTTCCAACACATAAACCATCTGTAAACTTTATAAACTTTTTTTGTGTAATTTACTTCATGTCCCTCCTCTTTCTCCTATTTCAGTTGCCTCTCTATCATCTGTATTACCTAATTTTGGACTATGACAGAAGCATATGAAATCTTTCCATTTGTCTCCTGCCTCCTGGCCCCCACCTAGATTAATAGACCCATTCATATTACCTTCAGATGAATCTTGGTGAAGGGCACTTTAAATCCCTTGACAGTCTCCTTCTCCAACTCTTCAAATTCCCTCACTGTATTCAAAGCCTTTTTCCTGTCATTGAAGGCCATAAACAACCCAGTATTGTCTCATCTCCCATGCAATCTTTGAGCTTTAAGTCCTGCCACTGCACAACTAATACCAAGTGAAAGTGAGCGAGGAGCAGTGGCTCATGCCTGTAATCCCAGCACTTTGGGGGCTGAGGTGGGAGAATCACTTGAGTTCAAGATTTTGAGACCAACCTGGGCAACATAGTGAGACCCAACCTCTACAAAAAAAATTTAATGATTATCTGAGCATGGTTGTGTGTGCCTGTAATCCTAGCTACTCAGGAAGCTGAGGCAGGAAGATATCTTGAGCCCAGAAGTTCAAGGTTACAGTGAGCTATTATTGTGCCACTGCACTCCAGCCTGGGCAACAGGTGAGACCCTGTCTCTAAAGTGAATAAATAAATAGACAAATAAATAAGTAAATAAAAGTGAGCCTTGCAAAAGATTTAGTCTTGAACCCCTTTCTCCAACCCATCTCACTTGCTTCATTCTGGCCTGCTTTGGGTCCTTGCAGTATTTGCCCTTGCAATTAAACTTCCCTAGACCTGATACTTCTTACCATCCCTTTGCCTCTCAGCTTTTCAATCACTTCTCTTCAAGTCTTTCTCCTTGACTGCTACATTTAGCCATGCAAGATAAACATTCTTCTTTATTCTGGAATGTTCAAACTTGCCATAATACTCCCACATTCTTTCTCCACTATCTACTCTAGGGTTTGCTCTGTTTGCTCAAAACTCTCTAGACAACTTCTTCTGGCTATGACTCCTCATTCCTGGACACATATGTCTATGCGATGTCCCTTCGTATGCTAAAGCATTTGCATCTTTGATTTCATTTAACACAGGCCTAGGATGATTTCCCCAACTTTCTTTGTTTACTACATTTCTGACTCACTTCAATGCCCATCAAAATTACCTAAACATCAAACAAAAGAACACTTCCTCTGAAATTCAATGGCTGCATTATTAAATAGAAATATAATGTGATCCACACATGAGAGCTGGCTATCAAATTTAAAAATTCTAGTAGCCACATTATAAAAGTAAAAAGAAATAGAGAAAATTAGTTTTAGATTTTGTTTTACCCAACATATCTAAAAAATCATCATTTAAACATAAAATTAATACTAAAAATATTAATGCAATGTTTTTGCATTTTTTTTCATTTTAAGTCTTCAAAATCTAGTTTGTATTTTGTAGTTATAACAAACTGAATTCTGACTAGCCACATTTAAAATGCTCAATAGCCACACGTGGTTTATGGCTACCATAATGGACAATATAGGTCTGTCACGATTGTTAATTTGTTTGGTATTTGGCATATGCTGTTTTGGAAAGTTAATTAATTTGCATTAATAGATGACTAGAGTCTAGATTATCCGCTCCTAGCTAGTGCCAGAATATAAGTACTCAGTGCTGGGGATAGAAAACATCATCATGTAAAGAGATTATAAATAAAATACTGTGGTAACAGAAATGGAGGCACAGGGCTGGGGTGGCTCCACAGCTCCCTACACTTCCCCTCTACCTCTCAGAGCTGCCTCCATTAAGTTGCACCAAAGAAAGAGAGGTACTAGCCAAATATTTTTTAAAAACTATTAATAATTATAAACATGATACATGCTAAAAAAACAAAAGTAGTGCTCAGAGTTTCAGAACTGAGGAAAACTCACTTGGTATGCAAATTAAATTTAAAATGAGACTTGAAGGGAATGTAAGACAAAAGAAAATAGGGAAAGTTCAGAAGAGTGTTCCAAGCAAAAAGAACAGCTAGTGCAAAGGCCCTAAAGTAGAAAGAAATCAAGAAAGGACCCTGAGAAGCTCCCTAGAACCCAAAACCTAAGCATGTTCTTGATGTAATACACAGGCGTCATTTAAAACTTGAAGAAAGTCAAAAGCAGTGAAAATATAGTTCCATCTGCTTAATTTTGCCTTGTTGCCTGAGCTTTTGGTGTAATATCTTAAAAAAGTCATTGCAAAGACCAATATCAAGGAGTTTTGTCCCTACATTTTCTTCTATTAGTTTTACAGTCTCAGGGCTTATATTTATATCTTTAATTTATTTTGAATTTATTTTTGTGTATGGTCTAAGATAAGGGTCCAGTTTCATTCTTTGGCATGTGAATATCCAGTTTTTTCAACAACATTTATTGAAAAGACTACTCTTTACCTATTGTGTCTTCTTGGTGGCCTCATCGAAAATTAGTTGACTGTTTATGCTTGGGTTTATTTCTGGGCTCTCTGTTCTGTTCCATTGATCTATGTGTCTGTTTTTGTGCCATTATCACACTGTTTTGATTACTGTAGCTTTGAAATCAGAAAGTATGATGCCTCCAACTTTGTTTTTCATTCTTAAGATGGTTTGGGCTATTTAGAACCTTTTGTGGTACCATACAAATTTTAGATTTATTTTCTATTACTATGAAAAATGCCACTGAAATTTTGAAAGAGATTGCATTGAATCTGTATAATGCTTTGGGTAGTATGGACATTTTAACAATATTAATTCTTCCAATCCATGATCATGGGATATCTTTTAATTTATTTGTGTCTTCTTCAATTTCTTTCATCAGTGTTTAAAGATTTCAGTTTAGAAATCTTTCACATTCTTGGTTAAATTTATTCCTAAGTATTTTATTTATTTATTTATTTATTTATTTATTTCAGCATATTATGGGGGTACAAATATTACGGTTATGTATATTGCCCATGCCCCCCTCCCCCCTCGAGGCAAAGCCTCAAGCATGACCATCCACCAAACGTTGCACATCTCACTCATTATGTTTGTATATGTATTTTAATTTTTGATGCTATTATAAAAGGGATTGTTTTCCTAATTTTGTTTTTGGATAGATCATTATTAATGTAAAGAAATGCAACTAATTTTTGTATGTTGATTTTGCATCCTGCTTCTTTGCTGCATTCACTTATTAGTTTTAACAGTTTTTTGCTAGGGTTAGGGTTTTCTACATATAGGATCATGTCATTTGTAAACAGGGACAATTTGGCTTTTTGCTTTCCAATTTGGATGCCTTTTATTTCTTTTTCCTGTCTAATTGTTCTTTGCTAGTACTTCAAGTACTGTGTTAAATAGAAGTGGCAAGAGTGGGTATCCATACCTGGTACCTGATCTTAGAAGAAAAACTTTCAGTTTTCCCCCACTGATTATATTAGCTGTGGGCTTTTCATTAATGGCCTTAATTATGTTGAGAAAATTTCCTTCTATATTTTTGAGAATTTTTAACATGAATGAATGTTGAACCACATCAAACTAAACAGTTTCTGCACAGTAAAGAAAATAATCAGTGAAATGAAAAGTCAACTTACAGATTAGGAGAAAATATTTTCAAACCATATATCTAATAAGGGATTAATACCAAAATATAAATGAACTCACACAACTTAATATTTTTTAAAAATCCAAATAACTCAGTTTAAAAATGGGCAAAATACCAGAATAGACATTTTCCCAAAGAAGACATAAAAATGGTCAACCATGTATAAAAAGAGGCTTGATATTCATCATCAGAAAAATGTGAAATGTAAATCACAATGAGATATCACCCCTGCACCTTTTAGGATAGCTATTATAAAAACAAAGAAGCGATAACAAATATTGGTAAGGGTGTGGAGAAAAGGGAACCTTTGTGCACTGTTGATGTGAATGTAAATTAGTAAGCCGTTATGAAAAACAGCATGAAAGTTCCTCAAAAAAATTAAAAATAGAATTACATGACTCAGCAATCCCTCTGCTGTGTATATACACAAAGGAAATGAAATCAACATCTTGTAGAGATGCCTGCACTCCCATATCCATTATAGCATTATTCACAATAGCCAAGTTATGGAAACAACCTAAGTGTTCCTGGAAAGATGAATGGATAAAGAAATTGTGGTATATAAATATGATGGAATATTATTCAGCCTTAAAAAAGAAGGAGATTCACAACAACATGGACAAACCTGCAGGATGCGGTGCTAAGTGAAATAAGCCAGACACAGAAGACAAATACTGCATGATCTCACTTACATGTGGAATCTAAAAATAAGTTGAATACATAGAATCAGAGAGTAGAATAGTGGTTACCAGAGCAAGGAGGAGGAGGAAGTGGGGAAATAAGGAAATATGGGTCAACACAAAGTTGCAGTTATGTAGCATGACTAGTCTGGACATCTAATATACAGCAGGAGGACTCTAGTTAATAGCATGGTGTCGTATACTGAAAGTTTGCTCTTAACCATACACGCACACACACACACACACACACACACACAAAAGACAACCATGGAAGGTGATGGGTGTGTTGATTTGCTTACCTATAGTAATCATTTCACTGTGTATATGGGTATCAAAACAGCATGTTGTACAGCTTAAATATGTATAATAAAAAAAGCTGTGAAAATCTGCCTGTGCCATTAGGGAAACTCCTGTGAGTGGACACATCACAAATTTAGGGGCTAAAGTTTTAAAAAGCATCTGGGTCTTGTCTTAATGAGTTTTCTCCAGGTTTTATACTCTTTCCAATTCCATAATCTTTGGGAGATATTACAGAGCTAAAACTTCTGCATTCTCTCCCCAAAAATAGAGTTTTGTGAGGTAACATCTTAGAGAGAGTGAAGTCGGTCCTACCTGATTCATTTTTGAGGAATCAGAAGTGCTATAGTATCATGTCTAATCCTGAGCAGTTCCTCAATTAATTCTCTTGTTATTAAGAGAATTTTAATTGCATTTTAAAAAATAATGGAAGAAGAGCTAGTCTTATATCCTAGAAACCCCTACTGAATATGAACAGGAAAACTAAGAATAGAACTAAAGACAAATAAAGCATCTATATCAAAGTCCTAACTTTTCCAAATTTCCAATTAAGTAAATGTGACAGAAAAAAGTCATGACAATGCTGCTATAGTTAATTTATTTTTAACTTGCATCTCCTACACTCCCAAAATCAGTGGAAAAATCTCTAACGTCTGCACTGGTGTGATCACAAAATAAAAAAAAAAAAAAAAACAGTTTCTATTTTTGAGTTCCTGCTTCCTATTATTCAGATGCACTTTGGAACTTTTTCTCCACAGTTTGAATGTTGGTTGCTGCCCTGTTACTTAGCCAACATTGCATGATTTTAATTTAGTGTGGCTGTATGTAAGAGGGAAAGGACACCAAGTTTGTAAAGCAAACATTATACCAGCATGGCTCAAAGTTTGCTAGTTGTTTTCTTGGCTGATTTAAGAGTTCCACAGATGTTAGAAACTGAATCATTATAGAATCAAAGTCTCATTAAAATGCTCTATTTATCACGCTGAATCAATAAGATGTTCTAAGTTAATACTGGTTTCCCAACACAATGAATCAATGGAATATTTCAAAGTTATATATTCAATTCCTTGTTCAGTTGTATTGGGAGTTTATTCAAGGATTACATAATCACTCAATTAGCCTACTATTCTGGGTCCAGAACTCCTGGGACACTTTCCAACACATTTTTCTCCTTCATCAAGATAGTTTATTACTAACACATTATATAACCTAACAGACTAAGTGGTTATTGAAACAACTTTTTTCTCCATGGAATTAAAAATCCACCAAAATTTAAATAAATAAAAATTCTTTTTTTCTTATAAATACAATAGACCAGCACTAGCCACAACTCTAATGCAGTTAACAATAACAATAGTGACCAAAAAAAGCATAAACTGAGTACTACTCAAACGCCTTTCCTCATTCTTTGCCAACAGGACCCTGATTTTTTTTTGATTTGATGATGTGCTTTAAAATACACATCTTAAACTCCCTTGTAGCTGAGGGTGACCATGTGTTCTAGGCAATAAAACATAGTCTGAATTTCTTAGTGAAGTTTCCAGGAAAGCTATTGTTTCCTGACTGTTTAAAAAAAGAAAAAGGAGAGAGAAAGAAAAGACTTTCCCTTTTTCCTGCCTGGCACTGAGAAATGGTGGTGGTGGCTGGCTGTGAAGTGACAATTCTGCAACATTGAAGTGAAAACTTTGCACTACAAAAGGTAGACCAAGGAACAAGATGATCTGCATCCTTGATTCCTTTTGAGCAGCTGTGCCTCAGCTCTGACTTCCTTCTCTCAGATGTCTTACTATTTGAGAAGAAATCTCAAATAGTTATGTTCAAGGAAGAGTGGTCAAAACTTGTGACATGAGGCTGAAAGAAATCCAAGTGATCATTTCCATTGCCCATTTCTTGATGGGATTGTTTGATTTTTTCTTGTTAATTCTTTTGAGTTCTAGATAGATTCTTGTTATTAGACCTTAATCAGAAGTGTAGAGAGCAAATATTTTCTCCCATTCTGTGGGCTGTCTATTTGCTCTAATGATAGTTTCCTTGGCTATGCAGAAGCTTTTTAATTTGATCAGATCCCATTTGTTTATTTTTGTTGTTGTGGTGATTGCCTTGGGGATCTTCCTCAAGAATTCTTTGCCTAGGCCAATGTCTGATAGGGTTTTCCCAACATCTTCTTCTAGGATTCTTAAGGTGTCATGCCTTAGGTTTAAATCTATTATCCATCTTGAGTGGATTTTTGTGAGAGGTGAGAGATAGGGATCCTGATTCAATCTTCTGCATGTAACTATCCAGGAAATGAACAGAAACTTCTCCAAAGAAGACAGAATAATGGCCTGCAAACACAT
>VBSM01000272.1:24228364-24242798 GCA_008086735.1 Cheirogaleus medius | reverse complement strand
AAATAAAAAAAAAAGAAATCCAAGTGAGATACAGTTGACCCTGGAACAACATGGGTTTGAACTCAAAGGCCCCATTTATATGCAGATTTTCCTCTGCCTCTGCCACCCCTGAGACAGCAAGAACAATCTCTCCTCTTCCTCCTCCTCTTCCTCAGCCTACTCCACATGAAGATTGCAAGGATGAAGACCTTTATGATTATCCATTTCCACTTAATGAACAGTAAGCATATTTCCTCTACTTCATGATTTTCTTAATAACATATTTTTTCTCTAGCTTACATTATTGTAAGAATGCAGTGTATACTAATAATACATGTAACATACAAAATATGTGTCAGTCAACCATTCATGTTATTGGTAGTTAAGTTTTGGGGGAGTCGAAATTTTACACAAATTTTTGACCCCATGGAAGGTCAGTGCCCCTAACCCCTGCATTCCTCAAGAGTCAACCGTAATACCTGCTGTGTGTGTCCAGTGCAGGTGTACTGCACAAGCCCAGGAAGAATCATTTACTTTGTGTTCTGTACAAACAAGTGGCCCTGTAGCCTCCAGACACTAAATGTGTTCTGAGGATTTAAAGATTAATGAAGTATGGATTCTGCCTTTCAGGAGCTTACAATCTAATGATTGGAGACAAATTTGTAAACAGTTACAATATAATGCTACTTGTGAAATCAGTGTTTCATAAAGTCATAAAGGGTGTTCCCTGGGATAGCCATTGAGATAAAATTGTCTATCATCTATAAGTTTGGAAAATTTACCATATCTTAAAGGCTACGAGGAGTCCTGTAGCAAAAGGCTATTTAACTTTCTCTGACCTACTGTTTCTTAAGGCTATTTAATAATGAAACCATTTTTCTCCCAGGCAGTACCTCTTAGTGTTCAAAGAAACAAATTTGAGGAAATGTTGTACTAAGTGATTTAATAAAGTTATAATCTCAGTGCTGTGGCAAAATGGTATCTGTGAAGATAATTCATCTATGTTTTAATTATTCAAAAATAGTCCTTTTTTTTTTTTTTACAACTGCTGTGGGTTTAATTGTGTTCCCGCAAAAGATATGTTGAAGCCCTAACCCCTGATACCTTGAATGTGACCTTATTTGAAAATAGAATCTTGGCAGATATAACTAAGATATAGCTTAAGCTGAGGTCATACTGGATTAGGGTGGGTTCTAAATCCATACACTGGTTCCTTTATAAGAAAATCACTGGTGTCCTTGTAGGAAGAACAGAGGACACACAGAGCGGAAGGCGATGTGATGACAGAGGCAAAGATTGAAGTGGTACAGCTGCCAGCCAAGGAGCACCAGGATTGCTGGCAAGCACCAGAAACTCTGAGAGAGAGCCATAGAGCAGACTCTCTCTTGGAGCCCCCCAAAAAGAACAAATCTGGATGACACTTTGATTTGGACTTAGGGCCTGGGGAGCTGTGAGGGACTCAATTTTTATTGTTTTAAGCCACGTACTTTGTGGTACTTCATTATTTCAGCCCTAGGAAACTGATACAACATCATACTTCCTATTTGGCTTCTATCAATTCTATTTGTTCTTGAAATTTTTCTCGGTACTTTCCTTCCAGTCTAGCAGCTGCAAGATGGGAAAGGAAAGGCTTGAAGTCTAGGAGAATTTGAGCCCTGACTCAGACTATTTTTAACTCTGAATTTAGGCAAGTTACCTAGAGGATCTGAGTCTGTTTTCTCAAAAATGATAAAAACTTTCATCCATTCATCAATTTCATCCATTCATCTGGCAAATATTGATTGAGCCATAACTATTAGAAGCACTGTACAAAGTACATGGATAGATATTAAACAGGCAATTACTAAATCCTAAAAAGAAAAAGCATGCGCTAAAATAGGGCATAACCTGACCGTATAAGCTAGTTCTGGAGGTGATTTTGAGGATTAAATGACAGATATATGAATGTACTTTATCATCTGTACCTCTAAATACAAACAAAGGTATTATTATAAATATGATTAGATGAATTAATGAAAATTGTCCTTGTTCCATTTGGTCAAACTTGTAAATAATAGGTTAAAAGAAAATTTTTTGATGGGATTTCAAAGAACTGGCAGGAAAAACTCCTGGAGGATCATAAGAGGGGATAGGATACAAGAGATTCATGAATTTATTCCTCATTTATTCAACAAAGTAGATCTGCTCATGCTCCTCAGAGACTTTAGCCAAAGTCCGTCTAACATGTATTGTAATTAAATTAGATGATTGATCATTATTGTTTTTTTCTCCAAAAGAAGATAAAATAAATAGTCATGTTTACTCATTAAGTGGTACACATAGGAAATAATATTGGTATATCAATAAAAACAAGGTAAATTGGCTACTGGTGTTACATTGGCAAAACATGTAATAGAACAGAAGAGAATAAGTTGTCTTATATGAAATATCTTGGAAGTCATGCAGCTTAATATTTGAAAGTTCAAGTCACTGGTACCCACATGTACACAGATGAAGGTGTAAAAAATCCTCCTCAGGTGTTATCTTCTGATTCCTCTTGTGACTCCCCAGCCATGTGAAGGACCACTTCCTCAGCATTCAGAAGACTTGACTTTCCACCCCTCAAAAAGTGAGCAGCCAAGAGTTTTCCATGTGAGGATAAGTGCTGTCCTATTAAAACTTTATGAAGTGACGGCGAGCCCTCTTCTTTTAGAAAGAAGGAATCACACAATCATGCAGCTACTCTGTATTAAAATTCCCACACAAAGGTACGTTAGTGCCCCTTCTTAAATAAAGACTACATTGAAGTATGGAAGGAGTCATGGAGAAAGAGCTCTGGCTGTGCGCATTGAGCAGCTGGATCTATGGGCCTAACTCTGGGACTTTCTAGTTCCATAGATCAATAAATTCCCCTCCTTACTTTTTCCCCCCAAAGTTTAAAAAAAATGACACAAGAATAAATACTGAGATAATGATTATATATGTTTATGTAAATAAATACACAAAGTTTTGAATTTGCTTTTTAAATACTGTTTATTATAAAAAGGCATATCTTGCGATTACAGAATTTAGTACATTAAAAGATTTCAACATCACAATCAACATTTTTTCAAGATACAGATTTTATTTAAAAAAAACTCAAACTGAATATCTTTCATCCATTCAAGATTCAAAGAAAAGGAATCATAGCTTCAAACTTTGCCAGTAATAATTCAAAATAAACCACCTAATCAGCAAGAGGAGATTTGTTTCATGGACTTGGAGGGTATTTTGGCAAACAAGGCTCATCTGTTTAATCAGCATGAAATAATTGTGAGGAAAATATAATCACGTGAATAGTATTTGAGTTATATTTATATCTACTTTGAACCATCTCCGAATTATACTCATAAATTATCCTAAAACTGTCCAAACTTCTGCAGTTTTTATGCCATGGTATATCCTGAACACCAGATTCTTCTCTTTAACGCTCCCATGGTAGTTCTCTTGGGGTTGAGTGGTCCAGTTGAAACCAAAGTGGGTTAATATGGTTTGAATATGGGAAAGATAGGATTGAACAGTAAGAAACAATTTGAGGGCCAGTACATTCTACTCAGAGCTGACAAATGTCTGGAAGGAAATATGAACATTTCAAGAAAACATGAGGACTCACAACAGAATCTAGAGACTTATGTATATTCGCACACATATATTCATCTAAAAAGAGATGTAAGTATGATACCCAATTCCTTATTTCAACCCCCTAACTTCAAATACAGAGTGTTAGTGTTGAAAAAAATGTAAGAGATCATCTAGCTCATTTTTCTCATTTCACAGGTAAGTAAACAAGGGCAGGAAAGGCAAGATTACTTACCAAGGACACAGAGTGTGCATAGTTGGCTGGAGCTGGGGAGGCTGGTGAGCCCACGGTTAGGGTGGGAGCCTAGACATGGCATAGCTCAAGAAAGAGGAATCTGCTCTGGAAATATTATGCTCATGGAGAAAGTCCTTCCCTCTTTCCTTTCTCCCTTCTGTGGGCCAGGTGCTCACCACCCTGTGTATCACCAGCCACGTGGGTTCTCTCCAGAATGCTCTTACTGACAATCCAAGGGTGTCCTGTTTGCTTTTTTTCACTAGAAGCCAGAATGTCAACCAACAGTAAACTCCAGTAAATCTTTACTCATCTGTGTTTGTACAGCAATTACAAAGACATGCTCCTTTCTTTTACGGTATTTGATTGCTTGACTAGAATCTAGAGTTTTTTCATTCTCTTTAGTTCATTTTTTTCCTCTTATACACTTAAAATACCACATTGTTCAAAAAGAAATGTGATTAAAAATGTACATGAAGCAAACTAAAGTCTTGATTTACATGTCAACTTTAAAGTGTTTTTGGGTTTTTTTTTGTCAACTGCCCATAGCTGTTTTTTAAAAAAGTGATTTTTGAATTCAGTATCATCAATATAATAAAATAAGGACACAGGCACAGGGCTGGTGTGTTTTGAGGCCCCTTGGTTTGAGAGGTGTCTTGTCTTCTTACTTTTTCTCCCGAGGCTCATGCTTTGAAGAGAACGAAGTAGTTCTGGAGTTTCTCTCCCTTCCCCAGAGTCATTATTATCTGAAGAGCAAAGAAAATAAAGCAGAATGTTGCTTCACTGCAGCACTTCTCAATCTTTCATGCCTGTTTCATCTTGTGGTAGTGGTGGCAATGTTCCAGGCTATGGGGAAAATAGGCTCTCACATGCAGTGCTTAAGCAAAGAGTAATTTATTAATACTAACACAGATGAGTACATAGGAACGAAAAGAAATAAACAAAAGGAAGAAGCCCTTTAGGCATTCTCGCAACAATAAAGCCACTATTCCCTTAAAAGCCACTCTTAGGAAACAGCTTACCCTCTCAGGCCCCTTGTCCCTAAAATTGCACACCCTCTATTGCTTTTTCTCCTAGCCCCTGTTTATTCCTAGGTGAACTGGCTCACCTACGAATAAACTGGCTCACTGGTTAGTCACAAAAGAAGATTATAATCCAACATATATAAAATATGTTACTTACTGAACTCACATCAGATATCTCCATTGCTTTATGGAGATTATAAAATTTGAAACAGGTTTAGCTTTTCAGGCTTGCAATACAAATTCAACATAAAAATGCTTATCTGATGATTTTTATTTAGCCAATCATTAAGGAGAGAAAATTAGAAGGAGCAATTTTTTCCTCAGGTAGCAGACAATTACCCTTTTCATACAAAACTTTTTTTTTTAACTTTAACATATTTTAAGTAGAAATCTTTCTAAAATATATAACAGGCTCCCATGACTCTACCCATAGGGCAAACAAAACATAATTTAATTCTGTACTAGTGTCGGGATTATCAAAGGGGGTCCTGGTCTTCCACATGAAGACATTACTTTATCACAGAGCAGCACAGCCTCTCCTAAGTGAACCGGGCCAGCCAGGCAGCAGCCAGCTAGGTGGAAGGGATTCCTCTGAGTCTCTGGGCCACCGGTTATCAGATACTTGGCATGAGGACAGTCAAATGGAGGCCTGACATGATTGTTCTCAGAAGTTCTGGGAAAGAGTCCTATTTAACTCCTCCAGAGCAAAGACTTGGCATATGACCACCGCCACACCCAGAATTACAGATGGGGCTGTCTCATGATTCTGTGGGAAGTTTGTTTCTTTACTTGGCTTGTGCTGCACAGTATGTCATTTACTGCCCACAATTTGGTGAAAGAGAACTTCTCTGGGGCCCTTGCTAAGTGTGTACACACAATGCCAAGCCAAGTCTTCTGAGTGCCAAGTGTAATTCATAAAAGACAAAGAACTAAGGTAATCTATTCCTTAAAAATACCTGAGTAATACAACCCAAAGAATGTGCCTTACCTCCAAGCCTATGAATATTTGAAGTAAATGTAATAATCCCTACCCTTGAATTAAATGGATAAAGTTATAAACATGGTTTAAAGGACTAAAAAGTAATCCAAACTCAGTCATGGAAATAATTGCTTTATGATTTGGGGCAAAGGGTTAATCTTTGAAGAATACAGATAATTAAAATCTCTACAAGAGAGATACTAATTTAAACCACTTCACATTCTTGAGTAGAAATATGTTTTGCTGGCAGACATTGATAATAACATTTAAGAAAACATTATGAACAAAACAAGATTTACGAAGGTTATAATCAACCTTTCTTTCCCAAATTGTGGCATTATATACTGTTTTCTTTTTTTAATACTAGGTGCAGTTTATAATACTTTGATAATTTTCAAAATCCTATCATGTCTTCTCTTTTCCTAGCAAATGAAGCCCATTTGCCTCATCTTAGCATTGTTAAGCTTATCCACTCAGTGGCCCCAGTTTATCTTTCCAACTGAATTTCTAATCTTCATTATACAAAACCTGTGTTCTCATATTATTGTACCTTTCATTATTTTTTGAGAAAACTTTTCACTGTTCTCACACCATTTCTAATGTCACCTTCTACATGAAGTTTCTGTGACTCCTCCAAACAAAAGGGATTGGTCCTTTATCTGAATTTCTGTAGCCCCTTGTACTTTCCATGTGGCATATATCATGCATTTTGCTGTGTTATTTCTGTATGCATCTTATCTCACTAGATTGTAAGTAACTCAAAGGCAGAATATGGGTTATCTGCCCATGTGGTATCATTCATAGCACCTAGCACAATGCCTTGTATATACAAAATGCAAGATAATAGAGTGATATTACATATGTTTGCATCAGATCCGTTTCAGTTGCAACATAACAGAAACCCACTTCAAACTGGCTTAGTTTTAAAGGGGAAATTTATTGAATCATATAAATGGGCAGTACGGAGATGTAGCTGATCCCAAGCGTAAAAGGACTGAGGAGCTCAAAGAATGTCATTACAATTCTCTCTGTCCACCTCTGTTCTTTCTTTATCTATTTGACTTCATTTTTCAAAGAGATATTTTCCACCCAATGGTCAAGAAAGACACCAGCAGCCTCAGGTCACATACTCCAAGAAAGACAACCATTGGCTCTGCTTAAATTTCTTACAGTCACACCAGATATAGAATGAGAACCTAGTTTCTCATGGAACACAAAGAGAAATGATAAGAAAGCATGCTGGATAGCAGTAGACAGTTTTTGTAATAAGAAACTACAAAACTACACTACAAATTATAAATTGAGTTAACTCTTTAAGAACCTTACAGATTAACATAAGGGTTAGCTTTACAATTTTAAATTTTAGTGAAACTTTCATATAAACATGCATATATTACATGATTTTGTATTATGTTCAAGGGATATAAATGGTATAAAAGCCAAAATCGTAACCACTGAGGAATCACAGTCTAGGTGCTTGACAAAAGGTCAGGCATGACAAATGGATGAATATAATAAATGATATTAACTAAGTGTTAAATATTGCAGCACAGATTATCACCTTAATAATACCTCAGGAAAGAAAGAATTACTGTGGAATAGAATAGTCACTGAAGATTTTTATGGGGGTGGTGAAACTGTTTTGATTAAAGAAAGATGAATTGTTTTTGAATTGTTGGAAGAGGGTAGGAAGGAAAGAGAGCGGAAGGAAAGAGAATGAAGTGGTCTAGAAGTAGGCATTCTATTTGCAGAGACATAATTGTAGACCCACTTATGGAGAATTCATGTTTGAAATAAGGCTAGGTTGTTATAGTGAGGTTAGCTTAAATAAGGTTTTGAATACTGGGTTTATGAGTTTGAACTTGACCTAGTTATTACAATTTCACTATATACAGGTTTTAAGAATGGAAATAGCAATCCAGCTGCATGTCATGACATAAGAGGGGGACAGAGTTGCAATATTTCTGCTGTGAAATGGGAGCCACCACTTACATTTGTGCAGGCTGTGCAGCACACAACTCTAGTGGGCACTGATCCCATTGCTGTGGGAATGGTGCCTCCTAAGACTATGCAGCATAATCCTTCTAATGATATACGGTTCATCTAGATGACTTTCAAGAAACAAATAACACATGAATTTGACCAGGGTGGAAGATAGGTAGGTGCTAGGTAGAAGTTATAGAGAAGGTTGAAGAGAAAATTGAAGTTTAGATTATACAGTAGCTTGAATGTTAGGCTAAGAAATGTGGGTGCTAGCTTGTGTTTAATAGAGGGAAGAATTTGAGAAAGCCATTGAAGAATTTTGAAAAGAACAGTAAAGTTTTAATCCGTGTTTCAGGAAAATTAAATTTAGGCTACTGGGTTCAGGATAGATTCAAGGAAAAAAATTGGTAAAATAGAGAATTGCTGAAAGATTGTAGTGCAGAAAAAAGTGGACCATAAGATGGAAAGCAATGGAGAGAACTGAGAGGTATTTAAAAAAACAACAAGAAAGAAAGGCAAAAGAGGAGTTTTGTGACTATCTTACAAAAAAAACCATATATCCTGGGACCTTTTATAATAATAGGTAGAAAATAAAGGACAAAATTACTTCAGACTATTCCCAATGACTATACTGCTGGAAATTATATAGCTCTTAACAGTTTATACAGTGTTTTCACATATATTATCCCATGTGAATATAGATACTTTTTTAAATTATGAAATTATGCAATATCCTAAACTTATATAAAAAAGTCACATATATAAAAAATAGAAAGTACTATCACCTATGCTAGAATTTGATGTAATATTGGAATAGCAAACTTACCTATGTTTATTTAGACCAAAAATAAATGAATAGGCAGTGATCTTAGCATGTCTAAAAACATTTTCATGGGTTCTGGATTCCATTCCTTTATGATTCTTCAGAAATCTTGTTCCCTATTTTTCCTTTTCCCATCAATGATCTTGCCTTCAGCATTTTAAAAAACCATTCATTGACTTGATTTTCATTCTGTGTTAACTTTTCACTTTCCATCTATCCAAGCTGCTGACAGAATAGTGTATGTTTCCTCCTCCTCTGTACTATGTCACTTTTCAATCCATTCCACCTCTGCAATTGCTCTCCCTGAAGATAACATGAATCTCCTGCTTGCTGTATCTATTGGACACTTTTCAATATTTTCCATATTTAACTTCTATGCAGTAGCTGATATAGTTTTCCTTTCTTTTGTTCCTGAAACTCTTGCCTTGGCTTCCTGGTCTCATCTTGCCTTAGTTATTTTGTCTCTGTGCCCTTAACTTTCTCCTGCTTTTTCATGTTAATAATTTTCTAGAGTTCCATCCTTCACCCTTTACTCTTCTCATTGTACAAACTTTTCTGGGGAATTTCATCCACTCTCTAAAGTTTGTATACTATAATAATACTCAATTTTGTATCTTCAATCTAGATCCAAAGCCATATATGTATAATTGGATGTCTCACAAACATGCCAGGCACTGAACTATCTTACCTGTGCCTCAAATATGTTTTTCCTTTTATATTCTTTTCAGAGTTTATGGAGCCAACATTGATGCAAGAAGCTAAGGTAGAAAACAAGAAGTTGTAATGGATTCTTTCTTTTATTTCATCCCCCACATGATGGTTAATTTTATGTGTCCATTTGACTGGGCACAGGGTGCCCAGATATTTGGTCAAACATATTCTGGGTAAGAGTGTGCCTGGGTGAGATTAATATCTGAATCAGTAGACTAAAAGAAGCAGATTGCCAGCCGGGCACAGTGGCTCACGCCTGTAATCCTAACACTCTGGTGGGAGAATCGTTTGAGCTCAGGAGTTCGAGACCAGCCTGAGCAAGAGCAAGACCCCATCTCTACTAAAAAAAAATAGAAAGAAATTAACTGGACAACTAAAAAAAAAAAAAAATATATATATATATATGAATTAGCCATGCATGGTGGCGCATGCCTGTAGTCCCAGCTACTCGAAAGGCTGAAGCAGGAGGATCGTTTGAGCCCAGAGTTTGAGGTTGCTGTGAGCTAGGCTGGCTCTGTGGCACTCTAGCCCGGGGAACAGAGTGAGACTCTGTCTCAAAAAAAAACCCAAAAAACAAAAAAGCAGATTGCCTTCACCAAAGGGCTTCATCCAATCCAAAGAAGGCCTGAGTAGAATAAAAGGCCCAGTAAGAAAGGATTCTTTGTGTCTGCCTATCTTCAAACTGAGATATCACTCTTCAAACTGAGACCTCAGTCTTCTTCTGCCTTCAGACTTAAAATCAGACAAGAACTTGCACTATCAGCTCTCCTGATTTGCAAACCCCTTCAGACTTAGACTGGAACTATATACCATCAGCTCTCTTGTGTCTCTAGTTTGCAGACTGCAGATCTTGGACTTCTCAGCCTCCATAATCACATGATCAAATTCCTTATAATGAATCTATGTCTGTAAAATATATATATATATAATATATATATATCTCCTATTTTGCTCTGTTTCCTTGAAGAATCCATACTAATACATATTTAGTACCAAGAGTGGTAGTAGAGGACCAGAATTTTAAAAAATAGTTTTCTGAATTGGTTCTGGGGTTTCTGGAATTGGCTTTTGCTGTGGTCTAAATGTGTCACTCCAAAATTCATATGTTGAAACTTAATCCTCAATGTGATAGTATTAAGAAGTGGAGACTTTTAGTCAAGACTTCATGAGTGGGATTTGTGCCTTTACAAATGAAACTGAAAGGAGTATGTTTGCTCCTTCTGCCATGCATCAAGAAGGTACCATCTTTGAAGCACAGAGCAAGCCCTCATCAGACACTGAATCTGTTGGCACCTTGATTTTGGAATTCCCAACCTGCAGAAGTGTGAGCAACAAATTTCTGTTGCTTATAAATTACCCAGTCTAAGATATTTTGTTACAACAGCCTAAACAAACTTAAGACAGTTCTCTAATATGATCTCATTTAAAGATGCTAATGACTCTATTTCAGTAGCAAAGAGATCAATGATAGTTCATCACATAATCTGGCAATAGAGATATTCAAAATATCTCCATTGGATACTCCTAATCAACCACTTATAAGAAGCAAGGAACTAGGTAACTGCGTATATGATACTTTCTAACAATTTTGGAAATATAACAGGTATAATAAAGTTGACTGATTGCTTCTAATGGAGGTAGACAAAGTGATGAAAGAAAATGATAAGTTCAGAGATTCATATTCTCAGCTCAAGTGCATTTATATGACCTGAAAGCTTCTACATGTGCCCTAAGGATACTCTTATCTCATAGCTCCAGGGCTGAGATTGCTGAAAATCAAACGCAGAATCCCATCCTGTAATTGGCTAAATTACAACACAAGGTGAACTTCAAGTCTTGAAGGTTGTGTGCTGCTAAAGTGAGGGCATTGATTAGGAAAAACAGGGGTTCTATAAGTTAGAATAAGGATATATGGGAAGATCCCAATGAAGCTAGGGATATTGAGCTCCTAAATTCTGATGAGTCTTCTTTGCCATGGAAACAGATTTTATAGTAGAAGTGGCTTCCCCATCCTCTAGTGTAGTGGCTCCCCAGTTCTGTTGTTTTTGGCCTCTCCACTCCCATCTAAGGGGATTAATCTTACATTGGCTGAGGAAACTGTAATTGGCCTCCCCTGAGACAGCTGCCATGTAAGACAATACTGATTCTCCTCACCACACCCACTTTGCTTCTAGACCTATAACTAGACTCAATTTCCAGTAGGTCCCTACTAATATTGAAGTACAAAGTGTATCCCCTGAGGAAGTGTGCTATACTCAAAAAGAACTAATTTATATTTATATAGACAGAAATCCAGGAACATGTGTGAGAATGGATATTGAGGGAGTGGGATAAGAACATAAAGTGGGATCAGCATGAATTTATTAATATGGACTCATTAAGCTGTGATTCTCCTTTCAATGTTATAGATCAGGGAGTTAGGAAGGGCTCTACCAGTTTGGTTGGTTGGTTATCTGAAATATGGACCAAAGAGTGGCCCAGCATAAGTGAGTTAGAAATGCCAAACTTGCTCTGATTTGATGCATAGGAGGGGATTTAAAGGCTTAGGGAGACTGGAATGTTAGAGAGTGTTTGCCATTTAATACCTACTCACCCACCCTGGAAAGGTCCAGAAAACATACCTTTCACCACTATTGTGAGAAATAAATTTGTGAAGGGAGCCTGGGCATTCTTGAAGAGCTCTGTGATCACTGTTCTATGTCAGTCAGACCTATAGTGTGGAATACAGTCACTGAACTGGGAAACATAAATGTAATGGTAATATTTGGATCTCAGAGTGGCATGGGCCAAGTGGCAGTATTCAACCACCAAATGCAAAGTGAGTATGGTTACTGTAATGAACAATAAAGTCAAGGTAGCAATCAGAATAGTCTAATATGCACATACCTATGGCATTGGCTAGTTGATCACAGTGTTTATAAAAAATAGGAAGCCTGCTAAATTCTTACTTGATCCATATAATCAGAATAGTTATAGGTCAAGTGGACAAAAGTCCAACCTAAATAATAAAAAGGGATTCCTAGACCTCCAATCGATTCCACACTTGAGCCAGTTTATATACTCAGAGCCTTTTGAATGAAGGGAAGGCAGATTCCCTTAAAGAAGGACCTCAGTACAATGTCAAAAATTTAAATATACTGTTAATCTTTCTCCCAGCCTTTCCCAAAGGGGCCTATAGCCTTTTATCGGGATAACTACATATGAAGGAAAAGAAAATAATCAGACCTTTGGGAAGTACTGGACATTGGCTATGAATTGACACTAATTCCAGGAGACCCAGAATGTCACTGTGGTCCACCAGTAAGATTGGGGGCTAGTGGATGTCAGACCTTTCTCATAGTGGCTCTGCTATGGTATGAATGCTTGTGTTTCCCAAAATTCATATGCTAAAATCCTAACCCCCAGTGTTGGGCTGTGAGGCATTTGGGAGGTCATTGGGTTATGAGGGCTTTGCCCTCATGAATAGGATCAGTGACCTTATAAAAGAGGCTCCAGAGTGAAACCTCATCCTCCCTTCCACATGAGAACACAACTAAAAGGCACTGTCTATGAACCAGAAAATGGGCCTTTACCAGACACCAAATCTTCTGGGGACTTTATCATGGACCTTCAACCTCTAGAATTGTGAGAAACAAGTTGTTGTTGCTTATAAGCTACCCAGTTTATGATATTTTGTTACAGCAGCCTAAATGGACTAAGACAGTCCCTGAGCCCATCCTGTGGTTATTTCTTTAGCTCCAGAATCCAGAGTTGGAATAGATTGTGATGGTAGATTTGAGCTGTCAACTTGACTGAATAAAGAGATACCCAGATAGTTGGTAAAGCTTTATTTATTCTCAATCATTAGATTAATTTTTCTCAATGCTTCTGTAGGCACTGCACCCATCCTTCTTCTGATGAAAGGGAAATCCAAGTGGTTTGGAAATTGATTAGAATGATCAGGTTGTCCTAAGTGTGTCTGTTAGGGTGTTTCCACAGGAGATTAGCATGTGAGCCAGTAGACTGAGTGAGGAAGATCTATCTGCACTCAATGTGGGCAGGCACCATCCAATCAGATGGGGGCATAGATGGAACAAGAAGGCAGAGGAAGGGTGGATTCTTGCTTTCTTTCCCAGAAGTGAAAAGCCCTTTTTCTCCGGCCCTTTGATGTCAAAATTCCAGGTTCTATGGACTTTAGACTCCAGGACTTTTACCAGCAGCCTTCCAGATCTCAGGCCTTTGACCTCTGATTGAGAGTTATATCATCAGCTTCCGCAATTCTAAAGTCTTTGGACTTTGGCTGAGCCACGTTATTGGCTTTCCTGCTTCTCCAGCTTGCAGATGGCCCATCAACTGCACATTGGCTCCCTGACCTGTGGAGTGAGGGCCATTATGCTGAGAGAGGCCAAGAAGCAGTATTAGAATTGCCTCTACCTATGAAAATAGTAGACCAAAAGCAATACTGTGTTCCAGGAAGGATTGCAGAGATCAGTGCCACCATCAAGGACTCAAAAGATGCAGGGATAGAGATTCCCACCACATCTCCATTCACCTGGCCTATTTGGCCTGTGCAGAAGACACGTGGATTGTGGAGAGTGACAGTGAATTAATGTAAGCTTAACCAGGTGGTGCCTCCAATTGAAGCTGCCATAGCAAATATGGTTTCATTGTTTGAGGAAATTAACACATGGTCTAGTACCTGGCATGCAGCTGTTTATCTGGCAAATGGTTTTTTCTCCATCCTTGACAATAAGGTTCAACAAAAGCAGCTTACTTTCAGCTTGCAAGGCCAGAAATATATCTTCACTATCCTACCTCAGGGGTATATCAACTCTCTAGCTCTATGTCATAATTTAGTTCACAGAGATCTTGATCACCTTTCCCTCCCACAAGATATCACAATGGCCCATTACATTTATTACATTATGTTGATTGGAGCTAGTGAACAAGAAGTAGCAACTACACATCTATAAAAAATATAAAAATTATCTGGGTGTGCTGGTGTGTGCTCCTAGCTACTGAGGAGGCTGAGGCTAGAGGATTGTTTGAGCTCAGGAGTTTGAGATTTCAGTGAGCTATGACCATGCCACTGCACTCCAGCCTGGGTGACAGGGTGAAACCCTGTC
>VBSM01000272.1:24213219-24228264 GCA_008086735.1 Cheirogaleus medius | reverse complement strand
ACGATAGGGCCTAAGCAGGCCCTGAAGGCACAAATAAATTACATGAATAAGTGACCCAAATGTCTCATGATCCCCATTTCTGCCACATTACCTTCTCTTGCCTACTCTACACCTATGGCCTCATGGAGAGTTCCCTATGATCAGTTGATAAAGGAGGAAACTCGGGCCTGGTTTACAGGATGGTTCTGCACAATATGTACTCACCAACTGTAAGTGTACCACTATAGCACTATAGTCCCTCATTGCGACTTTCCTGAAGGACAATGGTAAAAAGACACCCTCCCAGTGAGCATAACTTAGAACAGTGTACCTAGTTGTTCACTTTGCTTGGAAGGAGAAATGGCCAAATGTGCAATTATAAACCTATTCACAGGCTATGGCCAATGGTTTGGCTGAATGGTTAAGTATGTGGAAGAAACATGATTGGAAAATTGGTGAGAAGAAAATTTGGGGAAGAAGTGTGTAGACAGACCTCTCTGAATGGGCAGCAAAGGTGAAGGTACTGTATCCCATGTGAATGCTCAGCAAAAGGTGATCTCAGTAGCGGAGGATTTTAATAATCAGGT
Source organism: Cheirogaleus medius (assembly GCA_008086735.1). Lineage (NCBI taxonomy): Eukaryota > Metazoa > Chordata > Mammalia > Primates > Cheirogaleidae > Cheirogaleus > Cheirogaleus medius. The sequence goes on along the minus strand of VBSM01000272.1, from coordinate 24,227,698 downwards.
GGATAGGATGGTCCATTCTGGGGATGCCAGTCAATCTCTATCCTGAGCCATTCTGCCATTCCCAAATAGGGTCATGAACAAAATGGCTATGGTGCCCAGGTGGAGATTATAAATGGGCTCAGCAACATGGACTTTCCCTCATCAAGGCTGATCTGGTTATAGCCACCACTGAGTGGCCTAATTTTCCAGCAGCAGAGAACAATACTGAGGCCCCAATATGGCACCATTCCCCAGGGTGATTTGTCAGCTACCTAGTGGCAGGTTGATTACAGTGGATTGCTTCTATTATGGATGGGGAAGTATTTTATTCTTAGTGGAATAAACACTTAATCTGGATACAAATTTGTCTTCTGTGCATACAATGCTTCTGCCAAAATAGCCATTCATGGACTTACACAGAATGTCTCCTCCATCATTATGGTAATCCATACAGCATTGCTTCTGATCAAGAGACTCAGTTCATAGAAAATAAAGTGTGGCAATGAGCCCATGCTCAGGAAATTCACTGGTCTTGCTGTATTGCCCACCATTCTGAAGCAGCTGGAACAGCCTTTCAAAGAATCAGTAACAGTGTCAGTTAGATTGTGATACATTGCAGGTCTGGAGAAAGGCTCTCTAGAAGGTTGTATATAGTCTGAATCAGCAACCAATATATAGCTCTGCTTTTCCCATAGCCACGACTCACAGATCCTGGAATCAAGGGGTAGAAATAGAGTAGCATCACTCATCATTACCCTCAGTGACACATTAGCAAAATTTTTGCTTTCTGTTCCCAGCCTTATGTATTGCGGCCTAGAGGTCTTAGTTCTAAAGGGAGGAATTCTTCCACAAGGAAACAAAATAAAACAATGATTCCATTTACTGCTTCCCAGCCACTTTAGACCCCTCATGCACGCCTCTGAACCAACAGACCAAGAAGGGAGTTGCTGTGGCTTGCTGGGGTGATTGGTATTTAGGACCAAGGGGAATTAGACTGCTCCACAATGGAGGTAAAAAAAGAGTATATCTAGAATACAAGAGATCCCTTAGGACACCACTTTGTATTACCATGTGTTGGGACTAAGGTCAATGGAAAACTACAACAACCCAATCCAAGCAAGGCTGCTAATAGCTTAGACCTTTCAGAAATGAAGGTTTGGGTCACTTCTCAAGGTAATATACCATGACCATCCTTGGTGTTTGCTGAAGGCAAAGGGAGTATAGAATGGATAATAGAAGAAAGTTGTTATAAATATAAGCTATGACGACATGAACAGTTACAGAAGTGAGACTTGTAATTGTCCTAATGAGTATTCCTCGTTATTTTGCTATAAATATGTTTATGTATGTGAATATGTGTAATATATACATAAACAGACATATATACATACACATGCATTAGGCAAATGTCTTTTGTTTTCTTCCTTCTCTTATTTCTTTATCATGTAACATAAGCTGTATTGACTTTATATCATACTATTTATTTTTAATATTATGTCATTGTTATGTCTGATACTTCATTAACTTATGGACTATCCGAAGAGTAAGCATTACTCAAGGACTTTACCTCCTCTTCTGGGGAAGTGCATTGTTGGTTGTACACACAACAGTTATATAATATTAAATGGAACTGTGACCTTTTTGTTTATATTTGGAGATTAAGTATGTTTAAGAATATACACATGGGTGCCAAGTTAATAAGGGTTGAATTTGTGATGGTTAATTTTATGTGTCAACTTGACTGGGCCCGACAGTTCCCAGATATTTGGTTAAACATTTTTCCAGGTGTGTCTGTGAAGATGTTTCTGGTTGAGGTTAATATTAGAATTGGCAAGCTGAATAAAGCAGATTGCTCTCCCAAATGTTTGTGGGCCTCATCCAAAGTGTGGAAGGCCTGAATAGAATAAAAGACCCATATGAAAGAATTCTTTCTCCCTGCCTAACTGTCTTTGAACTGAGACATGTCTTTAAACTGAGACATTGGTCTTCTCCTGCTTTTTGACTTAGACTCAGGCTGGAACTTTCACCATTGGCTCTCCTCATTCTCAGGCCTTTGGGCTTGAACTGGAGCTATACCATTATCTCTCCTGCTTTCTGCTTGCCAACTGCAGATCTTGGATTTCTCAGCTTCTATAATTGCCTGAGCCAATTCCTTATATTTGTTCTGTTTCTGTGGAGATCCCAGACTAATATGATCCACATATAATTCTACCTGGAATTTTTCTGGAATCTAGCCACACCTCTCATCTCAGTTCTCACTGCCACTGCCTTTATTATTCATTGACAGTATTAGCTCAATGCCCTTCGAGTAGGTCTCTTTCTTTCTTTCTCTCTCTCTTTGCCACTCTCAAGTCTGTTATTTACATCACTCTTAGAAGGAAGGTTCTAATTAAAGATATTTGGTCCTCCCTGTTTAATTTTCTTCAATAACTTCCCAATGCCTTAAAGAAAAATATCCAAATTTATTAAGATGACTTTCATAAACTATATATTCTTTATTATCTGTCTTCTCTCAGCATCATTGTTTTGAGACATATCCATGTTATTTTGTGTATCAATAGTTCATCCATTTTATTGCTGAGTAATTCCATTGTATAGATATAGCAAACTTTGTTTATCCATTTATCTAATGAAGGACTTTTGGGTTATTTCAAGTTTTTGGCTATTACAAATAAAGCTGCTGTAAACATTTTTGTTTACAGCAAAACATTTTTGTTTGCAGTCTTTGTGTGGACATACACATATATTTTTTGTGTAAATACCTAGATGAAAGATGGTTGAATCACATAGTAGGTGTACTTTCTAAGAAACTGCCAAACCATTTTTCAAAGTTGTTGCATCATTTTACATACCCATGAACAATGTATGAGTTCTAGTTGCTCCACATCTTCTCTAACACTTGGTATGGTTTTAATTTATTGAGACTCATTTATGTCCCACATTTTGTCCATCTATGTAAAGGATCTGTGTATACTTAAAAAGGATGTGCATTCTGTTGCTGTTAGGAGGAATGTTTTACAAATGTCAATTAGGTCATGTTGAGTGATAGTGCTGTCCAATTCCTTTATATTCATACAATTTTCTGGCTATTTGTTTTTATCAAGTATTAAGAGAAGAGTGTTTAAAGCTCCAAATATAATTGGCAATTTGTCTATTTCCCTTTGTTCTGTTAATTTTTGCTTCATGTATTAAGCAGTCCTGCTACTAGATGCATAAATATTTAGGATTATTATGTTCTTTGAAAAAATTGACCACTTTATCATTATGAAATGACTCCCTTTATTCCTGATTTTATTCATGATAATATTATTTTCTCTGAAATCTACGTTGTGTGATATTAATATAGTCACTCCATCTTTCTTTTGATTAGTGTTATCATGGGTGTATTTTTTCATTTGGGGGGATTTTTAAACTTTTTTTCCTGTTTTTTTAAAATTTCAGAATATTACGAGGGTATAAACATTTAGGTTACATATATTGCCTTTGCACCACCCGTCATAGCTTCAAGCGTGTCCATCCCTCAGACAGTGCGCACCTCACCTATTAGGTGTGAATATACCCATCCCCTCCTCCCCCTCCCAACTGCCTGACACCCAATGAATGTTACTTCCATATGTGCACTTAAGTGTTGATCAGTTAGTACGAATTTGATGGTGAGTATATGTGGTGCTTGTTTTTCCATTCTTGTGATACTTTACTTGGAAGAATGGGCTCCAGCTCCATCCAGGATAATTTAAGAGGTACTAATTCACCATTGTTTTTTTGTGGCTGAGTAGAACTACACGCTATACATATACCACATTTTGTTAATCCATTCATGTATTGATGGGCACTTGGGTTGTTTCCACATCTTTGCAATTGTGAATTGTGCTGCTATAAACATTCAAGTGCAGATATCTTTATTATAGAATGTCTTTTTTTCCTTTTTTCCCAGTATAGGGATTCCTGGATCAAATGGTAGTTCTACTTTAGGTTTACAGAAAAATTGCAAAAATAGTTGAGTTCTTGTATACCCTTCACCCAGCTCCACCTACTGTAAAACGTCTCTTTATTCTCCCAGCTTTGTGTTCTCCATTAGAGAGATTGCCATGCTCCACCTGGATTCCCCCTTCTCTGTGCTGCAGCCTCCTCTCCAGGCAGTATTTAGGACAGTCATAAGGTTTGCCTCTTGTTTCATCTCTCTCTAGGATTACTTTTGCCTGATATCCAATGTCTGAAACCATTGTTTCATATAGTTTTTTTAGTTGTTTCAGACTGTAGTATAAATCTAGTCCCCCTGTATAGTATTTTGAACCTTATTTTTGTTCTCACTTAGCATTCATCATATCATTGAATATCCTTTGAAAGCACTAGTTTAGCACATAATGTGAAGTATTCCACTAGTATTCACTTGAACACCTTTACTATTTTTCTGCACACAAGCTCCCAGTGTGCTTTCCCTCCTGGTAGCTGGTAACTGAACCTGTGTTGGAGGAATGCCCTCAGGGTGTTTGCACAGAAAGGGCAAGAAAATTCTTGGGAATTTACTGCCTCACTGTAGCCCTTAACCAATGACTCCATGGAACAGGAATATAAATATGCCAGCTGCCTTGCTACTAATGGGAGCAACTCTGAATTATGATCTACACTTTCTCCAAAGCTCTTCTGTGAGATTGAGCAAATGTTACTTTCTATGGGATTTTGCTTGTTTGCCATCCTTCCCACTACCATACTGGTTTTTCATAGGAATTCTTCCTAATAACCTTCCTTCACATTTGTCCTTTATTTAGGATCTATTTCTAAGGATCCCAAGCTATAGTAACCAGTTTTAATTGCTGGTTAATATTCTGCTTTTAATCTCATAATTTATTTAACTATTCCCCAATAGTTCAACATTAATGTTGTTTCTATTTTTTTTCTACAGTAGCTAGCTTTGTAATGATTATATTTGTATGAGAAAATGTTTTTCTGAGATGCAGATTACTTTCTACCTAGACAGGAAATCACTAAATCAAAGGGCATGAATATTTTATAGCTTGATTTGTATTGCCAATTTACTTTCCAGAAAATGTGTATCAATCCGTAGTTCTCTTTGCAGCATATCTTTTAAAATGTTTTACCATATTAAACTAATTTTAATATAAACTTTAAAAAAGTCTTTGCTTATTTTATTAGTGAGAAAATATTACTAGTATTTTCTTTATTTCTTTGGTTACTAATGAGATTGAACACTTTCTCACATATTTTCTGGTTGCTTTATCTTTGTGAATTATCTATTTATGGACTTTGTAATTTTTTATTAATTATCTTAGTGTTTTTGACAATATACATAAAGTTATATAATTTAAAGCTGTTAACTTATGCAATTTATGCAATCTAATCTATATAAATATTTTCTCTGTGAGTCTGCTTTTAGATTTTTTAGTATTTATTGAAATGCAAGTTTTAATTTTCAGGTAGTCTGATCTATTTATTTGTTTTCCTTTGCCATTTTTTCCTAATGCTTCTCACTTAAACAGTTGTACTACATTTCAAGTAAGATAAAATTTTATCCTGCATTTTCCTCTAGAACTTTTTCTTTTCTTTCTTCTCTCTCTCTCTTTTTGACATTTATCTTGTGAATTCCTTTGCTTTTTATTTTGACATATGGCAGGCGTGGAAAATAGATTCCATCTTGTGTGCCAGGTTTACTCACTCACTCACTCAATAAAAATTTATTCAGTGTTTACTATGTACCAGGCACAGTGCTAGACATGATTAGAGGAGGCAAATATTGAGATGGCTATTGAAGTCACATCTGAGATCAGTGGGAAAGAGCACTTAATTGATTACTGATCATGGGAGAGAAAGAGGAGGGAAGAATTATGTAGAATGGTAGCCCCAGTGCTGGGGATCTTGCCTTCCTTTTGAATGGTGTAATATCAACTCACTCCTTGTAGAAAACAGATCAGAGATATGCTCAACAATGTTAAAGACCAAAAATGAGTAGAAAATATTGAAAAGAATTATACTGAAAAGAATAAATAGATTTTCATGAGTTATTGAAAATACACACCTTTTTTCTCTTCATCTCCTTGCTTAAAAGTAGTAAGAAATAACAAAATAGGTTTTCTATAAATATTTTAATATTTTTGTGATCACATTGTCTGTACAACTTTACATTCTACTTTTCCACTTAATATTACAAAACATTTGCATACATCATAAGCTACTTAGTAAGCATCATATCTACAAGTTACACATAAAAAGGTTTTTAACTGACCAATTACTCTTTTCAAAGCAGAGTTAGTTTCTTTTCTTAAATAAAAAGGTATTGTTTTACAGATTATCTATTTGGAAATTATCATATAGTCATGCCCATTTTTTGAGTGTACACATTTAATGAAAGTAAATTAATATAAGCACATGAGATATTAGGCCCCCAAACAAATGTCTTATTCAATTATTCAGGCAATCTTTTTAATTTTCTTCTTTTTAGCAACTTTTAAGATCATTTATTCAATAATTTATTGAGCCTCCAATATGGAAAATGAACTACATATAATAAGGTATGTCCATAAGACATAATGGTCCATACATTTTAATGACTGAATCAAACCAAATTTGCTTCTTAAAATATATATTTAAATGTACCACTTCACATATTTAACCTATCCCTCTCTACTGGTTCTTTCCAAAAGCTCTTAAGTGTATGTTGTCCAAGAAAATAAAAAAACCAAAATCAAAACCCAAAACAAAAAAGCAAACTTTCTCTCAACCAATTTTCTTCATGAAGCTACACCCAATTTTATCTCCCTTCTCAGGCAAACATATCAAAAGCAGAGTCACCCATACCACTCCTCTTCCCATACTTACCTTTTAGCCATTTATTATTGCTGTTTTTTTCACCCCACCCCCCTAATCTGTTAACTCTATGGCCTTGTTATTTTACTTGCCATCCCTGTAGTTCTAGCAGTAACACTGCCCTCTCTCGAAGAATTTTCTTCCCTAGACCCTTGGTTTCCTGGTTACTTCTCTCACATATCTTTTTTTTAAATCATCAATTCCTTCTTTACCTTACTTGCCCTTTGAATGGATGTAGAAGCACTTAACTCCACTTAAGCAACTCACCGGATTGGCGGTGGAGGGGTTCTCCCATTCTCTGTGAATCAGGCTGTCTGGAGCCTCCCTGCCCCTCCCCTCCACACTTCAGGGCTGAAGACTCCTGGCACATAAACTAATCTCTAATAGGCCTGTGCTGGTCTACTGAGTTGTATGCTTAGTAGAGACAAGTGGTTTGTTCTAAAAACTGTTTACGCAATTGTACTTGCTATTTTAATTATGTAATTTCATCAAATATTATATAAGCTAAGAAATATGAGGGTAAAAAAACAGTTGTTTCTTTGAAAATTAAGATGAGTGTCTTGGAAAAGCTCCATAAGGGCTGACGGCTTAAAGAAAAATTGCAGTCAAATTAGGTGAAAAACAAGTCCAAGAAAAAAAATCCTTCAAATCTAGATGTATTCTGCACTGAGATTACCTTGCCATCCACCACTCAAGGAAGCTGAAACTGGAATCTGTGAAGGAGCCTCTGTGGCTTGAAAGACAAAGCTAAACTCCAACCAGCAACAGGCCCACACACAAAGGAAAGGCCTTGGCCCTACATCAAAATTCAATGAAAGTACATTTATATGTTTTAAGATGTCATTGCATCATGTTTGATTCTCAGCTTTAACTGACTCTACTGATTAACCAACTATGTGTCTCAATTGCTTTGTTTAAGAGGCCACCTTCTCCAGGAATATATTGATTGCATCATGAGGCCTCTTTTTTTCCCCCTTGTTCTTCTCTCTCTCTCCTTGAGCAATTACATTTCCAACTAGAGCTTCAATACAGGTGTTAAACGAACAGGTACCCAGTCTGCAAGCACTTTGCAATGAGGGTCCCTGGTTCATTCATCACTGTATCCCTCGCCTGATAATTCTGTCCCTGCACTGTGCCTTGCATTCAGTAACCACTTAAAAAAGTTAAATCTAAAGTGTACTAAAAACATTAGTCTATAAATTATAACCCAAGAATCAGAAGTCAGGTTTGAATGAAGTAGTCTATTTTCAAAAGGTATTTTCTAGTGATGTTTATGATGAAGTTTCTCTCATTGAAAAGCGTTTTACAAATAAGAGCTAATCATCTGTTTTCCCCTTTGCCCTCCTCTAATTCCTTAAATAGTTGAAAGTTACAAAGGTGACAGCAAGAATATCTCTTTGTTTTGAAGTTATGATTTACTCCTTCTCAACAATTAAAGAAAAGATGCTGGGTTGATCATTATGATTGAAAATTATCATTTTAAATTGGGTAGCTGAAGCTTAATTTTTAAAAAACAAATTGTAGCTTTTCAGAAAAGTTTGGACAATTTTAGGTGGACAATGACACGTACCACTATAATTTTAGGTTTATTTTTAGTTTAAGTTTTATTTTCAGTTTAGTTTTCAATTTTATTTTCAGTTTACTTTTAGTTTTATCTGAAGTTTGGAGTTTTGTTGAGTGTTGTGGGCTGATTTTCTCTAAAGCAATTTTGTCTGAACTAGACAGGACAGACATGATTATCCTTTCTATTTTACAGATGAGAGAATCAGTGGTCCTAGCAGTTACTGACTTATTCTTGACTTAACAGATAGTTTGTGACTTAGGTGGGTTTTGTACCCTGACACTACATATCTTGAATTATCTTTTAAATGCTCCTAAGCCCCTTTGCAATTGGGCAGGAGAATCAGGGACTAACTATGGAAAAGACAAGCCACTCTACCCGCAATTATCACTCATTTGCTCACCAGGCTATCTAGGATGGTGCCATTAGAGGTCAGCCCTTTGATTTAACACACTGTCTCACAAAATTCTTAGGTGGATTAATAAGTTAGTAATTCATTTTTTAATATCTTCTTATTAATTTTTATATATCCAACTTGCTTTCCTTTAATTAAGTAGTCACTTGAAGGAAAGGAAATGACAGTAATGGGAGTTTTACAGAGGGTTGTTTTAGATTGGCCTACTTTGTCTCCAAAAAGGGAAGCCCAATGTGCATGTATGTGAGAGGATGGGGTGTTGGGAGAGAAGGGCAGAGTCATAGTCCAGGATTCTGGGAAACCAAAGGGATTACTAAAATACTGAATGCCAAGAGTTGAAGAGTTGAACCAGAGAGTAAAATGAAAATGAGCACAGTGATCCAAGACAAATGTTTCTATTTCACAATTTCAATTTGGGATGAATTTAATGCCGTAATAACTTGATTCTTATTATTTTTTATTTGAAAATTTGTTCTACCTTATTTCTAAGCAAAAATATTGGTAGTCCCTTTGTTTTGACTGAAAATATTCCTGGAAACTATAGTATTAATATAAAGAATGTTTATGAAGCAGATTATGATTTCCCTTAGGAATAGTTCTAAAACTAAATGTTGAATTTCCAAACCAGGACTTGGCATTGGATACCATAAATATGACCAGCCACATCTCATGACAATTAAAAATTATTATATCATACAACATATGAAGATTATAATACCAATTCTATAAAGCGATCATGGATAAAACAAGCATATCTTTCATACAAAGGAATCTAATAAACTATAAATTTGGGGGAGGAAAGGGGGGACATTAAAAATACCATGTTTTACTAGCCACTGATCTTTTCCATGGTCTTTCAGCTTATGTGAAGTCTCTGAGTTACTGAAGGCAGTGAGTTAGTGAAAAGCTGAAAAAGCCATTAGAAGGTTTGGGAAGCTTACTTCACTTCTGAGGCTCACATATGACCTCTTTTCATTAATTCTAACATTCTATGAAACTAAGCTTTTTTATGAAACTAATATGTTAGTCCATTAGATGCTAGCTACAATAAACATTAAGCAAAAAGTTCATAATAATTTTGTGTGCTGCCTTAGAGTTTGGGAGAGTTTAGGGTATGTTAGGTGTCTTACTTTAGAATGTTGTTAAAGCCGTTTGAAATGATAGTTCCTGTTTCTTTAGTTACACATCTTGTGGCTAATAGGAACTCCTAAATAATTTCCTGTTATTTAAGTAGTCTATTTTCAAAAGGTATTTATTTATGATGTTTATGATGAATTTTCTCTCATTGAAATGCATTTTACAAATAAGAGCTGGTCATCTGTTTTCCCCTCTGCCCTCGTCTAATTCCTTAAATAGTCGAAAGTTACAAAGGTGACAGCTTAGTGACAGACCAATGCAAGGCACCAAGATTCCATGAGTGGGTTCAATTACTCAGTTATGTGTTTAGCCACAGACCTATTTCATACTTTGTTAATCTGTTAACAATTACTACCAGGTCACTGACAAAATCTTGTGAAAAAGGAGTCTCAAAACATCTCTCACAAAATCCTCTAAAAGACATAATACCTTGAATGTAGCTTCCTTTACCCTTCAAAATAAGTCAGGTAGAGGTGGCAAGCAGGGAAGTAAGTGTGTTAATTAGATGACAGCAAATAGGTGAAATGGCAAAAAGGCAGAGATAAAGAGTGAAGGTTCTTATAGAGGATAAAGGATAGTTAATTTCTGTAATTGTTACATGAAAAGTTTAAAACTGTGGTTTATTAGTACTGAAAAGCCATTTTAAATATTATTTAATATTCATCATTTTTCTTAGGTGTTGATTTCTCTTATAAATTAAAAAATATTGAGTTCCATTTGTAGTAAAGAAATTTGAATGAAAAATTTCAGAAAAGTGGAAATTATTTTACTCTAGGATCTTAAACATTGTTAATTTAGAATCAACTCATTTTTATAAATTATATATCAGCCGTCTCTCTCGACTTCATATTTCTTGCCTTCTCCTTTTTTGAAAATGAACAAATTTGATTAAAATGACAAATTCACTTAAACTGGAGAGAATGCTATGGTTCCCAAATGTTATCTTAGCCCTTCTCAACATTGAGTTTCTTTAATTTCTTCCTGCCTTAGAAATAAAATACTAAATTGGTAAAATTCCTCAGGATTTACAATTTAAAATTTTATATACATTTATATTTAAAGGCATAGGAATATAATTATATACTATTTTAAAAATAATAAACAAAAATAAAATAGAACTAAAACAGACCTTCCAAGACCAGTATAAATAGTTCACATATTACAATTTCTACCCAAAGGCAATGTTATGTAAATCCAATTTATAGGTCCTGGATAGCTTCCTCATTTTGGCTGCTCAAAAGCTCTATACTGATATTTTTAAGAAACTAGCATCATACTTCACCTTGGAAATGTAATATAAAGACACTGCCATTAGTGATTTTATGTACTTCTACATACCCTTCCTGAATTTGAAATAATGGATAAGTTCAAGTAATAATTTTTGCTCTCTTTCAAATTTTATGACTAAAATATTGAGTTGTGTTTTATGGCCTACATTTATTATATTCTGTAGAGTCAGCCAGCAGCTTTAGGCAAAGAATACCTTTGGAGTCTGGAATCAGATGCAAAGAAATCAGAGGTTTAAAATGAGTAATCATGTATTCAGGAAACATAAGAATGTCCCAAAGATTCTAAAAAACAAATAAATACTGAATACTGTGTAATATATGAGCAATAATTTTCCAACTCTGTATAATTTCTCTTTCTTTTGTAGCTAAGGTAATTTTATGTTCAAGAATGGGCCAGGATTGTTGCTATAAACCTCATTTTCTCCAGAGCAGTTTGGGTAGTATTTTTGGTGGAAGAGGTTTTTTTTTAGCAAATTTTACACTGACAGTGGTAAGGAGTTTTTAGTTATGAGGAATTCTAAAAAGATCCCATAATTATCCAGTCTTAAGTTCTAAAAGTCAAACAGAAAGAAGAAAATTTAAACTGGTAGATTCAATAACAAGTAAGATTATATAATAGTTACACAACAGAACAAAACTCCAAAACTTCTTTAGATTGTTTTCTTTTTAAATTAGTTTCTCATTTTAATGGACCACATACAACTTCTTAATATAACTTGTTAAAATAGAATGAGAACATTGTTTCTACAAAACAAAACAAAAGGTGATGGAGCAAGATTATGATCTGGATTCTAATCTTTCTGAGCAGCTAACTTTCTGCAAGGCCTAAAAGGTCCTAGAGCTATCACAGTACCTTTGATAAACTTTGATGTCTTTATTTACCAACATGTAAGACTAATACCGTGGCTGTAGCAAGATAGTGTATTTGTAAATGAAAGCATTTTGAACAATGTAGTGTAAATTATTATTTATTAAGGAAAAGCACATGCCAGGCACATGTATATTTTACAGTGGTATAAATGTCACAGGTTAGCTTGGTTGTAAATTTGCTAAATTGTATGGCTTTAGCAACCTATAACTTCAGAGTTCACCATAAAAAATTCTGCACCAGGGACTGTCTTTATGTTGTATTTTGCTAGACAGATCTACCCTCATTTTGAGCACTCACTCCCCATTATTGATGGTTACAACTAAGATCTAGTTAGAATATCATAAAAATTATGCAGTATGTAAATAATTCCACCACGCTATTGACGCATTTGAGAAAAATTTACTTTTCTTAGAATTCAGGTCAAGAGCAAAAACAAAATTATCATTTATGCATAACCTCAATTTTCCCCCCTCAAGTACACAGAAAGAGTAAATGTAGTACAGATTTCTTTGAAGAGGTTTGTGGTTGTTACATTCGCTGTACTGTATTGGTTTTTACATAGGGAAACTTTTTTGGCCTTTTGAATGTAATTTAAAAATGTAACTAATGTATTTTTGCCATCAATAAAACAAATACATATGACAAAACGAATGCATACTCATTTCAGCCTGTAAGATTGGTTTTTAAATTATTCTATTTGCAGCTGGGGGAAACAAACGTGAGATCGTTTCTTTCCCCTCTGCCAATGGCAAGCTGATTTCCCAGCCCACGTGGACAGCTGAGCAGTAAGTGTAGCGTGCTTCAAGCCTCCCAGCTCGTGCTGTGCCCCTGTGGGCACACATGCACCCAGGCTAGTTACACTGAACGGGGTAAGACTGTTGACACGGCATCTCCAGCTCGGCTCGACTGTCGAGACTGTGCTCCGTAGCTATCACGACTGTCTGCCGCATCTGTCCACTGGAGAGGGAAAGAAAGTGTACTCAGCAGAGAGCCCGCAGTTGCTGCCATCTATTCTTTCGTACACATATACGTTGTAGTTCTCTCCACGTGCGTTCCGAGGGCTGGATCACAAACACACACATACACGCACGCACACACACACACACACACACACGTGCGCAACGAACTTCACCCAGACTCAGACCAGGACAGGTCCCCGGCCACCCCAAGCTCCCCGCCCCTCGCTCCTCCGCCACTTCCCACCGTCTCTGACTCCACGTGGGCGCCAGCCGGCCGCGCTGCCCACGGAGCCCCCAGTCTGCCCCGGCGCTGGGAGGGAAGGCGCGGCCCGGGGTCGGACGGACAAAGCGGGCGTCCAATCGAGCCGGGCACTGCCTCCCCGAAGGGAGGGAGCCGCAGCTCAGACCGGCCCAATGAGCAGGGAGCCCGAGTGGGACTTCCTCCCGGAATCCCGTTGGCTAGAATAGCGGGGCCGTGGGTGACACGTAAGTTGGGTGGGAGTTGGCGGCGGCCAAAGCTCGAGTAGCCCCATCAGTGACACTGGCCTGCCGTTCCCCAAACCAACTGGGGCAGCCAACCCCCGCCCATCCACTAACCCGGCGGGCCGCGCGCGCAGGGGACCGCCTGGAGTCCAGGTCCCTTTGTTGGGCGAGCCCTCCCTGCATTAGGTGGCAACAAAGTCGTGCAGTGGGAGCCGCCGCGAGGGGGCGGGGAGCGGCCGGGGCGGGACTGCAAGAGCTGCCGGGGACAGCGGGGCCAAAAAGTGGGGAGGAGGGAAAAAGGTAGGCGGCGTCTGGGGACGGGCGCGAGGACTGCCTCTCTGAAGTATGCGGAGGGCCCCCTCCCGGGCCCGGGCACTCGCGGGGAGCGAGCCTTGCAGAAGTTTGGCTGCCGCTGGCCGGGCGGCGTCGATGGCTGCGCGCTCCGCGGCGCGCGGCGGCTGAGCGGGAGCCACTTCCCCTCCGGCCCGGCTTTTGTGTCTCGCATCTCCTCCTCATGCTGCGTCTGGCCACCTCCTGCGGCGGCCGCAGCTGAGGCTCTCGCTCGGGCCGTGGGGAGGAGGAGACGGCGGGGGCGGCCGCGGCGCGGAGTCCAGGCGGGACTATGGGAAACGGAATGTGCTCCCGAAAGCAGAAGCGGATCTTCCAAACGCTGCTGCTGCTGACCGTGGTGTTCGGCTTTCTCTACGGCGCGATGCTCTACTACGAGCTGCAGACGCAGCTGCGGAAAGCCGAGGCGGTGGCGCTCAAGTACCAGCAGCACCAGGAGTCCCTCTCCGCCCAGTTACAAGGTACGGTTAACCCGACGCGCGCAGCCCGTATGCAACTTCGCCCGGCGTCTCCATCCGGGTTGGAAAAGTGGCTTTGGCGAGCCACTGGCACTGTGGGTGCTACCTCTGACCTTCGGGGACATCTGAGGTGAGCCCTGTAGGATTTCCGTTCCCC
>VBSM01000272.1:24167369-24213209 GCA_008086735.1 Cheirogaleus medius | reverse complement strand
GATGATGACATTCCCATCCTCCTGCTTCCTCCCAGCAGTTACGTTTGAAATCAGTAGCACCAGCTCATTGTCCCGCCTGGCATTTGGTGGGCGAGTGCACCCGGAGCACTTGTCAAAGGCCCAGCTGCAATTCGGCCCATCTCTAAGGGGCATGGTTCTGTGGCGTCTGGGTATTTGCTTTCCAGTTGAGTTTGTCATTATCTTAAAAAATGGAGAGTTTGGCAAGGATTTCTCAAACTGAACTGTTTTTTCAAAGAAAAATTAAGCCACGATCCAGCAGTTCAAACTAATGGCCCAATCGAATGGAACCTAAATCTGCTAGTTTCTTATTTCTTATTCTGTTAGTTTAATGGGGTGACTTTAGAGATGTTGGATGTATTGGAAAAGTCCACACTGCTTAACTGTTCACCATCCTGCAGGTATTTTATTTTATTTTTTTTTTAAAAAAAAGGTTTACTTCCTGAGTGGCTTTTAGTTCATCACAGAGCTATCTCTGTGTGTATTTTACAATTAGCCTTGGGAAGTTAAAGAGGAGAAACACAGTTTTTCACCCTGCCAAACACAGCAGACTTGAGCAAGACTTTTAGAAGAACTTAAAGCGTGTATCGTTTTATTTCAAAATCTCATTTAATGTAAATTTGAGAAACATAAATGATGCGTGATGGCAAAGTAAGCACCATGTAGTCTTGTTAAGGACGTAGTCATGCTGTAGATATTTTTTGAAAGCTTTTACTTGTACTTGTGGTTAGTTTTCAACACTTAAGCAGTTCTTTCCCCAATGGAAAAATAATAATAACAAGCTGTAAGCAGTGAAATGTTGACAATCTTTGCTGATAATGCAACTATCGCTTATTTCATATTACTAGGCAGATACAAGCTGAAGAGATGTTTCTGCCTGTGTATGTATATACAAATATAAAACAGATGCCTTTTTGTTGCTCCAGCTATTCTTAGTGTATTTTAGTAAAAAAAAAAAATTAAGATGAGAGAAAATGATATACAGCTGATTGCTTGTTCATATTTGCTCTTCCCAACTTAGAAGAAAGGAAAGTATTTTTAGCTTACTGAAGCTGCATAGCCACAGGCAATGAAAATATCTGGCTGGGCTTGGTTGAAAAGGAAAACCTGTTTTGATACACTCTTAGGTTCAAAAAAGTTTTCTTTAAACTTGTTGAGATTTACCCATGAGTTATTGTTGGTATAAGGGTGGATATTTACTTATTTATTTCGAAGATATCAGCAGCTTCCCTGTGAAGTTCAGTGCAGTTAGACCAAGAGAATAATTTGCTGTCTGATAGTACAGCAGGTCTGGATTTTCACAAATGTGGCTGGAAGGGGCATTATATGAGGTTGTGTGTCTTGGTCTCCCAGTTTAGAGGTCCCATGAGGGCAGGGGCTGTCATTTTCACCATTACATCCTCAGTCCCACACAGTGCCTGACATTCACGAAGGGAATCAATATACGTTTACTCAGACAACAAACAGAAATCATTCTGAACCATGGTGAGAAAATTAATCCCAGGTACTTTTGTCTGCTTTCTTAGGCTATGCTTCTGTGTCTCTGCTTTTTGAAAACCAAACAAAGCAACAACAGCAAAATATTTTATCCAAAGAGCTCCTTTGCCTCAACTGCCTATGCTGGAATTTGTTGACTGAGGCCCTGAATTCTGAATCATACCCTTTATTTGCAGTATTCCATTTTGAAAATCAACCTCGATTTCTTTTCTCCTTTAATTTGCCTTCTTTTGGTGGTGGTAATGGGGGAGAAGGGTGGTAAATGGTAATATAGGATTATTAAAATGCACAACTTTTGCTTTGCAGCAGGAAATGAAAGTGTTCTTCCATGTTTGAATGAGTGACTTTAAAGTCCATTAGGTTCATTTCTTAATTTATTCTTTTGACATTTCCTCTTCAGCTGTGGTGCTGCAATACTTACAATATGATTGTGCATGAAGAATTGTTTCATAAGCAGGCTAAAGTTTCTTTTCTTAATTGATTCACTGTTGAATTCTGTAGCATTTATTTTGTTTTATTTATTTATTTATTTTTACTTTGTACTTTAATGGATGCAAATGTAACATTTATATTGGATATCACATCTGCAGGCCATTTAGTGAACATTTTCTGATGGTATGAGCTTTTCCTTCCCTTTTCCAATGACACATGATATTTTACTCAGAAGCACTATGTACCACCTGCATAGGTGGGTTTTAGGGCATCAGACTCTCTATTGTTTAGTTAGGTGGGATCTCTTGACCTGGCTTGGATTAAGATCAGAGTTAATTATAAGTGGCCTTCTTTTAAAAATGACTCATGAAAAAATTTAAGTAGTTTGGTCCTATAATTGATGGTACACCTTTGTTAACTGAGCATATTTAGATCATCTTCCATTGAAGACTGGAATATACTCCAGATATTCCTTTGAAAGTACTTGGAACCCCAAGTGCATTTTGTTGTAGAAGAGCCCCATAAATAGGAGATGGTAAGGGTGATATGCAGAAAGGTCAGAGACTGGGCAACCCCCCCCCTCAACTAAAAACAGTGTCTGTATCTGCCTATCTATCTATCATCTATCTTTCTATCACCTATTTATCTCCCATACTGGCACCTTAATTATGCTGAGGAATGGGGCCAAGGTTATAAATTGGTGTCAGAGGTGATAATAACCTTTGGCCAGCACAGTGCTTATGTAACCTTAAAAAATTTTTAAACTACTTTCAAGTGAGCCGTGCACTATTCTCTGTATCTATAGGCAGTGTTTCTCAGTCAAGACTGCCTATTAGAATCACCGGTAGGCACAATCTATGGGGGATGGAACCTAGGCCTCAACAGTCTTTAATGCTCCCTGGGTGATTCCAGTATGCAGCCAAGCTTGAGAGCCTAGCTCTATAATCTCAAATTAGCCACTTCACCCATTTACTTTACTTGTTTGGCCCCAAAGACATTTGAATTTTTTATCCTGGACATGTGATTAAAAGCAGACTAGTTTCTAGACTGTGATTCACATTTTAGTTCTGCAACTTTTTGTGTAAACTTGGACCTCATTTTTCTTATTTATAAAATGGAGATTAGAATACCCTGTTTTATAGGGGTATTATGAGGATTAAATTAGATAATGCCTGTAGAGCTCTTAGCACATAGTTGGCACATAGTAGGTTCTGCTTGTTAAAGCTTGGCTGTTATTATCATCAGAGTCCCTGTTGTAGGTAAAATATTTCATCTATCATTCTCTTGCCAGGTTTGTCATGGGTAAAATTTGGAAACTGGCAAAATTTGGTTTTTATAGTTAACCACTTCCTTTTATAGTACCTAAATGAACATTAAGGAAAATAGATAAACTGGCATAAATCCAGTGCACTTTACTCAGGAGAAGGGAATTTTTTTTGACAATTTAAAACTTAGAATATGGTTACTGATTAACTGACTTCTGGATCTTATCAGATTAGGAGAGGGTGTGTCTGCTAAGGTAATAACTATGTGCAGTAAATTCTGGGAGAAAGATATAACTACTTACAATTTTTAAAAAGGCATTTATTGTATAGGCAAAGAGCCCCACATTCCTAAAACACTGCATTATGTTGCTTTTGAATTTCCCAATGATGACCAGAAACCATCAAGAAAAGGTTTATACAAAGTTTTATATGATCCTATTCCAGATAAGTATATTATAACTATTTAAAATAAAAATGTTTTGTGCTTCTAAGGGTCACATTTGTTATTTAAGTTAGCTGTTCTTTGCTTTGGGCTCCCCTAGCACTTAGGATGGCCCAATAGCCTAAGCACAAACACAGCATACTGTAATTGGTTACTTCTTTGTTTTCAACCTCCCCTAAATCTGCTTGAAAAGTCTCCTTCAGCTCAGGGCCAGGCTTTTTTTAATTCCTTCTTCTCTGTTGCCTGGTGCCTGGTGCCTGGCATATAATAGGTGCTCAATAAATAGTAGGTTTATACCTAGATAGTGTTTTCTGTCTGTTTGTTAATATGCTTATATATGGTAGGCAGTGAAGTATAGTGGATATGGGCTGAGGAATCAGTGCACTGGAATTTGATTTCCTCCTTTTTACTAGCTGTGTAATCTTGGGAAAATTACTTAACTTCTCTGTGACTCTATTTCTTCATATGTGACAATTAAGATGATAGTGTTTATAATAGGTTGTCATGAGGATCAACAGTGTTAGCTGGTGTACAGTCCTTAGAAGGGTGTAGCTTGTACATTGAACTATTAAGGAAGCACATATACAATAGAGTGGTTCATAGACCTCAGTAATTTAGACTGCAAGTGTGGGCAATACATGGCAGGCATACTCATGTTCAAGTGCAAAGTTAGGACTTATACACATCAATTAGACATTGTATATTACATGGACATCTTCACTGAAGTACATATTACAATTGAAAGGAGATATACTTATCAAGATATGTTTGTTTAATTCTTTTCCATCCTATAGTATATGGAACAAAAATACTCTTTAAGTTCAGTAGTTCTTATTTGTATGTAAATTCATTTCCTGAATAAAAGATAAAAGCTTCTAGATAACCTTTTTATATTGACTCAGTGAAGCATTCTTTTACATGTATGTGATTTGCATAGGATTATACAGCTGATTCCACACATTGTGCCTGCCTTAATCATCCCGATAAAATGGAACATGCCAACTCTGTAGCTAGAGTACTGGTGTCCAGATAAATATTGGTTGACTGTGTAAGAGAATTGCTCATGATATGAGAGCCTTTAGTTTAAGTCCCAGGTAGATTGGAAGCCTTACTTTGACATTTTTTATTCCTTCTTGTCTGAGGAAGGACAGTTTCTTATAGGGTTGGAGCACAAGACCAGATTTCAGTGGCTGCAGGAATAAGTGAATTAGAGTTGGAGGAATGAAGTCTGACTAAAGATGGTGTGGAATAAAAAGCAAAAGATTGTATAGAAATCAGAAAAGGGAAAAGAGAGAGAAAGGGACAGATATCAGCTGATGACTTTTCAAAGCAGTGGGGAAGATTCTTGTTCACACCTTTATGCCCTAAAAGAAAAGCAGCAGGGAACAGTGAAGGAAGAGTGGGTTTGGGCATCAGATGCAGTTTAAATGCAACTCTGGCCCTTACCAGTAGGGTGTCCTTGAGCAGTAAAGTAAGCTTTCTGAACTTCAGTTTCTTCATATTTGAATTGGGGATAACAATGTCTATCTTACAAACTTGTATGGATTAGAAATATTAGATTGGTGCAAAAGTAATTGTGGTTTTGGACCATGAATTTTAAATCATTATAACTAGACTCAAACACATCTTTATTAATCAAAATAGGAACCATCACAATCAACACCTTATTGCCAATAAGAAATAAGTTTGTTTATTCCTGTAGCGTAAAAATCTGTGTGTCGGGATTCGATGCACTCTTGGACAGCATTTTCTGCTTCCTGCTGGTTGTGGAAGCATTTTCCCTGCAAAAAGTTGTCGAGATGCTTGAAGAAGTGGTAGTTGGTTGGCGAGAGATCAGGTGAATATGGAGGATAAGGCAAAACTTCAGAGCCCAATTCGTTCAACTTTTGAAGTGTTGGTTGCGCAACATGTGATCGGGCGTCATCCTGGAGAAGAATTGGGCCCTTTCTGTTGACCAATGCTGGTTGCAGGTGTTGCAGTTTTCGGTGCATCTCATCAATTTGCTGTGCATACTTATCAGATATAATGGTTTCATTGGGATTCAGAAAGCTATAGTGGATCAGACCAGCAGCAGACCACCAAACAGTGACCATGACCTTTTTTTGGTGCATGTTTGGTTTTGGGAAGTGCTTTGGAGGTTCTTTTTGGTCCACCCACTGAGCTGGTCATTGCAGGTTGTCATATAAAATCCACTTTTTGTCATGTCATAAGCCAATCTAGAAATGGTTTGTTGTTGTTGTGTACAATAAGAGAAGACAACACTTCAAAACGATGATTTTTTTGATTTTCATTCAGCTCATGAGGCACCCACTTACCAAGGTTTTTCACCATTCCCATTTGCTTCAAATGCCAAACGACTAGAATGGTCGACCTTGAGTTCTTTGGCAACAAGAGGATCAGCTTCCATGATTGCTCTCAATTGGTCTCAGTTGGTTGTTGCCAACTTCTGATGGCCTGCCACTGCACTCCTCATCTTCAAGACTCTCATCTCCTTTGCAAAACTTCTTGAACCATCAATGCACTGTATGTTCCTTATCAGTTTCTGGGCCAAATGCGTTGTTGATGTTGCGAGTTGTCTCTGCTGCTTTACAACCCATTTTGAACTCGAATAAGAAAATCACTTGAATTTGCTTTTTGTCTAACATCATTTCCATCGTCTAAAATAAATATAAAATAAACGGCAAGTAATAAGTCATTAGCAAAAAAAGTGAGAAATGTGCATTAAAATGATGTATAGATAGCATAACCACATTTAAGAATGTATTCCAATATAAAATGGCAAATTTCAACCATGCTAAAACCACAATTACTTTTGCACCAACCTAGTACATATAAAGAGATCAGCATGAGTCCTGGAGCATATTACTACTACCATTTATTAGATGACCAGGACTGCTGTGGTTTGTGGGGTGGGAGTTTGGCAGCCAGCGAGGGTACCGGAGCGGGTTCCAGGGATTTAAAGAAGAAAGGAGCAGCAGCAGGTAGATGAGACATACTCTTTATTGTTGGGATGATGCCGCAGCAGCGAGACTATGGCAAGCAATATATATGGCTCGGAACAATAGGGCAATATGCCCCAGCGAAGGGGCGATCACGTGGGTCTTACATAAGGGGTGACATCATGGTTATTTAAGCGTGCTGGCTGACTCATGCCTTACCAGAAAGCTGGTGGAAGACACGCCGGCAGTCATCTTGGTTTGGCCTAAGAAACCTATTGCATGTACATATGGATTTCCCCTTACATTGTTAGATTAGCATTGGGCTTCTTTTTATTTTGCCCACTGTTTACTGCATCAAGTAGATAATAGCATTATTAATGGTGACCTACATGTGGCTCTTCTCAGAGCTATGTGCCCAACTTAGCTGAAACTTTTATTTGATTTAAGATATTCTTACTTTGTCTTTTCTACTCTTTTGACCCTTTTGGTGGGGAGAAAAAAACCTGAAAACATTTTACACAGTAACAACTAAGAGTTGCTGTTTTTCATTTTGACAACCAAGTGTTCTTATTTTATCATTAAGGACAAAATGTTTCTCCTCCTGCCAGTAGGTGGTTTGTAGGTTTTGTAGCTTTGTT
The DNA here is from genome assembly GCA_008086735.1 of Cheirogaleus medius. Taxonomy (NCBI): domain Eukaryota; kingdom Metazoa; phylum Chordata; class Mammalia; order Primates; family Cheirogaleidae; genus Cheirogaleus; species Cheirogaleus medius. Next base: position 24,205,978 of record VBSM01000272.1, on the reverse strand, counting down.
TGGAAGAGAAAGTTATGTATTATATAACTTTATTATAAGAAAAATGATAAACTATATTTTTCTTTTGAGCCACTGTTATTTGGAGCAAATTTATTTTGATAGAATTTTGAAAATTTATTTCAAGAAGTTAAATTATTTTTAATACATAAAATTTATTGAATGCCTACCATGTTCAGGTTCTATGCTAAGGACATTACATGCACTGTTATTTAACAGTGACACTATCACTTTAATGTGAATGAGCACTCTGAGTCTTAGGGAGGTTAACTTACCAGTGTCAAGATCTAGCCTAATGAAACTGAGCTTAGAGCTCTAATGTACCATGTTTTTTCCATGGTACACCAGTGCCCTCAAAATTGTTTTAGTGCCTCTCATGACAATATTAATGGTTTTGAGAAAGTAGGTTAGGTGGATCATATGAGGATTCAGGATAAAATTTAGAATCAGAAGTAACAGGTGTGACCATTTGATGTAGCATTTCCAGGGTGTAAGACATTTGCTGCTGTTAAGAAAGGTGATTTTGGTTGATACTGAAGTTTATTTCAGGACCATGCAGATGTTGCCTGAAATAACATCAAATCACACAATGAAAAACATAATTTCCTTTCAATGCTTTCTTGACAAGTCAAGGAGAAGTTCTCCTTTTGATGCTAGAATCTCTCTCCTACATACTGTTGCTTATCCAAAGACAAAAGACTTCAAGCAGCCAATGGTCTGATAGCTAACAGTCTAATAATTGTTTTATTGTTTTATTGCGTTTTATTTTTAAATTTAAATCCATTAATTACCATCCATTAATGCCATGTAAATAAGATTTTTTTTAATAAAGTAGTGGTATAAAGTTTTCTTTTTGGAAGTTTATTTTAGGGGAAAAAGTATATATTTGGTAGTCATAGTACTTGTACAGTTTTTGTATGGCTATATTAAGAGCGCATGCGAGGGCTGGGCATGGTGATTCATGCCTGCCTGTAATCCTAGCACTTTGGGAGGCAAGACGGGATGATCACTTGAGGCCAGGAGTTTGAGACCAGCCTGAGCAACATAGTGAGACCCTGTCTATATGTAAAAGAAAAAAGAAAGAACTCATGTGAGGAGTACCTGGATGTCTGCTGAAGTTTAGGAATTGCATTACTGGTCAAATATGATACAAACACTGATTTTTACAGTTAATAAACTGAATTATAAGATAGATAAATCACTTACCTTGTGTCTCAGGCTGAGCCCAAAGCCCACATATCCTGACTTCTAGTACAAGATAACATTCTTCCACTACCCTGCGCTGTCTCTGTAGACTAGCAATAGCCTTTTCCCTCTTTGAGCAGAAATGGAAATTTCTATTTTTAAACAATGGTGTTTATTTCTGAGTGGCATATTTGTGTTCTTTGTTTTTATTGGCTCATGTATCCTTATACAGAAGACATGCTAGTCATTGCCCTTCACTGATAAGCTTTACTATAATAAATAGGCTCATAGCCTGGAGGGACATGGGCATGAAATAAATTGCTCTCTATAGCAGTATGACATTTAAACAAATACTGCTTTAACTATTTTTCATATATAAAATGTCACAATATGATAAATAGTGAATAGAAAATTAAAAAGATGTGCTGTCATTCTGAAGGATAGGCATTTTATAACATTTGAATGATACCATTTGCTTTCCTTTGAGAGTGAATTAAAAAAATATATAATCATTTTAGGAGAGTCAAACATTCCATTTTCCAGTTCACATCTCATTTAAAATGCCTTTTTTAATTGGAATCTTTGTTGCAAAAAATCTGCAAATCAAGATGTTTAGGAGAGCTTTGACATGCTTATGTGCTCTCTTGATAATAGCTATCAAATAAATATTATAAAAATAGATTAAAATTGAGCAGTTGATAATTATTTGATTACTTAATTTGGTTTGAATAGAGCAATTTATCAAGTTTTACATGAGGGAAATTTAATATTCTATCTGTAATTCCTGCCTTTCTGCATCAATATGTCAGCCTTTTAACAAACAGGAAATTTTTAAAAGAACTTTATATTCTATTTAGAGGTTTAGATGCCGTAAAATAAGGTAAATTGTAGTGATGTCAAACATCACTTTTATTAGAACATGAAAAATGAATCCTCTCTACTGTAAAGGTGAGTATCAGCTAAAAATCCAGAAGTCATCCCAATTTGATTCAGGTGTGGGTGAGGCTCTTTGAGTATCGTTCCCTAAGTATAACTGTTCAAGCATAGCTCTTCATCTGTCAAATCTGTGATACTAAAGAGTCGAATTATCTGCTCTCAAAACAACCAACATACCAACATACAGTGATAGAGAAGACATAGATACCTTGATATTTCTCTTCAAAAAAGGTGGAAAATGTAGCAGTCATTTGTCCATACCAATTCTTAAATCTAGCAGGGCAAATGCTTTTTGATTGGATCTTGAGTCCTTGCAGTAATTCTTCCTTTGTAAGTCTCCTGTGAAACTTCTTGGAATTTTCTCTATTACACAAAACCACATCCACATATCTCTGAGATGACTCTTCTCTACTTTGGGCTTGTGCTGAGATAGGGGAGAGACAATGCCCTTAAACTTCCTAAAGTCCTGTTGTGAAGATTTGTGAAACTCTTAGGTGGTCTTACTGTCTGATTGAGACACTACTTTTGATCTTTCCAAGGTCTTAACAAAAGGATTTGATAGCCACACCTTTGGCTTTTGTTTTTATACTATGCTTTTCTGATAGTGCCCTAGAATTGATCCTTCTTTGGAAGCTATTTCTTAATTTTAGCATTATTTGTTGTCTAGAGAGGCTGAGCATTTTCAAAATCAAGTCCTGACTCCTTTTTGTCTAGCAGTCCTTCCCCCAGTTTATCTTTCTTCTCATAGTTTACTATAAAACCCTAAGAAGAACTCAGGTGACATCTTCAACACTTTGCTGGGAAATCTTCTTAACTAGGCTACTCAGTTCGTTTGGCACACTTTTTTTACTTCCCATATAACTCTGATTTCAGGTCACATAACTACATCTAAGTGTGAGTGTTTCTAAACTTTCTGCCACTACATAATTTCTAGTTTCCAATAAATGTTTTTTTCACTTTCATTTAAGCCCTTACATCAGTCTTAAAGTCCAAACTTCTATGAACAATGTGTTCAGAGCACCTTAAACTTTCACTAACACTCTTCTTAAGGTCCACTAATTATTCCAAAGCTGCTCCCACCTTTAGATTTTTATGGCAGCATCCCACTACTAAAATCTGTATTAGTTATCTTGCCACATAGCAAATTACTCCCAAACTGAATTCGCTTAGAACCATGAACATTATCTCACAGCTTCTGTGGGAAAGGAATCTAGGCTTAGCTGGGTGACTCTCTCAAGATCACTCACAAGGTTGCAGTAAAGCTGCTGACCAGGGTCACAGTCATCTTAAAACTTGACTGAGATTGAATAAACCAGTTCAGAATTCACTCATGTGACTCTTGGCAGGCCTTACAAAATCCAATTCCAATCTTACTCATCTGGGCCCTTTCATAGGACTACATCACGGCATCATAGCTGGCTCTCCTCAGGGCAGGAGATCCAAGAGAGTGATAGAAAGTGTAACACCCAAGATGAAAGTGAAGGTATTTTAATAACCTAATCTTGGAAGTGAGATCCCATCACTTCTGCCATATTCTGTCATTAGCCTCTAAGTTCAGCTCATGCATAAGGGAAAGGGTTTCTGAGGATCTGAATTACAGAAAGTGGAGATTGTTGGAGGCCACCTTAGTAGCTACATACTATAAGATGAGAATGCTTATTTGAATATTATCGTCGTTGGCAACATCATTACCACAGTTGTCATAATCTAACAGTCACTGAGCATTTGCTATGTACCAGGCACTCTTCTAAATTATTTTCTTAGATTATCTGAGTTAATACTTTTGTAAAACTGTTTACAACATATTAAAGGGTGACTTTCCATTTAAATTTGAAGTGTATTAGCAAGAAGTAGCATTTGAAATCAAGGCACTTCAGAGAGAAATTACCTGGTGTTTAAACCCTCTGACCTGGAAAAATTAAAATTCCATGTGACTCTCTGAAATATAAACCTAATTGGTGAGTTGTTAGGGGAAATACCAAAGAGGAAGGCATCATGTCCTTGGGGGAGTTTCAAAACCCCATGATAATATGTGAAAATTTCTCCTGTAAGTAACTGTATTTCTTTAGCAAGTAGGTAAGAATACAGTGCAGTGTGTTTGTTCATATAGTGTTTTTACCTGCTTCTGAATGTTCCTTTTGACTTCATAGACTGCCATCCTTGGTGAAGACCTCATTGTTTGATAGAAGATAATTTTTTCTTTATAGATTTTTGCTGGTCTTAGAAAGATATCTTTGATTGAAAGAAAGCATTAATTGCATTACTGGTAATTTCAACTTGTTCATTCACCCCTACGTTGAAAGTCAAGTTTAAAAAATTGCAACACACATGTACTATATAAATATATGCAACTATTATGTACCCCTAATAATTTTTTAAAATTTTAAAAAGAAAACAAGTTGCAATATATGAGTATCCTTTTGTGATGTTAATAAAATCGAAAGTACACATTAAAAGCATATTATGAAAAGTCATTAAATGTATTCTGAACAGTTGTAATTCCAAGTTTATAGTATGACTTCATTCTCTTAAACATATTTTAGTAATTTAAATACATGAGATAAATATTTCTATTTTACATTTGACTTCCATTGTACTTTCCAAAACATTTCTATAAGAGATTAGATTCAGAAGTGGATAGGTAATAATTTGTCAAAATGTGCCTGAGGCCATATTCTACTCGAGAATTGAGAGTTCTACTCTTGTCAGTGAGAAGTTGCCATTGAATTTCTGTAGAATCAGTGATTCACCTCCTGCCCCATTGCTATGTTTGTAGGTTCTAGGTTGCTGTCATGATATTCACTGGTACTGTATGTTGCTATGGACTTCTACTCTTGGTAATATTCACATTGATACTGTAAGTGTCTCGTGACATTTTCTCTATTCTCTATGCCAAAAAACAAAATGAGGAAAGTTTCTGTGTGTTCTGTAATGTATTGATAATGTGTGGTGTGGTTCTTAAGGAGGCTTACATACCGTTTTTTTCTCATATGGCTTTATGCTCTCTGAGTTTGGTTAGGTCTATATGAACTGAGCTAGAGGATGCTCTCTTCTGTTGAAACTGTCCAAGGAAACAGTGGCTACCAGTTAACTAGAATGATGGTATTTGTGAGTGCATGTGTGCCCCTTTTTGTAGACTCTAAGAAGTCTTCATCTGAGGGTCCCATAGTTGCAATATTTTGAGTAGGGCTGAGCCTTTAAAGAAAGTCTGCTTTGTTTTTACCGTTGGCCTCTAGCTGTTCTCAAAACTACCTCCTATCCAGCAGCAATGCATTGCTTAAGACCACACTGAATGTCTTGTCTGTGGCCCTCTCTTTCTTAAGGGTGGCATTTTCAATTTGGAATATGTGGGCATCCATGAACTTCCTGAAAATATATGTCAATTTTGTATGTATACCTTTTTCTAAGATGGAAGCCATGGCTTTAATCAGATCCTCAAAGCATTGGTGACCTGAAAAAGGTTAAGAACCACTGCTTTAGGGCGATTCCTCCTTCTGAGGTCCTTTCAAGCCCATCTTGGAATTTGACCTCCCCTGGGCCCACTCCATGAACCCTCTAGACATGGATGTAAGTAGCTGAGTGTATAATGGGGTAGTCAGTGCTTGATGCTATCTCTCTAATGCCCTGACCACTTAGCCTCCTCCCCAAATTGAAGAAGAATCCTGATTAGAGACTTAAATGGCATTTAATAAATTGCATTCCTAGAACCCACTAGTAATTGCTTAGTGAATAACTTCAAAAGTCTTGGAATTACATGAGAAATTTATGCTTTCAAAATTGCTTTATATGTGTGATATCATTTGGTCCTGAAAACAACCCTATGTTATAGAGTAAAACAATATATTATAATAATACTGTTTTAAATTGGAGGAAACAGAAGTCACCCAGCAAGACAGTGATGCTCAAGTTGCTTGACTGCTAATTCAGGGATCTTACTAATATAATTCTTAGTTTCCAAGGCTTTCTCACCCTGGCACTAAAAATGAGGTTTAACCACATCCCTATAATGGAGTTTTTGAATTTGCCTTCTCTGTGGTCATTTTCAGAATCTGTCAAACAGTTAAGAATATTCCCAGATGGTTACTCACCTGTACTTTTAAGAACTGTTCTCCCTGGAGTCCACTTGCCACCCCTCACTCCCTTCCCATCTCTGTCTACTATGTACATGGAAGGTACTGATGGCTGCTCAAACTACTAATTCTTGCTTCACCTCTGCAGGTTTCCACTGTCAAATCATGTTTACCTTCCTTCTTCTTGGATCTTGCTGCCCTGGTGGACCCACTCAGGATCTGTAAGGACTGGGTCCCAGGGTAATAAGGGTTATAGTCACTGCGATGACCTGGGCTTCACTACCCTTTGCTTCTATCTCTGGCACATTGTTCTTGATCTAGCATTAAGAGCTTGGGCTTCCCCTTACCTCAGTATGATTCCTTTTAAGACTCCTCTGCCTCCTGGGTTGTAGACAGAACTTAAGCTTATGCTGAGTTCCCCCTAACATTCACCACAGGCTGCCATCTCCTGATAGCATCTTTATCTTCACCTTGACTTCACAGGGGGCTTTAAAGCTCACCATTCAACTGATTCTCCAGCTGTATTTTTTAGATTCCAGGTGTGGAAGTCAAATTATTCCTGTAAATAAATCATAGAATGGTAGAGCAGGAAAAGAAGTTATTAGAGCCCTGGTTGCAAATATCAGCATATGGATATGTTTTGGTTCAGTCCATGCAGTGCTTTGAAAAATTTCATAATAATGTCTGCATGGAAAAATAAAGATATTTTATGTCAACATCTAGATTTCCAACCTTGTTGGAAAAGTTCTAAGACCCTGCGTCATTGAGCCTGCATTCCTTTGTGGTGAATGCCTGTTTGGAATGGGGACATGTGGGCTTTAGTTGGCCAAAATTCCTAGTGTGATTGCTTTGGACATTTGCATTACTGTCCTGGCTTCTGTAAGCACCAAATTTGAAATTTTTTATCTTGAATTATTTTTTTATTTATCAATGAAGAAAGTGATCTTCAGAGAGATGAAATGACTCACCAGCTATGCTGCCTACTATGGCAGCCCCTGGTCATGTGTACCAGTAGCACCAGCAAAGCAGCTATTGTGACTGAGGAATGGAATCTTAAGTTTTACTTAATTTTAATTAATTTAAATTTAAAATTTAAAACTATAGCAATGTGAAGTATTTTTCTGTTAAACACAACTTTGTTTTGGTTGGGCTACATTTTAATTTAACTGTTGTGTCATGTAAGATATTGGTATGTTACAATGCACATATACTTCCTACTTTTTTTAAATGCAGCTACTAGAAATTTAAAAATTATAGACATTTCAGAATGTATTTCTGTTGGGCAGCACTGACCTGACAGAGGTCACACAGCTTGTTGGTGACACGTCTGGAATTTGTTAGCAGATCTTCACAGCTCTAACTATATTTTTTCTCCATTACTAAAGTGTAGCCCAACTTTTCTTCTAATTCTTGAAACCTTTTCATTATAACATATAACCTCACAAGCTCTGATAGGAATTTGCTTTTCCTCATTTTTACATAGTACATGATACAAAAGTGATTTTGTGTAAAAGAAAATTTATCATTGTGTATTATCAACAATAATATAATAAAGATATTTTAAAGATTAATTTTAAAATTAGTATTCATGATATATAAAGACTATCATTTTTTGGCTTTGCTTTTTTTATTTTAAGTGACATAGATCATTTCATTTTCTCAAAATTATTTATGTAAAAAAACAATTTTTCACATATTTATAATGACACTGTAGATGGGTATATTCACACCTAATGGGTGCAGTACACACTGTTGGGGGGAAGGACATGCTTGAAGCTATGAGTTGGGTGGGGCAAAGGCAATATATGTAACCTAAACATTTGTACCCCTGTGGTATACTGAGATAAAAAAAAATTAAAAAAATAAATAAAATGACATTGTGTTAGATTTTGGAACAGATGTATATTAAAATGCAGTGTAAAATTAATTATATATTGTGGCTTTAAAACAAGAAAAAAATTACTTTTACACCTAATATATTGAGTTCTTATATGTTATACTTTAAAAAATCATTTTTTAATTTGTTGTTTTTATTTATCTAAATGATAAGAAAGATTCAAACACATCAGAAATAAAATATTGACCATGTGAATAGTCCAATCAAATCTAGCATTCACTTAGATGAAATAAATTATTTTAACAGTTTATATTCACCTTTGAAATGTAACTGACATACATAAAAGTACACAAATTGTAAGGAAGTGGCTTGATGAGTTTTCACAAACACATGTGTATAGCCAACCAGCAACAAGATCAAAACAAATAACAATACCAGCATCCCAGAAGCTTCTTTGCACCCCTTTCATTCACTAACTGGCTCCCACCCACTAAGAATTAAGCACCGTGGATTAGTTTCACTTGTTTTTATACTTTAAGTAAATGAAATCAAACAATATATACTTTTGTGTCTGGCTGCTTTTGCTTAACATTGTGAAATCCATTTCTATTACCATGCCATTAGGTAAGTCTATCACAATTTATCCATTCTACTATTGATGGACATTTGGATAATATCAGTTGCTGCCACTATAAATGCTCTCTAGTTCTTTTAACTTTTTTTTTAAGAGAGTAGCAGCTTCTTGATGTGCTTGATGACTTTTTTAATGTAATGAAACTTAAGGACTATTTTGAGTGCTTTGGCAAAATTATCTTATTATTTCCCATCTACTAGTGCTATTTAATATCCTTATACATCCTGTCTGTAAGCTCTGGTCTATTAATACAAATCCTAAAATATGACCCAAAATAAAAACAAAACTTAAATGTTCAAGACACAAGTATATATAGCATTGTTTAGCCAAGGGATATGCTGCCCAAGGGATTGCCTGGATATGAGCGGGCTTATCTGCCCTCTATTAATCATCATTCATGCTCACTTAGTACATGCTTTTTCCATTTGTATACTATAAAGGGGTTGTTTTAAAAATAATTTCTTTATTTCAAAAAACAGAATTACAACAGACCCAAGTATTGCCTTTTGCTAAATTAATTTTCTGAAACAAGTTCACAAACACCTGGTTTAGAAATGCTGCTTCTCTCTGGAAGGATTCAGAATATAACTGAGGATTCAAGAGGAACTTTATAGAGTTAACACAAATATCTGGCAGGTGGTTAAACTTGCTCAAAGATTGCTTCTACGTTAAATTTTGTGATTTTTAAATTCCAAGGTGCTAGCTTAAGTAAACAATGATGAAAATAAGAATTAACTTGTAGTGAGTCAGGTTTATCAATTTATGATACACAGTAAATTTTCACAGTATAGTTTTGCTTTATTATATATAAATGTTAAAAAGGGCAAAAGTGTTCTTAGAATTTATCCATAAAAACCTAATTAATTTTACTTTTGCGATTTGTGATAATTTAACTTGTGTTAGGCTAAAGTTTATCACCATACGAATTATGATAGGAACAAATTAACTAACAAAATATTTGTGTAAACAAAAATTTGTCCCACTTTAAAAGAGCAGTATTCTTAATTACTTAGGAACATAAAAAGGAAAGATCTCCTTTGATCTGAAGAATTAACAGAAGATTCTTATCTAGTACTTTAGATATAGTCTTTAAGTATTGGTATTCAAAAATGATATACTTAGTGACATCTTTTTAATTCAAGATTTTTACTAATTCAGCCTGGGGCAGTGACTCAAACCTGTAATCCTAGCACTCTGGGAAGCTGAGACGGGAGGATCCCTTGAGGTCAGGAGTTAGAGACCAGCTGGAGCAAGAGGTAGGCCCCATCTCTATGTCTCTACTAAAAATAGAAAATTAGCCGGGTGTGGTGGTATGTTCCTGTAGTCCCAGCTACTCAGGAGGCTGAGGCAGGAGGATCGCTTGAGCCCAGGAGTTTGAGGTTGCTGTGAGCTAGGCTGAAGCCATGGCAAAAAAAAAAAAAAAAAAAGATTTTTACTAATTCACACTGGATCCCCCTCCCAACACTAGTTCGTTATACTTTTTCAACCTGTGAAATTTTGGAGGGAAGCTACTCAGACACTGCTTAAAATTAAAAAAAAATAATAATAATGATAAAAAAGAAAGGAAAGAAAAAGGAACTAGAGTATATCAGATGTTCAGTTCACTTTTACTTGGAGAATGGCTTGGTAAATTGTAGAAACATTTTTGTGGGTACAAAATTATACCTTGGGTTACTTTAAATACAGTTTATTTGGTATATTTTAGTTTATTTCTAGAAATTAGACTTTAGTTATAAAATGAATGTCTTTTTGTGACTTTTTTAAAAAAAATTCTTTATTTTAAAAAAATGTCATGAGTCTGTTTTCTGAAGTATAACACCACCAAAGAAAATTATACTAGTTTAGGATAGGTGAATCAAAGAGGTGTGGTTTGATGCAACTAATGTTACATGAGTAGCCATCTACAGATACAGAGTCAATGTATTAGTTTTTTTTGTGTAACAATTTAAAAATCTCAGTGACTTACAATAACAAACTTGGAATAGCAAACCTAATCACATTCACAGGTCTGTAGTTTGGCTGTGGCTTAGCCATTATGGGCAGAACTTGGCTGAATCTGACTTACCTGAGCCTGGACAACAGGTTTGTGATCAGTTTCAGGCTGGCCCTCCATGCTTCCATTCTACAACCTGGGCTGAAAGGATTGTATCTACCTGGGGATGCTCTTCTGTTGATAGATCACAGGAACACAAGAGGGTGGGTGCTAACACCGTGGAGGTGGCACATTGTCACTTCTGTCCACATTCCATTATCCAAACATTAATAGGATGGGGAAGAATACTCAGCCCACAGTGGTAAGCACTGCACAGTGCATGGCAAGATGTGGATGTATAATTACAACAATGAGGGGTGAGAATTTGGAATGATGATGCCCATGTACCACAGTCAATTTCAAAATAGGTACAGTGTGAAATAAAAGAAGAAAGCTTCTTTATTTGAAGAATCATTTTATAGTGATTTGATATAGATGTTTGAAAAGATTAACATCAAATAACATAAATTTAGTTATATTTGTGTATTTCTAGGCAGGGACTATGGGTTTATAATGAACAACAAGTACCTAGCATAATCTAAACAAGAGGCAATAAGTAAATATGTTCTTTTATTTAAGAGACTTTCCCTGAAGCACCTACTGTCCACAGCTCTCTTGAAGGGTGTAAATTTGATTGTTTAAGTCTGCCACCAAGAAATAAAATATAAATAACTTAGTCTGTTAAAGGGTTCCCCATTGGATTTTTATGATTTCTTTCGGTGACATAGAATATAGAACATCTTTACAAAAGTATTTTGACATTTAATATGCTGACTTTAGTTGCAAAAGAAGATATGATAAACCATAAGATTTATTGTTATATACTAATTTATGTGGGTAAAAAAAAAAAACTAGAACAAGTTAGAGATGCCCTGTCTTTCTGTCTTTTTAAAAACTTATCTGATTTTAAGTATTTCTTTAAAACATCCTTACTTTTCAAGTTTCATATTTATTAATTTCTTTCACTTAATGTGATCTGCATATATACATATATATGTCTATGTGATTATATGTGTGTGTATATATGTATATGGGTGTGTGTATGTGTGAGTGACTGGTCACTTTATTTTATTGGCCTTTTTAGTAAAATAATCATAATAGCAATTTGTTTATATTTTTATTTTTAAAAACTTCTATTCTTCGTGTCTCAGCTTAAAAATGTCAGAAGCTGAAAGCTAGTCGCTAGACTTGATTTGTAAATGGATATTTCCTATGAGTGGTCTTGACATGTTTTTTGTATGTGTAATAGAAGAAGCAGTAAGAAGAGCCAGGTTTTTTTCAACATGATTATTTATGTAATTTTTGTGAACAGTGCCTGCTCAGAAATGTTCAGAATGGGACTTGTAGACTCTTGTTAAGCTCTAATAAATGAAGCTGTAAATGCTCTATAAAACCAGTGAATAGTCTGGCAATTACCAGTGTAAGTACTTGTTTTCTAACTCAGAGAAGTACTTTTTGTCATTAACTTTGCTCCTTTAGAAATATGTTGACGTGGAAAGAAAATCTGGCTTTATTTTTGGTCTTCCTCATCTCTGTTTCATTACTTAATTTTTTTTTTTTTTACTTCACTAGTTGATTGCTTAAACACTTATTTTAACATCTGGTTGGCACCAATCAACAGGCACCAAAAGGAACTTTTCTACTGACTGCTTAATTCTTTTATAAAGGGATATTTCCTTCTTTCTAGCTTCCACAGAATTTCATTTATAAGAGGTTATAATTTATAACTACCACACCTACAAATTATTTCTTGAATTTCAAGTTATGTCTCACTAGATCATATCTAATTTTCCCTCTATCTGGGTCTATTCTGGTGTTAACTGGGTCACTCAAAAACCAGAACCTGTTGACATGATGTAGGCTACATGGATAAGTTTTCATACCATTGTATTCACTCTATGTTCAAAATCCATATCATGAATCTTACCAAGCCAAAATATTATTATTTCTAACATTCTAGTCTGAGTTCCTAGAGATGATAGTTATTATCTCTTGCCTGGACCAAATACAGTTGGCTTCTACTTGGTTTTCTTGCTTCCACCATTATTTTTCACATAGTAGTCCAGTAATTTACAAAGATTATTCTTTGTAAAATATGAAGTAGATGATATTACTTACCATCTCTCTTTGAAGGAAATTTTAACTCTTCTCTTACTACTTTGTTGTACGTCACTAACAAGATTCCAGCCACATGGGCCTTTTAGCTGTTTCAGGAACATCCCAAGCTCACACCTCTCTCAGGATCTTTATGTCTGTTATTCTGTCTGGAATGTTTTTCCTCAGGATATGTTCATCACCGATTCCTCTTTATTCAGGCCTCTGCTCAGATTTATTGCAGCTAGCTACTTAGGCCTTTTCCTGAAATGTTCACTAGTTATCTATTGCTGCATAGCAAATTATTTCAAAACTTAACACCTTCACTTCAAACAACAAACATATAAACATTTATTTCACAGTTTCTTCAAAGTCAGAAATCCACGAGCAGCTTAGCTTGATGGTTCTGGTTCTGGGTCTTTCATGCGGTTGTGATTAAGCTATTAACAGGGACTGTAGTCTTCAGGGAGGATCTACTTCCAAGCTCATTCATGTGGTTGTTCCTCACTATTGGCCAGATACCTCAGTTCTCACCACATGTGCCCCTCTGTAGAGTGCCTGTGTATCCTCATGACTTGGCATCTGGCTTCTGCCAGAGTGAGGATCCAAGAGAGGAGGAACCCAAGGTGGAAGCCATAGTGTTTTATAACCTACTCTTGGCATTGATATAACATCACCTGTGCTGTATGCTATTAGTCACACAGACCAACTCTGGTACCGTATTGGAGGGGCGAACACGAGGATATGAGTACCAGGAGCTGGAGATCATTGAGAACAGTTTGGAAGGCTGGTTACCATGGCATCCCTGCCATCCATAGAAATTTCACGGTTGCTTTCAAGAAGCCTACACATTTTATATTTTTACTTCTGAACAACCTATAGCAGTCATAACTACATCTCTTCCTTTATATATAAGGGAATACCCTATGTAAGCAGAAAAATGATAATAGTCCATCAACCCAAGCACTATCTACCCTATTATCCTACATTATTTTCTTATTTGCATTTGCATTTGTCATTATTTCATATATGAAATACATGAAATGCCATTTTGTATTTCCTTGTTTATTGTATATCTTGCTTGTCTGTCTTCCCCTATGAGATTACAAGGACCTTTAATGCAGAAGACTGGTATTTCATGTCCACTATTCTAATCCTTGAACTTGGAGCAATGTTTGAAACATAGTAGATATAGATAATCAATTATTTGATAAATGGATAAATAGGTTTGCCTTTTCAAGCCCTAGAAGTTTTACTTTAACCATTTTATGTGAAAGTGTTTCAGCATGCATCCTTTTATTCTAAAATTAATTTTAATAAACATAAATTTTATTACCTTAAATAATATTTACTGAGTTTACCTTCTATAGAAGGCACTATGCTAGATATTCTGAAGTATCCCTACCCATACCCCTGTGATCCTTACCTGTAAGGAGTCCTTTTAGTAAGGAAATGGCAGACTATGGTGTAGGTCATATGAGAACCAGTAAAATAGAGGAAAAAATTACAAGGCTGGGAAAAGTGTAAAACTTGGAGGAGGCTACACAATAGAATGCACTCTTGATGTCTTAGGGTTAGTCTAATTATTGTTTTGTCTTGGAATACTGTTCCTTTTAACATCCTCAGAATGTAAGAAGGAAAGAAACTATACTTTTTGAACAAAAAATTAGGAAGCCTGGTCTACATAAGTAAAAATGATAAATTATTTAGCTATATATTTTTAATAATCACCTTGCTGAAATGACTAAAAATACATGAAATTGTTTTATTCTATATAGTATAGAATATACCAATATACCAAAACATCGTATCATATATGATGAACATAGTGTGTCTTTAGAATTAGTTCTCTGAGTAGTGATTATAATATTTTTTGCTATTGTTAGCTTTTTACTGTAGTTATTCTGTCTCCCTCTTTTAATTTTGCTGTGGACTTGAAAGCCAAATAACCAACCTTGATCGAATTTTGTATAATACGTATCTCCCCTCAAAAGTTTGCTTTTCAAGTAATTAAATTTTAAGGGAAGTTTTATTTTAGCTATTTATGGACCACTTTTACATCTGTCCTATATTTTAATAACTTCTCTTAATAGAATATGATTTTACTTAATTTTCTGTTACATTTTTTGTCTCTGTTCGATATATCATAGTTGATGAGGCAGAATGACTCATAGCTCTGCCACGTTTTAGTTTTACGTCCTTAAGCAAGTTGAGTCTTTTAGAGCCTCCTTTTAAAAAAACTCATATCGTCCTTACAAAGTTGGTGTAAAGATTACATGGGTAAGTTAAGGGCTAGAATGTTACTTGGCAGTCTGTTTCCTTCCCCAGTCATTCCCCACCAGGTTGAACTGGCTTCACACTCCATCACTAGCACCTAGTGACAAATGCTTTGGTAAGGAGCATCCATAGTATGTACCACTTTGATAAGGATGTCATGGTTTATCCCCTTAAGTGTACAGCTGGACCAAGAATACCAGTCCTGTAGACTCTGTTCTTCTCTTAGATCATCAGTGCAACTTTAGGAGTGATCCAAGTTGCATTTCACTGCAGAGTGGTACTAGGAATTTGGCTCTATGGAAAATCTGGAGCTCAAGACTGGCCATAAAATTATATTCACTCTCTAGGTATCCTTCAGATATTTGATAGCCAGAAGTAGATTTAACTGCTACGTGGTATTTCCCTCCCTGCCTGGAGTTTGTAACAGTGGAACTCAGTCAGATGCATTTCAGCTTTGAAAAGAGTAAGGTCATAGAGGTTTCACAGGGGGATGTATCAGTCGCTGTAGATAATCAAAGTTAACAAAACATTCAGAGCAGAGAATTTTTAATTAAAGTAAATTCTACGGCATCCATTAATTACTCACATTTTTCCACTCCCTCACATATTTTCTCAAGTTACCCACCCTTGTGACTCATTCAGTATCAAAATCAGTGCAGTCAGCATTCTCTTTTAGTCAAGCAAAAATGGGTCATCTCCTTGTCCCACTGGATTGCCTGGTGTGCTCCAGGGAATCTCATTTCGGTTTGGACCTCTTCCTCTTGCCATGTTGCCTTGTTTTTCCCTTAGGTGAGTTTCTACCTACCATCAGGAACTGGCCACCAGGCCAGCTCCTTCACTCCAAGTTGCTCTCATCAGAATGTTTCACTTCTGTTCATTCATCATCCATGCCTGGAGAACAGCACTAAGATTCTGCCCCGTTCTTGTTTTAAATTCAGGTGAAATTCATTGAGTACTTATTGTGTGCCTTACATGGAATTAGGCCTTTATACTTAACAGTATGGATTAAAAGAATGAGGCTCAGAAAGGTTATGTGTCCAAAATGACAAAGATAAAAGGAATTTGAATGTAAATCTGCTGACGCCAAATTCATTTTTCCCTCTAATTTAACACAACTCCTCTCTTCTCCAAGCATACCAAGAGGTTGAGAATCACTGATGATGTGAGCTGAAAGCCTTCATTAGGTCGTGCTTGAGTCTGTGCCACTGGTATCTTTCCTCCCCAGGATTAGGTGACTGCTGTACTCAGTGTGCCCAGGTACCATTCTTTGAGTCCACTTTGACCCTGTAATTCCAGCCCCTGGCTTGTAGGATGGAGAAAAAAATGTCATCTTCACCATTGACTTTAAAAGGACTAGTCATGGAATAGATTTAGCAATTTAGGATAGAAAACCTCCAGTCATTGAGAAGAGTTAACTAAATATTAAATGTATAGAAGTTGAGGAAATCCTCCCTGACTTCAGTTTTGTCAGAATATAGATTTGATCTTTAATCAGAAAGGTGTTAATTTTAATAAACTTTTGCTTTCAAGTTAAAAAGCTGTATGCCACTTCCTCCTCTTAACAGGTTAACAAAAATTAATGTTTTTTTTAATGTTTTTTTCCTCTTTTTTGAAACATTTTTAATCTGAATTAAAATTAAGATGGTTTCCATGGGTTGAAAAACATTATCAGTTATTAATTGTACTGTTAGAAGAGATCAGTAAAAATAATTCACTTTGGGTTTTATGACATATTTTTTTAGTTTACTTTTAAACAAATCTATGTTTGACAAAGTAGAAGATTAGAGACTTGATGAAGCTGCAGTGTGAATACCCAACTTAGGAGGATGAAGAGGCTATGTACTTTCCCAAAATTTGGAATAAGCATAGACCTGAGTTCAAATTTGGACTCTATAATTAAATACCTGGATTACCTTTAGTAAGTTACTTAGCTATATAGCCTATTAAAGTAAGGATTATAATTGATTTCTGAAGTTATGAGTTTAATGAAAGCATCTGCACTGTGCCTAGTCTGTGGTAGATGTTTTGAAAAAGTTAGGCAACCCAATCTACCATTTTAATTAGTTGATAAATTACAACTTTTTGAAAAACAAGTTAAAGTACTTACCTTACTAATGGTGAGTTAGTAACATCGTCTTTCTATACAAAGACTTCAGAGTTGAAAACTACATTATTGATTTTATGTAACAATAACTTAGCAAATAAAAATAGAGGTGACATAAGTCTCTAGTGACCCCTTTTAAAGATGTCCATTAAGAAAAAGTTAACATATTATAAGACACGATGTTTTTAACAGGCATTTTTATTTCTCTCATGCAGTATATTTTGGAATACTCTTTGAAAGGCTGCCGTTTCCATCGTTAATTCATTTTCCTCAGAGACTCTGAACATCAAAGCAGCAAAACTCAATTAGTGGAATAGTCAGGAAATGAAATATTCTGGTGAATTTAAATGCTAATGTTAAATAGAAAACTTATTACCTTCTCCACCCATATGGTTTCCGTTCTCTTTATTTAAATCATTCCATTGAATTTGAGTTTGTATTGAAAGCTCTGTGCCAATTTTTTTCTGGAGAAAGAAAGAGAGATCAATTAAAGAAAATCCTTTTGGTTCAAGTTATATTATGGAAAATCGTTCCAAACTATTAATTGTTTTACTTCATTGGTAAGAAGCATCATCATAGGAAGCATTGATTTTCTTTCAGTATTGGTAATGTAGATGAGTTATGAAGATTCAACTAGATGTATATTGTCCCTTGGACATAGCAGTGAACTGGCCTTATAAATTAGAATTTTGGTCTTTCCATTTCTTTTAGAAATTGAGTAAAAAACAAAAAACCGTTACTTAGTTGAGTTTTGGTGAAATGAGCATCAGAATAATTGATATGATATAAACTTTACAAAAGTAATTTGTGTAGAAATTTTTAAAATGAAGAGCATTTGTAAGAGACAAAAGAAAAAAATCATTCATAATTATAATAACCAGAGGGAACCTCTATAAAATTTTAGTGTTTAATCTTACCTTTATTTACAGAATCAAAGGCAAATGGGTGTGCAGTTCTTTTTTTTAATCTAAGTTGTTTTGGTTTATGTGCTCTTGTTTCCATTTTAAAATTTAGAGAAATTTTAAGAAAAAAATAGATGAAAAGAACAGAAATGCATCTTCCCTTTATAGTTAAAAAAAATCTGTCCTTAATCAACATTGTAATATCTTATGTAGTATTCAGAAAAAAAGAACAGATTTTTTTAAATTTATTTTATTTGAGATTTTTTATATCAATAGATTTAGGGGGTATAAGTGTTTTTTGTTACATGGATGAATTGTATAATGCTGCAGTCAGGGCTTTTAGTGTGCCCATCACCAGAATAGTGTACATTGAACTTGATAGGTAGATTTTTATCACTCACCTCCCTTCTTTGTTTCCAATGTCTATTACACCACTTTGTGTTCATATATATCCATAGTTTAGCTCCTACTTATAAGTGAGAACATGTGGTGTTTGTTTTTCCATTCTGGAGATACCTTACTGAAGATAATGATCTCTGGTTCCATCCAAGTTGCTACAAAAGACATTATTTTACTCCTTTTATGGCTGAGTAGTACTCCATGGTGTATGTGTGTATGTATGTGTGTGTATCCGCTCATCCACTGATGTACACTTAGGTTGATTCCATACCTTTGGGTAGATACCCAGTAGTGCAATTGCTGGAGGGGATAGTAGGTCTTAATTAGTTCTTTGAGGAATCTCTGTACTGTTTTCCATAGAAGTTGTACTAGTTTACATTCAAGAACAGATTATTTTTAAATGTTTTTTTTTATCTGCAAGAAGTTGACATGTAAGGTAAATCACATCCTGGCATTAGAACTCAGAAAAAAAAATTGCTCTGAAAAATGGAATCATTCGATGCCAAATTTTAAGATTTTTTTCCCACTTTATTTTCTTACTGAGTGTTGAATGAGCAGTTTTTGTCACATTAATTTTTTGTTGGTTTGCTTTGAACTATTTTCATCACAGTAAGGATTGCAAGCCTAACAGAAAAATGCATCCATAATATATCAATATTTGTTTTATCTTCCATAAATTAATTCCTAATTATTGACTTTGTAAGAAAAATTTTATGAAAGTTATTTTAATTCTATAATATAGTACTATCAGATATATTTTTATGAGATGTATAGTGATATTGTATAATATATTAATATTTATTTAAATTCAAAATGAGAAATTAAGCACATAGCATATTTTTATTTCTTAGTTCTGAAGTTAAAGAACCATAAAATTATTTTTGTACATTTCTAGTGAAACACCAGGCCAGAAAAATAATAATATACTCTTGTTAGATTTCATCTCTGTTCTTTTTAGATTCATGAAACTCTCAAAGAAAAGATGCTAGAAATACTCACTTTCTGTCCCCAAAATAAATATGTATATTTTGCATATCAGTAATATAAAATTTTCCTTTCTGCCTTATAGGAATTTTTTTTTATGAGTCTTGGCCTTATTTTTATTTCTCAAATGTTCATTTTGTATTCTCTAATGTGTTTAGTATGGAATGACTTGCTGAGTTCTGTCATTACATTGGCAACTACTTTTAAATCACAGATTTTTTTGTTGGCTCTGATATTTTACATTGTGTGTGTGTGTATATACATATGTGTGTGTAAACTTATTTGGTAGCCTCTGAAGAAAAGCTAATAACTTCTATTTTTTGTTTGCCTGCCTATACTGCTAGTTACGTGTTCATTTAGATAACTGCTTAATGTGTATTCCCAGGTTTAATGCTTTGGATCAAGGGATAGAATTCTTAATTTATAAATCTGTGGCATTTAAGGGATGAGTTACTTATAAGTATGGTAATTTTTATTCTGTCATTGAATAATTAATAAATTAGCCACAAAATTATCCTCATTAAAAGTAACACTTAAAAGTAGATCCCTTAAAATGTTAAACAAAAAATTTACCTAGTGTGTTCTCAAGATTCTAAAGTAAAGATGGAAGAACCAAGCATGAGTAGTTACTAAAACTTGTTCTACTTCTCTTACTTACTGATGTGTATTCATGCAATTTTATTAGGGAAGTGGGGACTATGTTGTATAGAGGATTTAAAGGTAAATTTGAAGATAATAGTCTCCTTCTTTTCTCACAGTTTCTTGAATGACACTCACAGAATTACCATATTAAGCGGTTTCCTTTTCTTATGAAGTAACTCTTAAGAAATTCAGAACAATGAAAGAAGACCATATTAAACCACCGAAAAAGTTTAATGCTTCTTAAGTTAATGCATTTTTAAGCACTGTACATGTATGAGCTAATGGCTAAAGAAAGGCCCCTAGATCTTTTAATGAATAGGTAGAACTAATTCTAATTAGCACTTTACTTGTTCACCCACAAATTACATGTGAATTGGGTGTAAAAGCTCTTTGTATATAAACTGTTAAAAGGACTATAAAAGCATAGTTTATTATGATTGCTACTAAAGTGGATTTTAAAGAACATTTTTTTCCTGAATGTATGAACACTCATCTGCAAATATATTTAAATTCTTAGTGACAGGTTTACCTACAAAGTGATAAAGAATAGAACCAAGATCTTTAGTGGAATAACTGTTTGTTCTTCCTGAGAAATTCTAACTTACATTTTGCTGGTGGAAAAACAGCATCAAATAAAGGTAAAATGTCTAGTGTGCTAATGGGTCTTGTTTTAAAGGCTGTAGTTATAATTAGTTTTACTATTTATTGCTTGAAAATGAATATGTGGTATAATAAAGACATCAGCTACTCATGTTCAAATTACTATGAATATTGAATTAGTGGAATCTGGACCTAGTGAGGTTCTTCTGGGCCTGAACTTCCTATTTGCATCTACCTCCCAATTACTTGCAGCTGTCAAAATAATTTTAATCATTTTCAGACACTTTGCAGGAAAAAAAAGGCCTTAAACCCTTTAGCCAAAAAGATATTGCCCTTCATCTTATTGTGTTCATTTATATCCGTGCTAAGTCTCTCTATTCTAGTCAGGACAGTATTCTTTTTGAACATCACGATTCTCTAAGATCTTAAACATTTATCCAGGTCATTCACAATTCTGGTTCTGTATCCTTGTCTGCTAAACCAGATCAGCGAACCAGAGAAGCAGGAAGAGGCCTTAAAAGTCAGTAGATAAATTCTTGTATTTTACTGATGATGAAACATAAGGCATTAAATACTTTTCAGATTAAAAATTAAACCAAATCTGGACTTTTAGCCATTGACCTATTCCACCATGACATGTTGCTTGCAGAAACATGCAAGCAGACATGTGCCAGAGCTCTGTTTACTCCATGGAGGAAACACCTAAGAGTAGGATCTTCCCACCTCTGTGTCCAGGCTGACCACCAGATATGCTTGGTTATTTCCCAGTATGTAAAAGAGTTATTATAGGAAGAGTAAATGGAAATTCTCATAAGACAGAAAAACTGAGCAAGCACACTCGTTAGACCCATTTGCAATTAGGGCAGCAGTTGTATTTGTATGTGTCTGCTGCTATTATCCGTTCAGTGTCATGAAAGGATAATGTGTTGGCATTTTTCGCAGTTATACATATAGAAAAGGAGAGCTCCATTGTTGGACACCTTAAGCATGGCACAGGGTCTTAGCGCATGTATAATAGTTTCCAAGTTATTGAAAATCATAGGTGACAAATAAATTACAAATAGTCTTCTTTTGCCAAAAGCCTTTTTCTTAAAAAACAAAAAATCAGAGCCTTTTCAACATTCTGCTAAACTGAATCTTTCTTCTCTTATTTCAATTTACATCATCAAGAGTATTCAAAACCAATTTGAAATGAATTATGTATTGCTGATGCCACTACTCTCTTTTACTGTTAATATGCATATTTAGAGTCAGAATTTTAGCATTGGAAGGACCTTGGCCGCTTAATTCAACTCTGTCATATTATTGCTAAGGAAAGGTGAAGTTTCTTCATTGTGAGCATTGAACTAGTTAGTGTCAACAGCTAGAAGCTCAGAATTTTAAGGCCAGTGTTATTTTCCCCAAGCTACTTGGAAATTCTCATTAAATTATCTGTTGGCACCATCTGTCTGTTTCTCTCTGTTTTTTTTCATTCCTTTTTTTTCTTCTGGGGTAATCCATCTCAGTCCCATTTAAGTTATTTTCAATAGATCTAATCTGAGTTCTAACTGTAGAGTGGAGTTGAAAAGAAAAATCGGAGGTCTAATTAGAATGCTGATATATATCATCAAAGATTTTTTTTTCCCTTCTTTTAGCTTTTCCATAGGTCTGGACTATTTACTGATCTTAGTGGTTAATTAAAAAGATCCTCTTGTACTTTGTTAAACAATATACACATATTATCTATCTTTCATATAGAAGTTTTAGAGGTTGCCAATGAAGTCCTCTGCTTATATTGGTATAAGTCAGGTGTATCAAATTTAAAGTTTCTTATAACCGGACTCTTAAAAATCTATCTTAATATGCAACCATTAACACTTTTTGTATGCAAATTTGATGAACTAATTGATAGGAAGAGTACATTGCTAATATTCCTACCTTGGATTTATCGTTCGTTTGTATAATTCAGTTATTTAGCAGACATTCAATAGGTGCCCACATTGTTGCAAACTCAAGGGTGGGTGACAATTTGCACAGATGATAGAGACCAACTTTCTAGTAAGTAATGCTGCTATGTAGTGGTGGTGACAAATCTATACATAGAGTTTTGCAAAAAGCCTGTGGATAGAGATATGCCTAGGGCCCTCTGGGAGAATAGAGGAGGGACATCCAAACTGCCTGGATAAGCCTTCAGGGACCATGGTGAAGGCGGTGCTGATCTCGTCTTTACTACCTTAGGTGATTTTATTTACACGATGTCTGCCAGTATAGTGCAAGTATCTCAAGGCCTATCTCCTCACCAGAAGGGGCTTTCACAAAATCCTCCAGATCCTCCTCATGTCACATCATCAGCAAAAGTTTCCTACTCTTCATCCTAAACCTGACATTTCCTGATAAATACTGTGTCCTTTTTTAAAGGATGAAGAAAGAATAACTCATATTTGACCTTTGAGGGGCTCACCTAGTGATCTCAGCCCTCTACTCTTAAGGGCTTTTACATGCTGTGCAGAGATAAGTGATTAAAACATGCTTCCACCGCACATCAAACAGTTCCGAGTATGTCTGTGCAGAAGATATTATATTCAGAGTTATATGTGTTCTTAACAAATCGTCAGGAAAATATTCATTTTTCTGCAGCAAATAGAGGAAAGGAAAGAATTATACAAGCAGTATATGAGACATCTCTGTATATCTTCTTTTCAGTTTTTCTGTGACTTAAAAGTGCTCTAATAAACTAAAGTATTAAGAAATTATACTTATACTCTTATCCTGAAGGAGAGCTTAAAGTGTCCAAAAAGTGAAAAGAGAACATAGGATATCACTAAGAATTCCAATCAAACTCTCGAAACAGGTTTTAGATACCTAGTGTGATTCTACCCCTCCACCCCCGTTTACTTTGTCCTGTGTCTTAATAACATCCTTTTAAGTTTTTTCAGTGGTAAATATAAGTAGTTAAGCAGTTTGGTGGTGGTGGAAAATAAAATGCCAGGAAGAGTAAGAGATGGCTGTGGAGGTAGGCAGGGGTTTATTTCAGAGGGTCCTTGTGTTAGGCCTCAGACATGGAAGTGATGGTAAAAGTGAACCTTCCAGCAGTGACCTAGCTACCAGCAACCTCAGTGTTTTCTTGATTACTCTTTTTGCTCCTCTGTGCTATCTTGATATCTCTATTAAAAATGTCCAAAACAGAAATCATAATGTTATATCCTCCCCCACCACCCCAGCCTCCTTGAACCTGGATCCACATTTCACACAGTAGCTAAGCCAGAAATATTGGCACATCTCTGGATCCGTTTTCATAGTGCACTTCAAATCAGTCACTGGGGCATTTTGATTCTGTTTTCTAAATATATTTTGTTTCTGCGCATTTCTCAGCTCTGTCAGTGATTACCACATATGCTTAAATGTAAGATGAGGTTCTTTTCTCCCCACAAACTTACCCCTCAGGAGAGAGGTAGTCTCGTATTGGAGTCAGTGCAAAGCATCTGCTATTACTGGGTGCCTTCCCAACTGCTTTATTTTAAAAAACAGAGCATTTGTGAGGAAGACATATTAGCCCCAAATGACCTTGTTTAATGTGGTTAGATATTATGGAGGGCACCTGACAACTTTTTTTTTTTTTTTGAAAGGCTGTAGCAACATTCAAAATAGTGTAGGTATTTGTTCTCAGGAATGTGTCCTCACAATTGCAAATATAAAATGTCTTTATAAACAAGCCTTTTTGCCAGTAAAATAAAATAAAATAAAATAAAATAATACCCAGTATATTCAGAAATCAGGGACATAGAAAGCATGAATATGCACCTAGAGGACAAATGGAAATGATAACCATCCTAATTTTTACAAAATCATCTGTGGCTTAAGACAGGATTTCCAGTGATGGTACCAGACAGAGAGATTCCACAAATGCCTATCTCAGGTGAAGATGGATATGGCTGCAGAAAACTGTCAGAAGACTAAAAAACTGACTTGAGCTGACATCGACACAGATGTCAGCCATGCATGTGAAGAGTTTGAATCAAATTGTTTTTGGGACATGTGGATATAGAAAAAAGTGACATATCTAAACATATTTTATATTTCACTATTAATTTCATTTCTGTAACTAAAAATAACAAATGTCATTTTGTTTTATAAACAGGTAGCTGTTTCATATAATCTCTAAATTTTTGGTGAACTTTATAGAATTATATACTTACAAAAGTATATGAATCATAAATACATAGCTCAGTGAATTTTTATAAAAGCATAGCCAGCCTTAAGGCCAAGAATCAGAACATTTCCAGCACCCCAGAATGATCCCTCTTTCTCTCTTCCAGTCAATGCCTGACCATTCCCCACCACCACATGCATAGTATAAACAGTACCCTGTCTTCTGTCACCAGAGATTAGGTTTGCTTGTTTTTGAACTTTTTATAAATAGAATCAGTAAGTACCACTTTGCTGTCTGGCTTCTTTCCTTAACATTATGTTTGTGAAATTCATCTGTGAGTCATTAGGTTGTTCACATTGCTGAATGGTATTTTACTTTTTGAATAACTGCAACTTAATCTATTCTGCTATGGTAGATATTTGTGGGTTTTTTTTTCAGTTTGGGACTATTATGAGCAGTGCTGCTATTAAAACTCTCCTATTTGACTTTTGGTGAACAAATGCCAAGTATTTGCTTGGGTACATACCTAGAAGTAGAATTTATAGGTCATAACGTACGCCTTCATCAGCTTGGTAAGCACTGTCAAACAGTTTTCAAAATTGTACCGATTTACACATCCATAAGCAAAGTTTAAGGATTCCTTCCTCCACATTCTTGCCAACTGTTGGTATTTTCTGTCTTTTTCTATATTAGCTGTTTTTAATGGAAGAATAGTAGTATTGCACTATGATTATAATTTGCATCTCCCTGATGACTAAGTTAGTCACTGTTTCATATATCTAATGGCCGTTAGGATATCTTTAATTGCCCGTTCACATTCTTTGCCCCACTCTTTTTCACTTCCCTAAAATTTTGGGTATTCCATTTGACCAAAAAAACCCCTCTTTTATGGGATTGTCTTATTGTCAAAATTGGAGGTCATCTTATATTCAGATAATATGGAAGTTTAACCTTCATTCTAAGTTTTATTTTTTTTAGGTTACTACAATGACCTCTTAACTAATCCATTAACCCTTACTTCCCTCAGATTTTCTACTTTATCTTCTATACATGTAAGGTTATTTTTTACTGTCACACAGATGTGATCAAGTCATTTTTCACTCTATCTCACTCATTCTTCCCCTGCCCTGATTACCTGTCTTTCTCCATCCACCCTCTTGTTAAACGTAGTGTTTACAGAACCTGCCTATAAAAGCTCATGGGGAGTGGATGAGGCTTACTTGGTAAATATTCAGATTGCCAGAAAATTCAGATTTAGTAGATTTGAATAGGTAGATTTGAGTAGGCCTCAGGAATCTGTGCTATTAGTAAGCATTCCAGATTATTCTTATTTCAGCAAAGCTTAAGGAATAACACAAACAGGGTATTTTTTTTGTTTGTTTTGACCTCAGTGCTCTCACCTGTTCCTTCTCCACTGTCTGGATTTTTCTCTGTCCTTGCTCCATTGGCATCTTTCAACACCCAACCAAATAGAACCTCTGTGGGTCTAACTTGACTCCTACAGGCTGAGTACGTCACTCTGTAATCGATAAATGCTTATTCCCGATCTTCTTCACAAACCAGTTGCACCAGCGGCCTTCCCCATCTCAGCTGATAACACGCAGTGCTTTGATCTTCAGTATAAATTCAGAATCTGAGCATTTCACCCTCTCCACAGCTTGTGCACCAGTCCTGTTCTCATGCCTGGATTACAGTAGAAGCTCACTACTAACTACGATGGTTTCCCTGCTTGCATCTTGTACCAATGTGGTCAGAGTGACCAATATTTTAAAACTTAAGTCAACATCATATTTCTGCTCAGAACTCTCCAATGTTTCCCCATTTCTCCCGGAATAAAAGCCCAAGTCCTCAGTAGGCCCTGTGAGCCCCGTCACAATCTGCCCTCCTCCCCTCCTTCACCGTTTCTGGGCTCCCTTTGCCTCAGCCACTCTGCCCTACCGGCTGCTTTTAGGACATCCCAGCTGTGCTTGCACTGTAGGCCTTTTGTCTGTCTTACTCCTTCTCTCTTGGAACATTCCCTCCAGATGTCTATAGAACTGCCTCCTTCGCTTTTTCAAGTCTTGGCCCAAATGTCTCCACTCACATGTCTCCTCAGTGAGGCCTGCCCTCACCATCCTATTTAAAAATGAAATCTGGCCCGTCCTCCCTACAGCTCCAATCTCTTTCAATCTCTTTTACCTTGTTTCTCCCCCACCCCCTATAGTACTGATTACCTCCTAGTATACTCTTCATTCTGTTTATTCTGTATCATCTATATCCCTCTGCCAGAATGTAAAGTTCCCAAAGGCATATTTTTATTATTTTATTCACAATATATTCTCAAATATTAGAACAATACATGGCATACAGTAGATGCTGAATAAATATTTGTTCAATTTATTGGATAAAATATTCTGGATGCCATAGAGAGAAGAGACCTTAAATAGTATCTTTTTTACAAGTCAGACTTTTATGAAACTTTTTCAATAAGTGTTGCAATATGTTCACATTTTGAAGTGAAAACTTGAAGTTGGGAGTTTGGGTGAAGGTGGGATTGCTTGTGTACTGGTTCATTGGTTTGAGAGGACAAGCCAGTGGCAGCCAGGCTCATTCTGACCTAGTTGAGGGTATTCTTTGCAATACAATTAAAAACCTTCTAGGGGTTGATACTTAAGTACTAGATTTTAGGTTATTCCCTCTTTGAGAGCATTGCTGGAAGTGCCCATGGAGGCAGATTTTCATGAAAAAAATCAGACAACTTATGAAAATTAGATGTCTTTTATGTTTGGTTTCAAGCGCATCAATTTTGAAAAATATATACATAAATTTATATTTCCATTATAAAAGCAATATGCCTTTGCAGAGTCAACCCACCTTAAGGGCATTCTTATACACTCTTGCATCAATTTGAGGGGGCCAGAAACAACCTTCTCTCTCTCCTCTTCTTCCCCCTCCTTCCTCTCTCTTTTTCTCTCATGCATTATTTCCTGAAATGCTATGATGCTGTCCAGCTGAAGTCTAACTGCTAGATAAGAAGAATATTCCTGTGCAGGATCTATTTATGTACATCTGATTTTAAGATAACTTTTGCTTCTACTGTGAGTCCTTAAGTTTCCAATATATCTATGCATATACACTTATATGTTATGTCTTTGAGAATGTAGTATTTGCTTTGTAGAGTGTAGCATTTTCGTGGGACAGGAGGATATTTTTCCTCTCAGCTCTCAAAGAGATTCTGTTTAAAAATCTGCCAGCTTAGCAAGTTTGTTATGTCATCCAACCTGCCTAACCTGTGGTGATCTCTAATTGTCTTCTGTTGTACGTGTCTTAATCTCTTCTGACAACCAAAATTTATTGAGTATAAACTTTTTTATGTGAGTAACTCCTACACTTTGGTGTTTCCCAAGGTGCCTAGAACACTGCTGGGCTGCAATATAACAGCTTGACGAGCTAAGAGAACAATCCTTTCATGAGGAATGAATGGATTTCGTCTGATAACAAGAATGATTATTAGTGGCTCACCACTTGAAAGAATGCCAAAAAGAAGACTAGTATGAAGAAATAGATCTTAGGTCAGCTAATATAATACTTGTTTGAAAAAGCCAAATTTCAATTAGTGCCATGAGGAAAAACCTGGGTATAAGTTTTATCTGAAATAGAAAAGGCAGCTAAGCACCAATTCAAATCACACTTAACATTTCCACTCACACTACTTTACAAACTATATGCATTAGCAAACTTAAAAATAGACACTTGTGTGAACTATTATAGGAACCTTATTGTACAGTAAAAAAAATACTGCAATTGCCACGCAGTAGAATCTATTCAGACTGTTCTTTTTTCTCTCAGTGTTCTGAAAGCATCTATATTTCAGGGATATGATTTAATTAATGCTAATCTTATGAGCCTATACATCGACAGATAAATTTATGTTTAATCTCTGTTCTATGATCTGTCTGTTCTCTGGGATATGTGAGTACTAGTGAGCCAACAGATGTGGAAATTCACTTAAAAAAATACTGGGGCATAAAGGATGGCAGGCAAAGGAGAAAAGAAATGTCTTCCAAATGCCTTCATTCCCTGAACAAATACTATTGGGAACCACTAGACGTTAGGAACAGGAGGATTGGGATACACACAAGAAGGAAAAGGGAGATAGGCACTCCCAGCCTTCAAGGCACTTAGTTTGTTCATTCCTTCACTCATTTGTTCCTTCCTTTGTTCACCCAACTTCTATTGAATGCCTACAGTTCAGTGTCCCAGGAATACAATAATGAAATAAAGTCAATCAGAAAGTCTTGCCTCAGTCGAGCTTCTATTCCAGTGGGATAGTCAGGCAATAAATAAGATAAGTAAGTAAAAAATAGTAGAGAGTGATCTGTGCTGAAGAGAAAAAGTTGGAAAGGAGACTGGAGGTGTTGAGGGTGTGAATAGGTTGCAATTTTAGGTATGTTGTCCTGGGCGAGAAGGTTATCTTTTTAGTAAAGATCTGACAGAAGTGAGGGTGCTAGTCTGTCTTTCAGATACCTAGAGAAGGAGCAGTGGGGATAAAGGAAAAGGCGGTACGAGGTGCTGAGGTGAAAGCGCACCTGGCATGTTCCGGCATCACAGGGAGGCTGCTGGCTCATGCAGGATGAACAAGGGGGTAAGGCCTTGTGAGGCTTTGGATTTCAATCCAGAGGAATAAACAGGAAGCTATCGAGAGGTTTTGCCCTAGGCCTCGGCCTTGAATATGCAGGAAAAGGTTAATTAATAATTAAATTCAGCTATAAATTGTGAATCAGACCGGAAGGATCAAATTGTATTGAAGACAGGAAACTGGAATTGAGTGAAAAGTAAAAGCTGGACTTAACACAGTTAAATTATGAAGATGGGTACAGAACTCTGAGGAGACTTTGTGAAAAGAGACTGGCGGAGGCACCAAAGACTGTGCCTTAGGGATGCCCTTCCCCGCTCCTGGGTGCAGTGTGAACCTCGAAACGTAGTACTTGTCCACCTCCTTTTTCCTTTGCTTGTTTTATGTGTGTTCTTTCTCAGGAGATCTCCTGTATTCTTTTTCAGACTTCTTCTGAGGTAAAATTACGGAAGAAGGAAGGAAAGATAATTGGAAAAATGTATCTGTGGTATTGTCTTCATGTTGAATCACCAGCTCATTGGCTGGCCTGCACCTCACTTCGGGGATTTAGAACCACAACCAAAAACTGTTCTTAAAGACTTTAATAAATATCTATGATTTTAGGCCTTAAAAAAAAACCTCAAAGCCATTGTTTTCTCTGAACTATATTGATTTCAATTTATTTTCCTTTTTTTGTCATCTCTTTTGCTATCCTACTTAAAAATCTTCAACCACAACTATCAAAAGCACAGATTTGTTTTTAATTTCTATCAAATGTACAGTGATAGAGGTATTTCCACATGTTATTAATATTTTCACAAGTTGCATTGTGTGACTTTCATACCAAGCCTTGTTTGTTTGTTTTTTAAAGATAAAATATTATGTTATAGGCAGAACCAAAAGCAAAATTTCATGGCCTGTTTTTTCTGCCAAAGAAACATTGCCCTCTTTCGGCTTAGGGTGTTAAAACACTTTGCAATGTTTTCTGCCTAATTTTAGTGTGGCTTTCTGATTCCGAATTGGAGCAGTTTGTCCTGGAATGGCATAGGTATGCATTTTGCCTAAAAGCAAATGTATATATTATAATAGTTCATTTTTCTTGTGACTTGCAGATGGCAGTCAGAGTTAAAATGGAAAATTGCTATAAGAAGCTGGCATGTCTTTAAACTCCTGAGTGCTTAAGGGGAAATAAAACCTTTTCCATTCTTGATTGCATGGAAAATATTTAACTCCTTTTAAGTAAGCATTGGAAGATATGAGTGTTATGGAGTTTCATCTTTTTTTTTTTTATGAGTTCTTGTGTTTCACTTATCCCTATTGCAATGTTATTCTGCATTAAAGATCTTGAGTGCTAAGATCAAACCATTAGTTTTATATTTATTTTTCCTTAAACTTGTTTGATGCTGTGAAGATATTCATTATATACCATTTTTGTTGCAGAGTCTAGCAGCATTAGTTCATCTTGACTGATGTCCTTGACCTCAGAGTATATATAGAAAAATAGAGATAGGTGACAGGGATTGATTAGCAATCCTCCTTCTAAGTGAAACAGTAAACCTATCTAGATAAATCATTAGCTCAAAAGCCTAGAAAATGCATGTAACAGAAATGAAGGGTGTGTGTGTGTGTTTAATAGTGAAATTTTCTAGAAGAGCTACAAAGACACAAAGTAGACTGGTCTGTTCTACTCTCCTTCAATTTTTATTTAAAAAATAGGCTAATGGGTTGTAATAAGCTATGGAATGATTATTTTCTCTTTTAAGAAAATTTTTTTTAAGTAAAAGAAAACTGACATCAATATTATTGCCTTTTGAAGTCAATGTGTTTGTATATCTATGTGTGTATATATACATGTACATATATTATATATATGTATAACTCTGTTATTATTAGACTTTAATTGTAGGGTTGGAAGGACTCATAAGAGATCACCAGATTCCTTCTCTGACACTTTTAAGCCATCACATATAGGTAGGAAAATATTTTAGTATTTTAATAACATTTACTTGTACCAGGCAGTATTCTAAACACTTGATATATATTAACTCATTTAACTCTGACATTCACCAAAAGATATAGGTATATTATTATACCCACATACCGTGAAAAGAAACTGAAGTTCAAAGAAGTTCATCAACTCACTCCATAAGGACAGGAGTTGGATTTGAACCCTGGCACCAAGGCTCTGCTTTCAGCCATTATATTGCCATTTGCCCCTTTCCCTCATTTTCTCCCCTTTTTTCTGGAATTTTTAGTTCCAAGTGTTATTTTCACTGTCACTTCCTTTCACCTATTGTGGTTTCTCCAGCTAGTATTTTAAGGCTCCTTTTCAGTTTGTTTTCCTTTTTTCTTTTCCTGAGCCTGAAGAAGAACAGCACTTCTCCACCTTTCCATCATTCATTGCCGCTCCATTGTCTCACCTGCCTCCTCGCTGCTCTTCTCCAGCCCTCAAACCATTTCTGAATTGCTAAGTTATATTACATCAGGGCGAGGAGCTGCTGCTATAATAATGGCTTGACCAGTTCTGAGTAAGACAGTATTAATAGTACACTTACCTCATGGTTTCTACATATATCTTCTGTTCTGTTTGCCACATCTTTTTTTTTTACTGTATTTGCAAAAACACATTCTTCTTGCCTTAGAGTTTGCTATTAGTGATGCCATGCTATGTATTCATGAATATGCCTCAGATTTCCCAAGACCTTTGAAATTTGACCATAATTCACAAACATGTTTGCCTTTGTGTGGACATTTGATAGAATTTATTCAGGTTATTTATGAAAGCTTATCACTGTGTATCCTAGGATCTACTTGATCTTTAGACATACCGCCATTAATGTATTGAATATGTAAATTCACATCGAGGGTAAAATTGTCAAAGACAGTTGTATGATTCAGTTTGATAAATGGGTACTTGGTCCAGCTGTTGGCACATTATCTTCCTAACCGAGTCCCAGGGAAGAGAAAGAATGGAGCACCATGTCCCGCCTTCCCATACCCAACACCTCTCACCATATCTCTAAGCTCTACTTGGTTCAATCTAGTAGACCCTCTACTCTCTTACTGAAGATGAAATCATGCTGGTGAAGTCTCTGCTTCCTTTCTAAGCCAAAGATAATCATTACCTGATTATCTGGTGCCATACAACATTGAGTTTGCAAAGCGAGTTTACAGTGATTGCTGCTGTATTTTATTAAATAACAAAGAACTTCACAAGGTTGTAATTTGTGAATTCAGCTTTTTTCCTTTATCCTTGACTTTCCATAATAATGTTTAATATTTAAGACCCTGACGTAAATAGGGTGGGTGGTGAGCAGTCACCCTCATACATGCCTTCTTGACTGTGCTGCTGGGATTTTTTTAAATTATGGGCTTTGCTAGGAATCATCTGGTGAATAGAAAAGGAACGCCGTGGGGGAAGAGAAGGGGGCAAGGATTATTACAGTGACTGGCTGGGGTGAGAGGAAAGATGAGATTGCGGTAGATTACACATACCAACTTGGATGGTCACAGGTGTTCTAGGAGATATTATAGACACAGGTGTTAGCAGAAGTGGGAATAGAGGTAGGGTTTGTGGTAGTGTTAGATGGAGCTCTGGGAATGGAAGGTTTATATGGGATGATACGATGAGAGATGCCATGTGGCGAGAAGGCACAGGACCCAGGAGATGATCATGGACAAGCTGGAAGGAGGAGAGCAGTAGTTGATAATTGGCAGCTGTACCAATGGAGAAAGAGCAAGAGGAGAAGCAGGGAATCCTTTCAGCAGCAAGGGGATGTTGTAGGGATAGGGAAAGGAGCTGCTGGGACTATATTTAGGCTGTTCCATGTACCATACATGGTCAGCCAGTGATTGATGGTGGAATTGTATGTAGTTATGGGGAGCTTGGGATGAGCAAAGAACGGAGTAATAGGTTTGGCTTAGCTTGCCAGGGAATGAGATCATGTGTGGCCATAATGCTGAACAAACAGGATCCAAAGGGAACATCAAAAATTTAATTTATTCTCTCCTTCTCTTCCTTCATTGCCTGTGTAGTCCCACTCTGTGTGACTAGCTTTTCTGTTCCTAGATAAAATCTAAGACAAATTTAGTTGCTTCTCTGGCTTCTTCCAGATTAAAAAAAATTCAATAACTTGTGTTCATATACACAGTCTCGGTTCAGTAATTGTTATGTCTGGTCTAGTCCAGTGTAATAATACATATTTTATTCATTCGAAGTTAAGGCTCCTCCCTCTTTTCCATCCCCTGCTTGCTGCAGGTGTGGCACCTGCAGTGGGAAAGAGAGTTACACCAGGCTTCTTCTCCCTGGTTGCCCTTTAGCACATCTACTCTTCCTCCCCTACTCACCAGGCAACTTTGGTTTCTTCAAAGCAGACTGTGTGGGGAGGGAGGATAAAGAGAGGAAGGTCTTACAGAGCTAAAGTAGGTTCGCCATTGGTTTCTTCTGGCCATGGTAGATGGTGAACCTGACCTGTTCTTTTGTGGGCACTTTTATGAGTTCTTTGGAGAGTTTCTCCCTCCTCCGTTTCTGTGTGTCTCTAGGCTGTTTACCTTGACTTGGAGGGAGGAAGGAGATGACACCTTCTCCTCTTTTATACCAGTGATATGCTGTTGAGGTTTTCTTAGGGGTTCTGGCAGCTGTAATTCAGATGCAGATCATGTTGACTTTGCAAACTTAGGGGATATTTAGTGGAAATAACCGTCTAGTGTGTAGGAGGGTGGCAAGAGTTAAAAATGTAGATGTGGGGTTCTGCAGACTGTGGTTAAAGTCTTGAGTGTGGACAAGGTTGCCCAGGAAGAGACAAAAAAACTCACAGAGACAGTTGCATTTTAGAGGCAGGAAAAGGAAAAGGAGCCAGCAAAGAAGTCAGACTCATCATTCAGACCATCGGCTCTAGAAAAGGGCAGACTGTATCGGAGTCAGTTCAGAATTATGCCTGTTAGCATGTCTTTTCTTTACCCGGAATGAGGAACTTATGAGACCCTACGCTATTTTCTTCCTGTTTTGAAAATTGATGTTAATTTCACTTTAGAATTTCTGAAGATAAATTTTAATTCTTTCTTTTCCAGTTGTATATGAACACAGATCAAGATTAGAGAAATCCTTGCAAAAGGAAAGACTTGAACATAAGAAAGCAAAGGAAGGTAAATAAATAATGTAATTTGTGTTCTGTGCTTTTCTTACACCCTTCTTTGAAGTATTATGTACTTGCTGTACTATTTTTTTGCTAAGATAGCTCTCAAACCAGCTTAAAGTCAGTGTTATGGGTGGACAGAGAAAGAAATGCCAAGCAATTTTATGCATTGTGCAATAATTTCTGCTCGAGATTAGATTTAGAATCTTTCATCCAGTCTGTGCCGCCTAGAGATAGCTCATATTTTGGTTATACGTATTATTTCAGAAATAAATAACTTTTCATCTTAATATTCTACAGGTATATTACTAATACTTTGAACTTCTGTCCACAGATATTCAGGGAGAAAAAGGGGTAATACCATGCATTGTCCAGAATATGATGAATTATATATATATATATATATATACATATACACATACAGAGTTTTAACATAACAAATTGATCTCATTGTCTGATATCTTTTAGGTTATGCGCCTGTTTTTATTTCCTCAAAGTTTTTATTGGCACAGCTGATTGGTTCACCTTGAAAACTAACATTTAGATGCAGGTATTAGACTATGCTCTTAATTTTTATCAATGATTTTACATGATCTGCATTCCTTTTTGCTTGTTTTTTTGGAGACAGTGTCTTGTTCTGTTTCCTCAGCTAGAGTGCAGTGGCATTATCATAGTTCACTGCAACCTCAAACTCCTGGGCTCAAGCAGCCCTTCTGTCTCATCCTCCCAAGTAGCTGGGAATACAGTCCCAGGCCACGACGCTGGGCTAATTTTTCTATTTTTAGTAGAGAGGGATCTCGAGCTCCCAAGCTGAAGCGATCCTCCCACCTTGACCTCCCAAAGTGCTAAGCATACAGGTGTGAGCCACTGCACCTAGCCTGAAGTTATCTACATTCTATTTATTTGTTCATGGTTTGTGATAAATCTTGAAATTGAAGATAGGTGTTCTGTTTTCTTACCCTGCTGGGGCAGAAGGAGGGAGAACAGATGAGGGCAGTATTGCTTAGGATGTTTTAGTGGCCCTTGCTTGGACTGAGCCTGTGTGAGGAAGAGAAGTTTAACATCATTAAAATGCTTTGACAGGATTTGGATTTTTCTTGTCTTCAAATGCAGAGTGATTTTATAGAGCCATCTAGTGGATAATAAAGTTTTCAGAGCATTACTGATGGCTTGAATGGCTCGATTCCTCTTTTCAGGTCCTGAATGATTTTCATGTGCCATCTAGTGGATGGCAATAAGTCATCCTTGTCTTCAGATGGGCTTCATTTTTTCCCCCTCAATTTCAAGGAGAGTTAATCACAGAGAAATTCTAAATGCACTTTTAATCAATTGGCTATAATATGGATTTTGTTGATGCAAGATTTACAGGTTTAAGGTAAAGAGGAAGATTATGGTTTTTTTCAATTCTTTCTAAAACATTGAAAGCCAAAATAAAGTGTATAAATAACCAAGTAGATTGTTTTAAACCTAAAATAATTTTGCAAGCCCAAGTAAAATTTGCTTTTATTCTTTTAGATGTTTAAAGATTCCATAATAAATTAACTTACACTCTATTTTCTCCATTTTTGTTTTCTAGATTTTCTTGTTTATAAATTAGAAGCACAAGAAACATTAAATAAAGGAAGGGTAAGGTTTTTTTTTCTTCCTTTGTATTTTGTTTTTCCTTAATTTGTTTTCATGAAACTTGAAGGAGAGAGAAATATAGTTGAAAAGTCTTTTACTCTGTTGATCGCTAGGATAATAGAAGTGAAATAAATTTTTTTTTTTTTGGTTACCAAAAAATTCTAGGAGAATGACTTTTAAAATTATTCTTTTAAAACCTGCCTTAACTTATCACATTATTGATGATAGTGATAAATTGGAAATAACCTCAATATTCAACAATAAAGACAGGATTATTTTATTCATTTATTTATTTATGGGCTCTCTTTTCTGTGGAATGTAAGATTCATTTTGATTTGCCTTTGGATGTGTAACATCTAACACAGGACCTGGCTTAGAGTTGGCATTTTAAAACATTTGTGGAGGAAATAAATGAATGAATTATATTGGCATTTTAAAATATTTTGAAGTCCAAATTAATTGGAGAGAAGCAAGTCTTTTTCTTACACTAAAAAATGTATTAGTTAAATAAAACACTGGCGTTCACGGGTATTAAAACTGATAAGAGTTTCTTCTTGATAGCCCAGGAGGGTCTCAGCTTTTAACTCTTACTTGATTTTAAAAGTCCTAACCAAAACTGTATGTACTCTGTTGTACATTTTATAATGTAATTTCCTTATAAATGAAAATAAACTAGTAAAGCAGTAAGATAAAGTGAGAAAGCAAAAATGCAATCCACTTTAGAAGTCATAAAAATATGAAAAAGCATGAGAATGTACTTATGCTAGTGATGGGGTAAAGCAAGGGGTATGGCGCCCAGAGATAAAACAACATAGCATAGGAGAGGAGACATTTCAGGTGTGTTTTTTGCATACTGTGACTGGTTATGGCTACCCAGGACTGTGGAAACGAGTGAGGTCCATATGTGAAGATGCTCCACAGGGACACAAAGATATACTCCTGGAACGTGGAACTCATAACATGGAGTCCAGCCATGGACTTAGGCTTCAGTTTCAGTCCTGGCTCTGTTACTTAACGTCATGTTTACTCCTGGCATGTTCCTAATCCTTTCTCAGTTTCTCACTCTGTGAAATAGAGTCTCCCTGGAGTAAAGTCATGTATATAGAATTTCTTATCCACTGACATTCAGGAAAGGAAAGTACCTTTCCTCATCCATCCCCTAAGCTAAGCTTGTGAGACTTGGTCCTAGTGGGATTATCCCTTCTTCCCCCTTACCGCAAGCACCCAGCACAAATGTGCTGGCCCTGTACAGTGACTCTGTCTCAGGACAAGTTCCTCCATGAGCCCGAGCCTCAGTTCTTCTGAATATGAGAGGTGGAATGAAATCATCTCTAAGGGCCCTACCAAGCTACCATTTTGTGATTCCATATCTTGCTTTTTCATTACTAAAATCTAGCAAACGTATGGGAATGTTAAAACTTCATTTCTGCTATTAAATAAGGAGATAGCTGTAGAGATGTCCTGGTTCAAGTATAGAATGCATTTTACCTTACACAAGTGAAATAAATGAATTTTTTAAAGAGCTTTAAGATGTATTTAGCAAGAGAGCCATATTTGTTTTCTTTGTATTGACTTTTGTTTTTTAATTTACAGCAAGATTCCAATAGCAGATACAGTGCATTGAATGTCCAACATCAGATGTTGAAAGTGAGTAATTTAAAGTTGTTATTCATGAATAAAAGAAATGATTAACTAATATTTGAACTGACTAATGGCCTTTAAAGTGATTTTAAAAGTTTACAGAAAGTGGATTTCTATTGTAATATGGCATATTAAGGCCATATTACAATAAAATTATATATGGTTATAATACCCCATCATATTTATTACCTTATTACAAAGAACATATTTAATTATTACCCATTTTCTTATAAATCAGGTCTCTGGTCACCTAATTTTTATTTTCTTCTCTTTATCCATTAAGGTTTTATGTTTAATTTTTCACAGTGGTTTTCCTTAGACGTTTACTTTTATCTTATACAGACTGGAAGCTGTAGAACCATTAAAATTCTTTCTTCATGCTACTAATATTTAATAAATGTGCTTTTACTTACCACAGGAACACAATTTATTATTTAAAGATTCTCCTTCCTTGGTCCTTGGGTAAAACTCATTATTGTGCGTCAGGAAGAGAGTCATTGTTCCTGTCAAGCTAGACGAGAAGAGCAGCATGCAATTATGCCATTCTGCACAGCGTGCGGATCATACCACTGTCTCCACCCTGCCAAGCCTCCCCCGCTTTCTGTTTGGTATTGTCTTTCCCCCCAATGTCAGTAGGGCATATGCTTTTTATTGACACCAGAACCTTTTTTATTATCAAGAGTGCAATACATGAATTAAAGCAGACCATCCTTTCACATTAAGCATTTGGAAACTATAGAGTTTATCTACCGTGTTTCCCCCAAAATAAGACATGGTGTTATATTTATTTTTCT
>VBSM01000272.1:24094591-24167269 GCA_008086735.1 Cheirogaleus medius | reverse complement strand
CAGCCTAGCTCACAGCAACCTCAAACTCCTGGGCTCAAGTGATCTTCCTGCCTCGGCCTCCTACATAGCTGGGACTACAGGTGCATGCCACCATGCCTGGCTAATTTTTTCCTATTTTTAGTTGCCTGGCTAATTTTGTTTGTATTTTTTAGTAGAGACAGGGTCTCACTCTTGCTCAGGGTGGTTTTGAACTCCTGAGCTCAACAATCCTCCCGCCCCAGCCTCCCAGGATACTAGGATTACAGACGTGAGCCATCATGCCTAGCCAAGAATCAATTCCATAAAATGGTTGATTATTTCCCCCAGAGGGAAAAGAGTCCCCTACCTCCTTTTAAACTAAGTTACCAGAAAGGCTGAAATACCAAAAGAAGAGAAATCAAATAGGTTGCTGGGAAAACATCAAATGGAAAGAGTAAGTCCATAATATCCCCATGAAGGGATAATTATGTCATTAGCTTTACCTTGTCTCCATAGTACTTTATCCTCTGGTAATTTTCCAGATCCCTTTTTTTCTTTTTTTTTTAAACCATCTCTCATGCTAACTTCTCATTGTTCCCATTGATGTTAAAAATTTAGAAGAAAATTTGGGGGGCTGTGATCCCTAACTATTCATTTGAAACGTAGAGGAACTACACAAATTAAAACCAGCATGAGGAAAATGAAGCCTTCTTCATATGTTCTTGCTTTCTTATAAGAAAAAAAGCTATGCTGTCAAGAAATAGACTCGCCATATAAATTAGAGAATGTATATTTCCGCTCAAGTTTTCATCTTTGCAGAGTCAACACGAGGAGCTAAAAAAACAGCACAGTGACTTGGAAGAGGAACATCGCAAACAAGGAGAAGACTTCAGTAGAACATTTAATGACCATAAGCAGAAATACTTGCAGCTTCAGCAAGAAAAAGAACAAGAACTTTCTAAGCTAAAAGGTATTTGGAAATCTAATTGGCCAGTTTATATGTAAATAAATACTCATATTACAATAGAACAATAGACTTTTGTTTTTGCTTGGTGATTGATTTACATTTATCATGTGGTCTTTTACCAGCTGCTTGCTTCTTTGTAACATTTTACATTTGTCTTTATCTTTTTGAGTTTGTTTAGGGAAGCAGAATAAAAAACTTAGTGCATTCTTTGGATCTCAATGGGGCACATGGCCATGTTGGGTAACACAATTCTTCTTTTATGTGTGTATTGCCAGGCATTTACTATCTCTGATCCCTACCCACTAAATACTATCAATGTTCCTCAGTTATTGCCACAATCAAAAATTGCTCTAAAAATTGTTTCTAAAAATCGTCAAGGGAGCAGAGAGTCTTGATGTTGATTGCTAATAGTAGCTGCAGAAAGCTCAAGCTCTAGAGTCTGAATGTCTGGGTCAGTCTTGGCCTTCACTAGTTACTTGACCATGGGGAAGTTATGTAATCCCCTTGGGCTTCATTGTCCTTTTCTGTAAAATTGGGATGATCATAAAAAGTATCAACCTTGTAGGGTTGGTGTGAAGATTAAATAATTTACATAAAGCATCTAGAATAGTTACGTACATTAACTACCCATGAATATCAGCAAAACATGTATTTTTATAATAATATGGAACAAAATGTATCACTTCTCTGAGTGCACGTGAGTTTGGAAAAAAGAAACCAGTGCATTCTACAGTCAAATATTTATATGTTAAATAAGTTTAAAATGAGAATTGTTTTAAGAGTCATATGGTACGTGCAAAAACAGTGGTAAAATCTGAATAAGGTTATAGTCTAGTTCATTTTATTGTGACAAACAATTTCCTGGTTTTGATATCACACTACATTTATGTAAGATGTCATCACGGAGGTAAGCTGGGTGGTCCTTAGAACCACTCTATACTTTTTTATTTTTTTTATTTTTGCAGTGTTTGTCTGTATTTAAAAAAATAAGTTGCAACGAAAGGGCATATAGGAATTAAGTTGTCATTCAGGCAATACTACAAAGCATTAAGGTGAGCTTGATAGGGTTGGGCCACATGTTAGCAGATGATGCCCAAAAGGTGAGGGGGTGAAGGACCTTGGCTTGCTGTGATGTGGCAGGTGGTGAGGGGTTGTTGGAGATAACAACAGAGAGAAACAAAAAAGGACTGGACACCAGAAGTCTTCACAAAAGTGTTCTATAGGAAGAGAGAACCAAACAACTGAAGCATCAGATGGCACTTGCCTTGCCTGAGAAAGCTACACCTTTGTGTGGAGAGGGAAGAGACATTTGGCTTATTGGATATACTGTTTAGCATTTGCTAAGCTGAGTAAGTACATTAAATTATACTCATAATAAGTAGATTTATTAATCAATGAGAAATAAAATTTTCTAGGTACCTAGTCTATGCCTGGCATACTTTCAGAAGTTTTTTTTAAATTTATTTTTTAATTTCAGAATATTACAGGGGTACAAACACTTTGGTTACATATATTGCCTTTGCACTTCCCACATTAGAGCTACAAGCATGCCCATCCCCCAGCCAGTGTACACTATACCCATTAGGTGTGAATTTACCCATCCCCTCCTCCCCACTCCCACCTGCCTAGCATCCAATGAATGTTATTCCATATGTGCATGTAAGTGTTGATCAATTAGTACCAATTTAGTGGTGAGTACATGTGGTGCTTGTTTTTCTATTCTTGTGATACTTCACTTTGAAGAATGGGCTTCAGCTCAATCCAGGATAATACAAGAGGTATTAATTCACCATTGTTTTTTATGACTGAATAGTACTCCATGTTATACATATATCACATTTTCTTAATCTACTCATGTATTGATGGGCACTTGGGTTGTTTTCACTTCTTTGCAATTGTGAATTGTGCTGCTATAAACATTCTAG
The DNA here is from genome assembly GCA_008086735.1 of Cheirogaleus medius. Taxonomy (NCBI): domain Eukaryota; kingdom Metazoa; phylum Chordata; class Mammalia; order Primates; family Cheirogaleidae; genus Cheirogaleus; species Cheirogaleus medius. The sequence goes on along the minus strand of VBSM01000272.1, from coordinate 24,164,419 downwards.
TGCAGATGTCTTTATTATAGAAAGTCTTTTTTCCTTTGGGTAAATACCCAGTAGTGGGATTGCTGCATCAAACAGTAGTTCTACTTTTAGTTCTTTGAGCTATCTCCATATTACTTTCCATAGAGGATGTACTAGTTTGCAGTCCTACCAGCAGTGTATGAGTGTTTCTATCTCTCTGCATCTACGCCAACATTCATTGTTTTGGGACATTTTGATAAAAGCCATTCTCACTGGAGTTAAGTGATATCTCATTGTGGTCTTTATTTGCATTTCCCTGATGATTAGAGATGATAAGCAATTTTTCATATGTTTTTTGGTCATTAGTCTGCCTTCTTTTGAAAAGTTTCTGTTCATTTCGTTTGCCCACTTTCTAATCAGAATTTTATATAATTTAATACATTTAATTTTATCAATAGCACTGAAAGGCAGGTTTTCATATGTCTACCCTATTTACTCCCTTTTTTTAAACAAGGTCCATGTATGTAAAATTTTAATAACATATATAGAAGTAAGAAATCAGAACCATGGAAAATAGAATACAAGTATGTGAGTTCTGAATCTAAAGTAATTGAAGCCTTATAATCTGGTCTGAACTTCCTGGGACTCAAAAAATATACAGTAAGTGGTACAGTATATTATACACTATACATAGGGCTCTTGCCATCGGAAAGAAAATATACCGATGTTCTTAGGAGATAGAAAGGGAAAGACGACATTTCTGGTACCAGTTTTTGGAAGAAATTTCTCAAAGAGTCCTGAAACAACAGAATGTGGACAGTGCCTTTGACACTTTTATAAGCAATTTTCACATCAACACTTTTGTTTGATTATTATTCTTGACAAAAAGCTTAGGATAGTGTTAAACCATTTTGTGATCTTTGCAGGTCCATAGTGGCTAACTAAGGTATGTAGTCCAAGTAGTCTTTCACAGTTTAATGTGATACAAGGAGAGAGGTTTCAAAACTCCTAGGGAGATGAGCTGGTAGCATGCAAGCTTAGATAATTACTCTTCATTATCAACATTATAACAGCTGACACTTAACAAATGTTTACTGTGTCAGTACCGGGTGAAACTCTTCATGTAAACTATCTCATTTAATTCTCATGACAACCTGTGTAAGGTAGGCATTATGTTTAACCTCATATTACAAATGAAATTGAGGCTTACTAAGTTAAATAACTTGGTGAGGAAACACAGCAAAGGCACAAGAGCCACTGCCATTAAGTGTATAATCTGCAATTCGTTTAAAAACTTTGCAGAGTTTGGGTGTCCTGTGTGTGTGTGTGTGTGTGTGTTAGACTGTGGCCCCATTCGGCCAGTGACACACTTAAGGTCCTCCTGGATTGCCAGGAGTGTCCCATTTTGACTTTTGAGAAATTATTACATGCAGGTGGACAACTCAATCACTGGCAGCCACATTTTCAACCTTGATTTTGATCTCTCCCACCAACCCAATCATGAATCCAATGTCTAGGGTTCCGGTAGGGACTATAAAGAAGTGGAAATGCCCAGAAAATAAGAGAGATGGTGACAGACACTTTCCTTCACTGCCGGTTATATCTGGAGAAGCAGAGCTTCATCTACATGGGTGGCTGCCATTTAGGGGACAGTTTGCCCAGTGCAGTACAGGTTTACAGCAGGATTATTGATAGCATCCTTTCATCTTCAAAGTGTCTTCCACTGGAAAATGAATCATATGGTCACCTTACCACCACTCAACTTCCATTGAGTATTATCATATGAGAATTGCCTAGTTTTGCCAGATTTTATTAACCCCCCATTTTTTATTGGTAAATGGTGACAGCTATTTGAATGTGGAAGACACTGTATAGGCCAATAATGCAGGGGCCAAATAAATAAATAAATACACACACACACACACATACACACATATATGTTTGTGGGTTGTATTTGGCCCAGTAGCTACCAGTTCATAATATCCAATGTCCAGACACAGGGAATGTGGGAAAATTACCAAGAGGTTAAGAGAGGTGGGTCTAGAATCTTTAAGTAGAGGCTGTTTTTAATGAGCAGTAGGGCTTGGGATGGGGAGATTTTAGAACTTTGCTCTGACTGTTACAGTCTCACACTGTAGCTCTGAAAAGAACTGTCCGTAGCTATTGGAAGTAGAATTTGGATCAATCAAGAGCTCAATGGTAGGTGAAAGAAAAATACATTTAGAAGTTTTCAACAGATAGAAGTGGGGTATCCCTCTGTCTCTCTTATTTCCTGAATAGCCTTTGTAATTGAAATATATTTGGGGGCTCTGGATATTATTCATGCTATGAGAAATAGAGTCTGTACTTCCTGATAACTTTGTTTTTATTTATTTTACTTTTTAAAAAATTAGTTTTCAATTTAACTGAAATGCTGAACCTTTATTTTTAATTTGTGAAGAGACTGAAATCTGAGAACACCCCTACCCATTATATTTTATTCCCAAGGGCTTGCTTCTTACCAGAAATATTTTATTTTTAACTCCTGAGTAATTAAAAGATCCTTAACTTTTGTCTATAATGTGTAGCTTGTTTAAAAATATTTAAACTACTGAACCAGGTTGAAATGGGATGTCCAGCTACATCCATGCTGCATCCTAATACAATATAATTTTTGCTGATTTTGAACATTTTACTGTCAAAGTTCACAACAAATCCTAAAATATGCTATGTAAGGCTTTAGATATGAAAATAATACAGTCAAAACCTTGAAAATTTCAAGGCTTTATGTGTGATTTTTCTTTTTATTAAATAGAAACTGTGTACAATTTGAGAGAAGAGAACAGACAACTAAGGAAAGCACACCAAGACATACATACGCAGCTTCAAGATGTCAAGGTAAAATAAAACTAAGCATTTGACTCTTTAGTGTTTGCCTGCTTTACTTTGTGGAATGACTTTAAAAGTCATTCCCTAATTGACCTCCTAAATCTGATTGTTATTGTGGGCTTTGCCTAAACTGGAGTGTACCTGATACTTTTGCCACTTTAGCCTAGTAAGCTAAAAGATGGTTTTAAAATCTAAACATTTTCATTAGTACTGAAATTATTCTTTTGCTACATGATTGCATTTTAATATACTTTTTATTTACAAATATTTACTACTAATGAAAGATTTATTCTTTTGGTTTTGATTTCATTGTAAATGATTATATTTATTTAGCACATTTTGGATTGGGGATTAGTACATAAAACATAAGCTTTCTCTCTACAGTGATTGTTAAACTTCACAAGTGCTGCTACAACAAATAAACAAGCAAGTAATGTTTGGGTGGTCATATCTCTATCAGCCAAAGAAGAATTTGTCTTAGAATATTAAAGCTCAACGTGTAAAATTCTTTTTTGTGTAGCAACAGCATAAGAATTTACTCTCCGAGCATGAACAACTTGTAGTGACTTTGGAAGACCACAAGAGTGCACTAGCTGCTGCACAGGTTAGAAGGGTAGCAGCCTCTATCGGTTCTTTTTAAAGTCTGCTTAACGTTTCTGAATTCCTCTATGCATGTAGTCTCTCTTATAAGCCAATCTCTAGTGAGTGCCTTAGGGCAGAGCTATCCTAATCCTGAGGACCATGCATGCTTTCAGAATACAATCAAGAGAATATTAAATAAACTTCTGATTATTTTTTACACTGGTTATGTGGTGATATGACTGTTTCTCTACCCCTACCCGTCCCTACATGTAATAGTCTAGTATTTGTTTAAATCACAGAAATTATCCCACATATATGGTCTTATACAGCTCTCTGATCTGTGTTGTCTCTTAGTATAGGATCTGTAAGATTTTAGGATGCTAGCTACCTAGATAAATTATCGTCGGACTTTTTCCTCTGTCCCTCCACCACTCCCAGCATTCCAGCCTAATGTATACTGCTTTTGGGATAAGGCTTATGTGTTTTTGGTCAAATTATATCATAAGCCCATTTGTTCAAAGCCTAGAACAGCCCCTGGCACAAGGCAGGCTCCCAGTATATATTTACTGAATGAACAAGGGAACAAACACAAGCATTGGAGAGCTTATTAAAATAATACCATACTGTTTTACAGCTTTTTAGTAGAAGCAAAGCAACAGGAATGGCTACTTAGTCACTATTTTAAAATAGACCTTCATTTTTCTTCTTGTTAGAGGAATTATGAGAAAAAGAGCAAAGGGAAACCAACTATCTGTGCTCATCAGGAGACCATGTATTTTTTTTTTGTCTTTAAAAAATTATTAAAAGGTGTAACATGCTGGGTCCTGACCCATTTCAGAGGCTGTAACATGTGTGTTTGTGAGACTTCTTTTCAAGACAGTCATTGATTGATTGGTTGTCTCCCTGCTAACCTGTAGCTGTGTGGTAATTTTTTACATGTATATAAATTAAATTGACTTTAGAGGACATTATTTCATTCCAAATCTTCTTTATAAAATTTTCATTAAGCGATATTAGTTTATATGAAACTGTTCTTCATACATAAAATGTGACAAACTAATTTGAATACTCCATGTGCTATAATGGCCATAAAAGTTAGACTAAGCAACAGTTTGAAAATCCATAGAAATACAAATAAAATATTAATAGTTCATTTGATGACTAAAACCACAATTCTGAAGTAAGCGCATTGGCAGATTTACTGAAAGGGTTTTGTAATAGAAAAAAATACATATTTTTACTTAAGCTATGTGTATTTCTGTATTTTTTTAAATATCTTTTTTGGGTGGGTGCTCCAAGTTTGTCCTGCCTTTTTTTTTTTTTTTAAATGCCAAAACTAGGTACAATCTTTAATTGGAGCCATATAGCTTAGTCAGTTTGGGCTGCTGCAACAAAATACCATAGACTGTGTGGCTTATAAACAATGCAAATTTATTTCTCAACAGTTCTAGAGGCTGGAAGTCTTAGATCAGGATGCCAGCAGGGTTGGGTTCTGGTGAGGGCCCTCTTACAGGTGGCAAACTGCTGACTTCTTACATCCTCACATGGCAGATAGAGATTAAGAAAGTTCTCCAGGGTCCCATTTAAAAAGGGCATTAATTCCATTTCCTCCTAAAGGCCCCACCTCCTAATACTATCACACTGGAGGTTAGGATTACAACATTTGAATTTTGGGAGGACACCTATTCAATCCATAATACCATATTAAAACTTTCCCCAGATCTCCTTAGAAAAGTGCTGTTTTAGGCATCTACATTTCTCGTGTAAATCATCTTATGAGATTCTGGCTTGACAACCTGGTTTTTAAATGTAGTTGAGGATTTTATTTATTCCTCACAACCTAGGAAGTTATATAATATTATACCCTTTTATAACTAAATAAACTGAGGCCAAAAGGGAAGTAAAGTAGCTGGCTCAAAATTGGTGACCAGAACCAAGTTTGAAGCTCATGTCATCCCAACATCAAACTCACGCTTAACTCGTAAACAGTGTTTTCTAAGACTTTCCACATCACAGATCCCAGAGCCTTTCCCCAGAGCTATTATAATTTATAGAGTGAGGGCACAATAGCCTATATGTTTAACATGGTCCTTAATGCGCACAGATGTTTGAGAACCACAGCATTACTACTTTCAAAGATTACGTATCTAGGAGGAGGAGAAAGAAGCAAGGGTAGAATTGAGTTTTGTGTATTCTCCATATGAATACTAAAATATTAAAAGTGTCACCAAGTAGATGTCATTTTTTTCCTTTGACCTCCAAAATTGGCTTTCAAATATTTTAATAGGTTTCTGAGATAAGGGCCACCCCTAGTCATATGGTATACCTTTGTACAAATTATAAGAAGTCAGTCCTCTGGGAGGAATTTAGCAAGCAGACTTCCTCACCTTAGTGTAAATTAGAAAGAGGCAAAAAGGCACCCTTTATTGGGGTGGAAGAGCAGTGTGCCATGGTGCATGGTTGTGGCAGCAGGAATGCTGCTGGGCTTCAACTCTGCTCCCTGCTGGGCCTTTCACACTGAGGGAGGCAGCCCTGTCTGGAAAGCTTGTTAAGAAAAAGATTTCTGTGTTCTTTGTATGTGTTTGTGTGGTGTGTGTTTTACACACGCAGCATTTGTTTTCAAGATAACTGTTGGTATACATGATGAACAAAGTATACACAATGTCTGTGGATTTTGTTAAAGTAACTGTTTTTTTTTTTTTTTTTTGCCTTTCTAGCTCCTTGTATTAAAAATACTATACAGACAACACACGTACACACATCCCACCATGCATACTCACAGGTACACCTATATGAGCAGATTCTAATTTATAATTTGTATTAGTACCTTTCTCACTTTAGAAGAAAAGGGAATTCTGAATTAAGGAATAAAAATCCAGCCTCATACCACACCTACGCTACTGCTTTCCAAAAATCACTGAGCACAGTATAGGAAGCATTCTGGCAAGTAAGGGATTTTATTTCAGCACAAATTAACTTGGGGAAAGGAATGGCCTAAATAATTGTGTGTGTGTGTGTGTGTGTGTGTATTTTAAACCTATGATTCCTTTCCACTGAAAAATGGATCATATTGGTGAAATGTATCTGCACTTGCATTTGTGTGTTTGACTTTTTAATAGAATTTTCTGTTTATTTTTAATTTATTTTTATTTCAGCATATTACGGGGGTATAAATGTTAGAATACATATATTGCTTTTGCCCCATCCAAGTCAGAGCTTCAAGCATGTCCATCCCCTCAGACGGTGCACACTGCACCCATTAGGTGTGAATATACCCATCTCCTCCTTCCCCCTCCCACTTGCCCGACACCTGATGAATGTTATAACTATATGTGCATATAAGTTTTGATCAGTTAATACCAGTTTGTTGGTGAGTACATGTGGTGCTTGTTTTTCCATTCTTGGGATACTTCACTTAGTAGAATGGGCTCCAGATCTATCCAGGATAATATAGGAGGTACTGGATCACCATTGTTTTTTGTGGCTAAGTAAAACATATACTACATTTTATTAATCCACTCATGTATCTATGGGCACTTGGGTTGTTTCCACATCTTTGCAATTGTGAATTGTGTTGCCATAAACATTCTAGTGCAGATGTCTTTTTTTTTTTTAGAGACGGGGTCTCGCTCTTGGTCAGGCTGGTTTCGAACTCCTGACCTTGAGCTATCCACCCGCCTCGGCCTCCCAGAGTGCTAGGAGCAGATGTCTTTTTTATAGAATGTCTTTTTTTCCTTTGTGTAGATTCCCAGTAATGGGATTGCTGGATCAAACAGTAGTTCTACTTGTAGCTCTTTGAGCTGTCTCCATATTGCTTTCCACAGAGGTTGTACTAGTTTACAGTCCCACCAGCAGTATAAGAGTGTTCCTATTTCTCTGCATCCATGCCCACATTTATTGTTTTGGGACATTTTGATAAAAGCCATTCTCACTGGAGTTCAGGGATATCTCATTGTAGTTTTGATTTGCATTTCCCTGATGTTTAGAGATGTTGAGCATTTTTTCATATGTTTGTTGGCCATTAGTCTGCCTTCTTTTGAAAAGTTTCTGTTCATGTCCTTTTCCCACTTTTTAATGGGGTTGTTTGATTTTTTTCTTGCTGATTTTCCTTACTTCTATATAGATTCTAGTTATCAGCCCTTTATTGGATGAGTAACATGCAAATATTGTCTTCCATTCTGGAGGTTATTTGTTTGCTCTCGTGATAGTTTTTTTGGCTGTGCAGAAGATTTTAATTTGATCAGGTCCTAATTATTTATTTTTGTTTGTTGCTGTGATTACCTTTGGGGTCTTCTTCATAAATTATTTACCTAGGCCAATGTCTATAAGTGTTTTTCCAACATTTTCTTGTAGAATTCTTACTGTTTCATGCTTTAGGTGTGAGTCTGTTTTGCACCGTGAGTTGATTTTGTAAGAGGTGAGAGGTGCAGATCCTGTTTCAGTTTTCTACATGTGGCTATCCAATTTTCCCAGTACCATGTATGGAATGAGGATTTTTTTCCCCAGTGTATGTTTTTGTCTGCTTTGTCAAAGATTAAATGGGTATAAGAGGATGATTTTATATCTGGGTTCTCTGTTCTGTTCCATTGGTCTATGTCATTGTTCTTGTGCCAGCGCCATGCTTCATTAATACTATAGCCTTTGTAGTATAGCTTGAAGTCTGGTAAATTGATACCTCCCAATTTTTTCTTTTTGCTTAAGATTGCTTTTGCTATACGGAATCTTCTCTGGTTCCATATGAAATGTAGAATTATTTTTTTTAGATCTGAAAAAAATGTTGGCATTTTAATAGGTATTGTATTGAATCTATAGATTACTGTAGGTAGTATAGACATTTTAACAATGTTGATTCTACTCACCCATGAGCATGGTATGGTTTTCCACGTGTTTACTTCCTCTGCTATTTCCTTCCTTGGTGTTTCATAGCTCTCCCTGTAGAGGTCTTTTACCTCTTTAGTTAAATATATTCCTAGTTGTTTTATTTCCTTTGTTGCTATTGTGAAGGGAATTGAGTCTTTGATTTGGTTCTCAGTTTGACTGTTGTTGGCATATAGGAATGCTACTGATTTCTGTACATTGATTTTGTAACCTGAGACTTTGCTGAATTTGTTTATCAATTCCAGTAGTCTCATGGCAGAATCTTTGGGATCTTCTAAATATAAGATTGGATCATCAGCAAAGAGCGATAGTTTGACCTCTTCTGCCCCAGTTTGGATGCCTTTGATTTCCTCCTTTTGTCCGATTGCTCTGGCTAGGAATTCCAGCACTATGTTGAATAGAAGTGGTGGTAGAGGGCAACCTCGTCTGGTTCCAGTTCTAAGCAGGAATGCTTTCAGTTTTTCCCGATTAAGTATGATGTTGGCTGTGGGTTTATCATATATGGTTTTTATCATTATTAGGTAAGTCCCATCTATGCCTATTTTGCTAAGCATTCTTATTATAAAAGGGTGCTGAATTTTGTCGAATGCTTTTTCTGTGTCTGTTGAGAGGATCACATGGTCTTTGTTTTTGCTTCTATTTATGTGGTGAATTACATTTATAGATTTGCATATGTTGAACCATCCCTGCATCTCTGGGATGAAACCTACTTGGTTGTGATGGATTATTTTTTGATAAGCACCTGTATTCAGTTTGCTAGGATTTTGTTGAACATTTTTGCACTATATTCATAAGGGATATTGGTCTGTGGTTTTCTTTTTTTGTTGCGTCCTTTCCTGGTTTTGGTATCAGGGTGATGCTAGCTTCAGAAAATGTGCTGGAGAGGATTCCCTCCTTCTCAATGTTGTGGAATAACTTCTGCAGGATAGGCACCAGTTTTTCTTTGTAGGTAAAATTTGGGTGTGAAACCATCTAGTCCCGGACTTTTCTTTTTTAGGAAGGTTTTTTATTGCTGCTTCAATTTTGGCACTTGATATTGTTCTGTTCAGGAATTATTTTTCTTCCTGATTGAGCCCAGGAAGCCTGTGTGTTTCTAAGAATTAGTCCATTTCCTCCACGTTTTCACGTTTATATGCATAGAGGTTTTTATAGTATTCATAGACGACATTTTGTATTTCTGTGATATCAGTTGTAATTTCACCTTTTTCATTCCCGATTGAGCTTGTTAGAGTCTTTTCTTTTCTGCTTCTTGTTAATCCAGCAAAAGGCATATCAATTTTGTTTATTTTTTCAATGAACCAACTTTTTTTTATTAATCTTCCATATAGTTATTTTTTATCAATTTTATTTAGTTTTACTCTGATCTTTGTTATTTCTTTTCTTCTGCTGGGTTTGGGATTGGTTTGCTCATCCTTTTCTAGTTCTTTGAGATGATTCATTAGATTGTTGATTTGTGATCTTTCTCTCTTTTAGATGTAGGCATTGATGGATATAAATTTTCCTCTCTGGACTGCTTTAGCTGTGTCCCACAGATTTTTGATAAATTGTATCTCCTTTATCAGTTAGTTCAAAGACTCTTTTGATTTCCATCTTAATTTCCTTCTTAACCCAATAATTGTTCAGCAGAAGGTTGTTTAGTTTCCATGACTTTGTGTAGAGATGAGAGTTTTTGTTGCAGTTGATTTTTAATTTTATTCCACTGTGGTCTGAGAAGATGCATGGTATAATTTCTGTTTTTTAAAATTTATGAGACATACTTTGTAGCCTAGGATATGGTCAATCTTAGAGAATGTCCCATGAGCTGATGAGAAAAATGTATATTCAGTGGGTTGTGGGTAGAGTGTTCCGTAAATGCCAGTCAGGCCCATTTGTTCTGAAGTTTGGTTCAAGTTCATTGTTTCTTTGTTTATTTTCTGTTTGGAGGATCTGTCCTTTTCTGTCAGAGGGATATTGAAGTCCCTGGTTCTTACAGTGCTGCTGTTTGTCATTTTATTTAGATCAAGTAGGATTTACTTTATGAATATGGGTGTACCTGAGTTAGGTGCATAAATATTTAGAATTATTATGTCTTCTTGTTGAATTGTACTCTTCACCATTCTATAGTGACCATCTTTGTCTTTCATTACTTATGTTGATTTGAAGACTAAGTTACCTGAAATCAGAACTGCCATACCAATTTTCTTTTGGCCTCCATTTGCATGGAATATTGTTTTCCATCCCTTCACCTTGAGTCTGAATGCATTCTTGTAGGTTAGAGGTGTTTCCTAAAGACAGCAGATATTTGGCTTGTGTATATTTATCCATTCAGCCAGGCTGTGTCTCTTTAGTGGGCAGTTCAAGGCATTGACATTTATTGAAATAATTGATAAATGAAGCAGATTTCTGTTTATCCTGTTGAATTGAACTTTGTTGCTTTGTTCTTTCTCTTGAGCCATTGTGGTATCTTGTCTTTGACCTTTAGCTATTTGACAATTTTACACTGGTGAGTGTTTATTGTGCTGATCCGTGTGTAACGCTGTTTTGAGTAGTTCATGGAAGGCAGGTCTTGTCTTGATGAATTCCCTCAGTCTTTGCTTGTCTGAGAAGGTATTTATTTCTCCTTTATATAAGAAACTTAGTCTTGCAGGATACAAGATTCTAGGCTTGGCCTTATTCTGTTTGAGAAGAGTGAGAATGGCGCTCCATTTTCTTCTGGCTTGTAAGGTCTCATTTGAGAAGTCTGATGTTAGTCTGATGGGTTTTCTTTTGTAGGTTACCTGCTTCTTTCACCTTACAGCTGGCAGGAGGGCCTCTTTTGTGATTATTTTGGCCAGTCTGATAACTATGTGTTGTGGTGTCTTCCTGTTTGTAATGAATCTCCCAGGAGTCATTTTGGTTCTTGTACTTGGATATCTAGATTTCTAGCAACGCCAGAGAAATTTTCCTCTGTTATATGCTCAAATAGTTTATCCAACCCTTGTGTATTTTCTTCTTTAGCCTCAGGGGTGCCTATAATTTTCATGTTAAGCCTCTTTGCATAAACCCACATTTCTTGTAGGCTTTGCTTTTTTCTCTTATTTTTCTGCTCTATCTCTGTGACTGACTTGTTTAATTGAAAGGTGTTTATCTTCAATACCTGAGATTCTTTCTTCTGTTTGACCTACCCTATTCTTGAAGCTTTCCACTGTGTTTGTAATTCATTGAATAAATTCTTCATTTCCAGAAATTCTGTTTGATTTTTTTTTAATATTTCAATTTCTTTGGTGAATTTTTCTTCCATGTCCTGGATTTTTTTGTGTGGTTTCTTTGTGTTGGGTATCCATTTTCTCTTGCATTTGATTGAGCTTTCTTACAGTCCATGTTCAAAATTCTTCTTCTGTCATCTTAGTGTTCTGAATTTGTTTGATATCCATTGCTAGAGAGCTGGTGTTCCCTTTGTGGATATTGTTTCAGTTTGATTCTTCATACTTTCAGAGTTCTTTTTGCTGATTCCTTCCCATCTGGAGCAGCTGTTGCTTCTTACTTTTGGATTTCTATTTAGATAGTGACATGCCCACTTTAGTCTCTGAGCTAGTAGGGGGGTTTTGTGGGTGAGATTTGACCACACCCTGTGTGATGAGTCAATAAATGCAGTAAAAGGGCATGCAAATTGACCTCCCTGTCAGTAGGTGGCACTTACTGGGAGGAGCAAGCTGCAATGTTATTTTTGGGTCCTGTAACCAGCTCTCATTCCTCTGGAGAGGCACTCTAGTGCCTCAGGTGGTGTGTGGGGCTCTTGGACTTCCACATCTGTCCTTATTCTCCACTTCAACAGGGCAGGTGGAGGAGTGAGAATGGGCAGGGCTGGGTTGGGTGAGCCTGCCCTCAAGCTCCACAAATGGTGTTAGCAGGAGTCAAATATCTGTTCTCTGCTTCTGGCTAAAGCTGCCAGGGAGGGGCTGAAATGGCCTCACTCAGCCAAAAAGTCTGTGTGTAGAGGTGGGGCTGTCTGAGACCTTTAGTCTGGAGCAGGCCTTGTTCATTTCCATACTTCCCTATTCCACGGTTTCTCCTGGGCCTCTGCCAGCAGGCAGGTCCTCAAGCCAGCAGAGTTCCCCTGATCATGATTCGAGCCAGTAGGTTCCCTGCCCAAGATCACTGCCTGAGCTGGGAGCACGGCCCTCCCATGGGAGGAGGGTTGCCCCTCAGGCACCCTGCAGCTAGGACCCACTCTGACCTGCCCCTGCAGACACACACATTTCAGTAGACTAGTTCACAAATATCCCTTCTGTGCCCCCAGGTAATGTGATTGAGACCTGGGTGTATGGGATCTGGCCTGTAGGCCTGTCCCCCAGGCCCTGGAGATCAATCCCTGATCCTGCCAGGGAGAAGAATGCTGGTCTCAAGTCACCCACGGGGTCCCCAAGCTGGATCAATGTCTTTCTTTCTCAGGGTTTGCCACCCTCTGCTGGAGTCACCAAGCAAGTGGCACCAGGGAGGGCTGGGAGGTAGGGAGCTCGCTGTCCAAGTACTCCTTAATCTGCTGCAGGGCCCCAAAAGGAAAGATCCCCTTTCCCAAGGATGCCTCTGGGTAGTGGCTAAATTGTCTCCCTAGGGGGCCGCGGGTAAGGAGGGGAAGGGGAAACTGAAGCAATATGGCACCTGCCGGGGCTCGGGTCTATGGGATGGGAGATGCCCTGAGGGAGCTGGGAGCCCTGATGTCCCGTCTGCAAGAGGCTCACCACTCACTGGGGGCAGCTGTCTCTGGGCTGATGTCAGCAGGTCTCTCCAGCAGCTCAGGAGCCCACCAGCAATCTGAGATGCAAGGGAGAGGAAATTCAACCCCTCCACCTACTCTTGTCACTGATCTCCAAGCCTCTTGGGGTTTAGACTCTGCTGATCCCTTTCTCCTTCCATTTCTGCTCCACCACCCCTTCCCGTGGAGTCCCCTGTAGCCTTCCTTCCCACCTTCATCTGATCTATGTTTGTCTGCCTGTTTGTTTTTTTCACTTTCATCTAAAATCTTTCCTTCTTGCAGAGGCACTCTGGCTGGAGGTGTTTCTTGTCTGCCATCTTGCGTCATATTTTCCTAGATTTTTAATGTGATAAAACATTGCATAGCTGTCTTACTTTTAATAATAATATTTATATTAGAAAGTTAGAAAGTCATTTATAAAAGTTCTGATTTTGTTTAATGTAGCATGAGAGACTAACATCTGTCTTTAGATATTTTTCCTATTTTCATTAACTCTAATTCTAATTTGCATGTGCTCAGAAACAGTTAAGCATGTCCAAGTAAGAACAGCTAACGGCATGGAAACAATCTGCATATTTTCCTAGCTTGTATTTAGGTACAATATTTTTGTCTAGTCTTCCAGTGAACCCAAATGCCCATCTATTTCTTTTTCCCTCCTCAAATTGTGCAATTTGCCTCCAATTGTACAATTTATATACAGACTCAAGTTGCAGAATATAAACAACTGAAAGATACTCTGAATAGGATTCCAAGCTTTCGAAAACCTGATCGAGCAGAGCAGCAAAATGTTACCCAGGTGGCACATTCTCCACCAGGTTACAACACAGCAAGGGGGATACCAACCAGAGAGCCACAGGAGGTAAGAGGCATGAACTGGTAACCTATAGTTAGATCACTTTCCCTGTTGAGCAGCCCCAATGTAAACTGCTCTTAATATTGCCAACTTTATCTACAGAGCAGTGGTTCTCAAATTTTAGTTTAATATATATCAGCATCCCCAATCGGCTTGTTAAAATGCAGATGGCTGGGCCTCAGCCCCAGAGTTTCTGATTTTGTTAATATGGATTGGGGCCTGAAGACTTGCGTTTCTAACTGATTCACCTGGCCTGGGCAGCAAGCACACGTTGAGAACTACTGCTGTAGTGTTTTCTGGGAAAGAGTTCACTGGCTTTGTCTTTATTCATGTGGGTTTATTTGTCTTAAATGAGCTGTAGTGCCTGAGTTTTTCAAGGTTGGTTTGTTTGGGGGTGGGGAGCAAGTAGGGTGAGAAAGTGAAATGATCATGATGATATGTGACAATCAGCCCACTCAAATATTAATGTTGATAATGTATTTGAACTTGGTGCAGTGCTAGGTCCATACAGAGCACACCAAAATTGGTTTTAAAAGACCTATAGAACACTGCCAGGGGTGTGAGTGCTAGTCTCATCATATTTTTTTCTATATTTATTCTTCATAAAAATTAAACCTTGCTTAAGAATATCTCATAAGTGGAACATCAAAAATAGTATCACCCTTCTTATTAGTTCTTACAAAGTTGTTTTTGTAATCACATGTATCATAAAAAATGGGAAAATTATTATCTCTCCTCCTGACACAGTTGTTTTTAACAATAAGTGTTTGAGAAGACTGGGCTTCAAGTTACCATCTTATGGGAATAATTAAGTTAATGTGAGTGGACTTCATATATGAGGATCTTCACTCTGTTCAGGGTATTCTTCACAGACGGGTTGATAGTCCTCATGGACTCTCTTGTTCCTCTCTGGATTTTATGTTAACGACTAGCTTAAGGAAGAATGACCAGATCACTGGCCTGGCAATTGGTTATATTCTCTATCCTTGTTGGACTACTAGTTTACTGAATTAATCTTCCAGTGATTCAGAGCTTCAGTTTTTCCATCTGTGAGATGGACAAAGTAGTTATCTGCTCTAACCTTCCTCACAAGGATATTAAGATAAATGACAGGTGTTTGAAAGCACTTAGGGCTCATTAGAGAAATATTTCCTATAAAGCCTGGGCAGTATTATGTCAAACATACCAGACAGGTGTGGACATTGGTAAAATGTTCATCTACAGAAGTTGTCCTCAGATGTCTGAGAAAGGACTTTTCTCCCCAGTTTATTATTAATATTTATATAGTCCTATTCCTCATGTTTGATAATTATATCTGGAATAAAGAATAGGGTTCCACATTTATTTCAAGTATAAGAGAGCAATCTGACCAAAGAAGGTATATTTTTTCTGATAAAAAAGGTTAAGAAGGGAAAAGGGGTGACAAATTTTTCTATCAATATTGTGTCATCTCCTTCCCCCTATTTTCTGAGTGATGCAGTTCATATAGAGATATCCGAAACTTGCAGGGAAAAATGATTTGAATCAATCAATTTTAGAAGAGGAATATTCTACAAAAAGACATTTCTTTTTTCTATTCAGAGTTTTCTGTATTAACAATATAATATTTACAGAAAACTCCTTCTGGTTTACAAAGAAATTCTACTTTAATATATTAGGAGTATTTTATTGTATCTTAATGGGCACTATTTTTCATTAACGTGGAAGTCCATTAGTAATGGCGTTCTCTTTTTTTAAATTAGTAAACCAAACTAACAAAAAATAAACCCAACTCCTCCTCAATTCAATATTATATTATCCTTCTTTATTCAAATAATTATTGAAAACAAAATTTACATAGCAGAAAAGTATGTAATCACTGATGTTTGAGATTTTTTTCTTTTTTATTATAAGGCAAAACAGAAGTTAGATTACTTTAGAAGGAGAGATTTAATTCTGAGATGTGGTTACTTATAGGCTTTACTTTCCAGGTTATTTACTATATTTTTTCTGAGATGAAGTTTTGCTTATATTATCTCTATTTTATAGGTGAGATTATAGAATGAGAAAAATTAAGTGACTATTGCAGCCATATTTTTCAGTCAGGGCTATATATATTTCTAGACAACTGTTTATGTTGTAGCCCCATAAACATGGTAATGAAGAAATTATAGAAGTACTTTTGAAATAGAAAAATGTCATTTCCAGTGATGTGCTTGGCCTAGGTGTCTCGAAATAATGACGTGTGGCAGAAGCATGAAGCGATTCCTGGAAGAACAGAAGAAACGCAACCTTATCCTCCCACCTATAAAGAGGTAGCATTCCAGGCTCCAGCAGAGCTGAACCACCAAGAAGCAGAACCCAGAGAGCCTGAGGAGCATCAGGTGGAAGAGGAGCACAGGAAGGCCCTTGAAGAGGAGGAAATGGAGCAGGTTGGGCAAGCTGAACATCTTGAGGAGGAACACGATCCATCCCCAGAGGAACAGGATCGGGAGTGGAAAGAACATCATGAACAAAAAGAAGAAGCCAACTTTCTGGAAGGGCATGCTCATGCAGAGGTACAAGGTCACCCACTTCAAGTCTCCTGAGACGGGGAAGGTGGCTTTATTTTTAAATATTTTTTTAAAAGCCTTCCCATACAGTACAACCTCTAAAAGTAAAAATTGAGTTATTTCACTAAATATTATGTATACATATTTAACTTTTCTATTGTAATGTTAATATCATAGCTACTTACATACCTCAGAAAGATGAAAGGCAACAAGAGAAAGAGCTGCTGGTGTATGTATGTATTCTTCTCTGTGTCACTAGTGCATACTCAGAGGGACTCAGCCCTGCATCCCTTTAACAGAGTAGAACAGATGAGCACCAGATCGGGCACCTTCCCAATGTGTGCTCAGGTCTCATTTTTAGCATCCTGAAGCAGAGAAAAGTCTCAGTTTCTGTGATCAAGGGTCACCCCTCTCTGTTCTTTTACTGTCAGTTAGTACGCTGGCTTTTGCACGTTCACCTTTGAAGTGGTTATTTGCTTATGAAAAAGCTGATCTTACCACTTACGGCTATTCCACAGGTGAGCATGTTTAACCTGTCTCTGCTCAGGCTCCCCTCTCTGAGCTTGCCACACACACAGAAGTAAGACTTTTCTCTTTCTTAAAAAAAAAACCAAAAACCAAAAACAGACTTGATTATCATAAATGGTACTTTAAAAGAACTTAAAGTAAGCCAACACTGAATGCAGCCATATATCTTTCTTTTGTAATCTCTAAACGGATACCGAACAGTAGGTTACTGGCCTTTTACACAGATGCTGATCACCTTCTATTTGTAACTTTAACACTTTGTTGGCCTCAGATTTTCTGAGACTTTAAGCTGCTTGAGGCTTTAGCTGGGTAGGTGTGAAGGCCTCTGTAGTGGCCTCTGAGGTAGTTTCAAGCTTAGACTTGGAAAGCCTCTCCCAGTCTTGCGTCCTTCCCCGCTAGGGGAAGTAATTCCCCACTAGGTTTAACTCCCCTCAACTATCTGCCTTCTTTCTTTTGGTGAGAACCGTGTGTGCATGCATTAGCTGTGGGGTGGTGGGAGAGTAGGGAGTAGTAGCTCAATGGGAAGCATAATTTTTTTATTGGTATATGATAGATGTACATATTTTCAGGGCACATGCGATATTTGGATATATCCATGTAACATATAATGATCAAGTCAGGGTAATTGGGATATCCATCACCTCAAACATTTATCTTTTCTTTATGCTGGGAACATTTAAATTTCTCTCTTCTAGCTATTTTGAAATATATGATAGATTATTAGTAACTATGTCACCCTACTGAACTGTTGAACACTAGGTCTTATTCCTGTTTTCTAACTGTATGTACCCATTAATCAACCTCTCTTCATTCCCCATCTCCTCAACCTTTCCTAACTTATGGTAGCTACCAGTCTACTCTCTGTCTTCTTGAGATCCATTTTTTTTAGCTCCCATAGGTGAGTGAAAACATGTGATATTTGTCTTTCTGTGCCTAGATTATTTCACTTAACATAATTGCCTCCAGTTCTATCCATGTTGCTGCAAATGACAGGATTTTATGTTTTTTTATGGCTGAATAAAAAATTCCATTGTGTTTATATACCAGATTTTCTTTACCCATTCATCCATTGATGGACACTTAGGTTGATTTCATATCTAAGCCATTGTTAATAGTGCCACAGTGAGCACGGTAGGGCAGATACCTCTTTGATGTATTGATTTCCTTTCTTTTAGATATATGTCCAGTAATGGATTGCTGGATCATATATGACAGTTCTATTTTTAGTTTTTTGAGAAAGCTCATAATGTTCTCCATCGTGGCTGTACTAATTTACATTCCCAACAGTTGTGTACAAGGGTTCCCCTTTCTCCACATCCTTACCAGCAACCGTTAGTCCCTGTCTTTTTAATAGAAGTCATTTTAACTGGGGTGAGATGGCATCTCAGGGAAGCAGAGTTTTAAGAATTAACTGTATCAGATTTTCTTTTAATCAGAAGATACTATCTTCTCATCCATTCTTAGTTTCTTTGAAGAAAATTGGTTCTCTGCTTTTCCACTATAATCTGGAATTTGATTTTTTTTTTTGGATTTGCATAGCCTGGCATTGGTATATGTATTACTAGAGTTAATTGGCATCCCTAGGTCTTTAACTCTACATGGAGAAAGCCTTAGGCACAGCTTCAGGTTGCAAGTTGCCCGATTAGTGTGAGGTTATCAAGTGCCTGCTTATATCAGAGCCTTGTGAATGTAAATTTAATTACAGTTTGAAACTGATTTATTCTGTTGTGCCCTCCGTTCCACTTGAGAAGGGAGCACACTGAAAATCTGCCTCAATGCCAACAAATCGGGAAGATCAGTTGCTAAAAGAAGCCAAGAGGCAAGGGTGGTTCAGAGAAAGTTGGGGAATGGAAGTTCTTGGCCTTTATGTATAATCTCAGTTCACTGGACAAGTGGGTGTTAATAAACCAGCCCTGCCTCCTGAGTTTTCCACAAGAAACAAAGGTGAATCCCAGAGGAGCTAGCTGACTTCTCTTGCTCAGCACCCACTCTTTTTGCCCTAGGTGTATCCTTCATCCAAGCCAGTTGCCAAATTCCGATCGCCCTATGAGGAGCAGCTGGAGCAGCAGAGACTGGCAGCGCTGCAGGCCGAGGAGGCCCAGCAACTGCGGGAACACCAGGAAGCTTTGCACAAGCAGAGGCTGCAGGGACACCTGTTACGGCAGCAGCAGCAGCAGCAGCAGCAGCAGCAGCTGGCGAGAGCGGTGGCCCTGCAGAGGCAGGCTATGCGCGAGGAGGGCCAGCAGTCGCGCCAGGAGCAGTTTCGGTAGCCTTCCCTACCCCATGAGCATAGATAGCCCCTGCTCTGGTTTTTAAAAGCAGCTTTATGTATTTGTGACCCATGAAATTGAGGGGCTAATGTTGCTTATATAGCTCAGGTAGGATGACTACTTGAGAATTAAATACAAAATATTTAATTTAAAAAATAACATTTTTTCTGCTTAAAAGTGATAGTTTAAGTCTGCAAATAGCCTAGCAGGCTTTGTGCTACCTTGATTTTATCACTGAATGATATTTTGCCTTTTTAAGGGATCTTTTGAAAGTGTACCTGGAACCTAACAGTGTACATAGAAGTTTTTAAAAATGTGTCTATGGCTTTTTAAAAAATGTTGAAAATCGTGTTTATTGCTATCTTTAAAGATAAATGACCTATGTCAAACCGTTCCACTTAATTTCTGCCACTGAAATTTACATAATGTTTGTGTCCCTTGTAGACAGCAAGGTCATTATGATACCATGGATAATGATATCGTTCAGGGAGCAGAGGACCAGGGAATCCAAGAAGAGGAAGGAGGTGGTGAGACTTCTTACATGATAAATGTTTTAATAAAATTACTTGGTAATATTATATAATATCAATGAGCTATGTGTATACCTAAGTGCAAAGAAGATTTGTGAATCATGTATCTTTTGTTGTTGTTGCTGTTGCATTTTTCTTAATCCTCCTCAAGAGTGCGTGCTGGTAGTGCAAATTGCTCAAGATAATCTCTTTCCTCTCTAACACTTTCCCCATAATTTAAGCTTTTTGTATACAAAATAGTTATTTCTGACTAATTATCATAGGATTATTAGACTTTGGGAAACTTCCACATTTTATCCTTACCTTGTAAGTCTTTGCATCATTGACTTAATTTTTTTTTCAAATTAAGTTGATAGTAGCTTTCATTTATATCCATCACCTCAAACATTTATCTTTTCTTTATGCTGGGAACATTTAAATTTCTCTCTTCTAGCTATTTTGAAATATATGATAGATTATTAGTAACTATGTCACCCTACTGAACTTTTGAACACTAGGTCTTATTCCTGTTTTCTAACTGTATTTCTGTACCCATTAATCAACCTCCCTTCATTCCCCATCTCCTCAACCTTTCCTAACTTATGGTAGCTACCAGTCTACTCTCTATCTTCTTGAGATTCATTTTTTTAGCTCCCATAGGTGAGTGAAAAATTTATCAAATTTATCCAAAATTTATCCAAAATTTGATAAATTACATCTAATATGTAATTTATCAAATATTGCTTACTATGATAATAGAACCAGAAGATAACTAACTGTCTCTCTGGTAACACTAACACTTAGATGTGTATCCTTTTCTTAAAAGAGTCTAAAAGGAAAGTGATTATACAAAGTCCCTCAATAGCCTGTTGTGATATTTTATAGCCTTTGGTGTAAAAAAATTGTTTTCCTTATGTCCCCTCTGTGGCACTTTAAGCTTTTTTGTTGTATTATCAGTAAGACTAGAGAACAGTTTGTTCCCTTATTTATTTAGTAAATCTCTTTGTGCACTTGAAGTTTAATGGTAAGTTACCTGGTACCATTACTTTCTGTAGGCTAAATACTCTCCATATACTTAACTTTTCTTCTTATGCCTCATTTTTAAAAGTGATTTGTTCTTCTCCTTGTGTGCTCTTACAATTCTCTTTATCTAATTTTTTCAAAGAGCACGAGTAAGTGTCCGTGCGAGTATATATCTGTGCTGTGCTGTATTTGTGCCGTAACAGTCTGGTCTTCATCATTACCATATCGGAAAACATGCAAAGGGCTGTATTTATTTTTGAGCTCCACAGATGGGGTTGTTCTTTCTTTCATTTCCTTAAACATTATCAATTTCTTGTTTTGGAACCTTGCTATTTCCTCTGACATTATCAAAAATTAGTTGATTATTTTAACAATGTCTGGTTCACTGGGCTTTCTTTTATTGAGAAAGTTTTAATTGTTGCTTTTTACATAATAGGGGGGAAAATTGTACCATCTGTTATAAATATTTGTTTTAGAAGGTTGGAGTGGAATCACTCACCCATGCCATCTCTTTAAACACACAATCTGGGAAAAGGACATAACTTTATTCAGAAAAGCCAACACATAGACTTATGTTGAGTTAATGGAGGTAGAGAAGAGATTGGGTGTTAAAGTGTCTAGGAAAATCCACCGGTAGCTTTTCCTTGAATTGGAAAGGAAGACTTCTGTTGGATTTGTTTTGGGCTGATTTTAGTTCCTTTTATTTGCTAGCCTATGAAAGAGATAACCAGCACCAAGATGAAGCAGAAGGAGACCCAGGTAACAGACACGAGCCTCATGAACAAGGGCCCCAAGAAGCTGACCCGGAATCTGAGGCAGATGTAAGTATCCTCTCTTCTGGTCCTGATGATTGGAAACTCATGAGGTGGAAAGGGAACTTGAAAGTTTGCCTGACACCAGCCTCTGGCCCCAGATATGTCTGCTACTTCACCAGCAGAGAAGGAAAGTGGCTTGCATAATTACATATGAGCAGTGTTTCTAACTGTAAACCATGGTGTATGTGTGTGATGAGACTGGATTAAATGTTGCTATGAGAACAAGAATCACAGGAGTTTTCCTCTGGTGACTTTTCGATTAATAAATTGAAAACCTAGAAAAGCAAAATTGAGAGGCATTGAAACATGTAGTAACTCTGGGGTTGAGGGGGGTGAAAGTCAAGTATGGAAGTTAGAGAGGGGACCAGTGGAAGGAAATTAACCCTTCTTAAGCAGGTTGGGCAGTCTGGTAGGGCTGTAGGGATGTTGTGTGACTCTGTAATCTCCCAACAATCCAATGACTATTTTAATAAATATAAGGATAAGGATGTATGGTTTGAGATATCAAAAGAGTTGTTCAGGTATCAATTTTAGAATATAAATAGGTAGACACTTAATAACCAGCATTGATTTTTGTGTTTACCAGAAAAGAACAGAGACCCCCCAATTCAGCTGTGTGGTCTGGGGCTTTGGCCCTGCCTATAAGTGAGGCAAGCAGATGTTGAGTGAGCCTGTTGTTGTGTGTATGTGTAGAAGGCTTTTACAAGTTATTTTAGCTGCTTATCATCTTTTGCTAGTAAATCAACTACCTTGTTTATAACATTCAGTCTGTGCTATCATGTGGGCCCTGTTTATATTGTTCCAGTGGATTAAAAGGAGAATCCATGTCCTTCCTTGATAATCATCGAGAGAGGTTTCCTGCTAGTTGCTTAAAGCTCCCATAAGGGAAACGGCGTTTCTACTTAACTTGCACTGAGATGTGGCAGACACCTTTCCCTTCTATCCCCTGCTTCAGCATTTTGGAAAAAATGCTCCAGGGAACCTTAGCCCTGAAATATTTTCAGGAAAGAGCAAGAACTTGAGAACAGGTGTGTATGAGAGCAAGAAAATGAGTGTGCAAAAGCCTGTGCGTGTGCATGAGAGGGATGGGGGTGGGAAGGTGAGTATCCAGTCGCTTATTTGGGAACTTCTGTAGGCTTTGATTATTGACATATGATCCTTACTTTCCTATCATATGTTTGTTTGTTCTCTGGGGAACATACTGGGAAACACTGGCCTTTCTACGTTGCCTTCTTTTCATTAAAAATTGTTACCCCACTTGTCCCTCTCTTTGTCTTATCTGATACCTTGTTTGAATATAACAGCCATGCCTGTTAACCCGTCCTTATTACCTGGTTGGAGTTGGGCTAGTGTTTACATTTTTAAGAACTTTTGCAAAAGATATTTGGTACTTTTAAAAAAGAGAATGTATTACTTTTTCCTGTATTTCCACACAAATTATTCATAATGCACCAAAGGAAATTCATATGACAAGAGATTGTGAAGAAAATAGAGTTCAGAGTGAAGGTGATCATTTGTCCCTATCTACATTTCCGAAAAAAGTATCATTTGCACTTGAATGAAGTTTATGGCCAGGGATGTGCCGACAGTAGATCAGAGGAGACTATAGTGAGCTCTTGAACATGTTCAAGGCTCTTGAGTGAACTGAAGTAGAATCTTGTCTGGAGAATGCTGATAGAGACTAAATCCTCCTCTGTGGCTTCAGTGTCTCTTGGAAGCATTTACGGCTTTAGCAAGTGTCCCGTTATGACCTGGGAGAGATTGGGGAAACTCCTAACAAGCATCCCCATTCCTGCTCAGTTCAGGCTCTAAAATATGAATCTGAATATTAAACATGTATTATTTGGAAAGTGCTTAGGGAGCTTAGGTGGAAAATTGAAATAATTCTAAAGTCGATAATGTGTGAAGGGCGTTTGTCGAACACAATAACTGAGAAGTACTTGGGAGGGGTGATAGAGAAGTGTTGCCAAATATTGGGTAGCTCAGTTCTTTTTTCCTCCCATTCCTTGCCAGTTCAACATCTCTCCCTTTTGTGGTAGTGTTTGTTAATAAAGAAATTTGATCCCTATTAGAAATTGACCATTTACTTTTGAGTTAGCCTTTTTCTCATCTCCTTTTCAGATCTTCTTCATGAGTCCTTTCTGTTGTGGGCCTTCTTTCCCTTCAACTACTTTTCACCTGCTTACATGTTAAAAATTGCTTGCACTGGGAAGTTTATATAACAATCAACATAGCAGTGAAAGGAGTTACTATTTGCCCATGTAAATCTCACATCTAACTTATTATTGACTTTTTTTTTTTTTGCCTACTTGGTCCTCTGACTTTTATTAGATATTTTTCTTGTCTATTCAGTTATGCTCACATTACTTGTGTCAGTAGAGTTTTGAGTACTTTTTTGAAATCACTTGCAGAAAAGAAGTGCTATTTGTACTTCATTCTGATTCATCAACCTCTGACAAATAAGCAGGAGTTTTCCAATTTGACAGTGAGATGCTTGATACTTGTGAGTCTTGGCAAGGATAGATCTAAACAATCTAGTGAAGGACGATTTCATTTTCTGCCAGCATGTGGCCTTTCAAACGAAATTAAACTTGATCCTCAGTTTTGAATTAGTGGTTGCTTTTTATTAAACTTTTACAGAGGGCAGTTGTAGAGGATATAAACCCAGCAGATGACCCTAATAATCAAGGCGAAGATGAATTTGAGGAAGCTGAGCAAGTGAGAGAAGAAAATTTGCCAGATGAAAATGAAGAGCAAAAACAAAGCAATCAAAAGCAAGAGAATGCAGAAATGGAGGAACATTTGGTGGTAAGCAGCTGCCACTATGAAGGGTGGATTTAACCGGGGTATTTTAATAAATGCCTGATTTATGTAAAAGGTTAATCATAATCTACACTGACAGAAGGCTTGCCACTTTGGTCATTTTAGGCCATTATACACAATGATATGCCTGCACTCAGAGAGAGAGAGTAACAGACATCCTGAGCTTTGTGTTGGAAATGATTATTCATCACTTCCTGGCCACAGATGCAGTGAAAGTGCACTTTTCATGGTGGCATGCTTATTCTTTGTCCCAGGGTACTGCAGAAGGCATCTCCAATGTACAGTAACATGAGCCTCCCCTTTTGTTTCAACAGATGGCAGGAAATCCAGACCAGCAGGAGGATAATGTTGATGAACAATACCAGGAAGAGGGCGAAGAGGAGGTAGTAAGATTGAATGCAGGAGACTGATCAAATTGCTTGGTCTGTCACACTAACCTTAAACAAACATCAGCAGTATTGACTTTGACATGCCTTCTATAGAAATCTTCGGGAAGACTTAAGCAGGATAAGAAAGGGTGATTTAAAGGGGAGATGGCCCATGGCAGTGGAGACATTTGGTTAGAAGATAACAAAAGCAGAGTAATTGAATCTATCCCTCTGGTTCTCACTAGAATTTTTTTTTTTTTAATTGAGACAGAGTCTTGCTATGTTGCCCAAACTGGTTTCAAATTCCTGGGCTCAAGTGATCCTCCCACCTCAGCCCCCTGAGTAGTTGGGATTACAGGCATATGCTACCACACCCAGCTTCACCAGAAATTTTGAATTAAGAAGACATTTGGCTTTTTAGGAATTGTAGACTTAGATTTATGTGATGTTTTGTAAGAGCATTTTCTCCAGACTCCCTCTGTACATTGAGGGCATCTGGAGTAACCCCTGTCACCTGCTCTTGAATATTTTCCCAGTGCCCACCTCACAGGGTTACCCCACGGTGTCCATTGAAGTCCACTTAACACCTTGTAAACATCTTTGTAAATTGTACAGTCTTTCCTTCTGGCCTCTTCTCTCATAATAATTCAGTATTTTAATTAAATTTAACAATAAAGAGAAGGAAAAATATGTAAAAAGCTCAGTTGAATAAAATGCATTAGGGTGAAATTTCTTAACATTTCATTTTGGTTTGCTTTTTATTATAAACTCTGGCATGTTATTAATTAGATTTATGTAGCATCTATCATGGTGCCACATTCCTGTTATTAATTGGTGGATGCTGTGGGCTGTAACCAGTTTGTCACAGCTCTATACTGTGTGGACAGCTGCAATGCTTGGGAGTGAGATATGGATTAGGCCAAGACCCCATGTTTAGTCTCTCTGTGGACCAGAAAAAAATTCCCAAATTAAAGCCTCATTTCAGAGCCACTTCTCAGCCAGGTGTCTTGCAAGTGTGTGGCTTTGTCCATAAGGCAAACCTCGTGGGAGGATGGACATATGGCAGACTGAACAGGCAGACCCCACAACTGGGGATTCTGCAGAAAGCATGTGCTCTGTGGTCACACACATGGTTCCCTTGGCTAGGTCTGCTTTCTTGTGTTTACTGCTTTTCTCAGCTCTTCAGAGCTAATGCTAAAATTTGTGCTTAGACCAGAAAAACAGAAAAAGATGTTGCTCTTTAAGGCCACTGGCAACATCTCTAGTCACATGCAGTGTAACTGGCTTGATCTTTTTATTCTCTCTCTTTTCTCATCCTAATCAAGACCCTGGCTGTTTTATCAGAAAGAGAACATTAGAGAAACTAGCAGTCTTGAATATTAAGACATTTGGCAAGAAAAAGATAATCATCAGGGCTTCTCTTGTAACAGGATGTCTAGACTAATATTACTTTGTTTTATTATGTCAGATACTGGGAATCTTTGAAGGATTAAAAGAGAAAAGGTTCACCTTGGCTTCTTTTTAAAAATTTAGAAGGGTAAACATAAAATTTTAATCAATATTTACTGATTCTTTTTCACTTCTGTATTATGATCAGTTAAGGTAAAGGAGTGAAATCCTGAGATCCAACAGAATCAAGGATAGAGAGAAAAGAAAGACAGAGAAACACAAGGCAAGGAGACACGGCGACAAGGCAGAGGAGGTTGTGCTGGCTCAGTGCTGTCCTAAACCCCCCAGCTGCCCTCACCCACTGCTCCTCCCCCTTGAATTCTGCTGAACTGACAGGGCTCTTTTCCTCCTGATGCACTTAGCTCCAGATCCTAATTCTCTTTACCTAGCTGCCTGCCCAGAATTTGTATGGCTGTGTTTGTGTCCCCACTTTCTAAACCCTTCTTGCACAGGCTTCAGGTTGCCACCCCGTCATTTAGAACTGTTGCCTTGTGAGATCCCAGTGGAAGCCCCGCATGCCTTTATTCTTCCTGGTGTAAATTTCTTCTCTGCCCCCTGAGCATCGCTTGTTCAGACTGTGTTGTATTTTTGTGGTCGTTTCTGAGATGATTACTTATTGCATCTTCCCACCTTTTCCATTATTCCCAGGTCTTCTTTTGAGAGGTTCCCAAATACCATTTAAGCACTAGTAATAGAGATGAATCACTGTCAGTGACTGCAGCAAAATGGGAAAACAAAGGGGAATGTAGTAGTAGGTAAAAACACATACTGTGTTGTGGATAAGTTTATATGTATATTAGACAACATTTGTATGGAACTGTGCATTGTTTTTTTTTAATCTCCATTAACCTTAGAGTCTTCCAGCTGCCACAGCTAAGCAGTGGGATGCAAACCTGTTGCTGCCTTCAGTTCCCCTCCCTTCCATCCCACTCAGACTTACTTCTGTGAGCATTTGCTCCTAGGGAGGAATTGCATCTTTCCAGGGCTGCACCTGTTCAGATGTACAGCACATCTGACTTAGAGACTTGACCTCTAAGAAAAGAGGACCCCAAACAAGTGTGATTTAGGAAATTTTCACTACCCTGTCTTCTTAAGTGCAGCAGTGTTATATAAGACATGAAAATGATCGTTGTTAACAAGCATTCCTTGTTTATTGTTTGGTATTATTAGAGTGAAAGGCATTCATATCGTGATCCCTTCCTCATGTTGCTTACATTCCAGATATTTTACCAATTATGAGCAGAGAAGATAAGTTGCCAAGAAGTGCTGTGTATGCCTTAAAATTATTGAATTGTTCAAAACATATGGATTAAATGACTGCTTGGAAAATATAAGTGCCTTAATTTCCCCAGAGTAACTGAAAACATTGATCTGAGCACTCAGGAGAGAGCAAGCACAAGGTCTTTGTCTACCTTCAGTGGCCAACTGTGTACACACACTTTACACAGGACTGCCAGTGTGTGGACCACCATGGCAAGAAGCTTTCTAGTGGCAGAAACTCTCATATTAAGCATTACTCAGCAAGCAAGTCCATCACCCTAGCTAATGCTGCTGAAGCCCTTTTGTTTGTCACATTCTATCCACCTCTTAGATCCTAGCATTCTTGACTACTAGAGGTTCAGCCTTCTGTTTATGGCTCATCCCATAACATCTTAGATATATAAAGGAAACGTGTTAATACATACAGGGACAGGGTAGCTAGCCAAAGCCCATCACAGATTCAGTTTTGTTTTGAGCATTTATTAAACTTTGTCTTATCACATACGGCTCTTTTCTAAAATGCCTAAAACATTACATTTCAAAGGATAAAAATGAGTAATGAGGAACAGTGTTGGGAAATCTTTGACAAAGTGTTGAGTCAGCAGGGTACTAAAGAGGGGTGAGGTGATAGATATAATTGGTGGGCCTACATTATGAAAAAATAACATTTGGCTTCTGGTTATTAGTCTAAGCATGTTTTAAAGATTAATTAGAAACTTTGTATCATTTTATTCCTTTTCAGTAATGCCTTTAAGATGACTTTGAATTATTTTTGCCCGAAATGTGAATAATTTATTACTAAAACAATAATGTATATCTAAGAGCCTATTCTCTATTTGTCTTGAAAATTTTAAAAATTTTATTTGTGGATTCCCTAAATTAAAGAGTAATTTTAATCAGTGATTTTCAAATAAGATTATATTGACAACTGGTAAGTAAGCAAAATTTTCTATAATAGATCCAAAGAATAGAGAAGAAAGATTTTATAAAAGGGTGGTTATCTCACTAGCCAGAGACATTCTTAACCCGGCATCCACTGCTACTCAAGGAAGTGGTTCTCAGTCTTTGCTGTGGCTAAGGATCACCTTGAAGAGTCTGTGACAAATACAAATCCTTGGACCAGACCTTACTCTTGGAGATTTTGATCTTATCTGTTGTGAGTCAGAGTTCTTCATAAGCCCCTCCACTCCCACTAGCCCATCCCCAGCTGATGCTGATGTTTCAGGATCATACTATTTAGAAAAATAGTCCTAGGACATACAGCTGTGGATGGACTTTGGGAAGTCTGAAACTCCTATCTGTGTATCTATGTTCATTTGCTAAAGACTTGCACACCAAAGTCTTGAAAGGGCTTCCCAACCACACATGCACACACGCACACTGAAAATTAAGGATCATTGACTTTTACCCAACCCTTTTATTTTACAGATAAGAAATTTGAGCTTCAGAGAGGTTAGTTAAATTTTTGAAGGTCATACAGCTTGTTATTTATTGTTAGAAACCTGATTAGAGCCTACCCAGGTCTAAATTAAAAGGCCATTGTAATTAATTAAGTGTACTAGGCATGGTAACTATAGTTACAAGTTTTTATACAAATCAGTGAATGCATAAAGAATGATGGAACTAGAAAGCCACCATTTTTTGTAACCCCTAAGTAAAGTAATTGATTTAAGCAGAAATTATCAAAGGATGATGTCACTAGATGAACAGAGGTCAGGGAACTTAACCATGGAGACATCAGACTGCCCCCATCTAAGCTCACTATCTAACTTTAGCCTTAACTAAATGTGGGACAAACAAATGTATGTGCCTCCTGATGTGATAAAAATATGAAATATACAGCATCACCTCTGAAATACCCTTGCTTTTTTAATTGAACCTGAATTCATTCAAACTTTTAAGCTAATTTCCATTTATAGGAAATGTGAGGCCAGAGGAATGAGTTAAGTGATACCATAAAGAAACAAATCCAGACTGTGGGCCATTTTACAGGACAGCAAATCCATATCATTAAGGAAAAAAGAGGGGAGTGAAACTCGTGTTATGTGTAGCCTTTCTTTAGATCATCATTAGAACAAACTGACTATAAATAGACTTTATTAAGACAATAAGAAAAATGTTAAGTATGGTCTAGACATTAGATGATACATGGACTTGTTAGTTTTATCAGTAATAACAGCATAATGATTATATAAGAACATGTCCATTGTTTTTAGATATGTATACTGTTATATGTGGGGGTGAAATTACAAATGTTGAAAAGTTTTAAGAATAATTCAATGGAAAAAATAGGAAAGTGATAGATGATGCAAGTGTGGCAATATTAGGATAGATGATATGGCTATAAGGGGTTTATTGAATGATTTTCTTTATTTGCACGTGCTTGGAAGATTTTCATAACAACAACAATTGACCTTATTGTTTATACAGCCAGAAAAGTTGTAAAGCCAAGATTTTAGTCCAGGTCTACCTGACTCCATAGTATTAATACATGATAGGAATTGCCAAAGTACAGGCTGCAGCCTATTTCATAAGTAAAGTTTTATTGGAACAGAGACATACCTATTTGTTTACATATTGTCTATTGCTGTTTTTGTGCTATAGTGGTAGAGTTGTGTAGTTGCGACAGAGACCTTATGGCCCAGAAAGCCTAAACATGTACTGTCTGTCCCTTCATAGAAAAAATTTTCCCACCGATGATTTATATATTCTTTCCACCATACTGCAGAGTCTCAAGGCAGTTATTTTCCACTCTCAACTAAACCATGTTTAATGTTCATAAATAACATATTTTCATTACTAAGAATATAGAAGACATGTCTTTGTCAATTGACACACTTCAGCAATTTAACGATGTTTCAATTAGACCTTAATTATCTGAAATAAGGGCTTCATTATTTTCATCCCAATGTCCTGTGGGTTGTTACTGTGAGGTTCTGTGACTTTGGGCAGAAGAGATGTCATGGACCACTAATAGAGCTGTGAGGTGAAACACACTGTCTTCAGCTCACTCCACCAGGAAATGTGAATACAAAAATGCTCAATGCCTCAGTCCTCAAAATATATTTATTTGGTACCAGTGTAGTTTAGGGTCTCTGGGTCCAGCTGATACTGGGCTGGTTAGAGGAGATTCACAAAGGCTTGACTCTGTCTAGGGCATCTTTAAGGAGTCATCTTTGTAGGGTCCTGAAAGGCCAAGTTCTGTAGTTCATTCTTGCCTCACTTGGGCTGGATACGTTGAGACAGCACTTAATTTGTTTCTCCTTAATTATAGTACCTACATGCTTTCTGGCCCTTATCCATTTCTCAGATTTTTCAACAGCTGTCCTCCACACCCCAAAATAATTATGTAATTTTTGTTATTCAAGATGATTTACTCTTATAGTGTGATCCTAGAAGAGATCAGGCTTTCTTTTGGTACCAGGACACTACATTATGCTTAACTGATCAGCAGTTTTTCAACTGACTTAAACCTTTTGGTATAAGTATGGTTTTCAAAATAGTTAACAATTTAGGCCGGGCGCGGTGGCTCACGCCTGTAATCCTAGCACTCTGGGAGGCCGAGGCGGGAGGATCGCTCAAGGTCAGGAGTTCAAAACCAGCCTGATCAAGAGTGAGACCCCATCTCCACTAAAAATAGAAATAAATTAATTGGCCAACTAAAAAATATATAGAAAAAATAGCCGGGCATGGTGGTGCATGCCTGTAGTCCCAGCTACTTGGGAGGCTAAGGCAGAAGGATTGCTTGAGCTCAGGAATTTGAGGTTGCTGTGAGCTAGGCTGACGCCACAGCACTCACTCTAGCCTGGGCAACAGAGTGAGACTCTGTCTCAAAAAAAAAAAAAAAAAGTTAACAATTTAGAAAATGTTTTACCCTATATGTCTGTGAGGTATGATCACTAAATAGAGATTACTTAGCAAAAATGTTCACATGCTTTCTTTGATTTACATTTTGAGGTAAATAATTGGGATCAATGAAAGAGTAGTAATCGTGCATATAAAGAAAAACTACTTAAAACAGAAAAGCCATGTTAGACCCTTAAAGAGAAATAGGTATTTGAGGCAGTTTAAATAAATATTTCATAAAGAAATTGAAATGCTTATACTCTATTTTCTAGATATGTTAGCCAGAGAAACTTGTTCTTGTAGAACAGATACATCAATTTTCTACTACCTTGCATATAGATAGTAATGTCTATTATTTTGTGCCTTTAAAGAGGAGAATTCTTCTGTTAATTTATTTATTCATTAAATTCAACAATATTTATTAAGTAATTACAATATGCTTTGTATGCATCTAGGTATTAAAGATTTTAAACTGAATAAGACAGGCATTCCTGTCTTCACAGCACTTACAATCTGTCAGATCTTTCAGATTTCTATAGTTCTCCCATTTGGAAAGGGGGAAGTTTTAATTTTATAAGCTGAAGTTTTTCAGATATTATACTTTAAATGTTAACCCTTATTCAAAGGAATCAGAAATTCAAACACAAAAGTCCTAAATTCAGAATAAATTACATTGATTTTTGTAATATGTATATTATATATTTCTTCATACTTAATAGATAAGTCAAACCTTTGACTTTTATCTTTTTACAAATTTATTTTTAGTTTAATTTTGTTTCTGCTATTTTGAATAAATTTTTTGGAAATAAAAATGTGATGTTGCAAGTGTTTAAATGATAAAAGTGTCATACAGTATCTTTGGTTTGTTTTAGGTTCAGGAAGATTTGACTGAAGAGAAAAAAAGGGAACTAGAGCATAATGCTGAAGAGACCTATGGTGAAAATGATGAAAATGTATGTGTAGGATATACTACATATGTCTGTTGAGCACTTGGATGTGTGTGTGTGTGTGTGTGGACATGTGTGTAGGAGACATGCATGTCTACCTGGGATAGGCAGCCATGGGTAATGATACCTCTAAGGTGCCACTGAATTTAATAGGCCCACCTAGAATTAGGAAAAGTTGTGACAACATGAAGATTAAGAGGGACAGTAGCATTGTTGGCATTAGGATCATTTTTCTTTACTTGTTTTCTTTCTCCAAAAATGAGTAACTTTACAGGAGGGAATTATTTATCACTAACTCTATGCCCTGTCTCTTAGTTTTTCTTTTTTCTTTTAATTTTAAGGCCGATGATAAAAACAATGATAGAGAAGAGCAAGAAGCTCAACATGACAACCACCCCAAAGGCCGAGAAGAACACTATGAGGAGGAGGAAGAGGAGGAAGAAGATGGGGCTGCTGTTGCTGAGAAATCACACCGCAGAGCTGAAATGTAACTATGCCCAGTTTCCAGACAGTGCTCAGCCAATGGCTTCTTTTCAAGCTGCTCAAAAATAAATCTGCCTACTGAACTCTAGGATATTTAATTACAACAAATTAAGAATTTAGACTTTTTAAAAATTTTTGTATTAGAAATGCTCATACATTTATATGAATATATTTTGATAACTTAGGTTAGAACTTCTTTTATATTCAAGCTAAACATGAACAAGAAGAAAAACAATAAAGTAAACCTTAGGCTCTGAATCTCTTTTTTTTATAGATTATGTGATGTTGGAAAGAGCATCGATTTTGTATATGTTTCCACTTGTTACCTTTCTGTCTTCTAATAGTTTCCAGGGGTTCTGTTGTTTGCCTTTGATAAAATATGGGATTTAAAAACAGGGAGTACTGCAAAATGCTGTGCAAACTTCAAGGAAAATGGCCAGTTTACTAATTGCTGTCTTTCCGAAGTTCTTATGTATAGTTCTGATAGAGCTTTCACCAGTCTTTATATCCCTGGAATGAGATCCGTGTACAGAGTGACATACACTTGGAAAGCCATTTTGTTGCAGAGTAAAGACGTTTGTCAGACTTTTTGGATCAGTTAGAAAAATGTTTGGCATTACTTAAAATCACAGCTGTTCTGCTTGAGAGGAATTGAATTTAAAAATGAAGTAGTGCTAAAACTCATGGCAGTATCCTGGACTTAATCAGATTCTTTCAGTGTTCAAAAAAGGTATGGACCCATCAACATATTAACCTTTTTGAAGGACTGGTGACTTGTTCAAAAACTAATTTAATGTGTATGTGTGGTGTTTTCTATGTGAGCACCTATTCTCAACATTTTTTTTTCTGAAGTCACCAAGGGTTATACTGTTTCAATGTCTAGTTCCTTCCAGTACTGTATATTTCCCCTTTAAACTCTGTGCCTCAATGTATAATCACTTTGACGACGCGTATGAATATGAAGGCATACCAAACTCTACAATAAAATTATTTTTCAAAACTATATGGTCAAAAATATGTGGTGATATGATAGACCTGCATGATTTTTCTATTTTCTGGGATTGGGTCTGCTTTTTGCTTACGTGCCAGACATTTTAATGATTATGAATTATAATGAATTTCTTGAAATAAGAAAATTAAATATCAAAAATTTCTCTTGGAATAGAGACATTTCAGTTGCAAGCATAAAGATTTTTAAATATATAGGATTAGTTTATATAATTCATGTGTGTGGTTTTATAATAAAACTCTCAAATTAATAAAAACAAATTTCATTTTCTACCATTATTATATGAATGTAATTTTATTTTTTAATAACCACACTCATGTATGGTTTTGATTATCCCAGTTGAGTGACTATGTATGTATGCATAGGAATGTTTTGTTCAAATGTATTTTGAATTTCCAATAATCATAAGTCAAATCTTACACTTATGTATAAAAAAAACCTTTATGTAATGTAAAATGTATAATATTGTATATAATATTCAGAATACAATTATTTTGGTAAACTAGTTTGTATTTTTAATGTCCTAGTTGAGGTATTTAATTATTTGAACGATATTGAAACTTGGTAATAGTAAATAAAGCTATAAAAAAGCAAGTGGTAAATCTTTTAAAGTATGTGATTTCTTATTAGTTTCTGATCTTCTAACATTCTTCAGTTCTTTTTCATAAAAAGAAAAATTTTAAGAGGTACTGATATAAATTAATGAATTATAAAATTCCTTTCCTAACCTACTTCTATTTTCTTAATCTTTCTCTACTTGATTGGCATGTGCGTGTTCTCTCCCCCCCCCCATTCCTAAAGAAAAAGCTAAAACTTTTTATTTGAGCTAGTTCTGGGGGAAGAAAAAAGAAATAAGGGCAGAAAATATGTGAGAGTTTCATGTATACAGACACACACACATACAAACTATTAAATCCCCCTAGGAAAGCAGCAATTACAAACCATTGTACTCTATGTGTAACACTGAGTTATAAGACCATTTTAACTCATGTTCAGAGAACTAATCAGCCTGAGCTGATCTATTAATATATTAATGAGGCAAGCAGAAATAAAACGTCACTTGTATTTATCCTGCCAATTGGTCTGTGACTTTGGTGCAACCAATAAGTGAAAGGATTTAGTACCAGTGACATGATCAGAAGGGAAAAAAGGCACATTTTTTGAGTGACAAGTACAGTGGGACAAAAAAAACCCTAGTACAAATGTAAAGACTGGTTATTTGCAAGAGTGATTTGGAAAGGATCTAGGCCCGAGAGCATAATCTTAGTCACGTGTGCCAGTGACTTGCTTTGATAAAGGGAAAGTATTGACATGAACTGAATGCCTTCATAGTACAAGAAGTGTGTGAATAGGATCCAGTTTAATCCCCACAGTACTCCCTTAAAGTTGATGGAATCCCCTTCTCACAACCAAAGAACTTTGTCTTTTGGAGCATTTGATGTTGTTTAACTGTTTTGAGTTCTTCATTTTGTTTTTGTTTTTAGTTGTTTCATTACTGTATGGTACATCCATATTATGGCACATTGCACAGCCACTGAAAGAGTGAATTAAATCCATTTCTATCTCTGAATCCCTTTCCTGTGGCTTCTGTTATGTCTTCCGCTAGCTATTTTCTTCTCATCCTGACTACTCTTTCAATCTTTTTTGCAGGTTCCTCTTCACCTACCTGCCCCTTGTATATCAGTATTCTTTAGGTTTTGTGCTGGAGGTCTTTTCTCTGTTTAACCCTTTTCCCACCCATGTGTTATACATGTTTCAAATCCATTTTCTCAGCCTACCTTTCTACATCCCATCCTACCTCAAATTCATGATTTCCAATACTGAATGTGCTGGCTTCACCACCTAAAACTTGCTTCTTTTTCTGGGTTCTGTGTCTCAATTCACTAAGTTTCCAAAAACAGAAGCATAAGGTTTGTCCTTGATTCTATCTTTTCTCCCTGTGGCTGTTACCAAAATATCTTCAGATTTGCCCACTTTTCTCCATCCCCACTATCTTGGTTCCAACTCCTGTCACCTTACACCTAGACCAGTGCTCTCCAACCTTTTTGGCACTGGTGATCGTCTTCATGGAAGACAAGCCTTCCACAGACGAGGGTGAGGGTGGGGGTGGGGGCGGGGTGTCCCAGGATGCCCTAAGTACACCACATTCATTGTGCACTCAAACATCTCTGCTAATGACAATCTGCACTTGCAGCTGCTTACCAGCACCAGCACCACCACCTGGGCTCCATCCCAGATCATCAGGCACCAGACTCTTGCAAGAAGCAAGAAGGGTTGGCCTCCTGTGAGAATCCAGTGCCAGGTTGATTTGACAGAAAGCAGAGCCCACCCAGTGATGCGAGCGATGGGGAGTGGTGGCAAACACAGGTAAAGCCTCCCCAGCCCGCAGCCTACCCCCCCCACCCCAGCAAAGCCCCGGGGGCTCCCAACAGGCTGCAGACCACACTGGCTTGCAGCACAGAGGTTGGGGACTACAGACCTAGACTATTATAACTCTTCCCTAACTCATTCCCCCGTTTACACTCTCCTGCCAATCCCTAAAATCTGTACCAGTGTGATTTTTCTAGAGATAACACTACACCACCCTATTACAAAATTGTATTTAATAAATTGCTTTTGCACATAGGAAAAACTCCAAACCTCTTAACATGACCTACATAATTCTTCATGATATGGCCCCATTTTACCTCTTCAGCCTTATAACTTTAATATTTAGTCATTATAAATGTGATTCATCTTTGTCAAGCACATTCCTCTCCTAATGTCTTGGTAGCCTGCCTTGACCATTTTTGGATGGGAAACCGACTTTAGCAGAGTCAATAATACTACCCCATCTCCTTGGAAAAAGTGCTTGATCCAGGATAGGCACTTGGCCCAAGATACACCAATTTGATTCCTTCCCTGGGATTTTTTGTTGGAAGGCAATCCCTCCATGATGTTTCTACACAACTTGTGACAGCTTTTATCCTTGACTATCTTTTCAATGATATTTGCATAGGAAACAGCCTTGGGAGCTAGAGATTATATCTCCCTGTGGGTCAGAAGGCAGATTTGTTTCCTGACTTAGATAATAAAGAGAATGCTTTCCTTCAGGGAAAGTTTGTAAGATGAAAGTGTCCAAAGATCAGGAATCTTCAGCCATGACACAGCCCACTGTGTGTTCAGCATCCATTTGGGCTGTTCCACATTATACCCGTGACACTTGGAAACTAAAGGGAGCGGATGTGAATGTGAAACTCATGCTGCCTCCTGTGCTATAAGAAATGAAGTCCTTTGTCTCTGACACAGCAGTCTAGTGCCTACTGCCAACAGCCATGAAACTAGCAGGCTAACTTCTAAGTTGTAAGGTGGGTCAAATCTCATACCTTGCACAATTCTTGACATGTTTGCAGGTTGGAGCACATAGAAAACAGCACCTCTCTTTTCTCTCTAATGGCAAAACAACTGTGTAATAAATTTAGGGCTTCTTGTGTCCATTTACTTAGTCATGTGGAAAAATCGTCTATAAAAGTAATGAATAAACCTAACCCATAAAGAGAAGCAAAATCAGAGGCAGAGATGAAGAGAGTGGTGGCATTTTTCCAGCCCCTATATCTTGCCACCCCTGATGCCAGCCAAGTCTATCCATAGGTTGATTAATGAGCTAATAGAAAATAAAATCATTTTCTTCACTTGACCAGTCGGAAATGGATTTCTGTCACTTGCCACCTGAAGATTCCTGACTAATATCTAATTAATAGTCAATTCCTTTAAGTCATCATGTTCTTGTATCTTGGTATATTTGCTACCTACTTTCTCCAGAAACACTGGGCAACAACCCCTATTGATACTCCTTTCCTTTGCCTAGTGGATTGCTTTGAGTCTCACCTTAGATACAAATTCCCCTGGGAAGGGTCTACCTCCCACTCAACCCACCCTTAAATCTAAGTTGCATACTTTTGTGTTCCCTTACAGCATCCATATTATCCATTTCATGTCACAGTGTATTGAAGCAGTCTATAAGCTTATCTATACTCTCCTTGACATACATGTTCTGAGAGAGTGGAGACCATATTTCTTTCATTCACTGTTTTATTCCAATCACTGACATGTAGTAGATCTTCAATAAATATTTATTAAATGAATATCTTATAGTCCTCGTCTATAAAAGGAGAATATTGATTATTTCGAGATGATACAACAAATAAATGGCAAAGCTAGGAATTCTTCCCAGCTGAATCTGATTCCACCATTAATTCCAAATACATCCAGGGTTGTTTGAATCATTGTTCAGTGTCACATTGTGAGTTTCATATAATAAGAAGGTGATATTAAAATTTTCAGAAACAAATATTAAGAGAATCAAAAAGTAAAGGAAAGTTCACCCATATGATCTTGGGGAGGAACCAAGAAATTGGAATTACTTGACCTAAGGAAGAGTCAAAGAAAGCCATAACATTGTATGTCTGTCTTCTTTGAAGCATCAATTGTAGTATATGGAATAATGAATTTCTTGAGAAAAGGTGAATAGAGTTGTGAAATCTAGAGATATCTTCAAATTAGAATACATTTAATAATTAATTATGATTCATAAAAGGCCTGCCTAAGCTGAGGAATAGATGCAATATCCTCTTAGAAATTCCTTGGATCTTGTGACTGTCATGGTAGGGCCAGTTGATATGGTGGAGTAGGCTAGATGTTCATGTACGGGTTGCTTTTTGTCTGCATACCTCTATTGCTCCTCTGCATCTCCTCCTTTGTATCAGGCCCTGACACCACAGGAGTGGACCATCCTGAGCTGGGCCAATCCTGGTAGCCCATATTGTAGGCCATGGTGATTGATGAAGGAAATGGAACATGTCCCAAAGGAGCCCTTTGACCTCTCATTTTGAGATTCCCACAGTGAGGCTGGATAAGAGAAATGTTCTCTGGCTGTTTTGGAGACGGGTGAAATACATACATCAGGAGCTGCCAATAGGTGGATGTTTCACCACATGGATAAAACCCAGTTGCAGCAGAAAATAATGATGCCCACACAGCAAAAGAAGCAGGAATGGAGTGGAAGAGGAGGGGGAAAGGAAGGTTGGTAAAGGAGAGAGACAGAAAGAAAGCAAATGGTGTTCAAACTTCCAAGTACTACCTTCTTTTTAAAATTATTATTATTTTTTTTATTTCAGAGTATTATGGGGGTACAAATCCTTTGATTACATAAATTGCCTATGCATGACCCAAAAAGTGTGCCCATACCCCAGTGAGTGTGCACCACATCTGTTACGTGTGGATTTACCCATCCCCTCCTTCCCCCTCCCACCTGGCCGACACCCAAGGAATGTTACTTCCCATATGTGCACATCAGTGTTGATCAATTAGTACCAATTTAATGGTGAGTACATGTGGTGTTTGTGGGTGAGAATCAACCACACCCTCTATGATTGAGTCAGTAAATCCTGTAACAAGTGTGCAAATTGACCTCCCTGTCAGTGGGTGGTGTTTGCTTGAGGGAGCAAGCTACACTGTTGTTTTTGGATCCTGTGACCAGCTCTAGTGCCTCAGAAGACCTCTAATGGCCCAGGTGGTGGGTGGGGCCCTGGAAGTGCCAGGTGAGTTCTTTGTTCTCCACCACAGCGGAGGTGGGTGGGGGAGTGAGGCTGGGTGGGGTTAGGTTGGGTGAGCCTGACCTCAAGCTCCACAAATACTGGCAAGGGAAATGCAAGAATCAAAGGTCTGTTCCCCACCTCCGGGCAAGGCTTCTCAGGAGGGACTGAAGTGGGCCCACTCAACCAGAAAGTCTCCGCGTGGAAGTGGGCTGTCTGAGATCTACAATCCAGCAATCTAGAGAAGGCCTTGCTCCTTTCAACCCTCCCCTATTTCTCAGTTTCTCCTGGGCCTCTGCCTGCAAGCAGGGCCTCAAGTCAGCCAAGCTCCCCAATGACTGTGGTGTAGGTGTAGGTTCTCTGCCCAGGATCCTGGCCTGAGCTGGGAGCAAAGTCCTCCCATGGAAGGATGGGTGTCCCACTAGCAAACTGCAGCTAGGACCCATGCTGTGCTCTCCCCCCAATATGCCCCTACAGGCACCCACATCTCCTGAGACTAGTTCACAAATATCCCCTCAGTGCTACGGGCACTGCAATTGAGACCTGGGTGTATGGGATCTGGCCTGCGGGCCTGTCCCCAGAGCCCCAGAGATTAATCCATGGCCATTCCAGGCAGAAGGATGCTGGTCCCCTGTCAGCCACAGGGTGCTCAAAGTAGTTCATTGTTCCTCTGCCTTGGGGCCTGTCTTGCTCTAATGGGGCTGGCAGGCAAGCAGCAGCAGGGAGGACTGGCAGGCAGGGAGCTCACAGTCCAAACACCCCTCAGTCCACTGCAAGACCCCAAAAGGAAAGGCCTGAGCCCCACTACCTGTGGGAACCTCTGTGTGGTGGCTCAATTTTCTCTCTCTGCAGCCATGGAGGGGTAGTGAAGGGGAAGAAAAAGAGTCTGGGTGGAGGAAAGTCTACCCTCTGGTCATCTCCAGCTTTCTCCCTGGGAGGCATCTACTCAGAATTACCAGGCTCTGGAGTTGTGCATAATACCCTGGGACCCACTGGACCCTGTGGCTCCTGCAGTCTGGGTCGGAATTGAGAAATGTCTGAGTGGGAATGAGAAAGGTGGAACCTAGGGAGTGGAAGCCCTTGGGAGAGGACAAAGGTACCCAATAGGTAGAGAAGCAATATGGTGCCTGCTGTCTGGCTCAGGTCTGTGGGATG
The DNA here is from genome assembly GCA_008086735.1 of Cheirogaleus medius. NCBI lineage: Eukaryota > Metazoa > Chordata > Mammalia > Primates > Cheirogaleidae > Cheirogaleus > Cheirogaleus medius. The sequence continues at coordinate 24,123,977 of VBSM01000272.1, read as the reverse complement.
GTAAGCATCCCTGGGGCGCTGGGAGCCTGGTGCTCTTTTCACATGAAGCTCCCTACTCACTGGTAGCAGAAGTCTGTGGACTTGGTGGGTATAACTCTCCATCTGCTCGGGAGCATGCAGATGGTGGGCTGACCCAACCTGGATGTGGGTTAAGGGTCCAGGAGGCAGGAAATAGCTAGGGCTTGGAGGGTAGGCTTGGGTTGAGCACAAGGGTCCTGCAGATGCAGGTCAGACAAGTAGAGGATGTAGCTCTCCTTGCCCCTCCCAGAGCCCACTGAAGTGGCTGCCCAAGAACTCTCAGGGCAGAGCCTGCTGTGCCCCGGCACTAGAGCCCCTGAGCCGAGACTGGGGTGGAGGCAGAAACCAAGCTTCCAATCAGGTCCTCCAAGCAGAGGGTCCTGAAGATGGTGACTGATTGGACCTGGAAAGTGGGGGTCAGGGCCAGGCAGGCAGAAGGCTGCTAGGACCTGGAGGGCAGGCTTGGATGAATAGGCTGCAGTGTGCTTCTTTAGGCACAGGGATCCCAGAACCAACCAAAGCGATTGCCCAGAGCCTCCCAGATCAGCACCCACTGCTCTCTCATCACTCCTTGTGCTCTGGTCCAGCAGAGCTCGAGGGGTGAAATGCCTGGCTCCAAATTCCAGAGCACAGCTCAGGGAAGCTGCACATTAGTCCAGTCCCCTCCCCAACTTGGTGTAGTCCCAGCATGGTGTACCCAAGAGTTCAGGATGGCCTCCGCTACTGTCTCTTCTCCATAGAGCCTGTTGTCTAGTGCAACAGCTCTACACCAACTCCAGGCATGTCCCTGTCTGAGTGGGTAGGAGACCTGTGGACAGCTACCTGTGGTGGCTGTCCTCCTGCAGGTCAGATTGCACTGTGTCAGCAAGGTGAGAGTGGCCCTTCCACACACTCTGTTCTCTATTGCTTCCTCACAGTCTCCAATCTTTGTATATGTATCTCCCCATCACCATTTTCCCCACACTGAGTGTTCTGCATTGTCTCTCTGTGAATTCACAATGCTGCTTCTGGATGGAGCGATCCACATGTAGGCGGGCTGGCTAGTCCACCATTTTTTTCTATCCAGGTTCTACCCTCTTTTGATTTTTCTTGCCAACCCCCCCCTTTTTTTCTTAACTAGTTTGAGGATCTAAAACTAACCAAAGAAAACTGACTTACATATTATATACTTTTATGGGGCAGAACAATATTAATATGACAAAAGAAATATTTTTTATTAACTTTTAGTCATTTTGCCCCAAATGTAGCAAGTTTTAATAAATAATGAAAAGCTTTTTTTTTTTTGAGACAAAGTCTTGCTCTGTTGCCCCCAGGTAGAGTGCTTTGGAATCACCTTAGCTCATAGCAACCTCAGACTCCTGGGCTCAGGTGATCATCCTGCCTCAGCCTCTGGAGTAGCTGGGACTACAGGCCCATGCCACGAGGCCCATTAGTTTTTCTATTTTTAGAGATGGGGTCTTGCTCTTGCTCAGACTGGTCTCGAATTCCTGAGCTCAGCAATTCTCCCACCTCAGCTCCCCAGAGTGCTAACAACCTTTTTTTTTTTTTTTTTTTTTTTTTTTTTTTTTTTTTTTTAGCTAATTTGTTTTCCTCTTGGATATCTTTGAGGCCCAGAGAATGTGTGACAAAAGTTTAGGGATTATTGTAATGAATGTATGAATACTTTTGTATCCCCATTCTTTTGTCTACATCAAAAATTGGCAAACTTGTTCTGTAAAAGGCCAGATCATAAATCTTTTAGTCCTTTCAGGCCATAGATTCTCTTTTGAAATTACTCAACTCTGCTGTTGTACTGTGAAAGCAGACAGAAATAATATGTAAAGAAATGAGTATGGCTATGTTCCAATAAAACTTTATTTACATAAACAGAAAGCAGGACAAATTTGGTCTGCAGACTGTAAACACCTGGTCTATATGGTCCAAGCACTTGTAATAACAATTATCTCAACAGAAAATATAGGATTTTGAGATCTTCAGCTATTAAGGCTTTTTGGTTCTTTACTATAAACCCTTTTATTTTAAGTTGGCAAGCTCTCAACATTATCTTAGCTGCCACATTTGTGCACTATTTTAAGTAATTGGAAATGAAATACTTTTGTCCTTTACCATCTTGGCTGACCTTGTTCTCCCCATTCCCTGTATGTTACTAATGGAGCTTGAAATTAAATGTCCTTTCTGTTTATCTGTTAACACATACACAGCATTCCCCATAAAGTACACATCTTCTAAAGAACTGGTTCATTGGAAAACATGAGCTTGAACAAGATGAGATGATATCTTTTGATCTGGTGTGTCCTTCTTTTAAGTTTAAAGTATGGGTACAAATTCCAATAGCTGTGGATTAACGTATTAGTGTCCAATTTGTGGTCTCAGCTCTGAGAGTTTTTTGAGTTCTGTAAGTATCTGATTCCTGTTAAGTTTATGTAACCTAGTAGAATTATACTTATTTTTTTCATAAGGCAATGAAAAAATATTTTATATTCCTTTAATCATGGCCTATTATCTTCTGTGATGGTTTTAAAATGTATTCACAAGATCTTTGATAGTCTTCCCTTCAAGGGGTTCCTAGCTCCCTTAGGTCCCTTTTCTACGAGTGTGGACTGGAATTATTTTTAGTTACTGGCTTCAAACAAATAGAATGAAAGTGAAGTGACCATGTGTGACTCAGAGATTAAGTCATAAAACAGTTCAGTTTCCTCCATGCTATGTCTCTTGGATCACTCGCTCTGGTGGAAGCCAGCTACCATGTCATGAGGCTATTCAAACAGCCTTATGATGAGACCTAAAGCATGTGTCAAGGAATTAAGGCCTCTGGCCAACAGCCACATGAGTGAGCTTGGAGCAGATCCCCCAGCCCCAGTCAAGCCTTCAGATGACTGCAATTTGCTTGCAACTTCATTAAAATCCCTGAGCTGGAACCACTCAGATAAGTCATCCCAGATTCCTGGCCCACACAAACTATGAGAAAACAAATGTTTATTCTTTTAGGTTTGGAGTGATTGGTTACACAGCAACAGTTCACTAATACATCTTCTAGGCAGTGTTTATGACTCAGAAGGGAGAGGTCAGTGGTAAAGATGACGTGTATCTGCATGGTGTTACTGGGCAGCGGGCCAGTGGCTCTGATGCAAGACAGGTTTAGATATGTTGGTGAGGGGAGATGGGATTCCACTTAATGAGTTGAATAAATTTAAACCAATTTATTTGTTCAAAATTATTAGATGATTTTTGGCTGATATTAGTAGCCTCTCAACCTTGGCTACACACCCAGGGTGTTTTTAGAATAATGATGCCTAGGTCCCACTCCCAGAAACTCTGAATTAATTGTTCTGTGGTGCAGTCTGGGAATCGGGATTTTTAAATTTCCCTAGGTGATTTTAATGTGCAGCCAAGATTGAGAACTACTGCTTTGTAAGTTAGAAGTTGGAAAGAATAACATTCCCGCCTCAACATTTCTCTACCAGATGGTAAATTACAATGAAAGCAAGTCTCAGGCCAAATCTGCAAAACAAATATTTATAGGCAAGGATAAACAGACATTTAAACTTTTCTGAAGCCTCAATAAAGTTATAGTTCCCTATCCTTTTAGGCATTCGAGGCAGGCATGAGGTGTGAGGGATTTGCTCAGGACAAATCCTATAATATTCCAGGAACAAAATTCTGCTAACCTTCTTGTCAGATCCCGTGCCCAATTCTTTCCTTAAGAGGCTTATGCTCTTCTGCAATGGATGCTGGACTCACCAGGTGCTCATACCTCTTTGTGAGAGCGTGGAGGGGCCTGTATAATACTTCCTCCAGCTCATCCACATGTTTTGAACACGATATCCCCAATGAAAAAAAGTCTTCCATATGCATAGTGCTGTCTAATAAAACACTTAATGCTGCTTTGAGATGAACACAGTGGAAGAGCTTGTGGTGGCAGCCTCTGGAACGTGGGCTTTGATGAGAGCACTGGTTTCTCAGCTCTAGCTGCATCCTAGAGTCACTGAGAAAACTTTTTTAGAAGACCCCAAGCCCCACCCCATTCTAATTAAATCCGAACCTCTGTGGGCAGAGCCTGAGCAATGATGTTTTTTTTTGTTGTTTTTTTTTTTTTTTAGCATTGATGTTTTTTAAAAGCTTCTCAACAACTCATGATTGCCAGGAGCAAGGGTTGTGGTAAGATTGTGACTCTGAAGGGGTAGAACACACAGGGGAGTTTTTTGGGGTGGTGAAAGTGTTCTGTGTTGTGATCGTGGGAGTGGTTATACAAATGTATACATGCATCAAAATTCATTGAGCTGTACAACAAAAGAAAATAAAAGGTTGATGTTATAGTATGATTACTTAAAAAATAAAATTACATTAGCAATTAAATTCTTCTTGAAAGCCTTCATATGATCTTACTATACAGCCAGGATTGAGTCACTGGTACAGATTCTTTTAAGGGCTGATCAGCTTAACTCTGGGATGTGTATTCATAATTAGGGCCCCACAAGTATTAACTTCCTAGGTTAACTGACCTCTCCTAACCACACACATGCCAATGCCCTCATGTATAAGCACACCACATTGTCTGTGCTGGATCATTTTTTTTTTAAATTACAAATGCTATAAAAGTGAGATATAGCTGTCTTTCACGGATTCTCACTGGGGAATTTCAGAATATTGCAGCAGGGAATTGCGTGAGTCAATAGTTCTATTAATCTTTGCTCTTGGAGAAAAAAACTCATAATGTAATTGCTTTGCCTCAAAACTGTTTCTCAAACTTATAAACTGTGGCTTTTATAAAATAACAAAGATTCCCAAAAGGAGAGCAGTTTGGCAGTTTAATTAGTTTCATTTTTGACTAAGACCACAGGAAGAAATAAATATATTATGAAACCACGTGTATGAATACATGTGTATATATTATACAAATGAAATAAAAGTTTTGAGAAAAAATACTTGGGCCTTTTCTATTTTATTCTGTCTCACAGAAGTGCTGATTACTGTCATGATGCACAAATGGTAAAGCCAGTCACCACTGACATACTCTGGAACAATAGAACCAGGTGTTTATGCTTCTTCCTGCCGTGACACAAGGAGACACAGGAATTTGACCCATGACTATACCATTCACTAGCTTTCTGAAGTTAGACAAGTTTCTTGGTCTTTCTGTGCCTCCATTTGCTTACTTGTAAAATGGGAATAATCACAGCAACTTTCAGGTTGTGTTTGGGATCACTGAATCTTCATCTGATTCTCTCAATTCCTAGGTTCCTCTTTTCTTCTTCCTCAGTTAAGTCTCATTGAGAAAGAGACTGTACGTAAAAGCCCTGAACTGTCTTAGGTTAGAAGCCAGAAGACTAAACCTAGATTTATCACATTTTTCCTTGGAATCATGCCATGTCATAGCTGGGCTTTATTACAGCTTTTAATATACAAAATATTTAAAGATCTTAAAAACAGTATAAATCCTTTAATGGCCAGTGATTTGGACACTCTGGCTGGACACAGAAGAATAAATTAAGCACTTGCTCTGGCCAAAAAGTGTTAGATAATAATCCAAACAGATTTGTCCCATCTGTACCTTTACTTTAACCAGGAAAAATTCACTTTTGTGAATTTGACTTACAGAAAACTAATAGTAAGTTAGGGAAAATAAGATAACTATCCTAGCTAAGGGAAAAGTTGTACAAACAGTCTCTATAGAAGAGCATGGCCACACAGTCCAATATCTCTGGCCATTCACTCACTTCCAAAAGATCCCAGGGCATCTCTGGACCTAACAAACTAAGCAGAGTCTATTCAGATTATTCACTTGGGCACTTCACAAAACTTTAGAGACATGGAAAATATGCTCTACATACAGAAATATAAATCATGCAAAACACAGGTGACTACCAAGAAGTAAAATCACAAAGCAAATGTAGCTACTTCATTCAGCCTCTTGTTTCTGCTATTTCAGGCAGAGGCAGGGGAGAGGATGTTGTATCACAGCCAGCCATCCCTACTATTTATTCACAATGTAGATAGCAGTTCAAATGCACAAACATGTGCTGTTTGGCCAAGTGTCTATTCAAGCCCAAACCAAAAAGTTTCTGAGACCTAGAGGATAGCATCAGGACTCTAATGCAATATTTGTGGTTAACTTTGGGTAGTTCGATAGATTTGAAACTCCACTCAAGTTTTTAGGTTACAAAAGCTAGTGAAGGGCTGCTATATTAAGGTGGTTAAGAACACAATATTGTCTAATAAGATGAACTAGATTGGGAGAAAAATTGACTATAGCATACATTTAGAAAGGGAAGAAATGTCAGTATTTAACCTGAAAATAATAGGTTTACTCTCCTTGGAGACAATGCAGGAGGAAACCACAAAATGAAATGCAGGCTTCTTGCTTTGAAGATGCATTTGTATTTAATGTGCACATGCACAATAAAGTTTTGACTTTTGCATAATGACAGTTGGTTGGACGATAAGAAAGCCGGAGTCAGGAGCATCTTTGTCTGGGAACATCTTCCTTGTCCTCTGAACCTTACTATTGCAATATCTCACAGGGTTGTTGTATACTTCAAACCATAGCAGGTGCTCCCAAGTTGTTCTTTTCCCTTTTTATGTCTATTTTTTTGGTTTGGTTTGGTTTGGGCTTTTTTTTCCCCCTGTGGTCTGCTCTCAGCTCTCGAATTTAGGTGTGCTCCCTCTTGGTAGGCAAGCTTGGCTTTCTCCCTTCCTCCCCATTACACCATTAATTCTCCTTGCATTATTAGGCTGGTGAAGTCAAGAGGCTGTGAGCAAGATTCAGTGTGGAGGACCAGCTGGCCAACATCCCATGGTTTCCTGACCTTATTTATTTATTTTTTATAATAAAATTGATGTCATAATGGTAACAGATAAGGCAGTCTACACTGAGCCAGGGGCTGGCTTCTAGAAGAAATCTTAATGTTATACTTTCTGTTTTTAGATAGCTTAGTAAAGCAAACATTCTAGGTCTTGATATTACTACTAATTTTTATATTATATCTATTATAGAGAGAATTTTCTTGTTTAAAATAGAATTTTGAATAGCCATTAAAGATTGCCATAAATATTATAATGAGAACCGCATAATGTAGCATGAATTTGACATGTAGCTGAGACCCTGATATAAGCATATTATCTATTTCATTGAAGAGGTAACTCAGCAGCCTCATTCTTACATAGAATTGATGAATTAAGAGGAACTTCAATATTTACTCGTACATATTCCACAGCTCAAAATTTGAAAAGAAATCATTCAATTATTATACTGTCTTTCCAAGTATCTTTTTTCTGCTTAGAAACTATAATCATACCCTTACTTGTAAAAAATTAATGAACTGACATTTATATTTTGATGGCTAGAATAAAGAACTAGTCAGCACCTTCATCTCACACTCTTCTCTTATTTCTTTCTCTGTAATTTCCCCAGGGATACAATTCCAGTGTATCTTTGAGTCTATAGCTGATGCAAAAGCAAGCAAGCTTTTCCAGTGATTCCAACCCACTTAAATCCCAAATGTAAAATTTAGGAAAAATTCCAAATGTAAATATTACTTTTGTACCAGTTGAAAATCACGTATTTCTCCCGGTTGCTTGGAAATACACATAGCCTCTAGAGTGGTATTTCTTAGAAAGCCAAAAAAATTCTAAAATAGAAAAAACTCGTAGCTCTAGCTTCTAATGAACATTGTCATTATTTTTATGTATACTTGGTTATATTTTCATAATTTAATGCAGTTGCCAAGTGGTATCAAAAGCAAAATATAAATATGAAATAAAATACTTTTTTTGTCCTTCGTATTTTATACTGAACATTCCTATGGTAAAAAAGAAAGGTCTTGTATGAGCAAATAAAATAAATAGTTAAACTGTTTTTGTGTAATTATAAAATGGTTTCATATAATCAGAACTGACTTTAGCTATTTTTTTCTTTTGTCAACTTAATAAAATAATTTTGAAATATATTATTCAATAATTTTGCATTTAATTAATTGGTGGATTAAATGTAGCTTTTGAAATTATTGACAAAGCTATTGTATTGTCTTTATGAACAACCAAGAAAGCAAAGTCATCTATTTTAAAAAGACAATGGGAGTAGGTCTGCTTTACCCTTCACCAAGAGCTCTAGGAAATTAATTGTACAATATGAGAAGCCTAAAACATTGTCAGGTAGGAATAAAACAATCCATTATTAATGTTAATGGAGAAAACATAGTTCTAGTTTTTATCACTCTATAGCAACAAATTAACTAGCGGAGATTAAGCTTATTCAAAATTCTAGGTGAACATGAATTTTGGGAGGAAACTCTTCAATCCAGTACAGTGTCTTAACTTTTGCAAAAAAAATTTAACAGTTTAAAAAAGCTTTGCAGAATGTATTCTTGGTATTCATGTATTGAACTTTAGGTTAAACAATTATATTTGTGAAGTAGTAAGTTGTTTAATTTTTGTTGAATTTTGTCAGACTAAAGAATTAGGAAAAATACTATTTTTAAATGTTTTTATTTTATTTTGTTTTATTTGTTTTATTTATTATGTTCTATTTTATTTTAAATGTTTGCATATTCTTCATATACTTTAGTAGAAAGAATCAACAAATGTTTATTAAACTTTTACTATGCCCAAGGAAAATTTTTATGAAATATTGTTTTTTTATTTATCTAAAATATGATTACTATTGATCAAAATATTTATAATATCCATTCTTGAATGCTTGAAATACCTAAAGAAGGGCATGAGATGTTGGAAACAGGAACATACAAAAAATATAGTGCTTTTCCTCAAAATCTTTAAAATAAAGATATACTGCATTATAAGTAAAGAGTGTAGTTGGTGAGAACATGACAGATGCTACTTAAGAGCCAGATAATCACAGGCAAGTTAGTAAACTTCTCTACATCTCAGTTTTCTCATCTGTAAATGGGGGCAGTAATATTTGTATCTACTTCAGAAAATAGGAGGATTAAATGAGCAAATGCATGAAATTATTTAGAACATGCCTGTATACATGAAATTTTGCATAAGCATTAGTTATTACAAGAAAAATTAGTGCATGTAAATATTTAACAGTGTTGTGGGGGCAATATTGAAAATCTTTTTGAGACCCAAATATTCTCCAGAAAACGATTTCCAGTAAACATTAGGTAGCTTGATAGTTATAAACAAATTATTTGAGATGGCAATTGATTTTCTTATTGGCAGGAATTGTTTTGTCTATTTCAACGTAATGAATGGTTTTTGCTTATATAGTGTAATGATTTATTCCAGTGTTCAGTTTGCTGTTAAATATGAATCAGGTGAAAAAGCACAAAATATTTGAAGAATTTTAATAGTATTGGATGTTTTTGACATTTATGGGTTTGAGTGATTCTTCCTGTGACAATGGTGTGATAGAAGTCTAATCCCTGCCTCATAGAAAGAGATACATAGAAAGAGATGAAATAGGCACTTTGAATATACCTTACTCAGAGGTTCCTGTCTCTAAATAGGAATTCTATGCTGCTGCTGACCTCTCAGGCCAACCAGACTTCCTTAGATATCTGCTGCCACAGAAAATAAAAAAAACATACCATCCTGGAGCAGTTGAATTACTTTGACTTCTGTATTTTCTTCCCCAACTCAGCCAAGTCTAGTGTGAGAAAAGGATGGAGGCAATGGAGGTTGGTGCAACTCCACCACTGGCTACTGAACAGTGCATTTTTTTTCATTGATCAGTGATATTTAAGAGACATAACAGGTGGTAGGTGGTGGGAGAAAGTAAGTTTGGGTATTTAAGGTAGGGACATGCAGAAACCTGCTGCTATAGATTGTGGCTGTAATTTCCCCCGTGTACTTGCTATGGTGCAGCTGAGTTGGGAAACTGTGGTAGGCCCAGTTCTGCCACTCACTGTTCCATAGCTACAATTTAACAATGTTTTCAAACTGGAAAAGGTATGGTGCACACTGCATCCTTCTCCCCAGGCCTCAGTGTATCTTCGTTTTTCTTCTATCGCATCTGCTTCCTGCGAGTGGTTTTTATGGTTTGCTACCAAGAAAAGGACAAGAATAAATTCTCATAAAATTAAACTAATATCAGATATTATCTTAAGTATTAATTAGGAAAGCTGTAAAACAGCATTTCCCCGAGGAGGTTGATAAGTGGTACAGGACCAAGTAAGGCTGGGAAATGTTAGGTTAAAATATATTAAACTAAAATTAGTAGGGTGACCTCATAATTTATTGTCCAAAGTGGAATAATTGTGAGAGATAAAGGAAGCACTATTGATAATTATGCTGGAGAGGGTATAAATCAGGATCTTCCCAGGCAACTATGGAAGTATGGTCCCAATTTGTTGTATGTCATCTTGGAACCTTTAAGATGTTAATAAGCATTTCCTTAGGAAGGAAATAGTATTATATATAGCATTTCCAAAAAATATATTTGGAACATGTTAAAGGTCTATGCAGAGCAGTATTTGTGAAATGTTGCTTTTGAACTTATACTTAGAAATAATGGATTCTGCATCCCTACCATCATTTTAAATGTGAAAGGCAACTATATAAAAACCAAAAGAAGGCATTATCATTTCGGTATAAATTTAAATGCTTATGGATGATGTTGTTAATTCTTTAATAAGAACCTTAATTGTATAATATAAATCCTTGGGATTAAAGGTTTCTAAGGATGGTTGATATCTCATTAACTTTTTAATAATGTTATAATACCTCAGGAGAAAATTAGATGTGTCCCAATCATTATAACAGTCTGCCTAGTTTGTCTACATTTTCATCATGGTGACTTTTGATTCTAAAAGTTTTTAACAGTTGTATCAGGAAAATGCTGTATCCTATTCATTTATAGACATAAGATTATTAAGTGCACATTCCCCTGTTGCTTGGACTATCCCTCTTATAATTCTAGCACATGTTTCCTACTTTATGAAATGATAATGATAGTTTAATGGTTCACTTCACCCTCCAGGAAAAATAGTTCCTAGCACATTAGAGATATAGAGACTTTGCTTTCCCTGGAAAGACAAAAAATAAAATTGACCCTAGTCTTCAAACTTAAAGCCTTTGATGGTTAATTGGATACTATTCTTAACATGTTTCAATCTGCTTTCAAGGGGTCCCAAATTCACTGATTAAAATTTAGCATGGGGAAGAAAAAAGATGAGAATCATGAAGTAAAGCATGAATAAAGTAGGACACTGCAAGTCAGCCATCTCTAATAGACTTGTATTTGCTGTACTTAGCACACTGGCTTAAACCAGGGTAAGTAAAGGCAGGTCCTGAGGGTGGTGAGAGACTGGAGGATAGGAAAAGGTACAGGTTTCTTGGGCAGAGTAAAAGTTATAGAAAAAGCTCAGCTTGCCTTAGAATAACAGCTAGAACATTGCAAACAGGTCACTATTCAGTGAACATTTGTTAGGTGAACAAATGGCTCACAGTAATCAGATCTTCCTCAGTGTTTTGTTAATGCTAACACATTAATTAGGAAATACTATTTGAATATATAGATAAAATGATAATTTAGATCAGTTTTTCTGGGTTTTTAAAAAATCATAAAATAAAGAAGAAAAAATGTGCATACCCTTCCTTTTCCCTTGAGTAAATCATTGAGGTTCAGATTCTTCCCAATTTTAGGTGATAATATTTGCTTTATCTTCCTCACTTGACTGAAGATCAAATGACATAGTTGATATGGATGTGCCATTCAAGCATATTGGATTATTATTCTTTGAGGGAATATCAATGATTTTCTTTAGAAAGCTTTGAGCTTTCTCAAGTGATCAAGTATCTACATACCGAGGAGAAGATGCAATGCAGAGACGATGGTTGCTGCATGTGCATGCTATTAATGGAGTAGCATGGATCAGTGATTCTGAAGTTCTCAACGTGCATTAGATTCATCTGGGCAGCTTTTACAGCACACCTGTGTCTGTGCCTTGCTCTAAGAAATTCTGATTTAATTAGTCTGGATGGGGGCCAGGCATTCATAAGTTTTTTAAGTTCCCCAGATGATTTTATATGTAGGCAGAATTGATAACTACTGTTACAGACCAAAGTTGGGGTTGGGGAGAAAGGAAAGAAGGAAAGGGGAAGGAAGGTAGTGCCTATAGTTTCTTTCTATATTATTAATTCAGCTAATATTTACTGAATATCTATTATGTGTCAGACACTCTTCTAGGCACAGGGCACATGTTGGTGATGAATATGGACAAAATCCATACTTTCCTTGAGTTTACATTCTAGTTGAAAAGGTAATAAATAAATACATACTTTATTGATTTTTCAGCTTTATTAAGGTTTAATTGACAAATAAACATTGCATATATTCATAGTGTACATGATGTTTTGATATGCATATACATTGTGAATTGATTAAATAAAGCTAATTAATGTATGTACCAATTTTTTGTGGTGAGAACATTTAAGGTCTACTGTCTTAGAAATTTTCATTTAATATAATAATATACATTATTATTAATTTTCTTTAATATAATAATATACATTATTATCAACTATAATCACCATGCTATACAATAAATCTCCAAAACTTATTTCTCTTGTTTGAAATTGTATAGCCTTTGACCAACATTTTCACATCACCCTCTCCCCTCTCCTCAGCCCCTGGTAACTACCATTCCACTCTTTGCTAAAATTCAATGTTTTTAGATTCCACATCTAAATGAGATCATGCAGTATTTGTCTTTTTTAATGCACTTAGCATAATATCCTTCAGGTTCATCCATGTTGTTATAAGTGACAGGATTTCCTTTCTGTTTAATAGCTGAATAGTATTTCATTGTATATTCATGGGACATTTTCTTTATCCATTCATCTGTTGATGGAAACTTACATTGAATCCATATCTTGGTTATTGTGAATTATACAGCAATGAATATGAGAGTGCAGATATCTCTGCAATATACTGATTTCACTTCCTTTGGATATATAGCCCAAAGTGGAAATACTGGATCATATGGCAGTTCTATTTTTATTTTTTTAGGCAACTTCACTCTTGCTTTCCATGGCTATATTAATTTACATTCCCACCAACAGTATATAAGAGTTCTATTATCTCCACATTACCTTTTGTCTTTTGACAATTGCCATTCTAACAGATATGAGGTGATATCTCATTGTGTTTTAATTTTCATTTTCCTGACACAAATTAAAGTGATGCTGAGCACCTTTTCATGTACCTATTGGCTATATATATGTCTTCTTTTATATTTAATTGATTTTAAGACAAATATATTTTTCATAATTTACTATCTCTAAAATTATTATACAGTTTACAGTGACGTGATAAGAAAGTATGGCAACATATAGTTATTAGACAATTATTTTTCTTAGAGACAAACAATAATGGTACTCACTATGATCTATGAGAGCTAAGATTCAATGAAATAATATAATATAATATAATTTCAGATAGAGTCAAGGAAATCAATCTCTCCATAATCAGCAAAACTCCAATATCACATAATCCAAAAGTTAAAATTCTCAATCAACAAGGCAAACACTAAAAAATTACTCCCTTAGATAAACACTGTGATCTCTTCAGCAAGTTTTTTCTTCCCTGAACCAACATTGTAATTCCTCTGTATAGCCTACATATTTTTACTGAACAAATATTGTGAACCTCTAAAATGTATGATATCAGTTTTGGGACATAATTCTCCATGAGTCTTTCAAATTTCTTCACATTTTGAGAAGTGAAGCACTGACTTCCCTGTGTATCAACTATCTTTTTAATGTTTATATAACAAACAGCCTTGGAAGAGAGAGAGAGTATTCTCCTTCATAGCAAAGGGCAGGCATGCTTATTGCCCATAATAAAAGGCTCAGGTATCCTAAACACAAGGTTTCTTTTCTATATTTTTCCTATAACATATCCTGCTACATGCTCAGGTATCATCTGACCCTCTTCTCATTGCCCTTTGGGAATTGGGGCTTGAGGAATTAGCACAAAAGATGCTAATACTCTGGTTACTACTTACTGCTGTGAATAATGAAATGTCCTGTGCCTCTGACCCAAAAGTCTTATGTCTTCTACAGGCATTCATACAATTGTGGTTGGTTAACATGTAAATTTGTAAATAAGGTGTCTTGGTTCATCTCGTGCTGCTATAACAGAATATCACAGATTGGGTAGTTTATAATGAACAGAAAATTTTTGGTTTACAGTTCTGAAGGCTGGGAAGTCCAATATTGAAGTGTTGACATTCTGTGAGGGCCTTCTTGCTGCATCATAATATGGTAGAAAGCATCAGGTGGTGCAAGGGCAAAGAGAGGGAGAGAGAAAGAGAGTACAAGAGAGAGTGAACCCACCCCTACTATAATGGTATTAGTTCATTCATGAGGGTGGAGCCATCATAGTCTAATCACTTCTTAAATGTCCTGCCTTCCAATACCGTTACAATGGCAATTAAACACGAGTTTTGGAGGGCACAAAGATTCAAACCAGCATGAGGTAATATCTTAGACATTTCACAGGCCTTGTCAATCAGCGTCCTTTCCAAATGGCCTTTTTGAATTTTGCCAACTTAGGAATACAGCGAGCTATGGAGATGATCAATAGAACACAGCATCTTGAGGAGCAAGAGAGACGGCAGCCAACACAGATTGTTTTCAATGTAAACAGGCAAAAGAAATCAAAGATAGTTGGTCAGAAGATTGAAGATAACGTCTCCAATAAAAAGTTATTGTCACTTTCCTAATTTCCAGAAATGAGTCAGGTTTCAAACCCAGAGCCCACTTAATGAAGCGGAGATTGAGTTCCCAGGAGAAAGGGCACTGGAAGACATGTGGTAATGATTCCCCACCTCTTCCATAAAGGGACCTACACAGCAGCAACAGAATGCCCCTGCTATAGTGGGGGTGGTGAGGGGTCTGGTAATAAATGGATTCTTGGCCCAGGTCCTGCCTCATAGTGGTCCACAGAACCACCAGTGGTCATTTTCCCACTCCTAAATGAATATTGTAATAGACATACTCAGTAGTTGGCAAATCCTCCACATTGACCCCTTGGTCTGTGGAATAAGAATTATTATAAAGAATTAGGACAAATGGAGGCCTCTAAAACTGCTTGCCTTCCCCCTACCAAAATAGTAAATCACAACAATGTTATGTCCCATAGGGAATAGCAGAGATTATTATTGTCTGTAAAGACCTAAAAGATGCAAAATTGGTGGCTCCTACCATATTCTATTTAAACCAGACAAATCCTAAAGGATGAGAGTCAACTGCACCAGATGTGTTATCTTTGTCAGAGCAGACCTAAGGTACGTAGTATGCTGCCAATGATCTGGTAAATTCATCCTTTTCAGCCCTATCAGGAAAACAGTCAGAAATAGTTTGTATTCATTTGGGATGGACGAGAGTATATATACATTTATAGTCTTGTTCCAGAGCTATCTTAACTTTTCCTTCTTCTGCCATGACATAGTTAAAGGGACCTAGACTTTTGGGATGATCTGCAGAACATCACAAGAGCCCATCATATCAATGATATGCTAATTAGACCAGTTGAGTAAGAACTGGCAAGTACATTAAGTCATTTATCAAGATGACAAAAACTAGTTACAGGCAGAGCTGAGATGGAAATCTTAGTATCATTCTAATATTCTTTTCCTTGCATTCAAAGCAGATGAAAAAAAGAGGATACCAAATTGTATTGAATTGTATTATTTTGGTATTAAATAACACCAAACCAAAAATTATGCATGAAAAAACTAAAAATAATCATACCAAAATATTACTAATAGTCAGTGGGATTATGGGAAATTTTTTCTACTCTTCTGCATTGTACAACATTTCTTCAATTAGCATGTATACATTTATAAAGAGGAAAAAATTCCTAAACTTTGATTTCTTTGTAAAACATTTCTGGCTGAAGAAAGCTTTTATCTGAATGTTCCTCAAAATAGAATATGCAGAGATAAAAATACATTCAGGGCCAAACAAAATTCTTTGTATGTCATAGCCATAAAATATATTTATGATGTTGGTACAGAATTTTTAAAATACAAAGAATCTCAGATGATGCATTATTTTTCTATTATTAGAGCATTTTTAAATCACCTATAATTCATTTCTTTAAAACAGAATATTGATTTAATTGACCAAAATAAAGTGTTATTATTATTTCAAAGCCATATCAGAAGAAATGTTGAAAAGGAATAGAAATATATCAAACTTTTATGTTCTACATTAAATTTCCTTTTGCATGGTTTATGGGAATATAATAATAAAATACATTGCAAATCTTACTAAACATACCCTGGATGAAAGAGGAGGTTATATTTATGTTTCCTTGCTGTTGTTAATAATGGGAGAGTTCTAGTATGTTTCACTTATATGCTATCTGGGTTCTTTAAGCTGTTGAATTGGAATATGAGAAATATGTATCTGACTAACACTATGGATAAGGAAAAAAAAGTAAAAGTCATTTTCCAAAATTGTTTTCAGTAGAATCATTGCTCACTGAGTTTTGTATTAAGTTACTTTTCAGTGTGTGAGTATTTTAAAATGTTGGCTTTTGTTGGTGCTACAGAAAAATTGTAAGCCAATATGATAATAGGATTTTGTTTGAAGTAAGGGGTGGTGGGATACCAATCTCTCCGCCTCTCAGGTTCTTCTCTCTACACTTATACATATGTATAATTATTTATGCTTACATATGTGTGCTTGAGCCAAATTTTTGTATTATTTTAATTTATTTCAATAAGTATAATGTCTACATTAGGTACATATTCTCATCTTGGCAACAAAACAAAAACAAAAATGTTATTATACCAACTACTAGCATTGCATAGGCAATGCCATCTGGATTATTCCTTTTTCTTCAATACAAAAGCAAAATAATACATAGATTATGTCATTAACCTAATATATTAACAGGTGTATGATGACCTATTTTTATTTAATGATGTGGTTATAAAATATGGAGCAGCTCATTTGAGACTCACAGAGAATTGGATAAAATTGCCTTTTAGCACTGCCAGGGAAAGAGACTATGGCCTCAATGGGGGCTCAACTGACTAATGAGGAGGGTAGTTCTGGATGAAATGTGTCACTGAAGTCTCCACCAGAGCTTGGACTCCAAAGATTTTAAATCCACCTATTTTTAGAACAAGGAAACAGAAGCCAGGGGAAAGGAAAATTTTGGCTTATTGAGTCAAAAATGTCTACTGGAATGCCTAGGATGCTAAACAGCTTTTTATCATTTAACTGTAGCGTCTCCTTTCGAAACTCTTCCATGTAAAGCAAACATTATCTTATAAGTATTGTCATAGAATACTTTGGGCCCATTAAAAGGCTGCTTAATACCTATTCAACCTAAAAAACAAACAAAAAAGTCTCATTTTATAGTTTGTGAATTAATTTTTATAGTATAATGAAATTTGACTAATTTAATAACTATAGAAGAAAGTTACTTGATCTTTTATGTGTAAATTTATCTCATTAGTTGTCAAACCAACAATAACAATGGACTCTGTTTTCTGTTTTATTAAAGTTGGAAGAACTTTCAAACTATAAATTAATTTGTATCTTGAGTTTCCTTTTAGTAAAATTAAAAACAGTATTTTTTAAATATGTTGTAAGTTTTGTTTTTAAGATAGCTTGTGTGTGTGTATGTATAGCATTATTTGTTTTAAATGAAGATTAATATCCTATTCCACAAATATTTCTTAAGCTATATTGTATTTTAATTAATTGTTCCATATTTCTTTCTGAATAGATTATAAATTTCCTGAAAAGAGAGATTATTTATAAATATTTAACCCCTGTAATGCCAATGATAGAGTCTTGTACATAGCAGGACTTCAGTATTATTAAATTGAATTGAATATACACATTTGAAAAGAAAGAAATGAAGAAAAAGAAAGTATGAGAGAGACAGGGGGTTAATACAGAGAATCAGAGAAAAGTAACCAAGATATTTAATAGGGAAAGAAAAGCCCTTTTAGAAAAGATCAAAGGACCTGGATTACTGTGCTTGTTGAAGAAATAACCTTGTTATAGGCTTTACTTCTTTAAAAAAAAAAAAAAAAAGATGGACTTCTATTGTATCAGGCAAAATTGACTTGAGATAAATGAAGAATTTCTTGACCAGAAAAATTATTAGAATAAGAGCATAAAATAAATAAAATACTAGCATTCTCTGTGCTTTTGACATCCATCATCCTTTAGGGACATCCATCATCTGCATTAAACCAGATGCAAGAGTGATTACTTCGAATGTGGGGAGAGGAGGGAAGAAGGGAGGCTTCATACAGGAGGAGGCAATTAAAGTGAGACTTGAAGAATATTATGGATTTGCCCTCAAAGTAAGAGGGGAAGGAGAAGACATTGCAGGAAGAAGGTACAGCATAGGCAAAGGCACAGAGCCCTGAGGGTTTAAGTAGGGAGCAGCTGATACGCAGGAGAGGTGGGATTTCAAACTAGGTCTGCATTTGAACCCAGGTCTGTTAGATCAGTGTTAATTCTCTTCTAGAGCTTCAAACTTTGCCCTTAAATGCTCAGAACTCAGCCATGAGACATTTTTCTTGAGTCCTATAGAGTTGGAATATGAAAGGAAAATAGTAATTTCTTTGTATAGAATTTCTAAATGGAGGGAAAGGATAGAGTAGGAAAGTTTCGTGGTCAAACCTCCCAGAATTGTAATTGTCTTTAGAGACCATCTGGTTCTCCCCTCTCTCATTAAAAGTGTGCCCGTTAAAGTTCAGAGAGATTAGACAGCATGGACAAAACATACCACTGGTTAGTGCCAAAGCTAAACCGAGACCCTGGTTGTTTGCCATGTGGTCCACAGATCTTTCTTTAAGGAGAGGCAGAGTCCAGATTGTGGAAGGCAGGTGAAGCTGGATTCAAACCCTGTCTCCATTACTCATTACTATGTGAACTTGGGGATTTCACTGAGCTGTAGTCATCTATTTAAGGATGGAGATAAATTTATTTGCTTCATGGGTTTGTTTTGATGAACTATCGTAGTATGTTTAAGAATATGGTAAAGTTCTTAAAATTCTGTGCCTTGATACCCTCACATCTAATGGAAAGATAACAGTACCTACTCATAGAATTGTTGTAAGTATTAAAGTGAATAAGCTCTCAAAAACTGTGAATCTACGGAAGTGTTTAGAACAGTGAGTGACACACAGTTACTGCTCCATTGATATGAGTTAGAACCATCATCATGAATGGATCAGAATCTAGCATTTGAATCCTCCTTCCATCACATCTTATGTATGTGACTTTGGCAAACTTCCCTATGCCTCAGTTTCCTCATCTGTAAAATGCTGATAATAAAAATATCAGCTTCATAGGGTTGTTTTGATGATTAAATAAATAAATAAGCAAATAAAGGAAAGGGCTTAGGATGTGTTTAATATATACTGAGCACGCTATAAAACTGCTAGCTGCTTTTCATTATCTGAGAACCAACACAATATTGCTCTGTGGTTGTCATTTTATATCCATGTGATATAATTGTATGGAATCTATAAAAATTATAGCATAACAGGTTGAGAATGAGTTAAATGTAATCATTTAAAGGAACTAAGAAGAAACACCTGATACACAAAGGTCTCACTGCAGAAGGGGATGCAAATCCCAATTATTGACTGTGTGTATAGAGATTGCACTTTTAAAAACAGTAAACAGATACAATTTAATTCTATTTATCAGTAATTGCTAATTCTGGAGAACTGAGATTGCTTTTCTTTGCCCTAAGGCTCTTCTTTCATTAAAGCTGAAGCAATCATAGCTTTAGGGGGAAGATAGGAAATCTGAAGAACAAAAAAGTAATTGCTCAGTTTAGAGCAATTTTTAAAATATAATTACATAATTTTTAAGGAAAAAATAAATTTAAAAAAATTAAATATTTTTAAGATAAAAGTACCTTTATAAATATTTATAGGTTTTATAGTCACATGGTGCAAAATTCAAAAAATATAAAAGAATATCTGGTAAAATTCTCCCTCCCTCTTTTGAACCTTATTCACTTCTTCTTTTCTTCACAGGCAGCCAATGTTATGAGTGTAACCCTCTAGATATATCTTGAAGATCTTACAAATCATTACATAAAGAGCCACTTCACCATTTTTCATGCCTTCATAATATTTCCTTGTATGAATTTACTACAACTTTTATTTAACCAGTCTTAAATTGATGGACATTTAGGTTGTGTACAATCTTTCATTATTACAATCAATCTCACAATGAAAAACCTCATAAAAAGGTCATTTGTGAGAGCATGATTATGTCTGCAGTATAAATTCTTAAAGTTGGAATTGCTGTTCAAGGCTATATGTATTTAAAATATGTTAAATATTACCAAATTATTCTTCATAGAAGTGGTGCTAATTTACACTCCAGCTGGAAATGTATGAGAATTCTTCAAACTAGACTTTTAAAGTCTACATCAGATCGGTTTCTACATTGGGAAAATGCTTCAGGACATTGGCCTGGGCAAGGACTTCTTGTGTAATTCCCCCCCACTACAGGCAACCAAAGCAAAATTGGATAGATGGGATCATATCAAGCCAAAAATCTTCTTCACAGCAAAGGAAACAATCCACAAAGGGAAGAGACAACCCACAGAGTGGGAGAAAATATTTGCAAATTACTCATTTGACAAGGGATAAATAACTAGAATGGCTAAAGAGCTCCAACAACTCATTAGGAAAAATCAAATAACACAATTAAAAATGGGCAAAGTATTTGAATAGGCGTTTCTCAAAAGAAGACATACAAATAGCCAACTGGTATATGAAAAAATGGTCAACATCATCAGTCATCAGAGAAATGCAAATCAAAACCATAATGATATATCATCTTACTGCAGTTAAAATGGCTTTTATCAAAAAGGCAATAACAAATGCTAGTGAGGATGTAGAAAAAGGGGAACCCCCGTACACTGTTGGTGAGAATGTAAATTAGTGCAACCATTATGGAGAAAAGTATGGAGGTTCCTCAAAAAATTAAAAATAGAACTACCATATGACCCAGCGATCCCACTACTGGGTATTTATCCAAAGGAGAGGAATTCAGTATATCGAGACAATATCTGTACTCCCATGTTTATTGCAGCACTATTCACAATAGCCAAGATTTGGAAGCAGTCTAAGTGTCCATCAATGTATGAATGGATAAAGAAATAATGGTACACAATGGAACATTAGCCACAAAAAGGAATTAAATCCTGCCATTTGCAACAACAAAGATGGAACTGCAGAACATTATGTTTAGTGAAATAAGCCAAGCACAAAAAGACAAATCTTGCATGTTCTTACTCCTCTATGTTGGAGCTAAATATTAAAAAGAATTGCTCTAGTATCATGGAGACAGAGAGTAGAATGACAGTTACCAGAGGCTGGGAAGAGTAGCAGGGAGGAGAGGAAAAGTGGAGATGGTTAATGAGTTCAAAAATATAGGTAGATAGTCAGAATGAACAATATTTGATAGTATAACAAAGTGACTATAATCAATAATAAGTTAGGGTAAATTTTAAAATAACTGAAAGAGTGGAATTGAAGTGTTCCTAATGTGAAGAAATGATAAGTGCCTGAGGTGATGGATACTTCAATTACTCTGATTTGATTAATTCACATTGTATGCCTGTATCAGAACATCACATGCACCCTATAAATATGTACAACTATTATGTACCCATAATAATTAAAAATAAAAAAGGTAATTAGTGTCTTGGCTTTGCCAACTTAGGTTGAAATTTTAGAAAGGGGAGGAGTGGGGACAATGGAATTATCACTCAAACAGATTATCGGGTCTAGTGCTCACTTGCTCAGCCATTTTCTACAGAGGTGACAAGTCTCCAGAGAGTTCCCAGTTTGACATGGCTCTGCATACCACATGGCATGGTCACAGGGGCAGGGAGAGGCTCCAGGGCTGTGGGTTTGAGGGCAAATTTGAAGGGTGGAAAAAGTACTTGAGAGTTTCTGGGACTCACACAAGGCTTGGAAATGCTAGAAGGAGCAATAGAAGAATTAAAAACTAGGTTTAGCACAAGGAGGCCACAGAGGGTAGAGACCTTGTAATCAGTAGCAGTAGCCAAGTCTGCTATTATCAGGAGTAAATGACACCCACAATGGGACCTTACAGACTGCCATGTAGAGACAGACAGAGGATGTAGCAGGATGAGACACCCTGGCCAGAGACCAACTAGGACCAGACATTCATCACCTCCCTAATGACAGAATAGTATATAAACTTGTATCACACCTGGGTATAGGACACGGATTCTGTACTCTCCTGTTTCACTTCCTCCTCCTTTTGGATATTTTTCTTAATTTGCCCAATGTCTTTACCTTGGATCTCTTATTTTACTGTTGCCTTAAGTAATTTACTCCTAGTTGCAGATCACAAAATCTATTTCAACTAATGTAAACATAAGGAAACTCATAAAACATTGTAGGGAAATTCACAGGAACTCCAAGGTTCCCGGAAACGAGGCTGAGACGTAAAAACAGCAGCAATGCAGCTAGCAGAAAAGCCCAGCAGAAACCATAGTCACCACGGCTCATCACTAGATTCCCGATGCCGGGGAGGGGATGCTGGAAACTCTGCCACAGCTATCCCAGAAGAACCAGGGACCTCTGCCACCACACGTGTCAGTAAACTACTTCTTGTGAGTGGCAGCTGCCTCTTCTTGCTCATTTTCACATTCAAATCGGGCACAGACTTGTTGGAACCAGGCCACACGTGGAGTTGTAGCTGGAAGGGTGCCTGGGCAGTAACTTTGTTACGGTTCCTGGTCTGCAGTACAAGAAGACAAGGATAATATGTGTCAGGATAGGTGTTGCATGAACCAAATGAGGGTATCTGCCTCACCCCAGGTTTTAACTGTGACCTTTATATTGAAGAGTTCTACGTGTAAATGTACTAAGTCTCAGATCTGCATTTTCAACTTCCTGCTAGACAGAGAAGACGACTTGCTCACAGGGTGGAAGCAACACCTTTTTTGAAATAACACCTTTTTTTCAGTGATTTTTTTTTCTCCTAAAGCTATCCTTGTCCTCTATATTTAGAATCCTTGGATGAGGTCTCGAGAGACATGTTCTCACCACCCTCTCTTCTGAGTTTTTATTTTGAACAGGTCTCCCTGAGGTGCAATCTTCCTACTGAATATCAGTGGCATACTTACTGTGCTTCAGCTGGAAATGTGTGGAAGAATGAACAATTGTTTTTTAAAGACAAAACATTTTGATTCTGAACTAACACACTAAACACAAGATGATTATTTAATGTTCTCCTCCCCACTAAACACAGACTTCTTATTTTTGCTGTGGTTTTTCTGCATAGGCAGAGTTATAGCCAAAGAAGTCTCTTGTTAATACACACAGCAGTGGTTCTCATCGAGTATGACCATGTTTCTAGAACACCTTGTTTACAGTCCTATTCTGTCAGTCATTTCATGGTTTACCATGTAACTTTGCTTCCTGTTTTCCTTTGCTGCCTTCTGTTTCCTCACTCTCTTCTCCTCTTTCATAAACGTTCAAATACTTTTTCTATCCATTATTTACTGTTCTGCTATCTTATCAGGTGCAGGCAAGAGTATCTGCCTCACCCAGTATTTTAACTGTGAACTTTAGATGGAAGAGTTTCAAATTATATGTATCTGAGCTCTAGATTTGCATTTTCAGCTTCCTGCTTCTGAACTTGTTTCAGTGGTTAAATTGCTTCAAATTAATTTTTACAAACACATTTTTATGCACAGAAGGGAGGAAGTGAACACACGCTGCAGTAAAAGGGATCTTGTAAGATTTCTGTGTAAAAGAGAGCTTTGCCTTGAGGGCCGGACCATAGATTTCCAGAGTCAATGTACCAAACACATGATTATGAGAACCAGCAGAGAGGATTTTAACTTAAGCATATACAGAAGTGCCTCTGGGTGCAAGAAATGCAGCAGCTTGTTTAGCCAATGCTATGAGTACCTTTGTCTCTTTTTTCATCATAAAGCTATTCAGTGTCTTTCAAGACACTGAATAAGATTAAATCAGAGGCTTGGGAACACAAAATAAAGGCTAGTGGTGATTATAAAATGATGACTTTTGCCCTTTGCATTTCACCTTATTTCTTTTAAAGAAAACGTTGTATATTCTTTCTTTGGTTTCCCGCCTACAACTTTTGAAAAGATTATTTAAACAACTCCATTGGCATTTTGCCTGACTGAGGTCTTCATGTAAAACAATACTTTATAAAATGCAGACACTCTCTCTCTCTTTTTAAAATTTTCTTTGCTAAAATATGCTTCTGTTTTGTCTATTTAGTAAACTTTGGGAGGCATTATTTATAGCTTTTGGGCATTAGAAATGGTGCATTAATTATTTTATTTTCATGAAACAAGTCTTTTAAAAGAATGGATCATGAGTGGTTTCCACTTCTCATTATTTTTTAAAGCTTCTCTAGAAAATGCCCCTTTCTCCTTGCGCATAAGGATTTGTTGTTTAAAGATACAACGGTGAATGATTTTATTTTCACTATGGGTTTGCTCCTGCAAAAGCCAGATATTGATTCTTTTCTTAGACATATAGTAAAGTCATTTTTAAAAAAATTGTTCCTTCTATTTCTTTAAGATGAGCATTTTAAATGCATGCTCCTGCTCTTTCTGATAAACCACTGCATACTTAAGTTCTCCACATCATTTCATCCTTTTTTCGAGTGCGGCAATGATGAGATAGAAAAGGAATTTGAAAAAGTGAATATAAAAAAGATTTCTCTTGTGCCAAATGTTATGAATCTTTTTCCTAAGAGTTTTGAGTAAAACCATTTTGCAGAAAGCACTACTAGTGAGAATAAAGAAGTTGCAGAAGAGATTTTTTATTTGAAGAAGGCTTTTCACTTAATGAAACAATGGCATTCTGTAGGTATCCTGTATTTATTGAGGAATAATAGAAAACAATATTTCTCCTAAACATAGAAGAATACTTTTTATAGACTATATGATAAAATGGTTATGCATTTAATTATAAATGTTTACTTCATACACCAACATTTATGGAGGATAATTTGGCATCCTTCACCAAAATTTAAAATACACATGCCTTTAGATGAAACAATTCCACTTCTAGGAATTTATTCTGCATATACACTACTTCATGTGTAAAACAACCAAGTACAGATTGATTGCTGAGTACTGCCCCTTTTCCAAGTTCGAAAATAATCTACATGCTCAAATGTTGAGCTAAATAAAAATTATGGTACATCCACATAATGGATGACCTTGCAGGCATAAAAAGTGAATGAGAAAATGCTATATGCACCAACTATAAAATGATCTAAGTGAAAAATCAAAGGACAGAACAGCATGTATAAAATGTTACCGTTTATTTCATAAAGGGAGTAATAAATGTATACTTATTGTTGCTTGCATATGTCTAAAATATGTTTGGGAAGATATTCCAATTACCTCAAATAATATTGTTTGCAAGTGGGGAACACAATTACGAAGCTAGGTAGTAGATGGGGGCAAGATCTTTTCCCAGTAGTATTCTGATAAATGTTTAATAACTACCTGGCATAGAGGGAGGCTTGATTTGTAGCATTTGCCAATTTCCATAGTGTAAATACTACCAAAATGTCCATTTTCAAGATACCCAGGTGATGGCAATGAAAGCAGAGTTAGAAAGAGCTGTGTACCATGGTTCTTGTGAGCCAATGTAAGACATCTTCAGCATATTACTGTCTTTCACTATTTACCGTGTCGTACTTTTGAAATGCCAAAACCAAGCCTTTATAATAGTAAGGATAAAAATAATAGACCTAAGAAAATTATGTATCATTTCACCAACTTTAAATAATATTATTAGTTCTACAAAAAAAAAAAGTAAATCTCAGTATAATTTTGGAAATGTGAGTTTTCCATTGTTGTGGCTAACATAGGTCATTGCACCACCTTAGCTTTATATATAAGCTGTTATGTCCCCCAAATATGAAGTCAGCTTGAGTGCAACTTAAATTGAGGGCACTCAATTGTGCTGGACTGGGGCAGTTGCGGGTGGCAGCAGATGTATGTTTCCTTGAATCAAGAAGGATTCCAGAAGAGGATGGAATTTAAACAAAGACCAATTTGAGCCTAAAACTACCCCTAATTTAATAGGGGAAGGAGGTTAATGTAGGAACTAGGTAGAGGGAATAGCATTATATAGACTCTGAATTAGGGAGGAGCTATGAATATTTGAGAATCCAAAAGAAGGCCAGAGCTGTTATGAGTGGAGATGATAAGAGGTGTGAGGTGAAGCTTGTGAGACAAGCAGGTGTTGAAGCACACAAAGTATGACAGCTACATTACAGAGGTGACGTGAGTGTATCTGAGTCTTGCGAAGATCACTCTAGCTGTTTTGTAAAGAATGAATTAGAGTAAGAAGAAATAGTGGCCTGAACCAGGGATGCTGCAGTGGGACTAAGCACTGATGGAAGAGATAAGTTGCTAAGACTTGGCAACTCATTGGTTGTTGGGGATGAGAAAGAAGGAGGAGTAAAAGGTAAATGAAATTTGAATCATGCGTTGGCCATAAAAGAAGGAGGGAGCAGCAGTATAAGAGGAAAGCTGGTAAGTATATTTTGGAGCACGTGATGTTTGTGGAGCCTCTGAAATATCTAGGCAATTTGAAATGTGAGGCTGCAATTCAGAAGACAGGATAAAGGGGAAGATAGAAATTTGGGAGCCATCGCATAGATACTATCCTGTGGTAGCAATGAAGTTGGGTGAATTCTCTCCGGGAGAGTGAGGATAGAAAAAAGAGAGATTCTTGGGGATCGTTCATAAGCAATTATAAATAGGCATTTCTGTGCCTTATTGCTAATAGGAGTAACTGACCATGCCTTTTTCAGCTTTCCAACTTAAGCAGAAAGGAGAAATAATTATTTTAGGGTACTTGCAGCTTGCAACACGATTATAAATTAAACAGTATATTCATGTGATGTGAATCTTTTGTTTTGAGAAGTGCAGAAAGCCAGTCAGATAAAATAAATATTGCTATAAATAAGCACATACAATAGGCAATCCCAAAGCATCCTGATTTTGTAAATCAAGCCATCAACCATCTAATACTTTTGGCAAGAAGAGAGGAAGCTACGGCCAAATAAGAATTGTAAAGAACAGATGGCTGTCCTCAGGTGACAAATATTTAACAAGAGCCATAGCAGGCATTTCTCAGTAGGTTGAAAAGAACTTAATGACAGAAAATTTATTTTAATTTTCTTTGCTTCAGTGAAAGGGAACACCAACTTCCCAGCCTCCCCAGGCAGTTTATTGTGATGGCTATGCCTTTGAACACAAAATATTGACCTGAACTATATTGACAAAGTGGAAGAGGACTGCAGGGCAGGGTTACCAAACTTTCTCCAATCACAAGGCCCTCAGTGGATTTCAATGAATTTTTTGTTTTGTTTTTTTGTTTGTTTGTTTTTTCACATTACCCATAGGCCAAAAGAAATACCTGACAGTTCAATATATTAAGTAGTTAGGTTTAAACAACTTAATAAGTATTTATTTCCTGGCAACTTAGTAGCCATTAGAAAATGCACATAAGCCAAAAGAAAGTATTTTATGTAATTATTAAATAACCACAACTACTTTCTAATGGGCTGTGTGCACCCACTGGGCACTATACAACATCTCAAATCTTGGAATCAACTTGGACACCACTACCCTCACTTCCTGTTCCACAATCATTTTTGTGGAGTCCTTGCTTTTTATCACTGCAACTTTGAAAAGTCTAGCTTCTAAAAGATATGACAGTATCCATCTGTGAATTACCTTGGGCTTGTAATTAATTCGTGGGCTATCTGACAGAGGTTAAGTACCACTGTGTTTCCCATAAAAAATAAAAAATATCGCACAGACCTCCCTATGAATTTTGCATCACCTTGAGGTAACTTGGCACATGATTGGGAAACTGCAGTTTTGCAGAATTTGAGGGTAATCAGAAATCAAAATAGAATTAAGGAACAGAAAAACATTTACGATATCTTCTCTTTGGATGAACAACTGGATTCCTCATCATAAGAAACTAAGATTCATTGAGTTAATAACAGACCTTGTAATTTGCTCCCAGTTATGGATCAGCATGAGTTTGCATAACTCCCTTTCTAAAGAATATGATTAGTTTTCAAGATAAAGCAATAACCTTTTATGCTAAGATACCATCAGAGTTCTTGAGTTAAAAAAAAAAAAGGTCACACCATGTCACTACTTTGGTAGGCAGAATTCAGGAATCATGGAGGTCTGACAACATGTGATTTGTTTTCCTCTTGGAGTATATCGAACTGTTTCTTTCGCACTTTGTTAAAGGACAGTGTCAGAGCTGCTATCTATTAGAGAGTATGGGAAATGACTCTGCATGCAATTACTAGGAAGCCTAGAGATATTTTATTAGATGAATGAAATATTAGGTTCCTATATCACCTAAACTGTGTTCCAAACTGGATCCCAAAATTAAATCCTTGTCTTCTGTCTCTTATTGCTTCACTTGCTTTTTTTTTTTTACTGCTATGACAACATATTCATTGTAGGTTATAATTTATCAGCTGTCTAATATGATCATTAAGTAGAACAAAATTACTTTTAGCTCCTAGAACAATTATGAAGAAACTTATCTTTCTTTCCTCATTTCCTCCCAAATAAACTGATTCTACAATGTGTCATTTATGAAAGAAAGAAAAAGAAACAATTATAGTACGTATTTTTTCTAGTGCCTACTCTGTACTATGCATTTTAGCAACCTTAATGAATTTAGAACTCACAAAAACTCTGTCAAATAGATAGAATAGTCTCTTTTTTACTGGTGAGTAAAATGTTCTTCAGAATTAGTAAGTGCTAGAGTAGGAATTCAAATGCTAACATCCATGTTCTTTTTACTATATACTGTCTCTTTCTCTCTCTAGGTGTCTTGAATGCAACCAGACAATACAAAGCCCACTTCTAATCTGTGTCCCTCCATTCCAGTATCACGGACCCAGGATCAAGCCTAGTTAGGGTTAGGGTTAGGGAATGTTCCACTAACCAAGGTGCAAACAAATCATTTATGTTGTGCTTCCTTAGATTCCTGAGTTGAGATCATGAGGGTACAAACACTTAGAAACATCACCAATGAATCTGAAGAAACATGGTCCAGAGGAAAATTAAGTTTGGTACTGGGAGAGTCTTTAGAGATCAGTTAATTCAGATTCATGATATTATACATGGGGAAAGAAGGATCAGAGTAGTTAAGCTACCATATTAAATTAGTGAGGAGCTGGGTTTAGAATCCAGGCCACCTGACAACAAATCTAGAGTTTTCTAAATGTCACGAAGTCTGTCTATAAAGGCCTTAAAAATCCCCACAATAGGCCGGGCGCGGTGGCTCACGCCTGTAATCCTAGCACTCTGGGAGGC
>VBSM01000272.1:24076067-24094491 GCA_008086735.1 Cheirogaleus medius | reverse complement strand
TGTGTGTGTGTGTGTGTGTGTGTATTTGCATACTGTTTAATTACTTTCTCAGGGTATATTCCTAGAAGTACAGCTCCAGGAACTAAGCATGTGTATTATGTGTATTAGTCAGTGCTCTCTAGAGAAACAAATCAATAGGATATATATGTGTGTGTGTACACACACACACACTCATGCACGTGTGATTTATTTACTTATTTATTGATTATAAAAAGCTGGCTTATGTGATTATGGAAGCTGACAAGTCTAAAGATGTCTATGATGCATTAGCAAGCCAGAGATCCAGGAGAGCCAACGATGTAAATTCCAGTCTGAGTCCGAAGGCCTGAGAGCCAGGAGAGCCAATGTAGTTCCAGTCTGAAGGCTGGCAAGCTCAAGACCCAAGAAGAGTCAATGATTCAGTCTGAGTCCAAAGGCAGGAAAAAACTGAGGTCAGGTCGAAGAAATTCTCTCTTTCCCAGGGGAAGATCAGCTTTTTTGTTCTATGAAGGTCTTCAGTTGATTGGGTGAGGCCCGCTCACATTGGGAATGGCAATTCGCTTTACTCAATTTAGCAGTTTAAATGTTAATCTCATCCAAAAACACCCTCATTGAAACACCCTGAATAATGTTTATCCAAATACCTAAGCCACCTATGGCCTAGACAAATTGACACATAAAATTAACTATCACAGTATGTGAACAATTTTAAGGCTTCTGATTCATATTTCTAAGTGGGCCTCTGTAAATTCTGTACTAATTCAAAAGGCACACACCAGCAATCGAATGTGTCCTCTGTCCCTTATCCGTGCCAACACTATTCTATCTTATTTTTGTCCATATCTATCTAGTCTATCCTCATTATTCATAAATTCTGTATTTGTCAATACAAAATACAAATACAAATGAATTTGCAACCCCAAAATGAATATTCAGTGAATACTCAAAGCACTTTACTGGTCATTCATGCACATGCAGAGAGTGGAGAAAAATTTGAGTTACACATTCCCAGTTAAAATCAAACAAGGCAATGATCTACCTTCTTGTTTTAACTTTCTTACTATAAACAAGAATCTTTTTTATGGCCAATTTAGTGTCAAAATGCCAAATTTTTGCATTTTTGTGCTTGTGTTGGTGGTTTTGCTGTGTAAAATGGCTCCCAAGGCCAGTGCTAACATGTTGTCTAGTGTTCTTATGTGTAAGAAAGCTATGCTGAGACTTCTGGAGAAAATACATATGTCAGACAAGCTTTGTTCAGGCATGAGTTATAGAGCTGTGAAATATGAATTCAATGTTAATAAATCAACAATTTAGTGCATTCAGAAACAGAAAGAGAAAATTCATTGATCTCTATGTGAGGCAGCCCTGAAAAGTGCTAAAGTAACATCTATAGTCCATGATGATACTATAGAAAAGATGGAAAAGCAGCTAACTTGGTGTATTTATGAGGTGATGATCAATAAAAAAAGAAGAGTAGATAGCCTCGTTGTGAGGATAAATGCCAAAGAAATTTATGTTCACATTACCCCACGTTAGGAAACTGTTAAGCCCTTCTCGGCTAATGTTTTATTATAAAGAGATACTACATACAATAAAACAAAATTCTATATTAATTGTTTTGGCAAAGATGTTGGGACCAGTAGCTTACAGGAGTCTTATCCTATATTTCCTTCAGAAGCAACAGCTTAGTATTCACTAATTCAGTATCCTCAGCAACTTCATAGAACATAATTACTGTAAATAATGAGAATCAACTATATGTGAAATGTACAATTTCCCCTTATTGTTTTAAGTCACATATCTTTTATTATAATTGAAATTGAACTTTTCATATTTAATACCTGAATA
Source organism: Cheirogaleus medius (assembly GCA_008086735.1). Lineage (NCBI taxonomy): Eukaryota > Metazoa > Chordata > Mammalia > Primates > Cheirogaleidae > Cheirogaleus > Cheirogaleus medius. The sequence continues at coordinate 24,092,664 of VBSM01000272.1, read as the reverse complement.
TATTTATTTTTTGTCAAGTATAGTGTAGTAGTTAAGAGTGTGTACAATATCTGACATGATACCTTGGCCCCTTACATACTTGATGTCAAATCTATGTTCTTAAATATTTTCTGTCACACATATATGATTGCTTTTACTTTCCAAGGTTTTTTTTCACATATAAAATAAGGTTATGATTATTTTAAATTCAAAGATTATTGATTTTATAATCTGTAAAATGAGGATGCTGTATCCCAGATCAACTCTAAATTTATTCCCACCATGTGCATTTTGGGAATCAATGACTATTACAACCTTTCCCAGAGTCAAAACATAATCGATGGGCTGCTATCTTGAGATATATCTATGATATGTGATTCTGTCTTGAAGGATTGATGTATCTTAAGAGTTTAGGAGTGACAATATTTTCAAGAGTTTGCATGTAGATATATAAACATATTTGAATTGTTGGGTTGGTCTGGTTTCCTGGTATTATGTTGACTCAGATTAGCAAATGCAATTGGTACTCTTATTTCATCAAGTAACTATTCTAATTTATGTTCTATATTATAGAATGGATTTGGACTCACTTTTCTTGTGTTCTTTGTGCCTTCGTCAGTCTCCAATTGTATATAAATGATTTCTCTGGAGACAAATCAACATGTTTACCTCTTAATATAGTTGACTATCACATAATCATTGCTAATAAATAATTTATGATAATTTTAGCTAAAGAAAATACAATTACCAAATTCTACTTAAGATGCCCAATTCCGGCCAGGTGTGAGCCACGCCTGTAATCCTAGCACTCTGGGATGCTGAGGTGGGTCGCTAAGGTCAGGAGTTCGAAACCAGCCTGAGCAAGAGTGAGACCCCGTCTCTACTAAAAATAGAAAGAAATTAATTGGCCAACTAAAAATATATGGAAAAAATCAGCCGGGCATGGTGGCGCATGCCTGTAGTCCCAGCTACTCAGGAGGCTGAAGCAGAAGGATTGATTCAGTGCAGGAGTTTGAGATTGCTGTGAGCTAGGCTGATGCCATGGCACTCTAGCCCGGGCAACAGAGTTAGACTCTGTCTCAAAAAAACAAACAAAAAAATGATGCCAAATTCCAACTGAAGTCAAAATAATCTTTAGTGTATAATGTGTAGAAGATATGAAGTTACCAGTAGGAAGCCATTCTTATTGCCATAATTCATAACTGTTTTCTGAAGATGTTAAGTTTTTATCTGATCTTCTGTACTTTTCCTTATAACCAGATATTTCAGCTATTGCTCAAACTTGCTTTCTTAAAATCCAGCACCGAATCTATACTCACAGCCCTTGTGTAAACTGTGCTCAGATGTATCTAGTCCACTAGGATGCATAATACATTCCCAAAAGGTACCAACCCAGAAACATTTTCTTAGGATTTGTTTTCAGTATTATCAATAATGTTTGTGTCTAAATGGCCAAGATATCATGGAAGAAAAACATATATTCTAGAAAAGGAATTGATGTGTGTGTGTATTGAACTGTGCCACTTATGGCCGCCCAGTATTTTTTGAACTCCTCCACATTTGGATAATTTCCCATACTTGGAGCTTTGCTTTTCCAAAGGAGAATCCAGAAAATTTGCTTTTATAGACTTCTTTACTTCTAGGCTGAGGGCATGGAATCTAGATTCTGTCGTTCACGCTCTGGGATACTGATTTGAAGGTAAGCAAGCTGAGTGTGTAGCATCCATTTTTCTGGAATGGTGGTAGCTGGGATAGGCAACATTCAGTGATAGAATTTCTTTATTGGACCAAATCTCTGTGTGTTCTTGGATGCTCAGCTTCTACCCTGTTTCCTTAGCTCATCTATATTCTTTAACAAATTCCTTTTCTACTTAGATTAGGCAGAATGTACTTTGCTGTATATAAATTAATAAAATATAAAGCTTTGTAAATGAAAATAATATACACATAGGTTTTTTTAAAAAATAAAAGGGTTATAATACACACCAGAAACTTCCCTACTTTTCTTCATTTCTAGCCCTATTAATTTTCAACAACTTTTGTTAATTCTTCTAGTATTTTCCCTTCTTTCATATCTAGATTATATATTTATATCACTTTTTCTTGATTTATCACATTTAGATATTACCTACTCACTTAAAAATATGGATTTCTGTCTTACACATGTACTTCTCTTTCCTTGCTCTATCTTCCCAATATCTCATAAAATATTTGATTAAGTCATTGATCAGTATATTAATAAGCTAAGTACTTTTTTCAGCTTTTTGCTATTTGTGGAATTAATAATTGCCTTGCTCCCTCGACCTTAGTTTGTTTGATTTTCCTTATACCTTTACAAGTTCTCTGTCGGATCACTTGAATACTTACTACCATTATTTTTTCAAATATACACATAAGTATAATAATTTGAGTACCTTACCTTTTGCTATAGAATGAATGCTTGTGTCCTCCCTGTTAGAGATGATTAGGTCATGAAGGCAGAGAGAGCCCTCCTAAATGAGATCAGTGCCTTTGTAAAAGAGATCCCAGAGAACTTCCTCGCCCTTTCCACCCAGGGAGGTTAAGTGAGCCCTCATCAGACACTGCATCTGCCAGTACCTTGATCTTGAACTTCTCAGCCTCCAGAATGGTGAGAAATAAATCCTATTATTTATAAACCTTTCAGTCTATGGTATTTTTGTTACAGCAGACAAAACAAACTGAGACACTCCTGGAGTCTTGTTCTTCCTACTTCAGCCTGTACTGGTTGCTTTCTAGGCTAAGTCATGTCTGCCCTAGTAAAATTTGACTTTGTCACTTTCTTGTGTTTGGTCCAGTTCTCTATTTTCTAGAAACTAGTCTACGTCTTTCTGGTTTTACTATCATACTTTTCTAAAGTACATCTTATAGTACAGTGGTCCCCATCCTTTTTGGCACCAGGGACCAGTTTCATGGAAGACAATTTTTCCATGAACTGGGGGAGGGGTGGGATGGAGGGGAGGCGAAGCTTAATGTGTTGATGCGAAAGATGGGGAGTGGCTGTAAATACAAATGAAGCTTCCCTTGCTCATCTCCCCTCTTCACCTCCTGCTGTGCAGTTGGGTTCCCAACAGGGCACAGACTGGTACCAATCTGTGCCCCAGGGGAGCAGGGGGTGGGGGGGTTGGGGACTGCAGTTGTAGTAGCTTCTTAAAAACGTACATGTGGGATTTGGAGTCTCTGCACTTTTGCAAATTCTCTATTCAATTCTCACACTTGATCATTTGAGTATAAAATTGAGTATATTTTTTCCCATAGGATTTTTTCTATGTGCAGCAATTCTCTTTTTTCCTAATAATCAATTTTTCTTTTTTTTTTCATTTTTATTTTATGCAAATCATTATTAACTTGTGGCCATTAATAAGTGAATATAACTGTTGTCTGTATTTTAGGTGGGCACTTTCATATTTAAATATACTTTGCTATCACTAAAAGGAACTAAATATTTTACAATGTCAAATTTGTGAAATATCCTATATACCATCAAAAAATGTGAATATTAGTTGATAGCCTTTTGGCTATCTTCTTCAAGACCCAAGAAAATTTAGTGAACTATAAGAACAATTGGACTCATGATTTGATACTTTTTGCCAGTTGGGAGAATTAGAACTCCATTTTGAATATTGTCAGTTCTAACAAAATCTACTAGATAAATGCTGAAATTCACAGGTGTTATGATAACTTCTTTTATGTTTCTGTTTACTGCCAGAAATTCTAGTATCTCTCATTAATCCAAAAACGTTTTGAAATGAAAAGTCCAGCAACATGACCATTCAGGTTTAAATATGAAGATTTAAAAAATGATATAAAATGTGTTAGGTAAAATCTACCAGGTATGTAGTTTCTATGAAAATAAGCTTAGATTCTCTACAAAACTCTGGGTCAAGCTATATAAGCATCTCTGTGAAAAACAGCAATCCTTCAGTTTCTAATATTTTATTTTAGATACTACAGCAATTCAGTATATTCACATATTCTTATGTAGTATTGTACGTATAGAAGACAATAAATAATAGTATGTGGAATAAATGAATTAATGATAGGTGTAGTAAATGTTTAAATAAAGTTCACAGAGTTTATTTGGTAATGAAATCATGTAATTATGTAAATTCTATGCAATGGTAAATTAGGAAGTTTTTTGTACCTAAAGATTTCACTCGCCTCTATTTTTTTCTCACCACCTTACTCAGGCACTGAATTATGCGTCTTGCTACCATCCCTTCCAAGTCCTGAACTTCAAGACACTTGGGTCTGTGATTAGTTCTTCTTTGTATCTACCTCTGCAGCTACCATTTTATTTTGCACACAGAAGGTGTTCAATCAATGTCTATAGAGTTAAGTGATTAAATGAATCTTTGGTTGACCAGATTTATCAATGCGATAGTACCTTTCCAATAAAGGAATAAGAAATAGAAGTTGTGTGAAAAAAACATTGATGTAAACAATGGGACAATAACATAATAGAGCACAGGTAAATATAAGTATATATCTTTTAAGAAATTCATCTAAAAATTTCATAGTAACATAATGCCTTTGAGGTCTTTTGCAGACACTTAAATCATACAAGGAAGATGTGGATTTTTAACCAGAAAGGGACTTGATTTGTGCCTTCTGCTTGTTGGAATTAAAACAATATCTTAACTTCAAAGAATTTTCTTCCACAAAAACCTTTTTTTTAAAAAAAAAATAACATATAGGCCTTTTGAAGCACTTTCATGCAAATGCTTGAGGTTGAGAAACATTAGAAAATTGGAAAGGTGATTTTTTGTCATGGCTAGAGAAAAGAAAAAAAAAAGAATGAAGGAATATGAATAGACATAGATATGTTAATCTGGGGAGAAAGTTAAAAACCAGAATACAGAATGATGACCTAGGTCTTGGATACAACATCAGAATGAACTATGTAGAGGAATTTAATTCATCTGGAAATCCAACTGAGATCTGACAGCTCTCATTATCACATTGTGTTTGCTCATCTAGCAAAGGTTCTGGTTCATTATAATTTTTTGTAACAACACAGATGAAGCATCATAAAATTCCTACTCAAATTGCTGCCTTTTCTTGCTTACTTCTTTCTCTTAATCTTCCTGACTACTAGGCAATATTCAGCTTCCTTGAGGACACGGCTTGCTTACTTTACAGAAGGCTAATATCATGCCGTGCACACATGGCATTTAGATATTGATCAAAGTAAGACTTTTTTCCTGTTCCTTACAGATTATTTAATTTGATTACTTACAAGTTGTTATAATATAGATCTGAAATTCAGTGGTTATAAAATTTTGTTAGAGGAAACTGTTCCGAACTGAATTACTTAGAAAGAGACACTGAATGTTTCCCTTGGATCAATTGGTTCAGTTGGAGTACAGAGACAATGGAGGGTCTAGTTCCCATTACGCCTGTTGGTTTGTTTTCATCTTACAAAGGAAATTTTTGTACCCTGACAAAAACTTCACCCTAATTTCAACTAGGTGGGTTGCAAATGTGTGTGAGTTTTTCAGAGCAATTTATCAGCAAGTTTGAATATGCAGCTTTGTATCATGACTCTAGATTAATAGTATAATTTTTGCAGAGGGACAACATTTTACCAAAGCCAGTAGTCACACTTACTGAGCAATAAGGTGAAGTTTAAAGCTGAATAAAAAATTACCAACTCCTTCTTTAGTACATTAACTGCTTCTAAATGTTCCAAATCTAGAAACTAAAATATATTTTGTGTACTCTTAAATTTTAACATGTTTCTTTTCCCTCTAAACTTTAACTAAAAGGGTCAATTGAAAGGGAAATATATATTTATTTATTAAGAAATTATAATTTATTAATAAATCAAAATAATTTATTATAGAAAACATTTCTCTTCATGTTGCTTTTTGAAAAGTATAAGGTAAAATAGACTTTGGAAAACTGCTTAAGCTTTTCTTTCTAATTTCTCTGCTCCAGTAAGCATGTTGTGGGTTTCCTGCTTGATAGTAAATTATTGATAGAAATTGAAATAATAATCTTTAAATATTAGGTACTGGAATAACTTAAATGAGTAAAAAAAAGAGTATTATAGTCTGAACGATATCAGTCCTTTTCAAGTTTAGACTATTAAATTATTTATTTATTTATTTATTTTGAGACAGAGTCTCACTCTGTTGCCCAGGCTAGAGTGCCGTGGCATCAGCCTAGCTCACAGCAACCTCAAACTCCTGGGCTCAAGCAATCTTTCTGCCTCAGCCTCCCGAGTAGCTGGGACTACAGGCATGCGCCACCATGCCCGGCTAATTTTTTCTATATATTTTTATTTGGCCAATTAATTTATTTCTATTTTTAGTAGAGACGGGGTCTCGCTCTTGATCAGGCTGGTTTTGAACTCCTGATCTTGAGCCATCCGCCCGCCTCAGCCTCCCAGAGTGCTAAGATTACAGGCATGAGCCACCGCGCCTGGCCTAAATTATTTTTTTTTCTGGAATGATCAAAAAAACAAAAGCTAATTTTCTTTTTATTCATAATTTCTTCAAATTAAGAAAATAAGTTGCTGGCTATAGAAAATTAGAAAAAAGAAAATTACAAAGAATAAAACTAAATGGCTTATTCACATCTTGTGATAAGAATATAACTTGGTATAAGTTTTTATTATAAATCGATGAATTATAATTATATATATGTGGTACAAAGTGATGTTACGATTTATGAATATAATGTGGACCAGAGTGGGCTTCCTGGGAAGTGTCTCGGGAAATCTCCCCCTACAGAAACCATGGGCCTAGGGAAGTGTTCTCCCCGTGGAGTTGTGTCAACTTGGGGAAGAGGAAGGGGTGACACTCTCAAATAGACCTTCCTCTTACCTTTGTAATAAGGTTTTCATTCAGTTCTGTGATCCCCTTGGGTGTCTCAAGCTTGTTCTCAAATATTGGTTGTTTTCAAAAAGATGTTTTTGTTTGTGAATAGCTGCTAGCTGAACTCTCTAGGAGGGTGAGTGAAACCTAAGATTTCTTATTCTGTCATCTTGTCCAAGTTAAATCTTCTTGGTATAACATTTTTTGTAGAGTAAAAGTATGTAAAAATGCATATGTGTATCTATCTATGTTTAAATATCCAGAAATATGTCTTTGTTAACTTAGGGAAACATCTACAAAGACCTGTTCTAAACTGTTAACATAGTTCCCAGTGTGAGGCATGGGAAGAGAAATGGGGGGAAAAGCAAACATCAATTATATACACACACGCACACTCACGCACACAGGTTGGAATGGTTTTATAGGTGGTTTCTTTTACTTTCTTTTTTTTTGGTATTTTTTAGTATTTTTAAAATTAAATAGGGATAATAAATATTTTTATCACAGCTCAAAATTACATTTAGCACTTTGATAGACTTCTTTTCAATATTTATTTAAATCTCTGATGATGATGAAATAATCACATGGTTGTAAGAATTTTTAGGGATATAATATCATTGACTATTGAAGTAAAGCTATGGACAATCTCACAAGAAGCCTATACACACCAAATTTACAGGGATTAATTGATTATTGGAAGCATATCTGGTGTAGAACATGCTGTTATGAACTAAAGAGACTAATTTTGTTTTTTAAAACAAAGTCCTTAACTTTTCTATTTATGTTATAATAAGACCATCTAAAATAATGATGTTTAATGAAAAAATATGCAGGTCAAATTTATATTTATTTTTCTATATTTAGAAATTATACTTTCAAATATTTACCCATGTCTAACATGCATAACTAAATTTTGGCCAAATATATTCAAATTGTTGTTAAGTCACTTTGAGTCTTTTCATGTGGAAAACCTCTGTCTCTCTCTTTGTTTTGATATATGGAGATGTGCCCCATATCAACATTCAGATATCAGGATTTTATCAGGATTTGACTTGATATGCCATTCTGCTCAACTAGCAATATATTTTGAATATCATGTGCATATAAATATTTAAGATACAAGTTACATATAAATAAAGTAACCTTGTAAGTTATTTTTGATGATGAGCTAAGGTGTTTTGTACAGATAATGAATAAACCTTCCAAAAATTTGTAATGTTTCAAAGACAAAGTAAGAATTTTGTTAGGATTCAAAAATATTAAAGACAATATGAAATGACTATGATAAATTAGAATAGACTTGTATCTAAGATGAGGAGCACTGAATAAGACTTAAAATAAATTTTAAAATTAGTTTCCTTAGCAAGAAATGCTGATTGTCAAAAGTTGTTTATTGTAGGCAGGTATCTGATGCTTCTTGGTTAATGATTTTCCTCAAAATTATGTCCTAAACTCTTTAAAAACAGTCACATAGCTTAATGACAGTTTTAGTTGTTAAGAAAGTATGTCCAATTTTATGTCTCTAGCATTTCAATTTTTGTAGCAGATCTTTGGATCTACTTTGGGAGCTATGCTGTTCTCCATTGCTCTGATCATATTGGATGGTACATTTCTGTTAGTTCTAGAGATTTAAAAATACTGGTACTTTTTCACAATTTGTTTTAAATTTGATAGGCGGTGAGGATCACAGGGGGACAAAGCCCTTACTCGGTAATAAGGAGAATTAACCCATGGCAATTTTGGTAATACTGTGAAACATACTGGAAATTATGGTGTGTCTGAAGTTAGGCTATCCTTACCTAATGTAAGAGCTAACAATTGCTCTGCTTCATCACTAAAGACAAATGCCACCTGGTAATAAGTACTATTTTGTTTCACATAGGCACTCATCCGCATTTACAATCTGTCAGTTTCAGAATATGGGTATCAGCTTTGCTGGGCATTAGCCCACAGCCAGGATTAGATGACACAAAACTATTTAGTCCATTTTACAAGTGTGACTTTATTCTGTGTAGTTTGGTTTGTCTGTTTCATGAATATCACCTTGGCTCTGTTAGTTGGCAGGAGTATTTCAGTTTTACAGTTAATATATAAAACTTTAAATGCCATATTCAAGGAACATTTATAAGAGTGTTCCCTGCTGTCTACATCATTTTCCACCCATCATCAAAACTTGACAGGTAGCCTTGTGATGAATACCTTAAAAGACTGAGAATGTTACCTTTCACTACGAAATGCCACCATTGGGATGAATCAGACTTTGAATAAAAGCCAAACCATTAAGTATGGATGATATTAGGAATATTATTCATATCCTGAGTATGCCAAAATATCTTAATTGGCATATTAATGAATAAATTAAATTTATTATGGATTTACTGGATAAGATTCTTTTTGAGTTTTGCTTTACCTGATTGTCGCGCGCCCCTCGCCAGCAAGGACCACGCAACACTTGGAGTTCTTCTGTTGTGCTTTATTGGGGTTCCCTCTTACTCTTACATTCTGCGGAAGACCCAGCGTGGCGGGGAGCAGGCACTAATATACACTCACACAAACAGGAAGCAGCAGGGATAGGCCAGCCAAGGCAGCCAAGGACCGGATAGGGCCACGTACTGAGACACCCTCACGCCCCTCTGGCGCGCAAGCGCACTCAGATGTTTACCACTAAGCTGCACCCGGAACTAGGCGCCATCTTGTAATGGCGGAACACCGCGCCCCACACCTGATCTCAATAACAATAGCAATAATAATGATAATGAGAGCTAATCTAAATTAAACAGTACTATGTGAAAGATTGCTAAGTGTTTTATGGTTGTTTATTTGATAAGGATATACTATCTTATGAGGTAAAGAGTGCCGTTATTCTCATTTTATATCGAGGAAACTGACACTAGGCATATTAGTTTTCTATTTCTTCATAACAAATCACCACAAACTTTGTGGCTTACAACAACACCCATTTATTAGCTCACAGTTCTGCAGAACAGAAGCCCAGGCGCTGCATGGCTTGGTTCTCTGCTCAGGATCACAGTGCTAAAATTAAGGTGTCAGCTGGGCTGAATTCTCATCTAGATCCTTTGGGGAAGAACCCACTTCCAAGCTTATTCAGTTTTTGACAGAATCTAGTTCCTTGAAACTGTGGGACTGAGGTCCCAGTTTCTTTGCTGGCTGTCAGCTGGCGGTCACTCTGGGACCCCAGAAGCTGCCCACGTTCTTTATCAGAAGGCTCCATCTATCTTTGAAGAAGACAATAGGAATGTCACTTGTGTTGAATCTTTGACTTCTTTGTCTCTGACCCCTATGCCCAGATTTAAAAAGTTCATGTGGTTAGGTCAGATTCATCCTTTCTTAAAATCAGCTATGCTATATGAATCGTGGGAGTGATTATCCTATAACATTCACAGTTCGTACTTATACTCAAGGGCAGAGCATTATGTTAATACAGGGTTGGTTCACTGCAGTTGACCTTAGAATTCGGCCTACTACACCCTGATACCATAGATAGCTTTCATAGGTAACACAGCTAAAATCTGATGTCATCAAGATTTGAACCCATGGCTGACTATAGAGCTTTGCCCATTTTGCCATATAAATCCTGCATATTGAATTTAAAGTTACAGATTAAGGAGAGAATGTCTGGTCGTTACATTATTACTAAATGGTGCTCCTTGGAGTTCTAGAGTGATCCTAAATAGACTATGTCATATTTTGCCTCATCCTAAACCTATATTTGTTTTGTATTTTTATTTTTATCACCATGGTACAAATATTTAGTTTAAAAAATCATTACCATGAAGCTTATTTTTACTCTTTATTCAGAAATAAATTTAACTTACAGACAACCTACAAAACTTAAGTCCCATACACCTATCACCAGGGTGTTCAATTATTAACATCGTATTACATGTAACATATTTTCTTTCTATACATGCATATTATTTATTAATAGCTTTATTGAGATAGAATTTACATGTTGTAAAGTTCACCCGTTAAAAGCAAGCAATTCAATGATTTTCAATACATATTCACTCTAATCTAATTTTAAATCAGTTCCAAAGAAACTGATTTAAATCTCCCAAAGAAACTTTGTACCCATTATTGATTTTCTCCTTTTTCTCCCACTTAGCTATAGCTAACTACTAGTCTACTTTCTGTGTCTATAGATTTGCCAATTCTGGCCATTTCCTGTAGATGGAGTCATACAATATGTGGTCTTTTGTGACTGGCTTCATTTACTTATCATAATGTTTTGAGGTTCATCCATACTGTAGCACCTATTCATATTTCATTCCTTTTCATGGCCAAATAATATTTCATTGTATATACTACATTTTGTTTATTCATTTATCAGTTGATTTGGGTTGTATCTACTTTTTGGCTACTTTGAATATTTTATACAAATTTTGTGTGAACATGTGTTTTCATTTCTTTTGGGTAAATATCTAGAAGTGATAATCTAGGTCGCTAGAAGTGGTATACTGGGTCATATGGTAATTCTATGTTCAACAGTTTGAGGAAACTGGTGATCTGTTTTACAAAGGAGCTGTGCCATTTTATACTCTGACCAGGCAATGTGTGAGGGCTCCAATTTCTCTACATCTTCACCAATACTTATTATTTGTCTTTTTGATTGTAGCCTTCCTAATAATGTATGTGAAGTGGTATCTCACTGTGGTTTTGATTTGTGTTTCCTTAATAACTAATAATGTTGAGCATCTTTTCATGTTCTTATTGACAATCTGAGTATCTTCCTTGGAGAAACGTCTATTCAAATCTTTAGTTCATTTTTAAATTGTTATTTGTATGTGAGTTATAAGGTCTTTATATGCAACAGTTCTTTTAAAAATTTTTAAAAATTTGAATGTATTTGTATTTTATAATAATTATCATATAATAATTGTACAGAGTTATGAGGTATAGTAATATTTTGATACATGTATACAATGTATATTGATCAAATCAGGGTAATTAGCATATGTATAACCTCAAGAGTTTATAATTTCTTGTGTGTTAATAAGTCAATAACCTTTCTTCTATTTGAAAAATTACAATGGATTATTGCTTGCTATAGTCACCCCACAGTGCCATAGAACACTAGAACTTATTCTTCCTATCTATAATTTTGTATCCATTACCTCAACTCTCCCAATTCTCCCTCCCCCTTATACTTGCCAGCATCTAGTAACCACTATTCTACTCTCTACTTTAAATTTTTTTTTTAATTTCACCATATTATGAGGGTACAAATGTTCAGGTTGTGTATATTGCCCTTGCCTCACCCAAGTCAGAGCTTCAAGCATGTCCATCCCCCAGAAGGTGTGCATTGCACTCATTATGTGTGTTATACCCATCCCCTCCTCACCCCCATCTACCCGACACCCTATGAATGTTATTACTATATGTGCACTTAAGTGTTGATCAGTCAAAACCAATTTGATGGTGAGTACATGTGGTGCTTCTTTTTCCATTCTCGTGATACTTCACTTAATAGAATGGGTTCCAGCTCTATCCAGAATAATACAAGAGGTGCTATATAGCCATTGTTTTTTGTGGCTGAGTAGAACTCCATGGTATACACAAACCACATTTTGAAAAACTCTCATAGACATTGGCCTAGGCAAAGAATTTATGAAGAAGATCCCAAAGGCAATCACAGCAACAACAAAATAAACAAATGGGACCTGATCAAATTCAAAAGCTTCTGTACAGCCAAGGAAACTATCACGAGAGTAAACAGACAACCTACAAAATGAGAGAAAATATTCGCATTTTATACATCCAATAAATGACTGATAACTAGAATTTATATAGAACTCAGGAATTTCAGCAAGAAAAAAACTACTCTCTACTTTTAAGATCAACTTTTTTGGCTTCCACATATGAGTGAAAACATGCAGTATTTATCTTTCTGTACTTGACTTATTTCACTTAATTTAATGTCCTTTAGGCTCATCCATGTTGCTGCAAATGGCAGAAGTTCATTTCTTTTTATGGCTGAATAGCATGTCACTGTTTATATACACCACATTTTCTTTATCGAGTCATTTATTGATGCACACTTAGGTTGATTCCATATCTTGGCTATTGTGAATAGTGCTGCCATAAACATAGAGTAGAGATACCTCTTCAACATACTTATTTCCTTTCCTTTGAATATATAGCCAGCAGTCAGATTGCTGGATCATATAATAGTTTTATTTTTAGCTTTTTGAGAAACCTCCATACGGTTCTCCCTAATGGCTGTTCTACTTCACATTTCCACCATCAGTGTATAAGAGTTCCCCTTTCTCTACATCCTCATCTATACCTGTTATTTTTTGTCTTTTTGATAATAGTCATTCTAACTGAGATGAGATGATATCTCATTGTAGTTTTGATTTGCATTTCCTTGATGATTAGTGATGTTGAGCATTTTTTCATATACTTGTTGTCCATTTGTTGGTTCATCATGTCAGTTCTTTGAAAAAATAAGCAAAACTGACACTCCTCTTGCTAGATTAACTAGAAACAGAAAAGAAAGGAGGAGAGAAAAAGCACAGGGAAGCTGGAATGGTTAGGTGGGAAGAGCAGATTAAACCTCTTATCCAAGTCACATGAGAAATACCCTACAAAGAAGAAAAAAGAAAGTAGAGCATTAAATTAGATAATCAGGCAAAATTTTAAGAATAATTGGTACTGACTCTTTAAATGCCAAAATGAAGCTATTGAAATAAAAATGGACTAAAGGATTAATCATTCTGGACAAAATGTATTTAATGGAATCACTGTCTAGTAGGAAAAGGATGTCAAACATAGTCCAATTGGAGACCCTTATTTTTTTAATTTTATGTTTATATGCCAATAAGTTGCTAATAAACTTGTAAAATATAGCTACTCTGGAGTTTACATGTATTCAGAATAAGAAGGGAATGTATTGTGGAGGTGCTCTAAATTCTAGTCTCAAATACTTGGGCAAAAGATTTGGGCCAGAAATAGGCTGGCTTAGGCCTGGTATCTACCTATAATCGAATTAGATGGGGTGGGAAGATGAGGAGGAGGCATACACAGGGGCATATAGTATAAATATCACCTGAGACCATTCTCATAGATAGTTCTCAGAGTAGAGGGAACATGGGAGAGAAAGACATCCTCAAAAATAGTGTTAATACTAAATGCCATTAGCTGGGTGGCAATGATGGCATCAGAGATAAAGAATTAAGTCTACCTGCATGTTGGTGGGAGTGAAACCAATATACTTTTCTGTCCCTGTGCAAAGTAATTTTGTGAGCAAGCAAACATAACATAACTACTTGTTCCGGGAAAGAATTGCTATTGCAAGCTAAGATGCTGAACCAACTAAAATAACAATATCAGCAAGATGAATACAGGAAACTGTGTGGAGGTCTGTTTTCAAAACATCTTTCCATAACATTAACTGAACCACAAAATTTCACTCTTTCTTTCTGACCTCAGCTGTGTTGTAATGGCATCATAAATTATTACATTAAGTATCATTGATATATGGGCACCATGAGATATTTAGCAAGAACTTTTTTAAACCTCAATTTACAGCCTCTGGTTGAGTGACCTTGGTCAAGTGAATAAAGTTATTGTTTAGCTACAGTTTCCTCAGTTGCTATATGTGGAGAATAATATCTGCCTTGAAGATTGTTATGAAGATTACAGAAAATGTCTTACAACCATGCCTAACTCTCAATAAATCATAGTTGTTGATAATTCGATACAAAGACAAAACATAATAAAACAGAACATATAGGCATACAAAAACTAGGAGGGGTTAAATCATTTGCAAGTAAAGAATTTCAGAAATTTATTATAAATCTGGAAGTGCTGAATTAACTTATCACTAATGGAGCGTCTGTAACAGAAAGGGAGAAGGGAAGATTCAGCAGTTTGCTCAAGCCAGAGAGGAAGCTGGTGTGTCACATTTCTTTTGCATCATTCATTAGGCGATTCTGTGCTGTGAGCTTTGCAAATCAGATTTTGTATGGTGGGATAGAAAAAGAGATTTCAAGTTTGAAACTCTTCCCTTTGTTTTGGCCTTTAGATATTACCATGGTATGGCTCATTAAAAGAAAACGAAGCAAAGTCTAGAAATATCTTTTTAAAAATTTAGTCACATAGGAAATGTGTTGCAGAGATTTTCAGAGGAACTTTTTCAAATTATGGACTTTTTAGAATTAGAAGCCTCTAAGGAACCAACTTGTCAGATCCTTCATGACTCACAAGATTGAATTTTCTACTGATGTGGAAAGACAGTGAATACATTTGTCTTAAAACCTCAGGGAGAGGCCCATTATTGATTTGTTCAAGGAGGTGGTAGTTCAGATTCAAGCTGATTATGTGTGTAGTGGGGTGCTAGTGTGACCTGCAGCTGAGTGCACTATTGGAGCTAAAACATGACCAGGCATGCCTGGAGAACAAGTGGGACTGGTTCACTAGAAATCTATCTATATTGGGAATGAAGCACCTTCTAGGAGATAAATTATTCTAGAGGGAAGAGGAGTCAGATGTACTGAGCTGGTCCAATGGCAAAAGCTGTTACCTGACAGGTAATAGCATAGTTTATGTTACTTGGATTCTTAACATCTCTCTAAACCTTCCTCCACTTTCCTGGCATTCATATAAGTTTGAGGGACTGTGATAGTTAATTTTAGGTGTCAGTTTGACTGGGTCAAGTGATACTCAGGGAGCTGGTAAAGCATTATTTCTGGGTATGTCTGGAGGGTGTTTCTGGAGGAGACTGGCATTTGAACCAGCAGACTGAGTAAGGAAGGTCCACTCTCACCCAATGTGTCAGGGGGGCATCATCCAATCTGTTGAGGACCTAGATAGAAGAAAAAAGCAGAGGAAAGACAAATTCCCTGTCTCTCCCTTCTGGAGCTGGGACACCCATCCTCTTCTGCTCTTGGACCTTAGAACTCCAGGAAGCCTTGGACTTCAGGACTTGCACCAGCCCTCTAGTTCCTCAGGCCCTTGGACTTCAGGTTGGCTGTGCCTCTGGCTTCTCTGGTCTCCAATTTGCAGATTGTATATTGTGGGACTTCTCAACTTTCATAACTGCATGAGCCTATTCCCATAATAAATCCCCTCTTATCTATCTATGTCTACATATCCTATTGGTTCTGTTTCTCTGTAGAACACTGATTAATACAAAATTATAATTCTTTTATCACAAATCTGTAATAACAACTCTTTAAATTATTTGGAAACAAGCAGTTCTTTTTGTTTGCCTCTACTACATGGTATAATATCTAAGAATGAGAGTTGAGAGGATGCCTTCAAACCACATCCATCTACTCTTCTACTTCTGCATGAAATATAGAATGTCTTCACAAAGCTGAGGCTCTAGGAAACCAACATCCCTTTATTCTTTCAAGGATTCCAGACAGTGGTGGTATCTGGTAAGGATGGTAACAGTGACCATCAAGATCTGGGACACCACTTATCTCCAGTAAGAATAGCCATTATCAAAAAGTCCTCAAACAATAAATGTTGGCGTGGATGCGGAGAGATAGGAACACTCCTACGCTGCTGGTGGGATTGCAAACTAGTTCAACCTCTGTGGAAAGCAATATGGAGATACCTTAAAGCGATACAAGTAGATCTACCATTTGATCCAGCAATTCCACTACTGGGTATCTACCCAAAAGATCAAATGACACTCTACAAAAAAGATGCCTGCACTTGAATGTCTATAACAGCATAATTCACAATTGCAAAGTTGTGGAACCAACCCAAGTGCCCATCAATTCATGAGTGGATTAATAAAATGTGGT
>VBSM01000272.1:23984349-24071616 GCA_008086735.1 Cheirogaleus medius | reverse complement strand
GTTTTCCCAACGTCTTCTAGGATTTTTAAGGTATCATGCCTTAGGTTTAAGTCGATAACAGTTGTTCTTAAATAGCATTTACCCTGTGGTAGAACACTGATCTAAATGCTCTATAATTTTCCCATTTAATCATCCAAATTCTTTGATTTCTTCATCAATTATTGATGAGGAAACTTGCCCAAGATCACACACCTACTAAGTAGCAGAACATGGATTCCATTACAGATAGTCTTACTTCAAAGTGTCCTGGCTTGACTATTCTAAATACATCTCCCATATGCCTGCTTCAAAACCATTCTTTGATTCAGTGTGATGGTGAATTTTATGTGTCAAGTTAGCTAGACTATGGTGACCAGTTGTTTGGTCAAACACTAATCTAGATGTTTCTGTAGATATATTTTTTCAGATGTGATTAACATATGCAGTCGGTTGACTGTAAGTAAAGCAGATTGTCCTTCCTAATGTGGGTGGGCCTCATTCAATCAGTTGAAGGCCTTAAGAGTAAGGTTTCCCATAAATGAAGGAATTCTGCTTCTAGACTACAACATAGAAATTATGCCTGAGTTTCCAGCCTTTGGACTCAAGACTGCAACATCAATTCTTACCTGAATCTTCAGCCCTCTGGATTTCAGACTTGCCAGACCCTACAATAACTATGTGAGCCAATTCCTTAATATAAATATTTCTCTCAATCTCTCTGTATAGATAGATAGATCGATAGATAGATAGATAGATCTCATTGATTCTGTTTTTCTGGAGAACCCTGACTAATATACTTGGTGTGGTACATTCGAAAGATGGTTTGATTACACATCGAGGGGGGTCGCACTTGGTGCTAGTGTACAAACTGTTAATTACTGGTTTGTGACAAGATATACAAAAAAAGTATACAAAGTGAGAGTAAGCATTTAGAAATCATTATAGCAATTGACATACCATGGTATCCAAGCTCATGATCAATGAATTGATCATGTTTAACACAATATAGATCAGTATGGATGCTGTGGAACTTGCACTTGTGTGGTGATTTGTGTACAGTAATTGTATGCGATATTTTAAAGTTAGTTTGTGAACTATAACTGAAAAGTATATTAAAATTTGAGAATAGGTAAACTTTAAATATTTGTAGCTTATTTTTATTATTGTATGTTTTAATCAAAAATTTAAATTTTATAATTTAACATTGCTAGTTATGCTTGGGAAGTAAAATTCATATTATTTATAGTTAACTCTAATTTATAGATAGTCTTTTTCTAAGCCTGGTTTGCTGGATTTTTTTCAAGAGAAAAGACACTTTTTCTGGATATGGCAATAAAATGTAAGTGATTTGTAAGAGAGGAAGACCAAAAGAATCTATACTAGTTTTAGCTGGAAATCTGATGCCTTATGTAGGAAGTTTCGTTTTGTGGCTGCCATTGATGGAGAAGTGATAAAACCTTAGTGTGATAGTTGTGGAAATGTACAGGCTAATAAAATAATAAATCATCAAAGCTTAAGCCAGATTTGTATTCACAGTATAGAAAAAGATGTTCAAATATAAAAGAATTATTGGAAAGAAAAAATATTGCAATAAAAAGCTGACAGAAGTAGATGTTCATTATTTCACATATAAACATTAGTGCTTTATGGGTTACCTGTAGTGTAACACTATATACTCTTGCTGAGGCTTAGGCAAAAGAATGTATTAAAGATTTTTGATTGGAAATGTTGAAAGACTGTGTCAAACAAGGTAGCTAAAGTACTTTACAATGACATCAAAGCTTGACATATTCAGGCACTGACAAATGATATGGAAAACCAAGTCAGAATAAAGAAAGCTAGCGAAGTATTTCTCATTACAACTTGACAAATGCACAGATATTGTTAACAAGACAATTCTTTTTTATATGTGTAATTTGAATATGATGATTCTGTCAACAAATATGGTCCAGAGTTTAAATTTAGTATGAGGATAAATTCTTAGTATGGGATATAGTTGTAATGACAGGAGAATAATCTGGAGCAGCTACCCAAATTAAGGAGCTTGTGCCAGAATGTACATCAACTCATTGTTTCCAACACTGATGAAGTGTTGCCTCAAAGAAAAAGGAAACACAAAAGGTAGCTGAACTGAATAGTGAACCAAGTAGTAAAAATTGTGAATTACATAAAGGCAAATACAATAAATTCAGAACTGTTCCCTTTATTATATAATAAGGAAGCTGATCATAAACAACTAGGCATTCTGACATAGATGGTTATCGAGGGGTGAAATTCTGTCAAGAATGTTTGAATTATGGAACAAACTCAATGTTTCTACAATGTTGAAAACCAATTTGGCCTCAACTTTTTAAAGATCTTTAACAAGATGCCGGACTTGTTTATTTGTCTATCTGTGGTATTTTTAATGATCTTTAATTTTTCCATGCAAGTAAAGAACGTAACATGTTTTCCAATGGAAGATAAGATAAAAGGGCAAAATGAAAGTCAGAAGCTTGGAAGAACAGAATTTTTGTAGAGTATTATCACATGTCTCACATTGGAGCAATTATATGCAGCAGGTCATCTTGAGGAAGGACATCAGCTAAGTGAAATTTCCATGGGTTATTTTTGGAGGGGAAAAAGATATGGATATATATCTATCTGAAACTTACTTGGCCACCCTGTTTAATTTCTTGAAAGATTAAAGACAGCATAAATAAAGAATGTGTAGCTTAGTATTATTTTTCTTTACTAAAAGCATTTCTTTTTGGTATTCTACTTTTTTTTGGTAAATCCATTTTTCTTCCATTCTGCTGTATGTGCCTAGATAATCCTTGATGATGATTATGATGATGATGATGATGGTGACGATGGCAATGCTGATGTTGCTGCTGTACCTCACTTTAATATAAAACTATAAAATATATGTCTTCTTTTTTCCTCTTCCTGGAATAGCAACCTTTACCTTCAAGAGTGCCATTTGACTTTGTCAGTGAAAGTGATGCATTTAATCTTTTGAGATATCTTGGTAGAATGCCACAAAAGCTTTTAAAATGGCATTTTAGTAGAGAAAGATGTTTTGGCTATCAACAACTATAATTACATACAAATTGTTTCCCAAATCACCACTTTTACTTTTCTTGTTCTCCAATCTAAGAACTACAGTAAAAAAGAAAGAAAGAAAGAGAAAAATTATGATTCCTTTACTAATTTAGCAAACCCATATAAAGTTATGAAGGATTACATTGCCAACAAATGTGGTTTTCTCTAATCCTTACTCTCTTGAAAAAAAGAAGAAACAGTCACTTGTTCTGATGATTAGTTCAGGTATATGGTGTCATATACTAGTTGAATAATCTGTATTAGACATAGCAGAAATAGCAGATACTTAGAGATTTTGAAACAAGTCATAGTTGTAAATTTTTGTTCAGTTCTCTGGGTTAGAGAGTAACAAAGTCTATCTCTAGTACATCTGAAGTCAGAACCACACACACAATTGTCCCTTCTCTTCTACCTCCTTCTAGTCACCCTAGTATGTAATGCATCTCTCCAGGTATTTGCACTTTTGTAGGTTTAAAAGACTTCTATTGAGATAACCAGTAGGAAATGGCAGTGTCAGAAGTTTATATATCTGGAGAGAGATGACAATGATGATTTTCAGGTCTAAGGCCCCAGGTATAGTGAAAGTGACTATTTTGGGCAGCAATCTTGCCTTTTTAGCAACATGTGACCAGTTACCTACTGGGTCTATTGTGTGCACCGTGACTGATGAAAATGCAATTTGAGCTTCTGGAGAATGTCTATAAATGGGGACATGGTAAATTCATACTGAATGCTGTGAAGACTGGAGGTGATGTGCCAAGATCATTGGTTTGGTCGTCATAAGACCTGGCACAGAGCCACCTCCAACATTTATGAGCTGGATGATCTCAGGGAAGTCACTCTAACCTCTCTGAGTCTCAGTTTCCTGAACCATAAAATGGGAATAATATTACTTCATGGAAAAGTTATGAAGATTACATACAATAATACAAGAAGAAATGTTTACACAGTATACACAGATATATAACTTTAGAAGTAATAGGTCTTTTAAATTTGACTCATGTGTTTGTTATACAGTTTACCCCTGAGGCTGCCAGATCAATCAGTAGCTCTCAATAGAAAACAGCCTTTCTTGGACTTTGTATAATTTTCCAGATCTTTCCTGACATTTCTAAAGCCTTCTTGAATCTCTTTTTCATGTTCCCCAAGGAGACTCATTTCAAACTTAATTTGAACACTTTCCGGTGTCATCTGCCTTTCCCCTGCTCAGGATTCTGCTCTGTGAGCTGCTTATGCACAGCTCCTGGCTGCCCTGGCTCAGGCTCCACTCACTGCTCTCAACATGGCCCCGATCCCTCCTTGACCTCTGATGTCCCCAGAGGAATCTGCTCTTTCCCCCACGTCCCCACCCTGTGTCTGGGTCTAATTTACCTCTTCTCTCCTGCTGATTAGAAAATACTTTGATCTTTACTTTCTTCTTTCAGGGAAGAGGGACAAGGTCCCCTACCAGAGGAGTTTAGGGGTCTCCTGGGAGAGTTCTCACAGACTTACCACAGTCATCTCCACCTCTCCAGACAAGATGCTCACCTCCCAGCTCTTCGGCCCCATGTGTGCTCACTGCAGTTTTCTCTGGCACAGACCACACTGATGAATCTGGCCTGTCATGCCAGATTCTTTTCTCATTCATGGGGATTGTTCTTTCACGGTCCCCACTGGGGCTTTCTCCAATCCAATCTTTCTCCAATCTATCTCCAATCTTTCTCCAATCTAATCCAATCTTTCTCCAATCTTTCTCCAATCTAATTGTCTCTTGTCCCTCAGTACAAACTACATTCTGATTGTCTTCTTTGAGCCTCCTGGGCTGTGTGCAAATCAGAGATTGTACGTAGACGTTGGAGTATGTGACAATAAATTGCTTATACCAAATTACCAGAACCTCACCTAAGACCTCCATTCACTATAAATAATTTCAGCAAAAATAATTGAATTGCTTTAAAAATAAAGATTACACATAACTCAATAGGTAGTATCAGAATATGTAACTCTTCAAAAAAACCCTGCTTCTTTAATATTAATATAGGTGCTGATCGATTGACCCTCTTATCATTATAAAATGTCACCCTTTGTCTCTAGTAGCAATTTTTGTCTTAAAATTGTGTCTATTTTTTCTGATATTTGGTATAGTCATTCCATCTCTTTTTTGTTACTGCTCGTATACATCTTTTTCTATACTTTTATAGTTATACCTCAGAGTTATTGCTGATTCAGTTCCAAACCACCACAATAAAGTGAATGTCACAATAAAATAAGTCATACAATTTTTTTTATGTTTACATGATACAGTAGACTATTAAGTGTGCAATAGCATTAAATCTTTTAAAAATGTACATACCTCAATATTAAAATACTTTATTGCTGAAAAATTCTAGTGATCATCTGTACCTTCAATAAGTCATAATCTTTTTACTGATAAAGGTTCTTGCCTCAATATATCATATCTTTTATGATATCTTTTATCTTTTAAGATATATATCATGTCTTCAAGTGGAAATAAAGTGTTGTTATTAAATATTAATACTAACTACCATTGCCTTCTTGAGCCTTTGAAACTGAAATTTACTCTCTTAAATACATTAATATTGACAAGGTAGTAAAGGTATCCCAGCACTAAACTGAGATTTTTTTCTTGACTAACCAAAAGAAATAAAACAATTAAAAACGAGAGAGCTTCTGCCCATATGATTCAATGTTATTTAATGCACTGCTTAAGATTCCTTGTACACAGTCCACATTTTGTAAAATGCTGTATTAGTGAGAGCAAAACAATTTTTCTACTCTTTTTAGAGACACATACTTTCAACAGATAAAATACTTGGTGCTTATTTCATTGAGCATAGCTGAGCAACTAAGGGTATGGAACTGCACATGGTGGTTCTTCTAAATTGGCGCCTAAAAAGTCCAACAGTCTGCAACAGGGAAAGGCCATCACATTGAAAGGACCACTGGGTTCTTGTATTCACCATGTATTACTCTAAAGCAAAGTAGAAACCTTATTTGTGCTGTGACTATACTAAGTCTTTTGTTGATAATAAGTCACTGAACAAAGTCACACTTTTAGTTCTCATAATGATTGATTTACAGAATGTTAGTTTTAGAAAGTTCATTGAAAGACCTTGAAACTCAACTTCACATTGTTGTATGAGCAAACTGAATACTGGTAGGTGAAGTGAGTCCCCCTGAGTCTTCCAGCTACTTCATGGCAAAACCCAACGCTAAAGATCTGCCCAGTGGCTTTTCCTTGCACCTGGTTGCACATTAGACTCAACTGAAGAGCTTAGCAAAATGAGTGATACCTGAACTTCACCTCAGAGCAATTCAATCAGAATCTCTGAGGGATGGGTCTAAAGCATTGGTAGTTCTAAAAGCTTTCCAGATGATTCTAACATGAAGTCAAGGCTGAGAACCACATTCTATGCCACTCTCATGTAGGATAAGATAATTTACAAATATTACATAATGGACTTTTTAAAAAGTTTTTTTTCATGATTCTGTTTGCCTTAGCTCTCTGAGCAAAGATGCTGAAGTATCCATTGCTTTAGGGTGGGGTAGATAAAAACCAAGGAGAAAAAAGTCATTGTTCAACTTTCATTTTCAAAATAGACTTTAAAAACTGTATAGCAAAAAGAGTTTAAAAGCTAGACTTTCAATGGCAAGGACAAGGCACTTGAGAGAGAAAAGGTTTTTCTGAATTCCAAAATCTTTCTTTCAAGTATCAAAAGTCAGATGATGGTGGACTCTGACATGAATTATAAGTGAACCACAGAGGAGAAAAGATTAAGGATATGTTGAAAGAGGCATTTCCAACTACATAGAAACTAGGGTAAAAACAACAATGATGACCACTTTCCTAGGCTGGAGGACAGAGGGCTCACTGAAAACTGGAAGCAAACAAAGGATCCATGTCTTAGACTGGTTAACTGATATATTAGTCAGTATTCTCCAGAGAAACAGAATGAATAGAAAAAATATATATGGAGAGGGAGAGAGAGAGAGATTTTTAAGGCATTGGCTCATATTATTATGGAGGCTGGCAAGTCCCAAATCTGCAGGGTGAGTCAGCAGACTGGAGACCCAGGGAAAAGCCAACATTGCAGTTTCAGTCTGATGGCAAAATTCCTTCTTGCTGGTGGGGATGGGGTGTGGTCTTACTCTATTCAAGTCTTCAACTGATTGCATTACCCATATTAAGCAGAACAATCTGTTTTACTCAAAGTCCACCAATTTAAATGTTACTTTCATCCTCGGAATGATGTTTCCTCAAATATCTGGGTAACATGGCC
Source organism: Cheirogaleus medius (assembly GCA_008086735.1). Taxonomy (NCBI): domain Eukaryota; kingdom Metazoa; phylum Chordata; class Mammalia; order Primates; family Cheirogaleidae; genus Cheirogaleus; species Cheirogaleus medius. Next base: position 24,064,273 of record VBSM01000272.1, on the reverse strand, counting down.
CAACCAAGTTGATACATGAAATTAACCATTATACCTGATATTTGTGCAATTGTGCTTATAGCAGACCCAACTCCTCTCTCCTTTCCACTCTGCCCCAGCTGAAACTCAAGGGGCAAAAATATCTGCTCCCAGATGGATTTGAGGGCCAAAATACAAAAACAGTCCCAAGAGAAAACTTTGTAGTCTGTGGGGACAGTATGAGGATCCTCACATACCAAAGCTTTATTTACTGCTAGAATTAATTTAAAAAAAAACATAGAAGTTATACATATGACAGCACAGCATCTAAAAATGCCAACAAAAAGTCTTGAATATTTTAGCTGCTAAATAAATGTTAGTTGCCCTAGAAATATTAAATATCTGATTCATTCATATCCAGTGATTCACTCATTACAGTTTTTAAATCAGTGCTAAATTACCTGGTCTCTTTTGTGTAGATGGAAGAGCTGGGGAGAGTTAAGCACGGGGAGACCAGGAGCAGGGATGTGCATATACCACCCCCCAAAGTTCAGAATATTAGAATAAAAATGCATAATGGAAATTAATTTTCTCTTTAAAAATGTATGTTCTCTCACCAGTGGGCCATTTTCTATGTTTATTCATAGCAATTTGCTGACAGAAAAAGACACAAAGCTTTAAAAAATGTGTTTTGGACAGATAATGATTTTAAAAGCAGGAAAAATATATCTAGTTATTGAAGAGGTACATGCTTGCAAAAAGGAAGTAAATTAACATTTTAAAACAATTTTTCATCAAAATGAGTTTTACTTCTAAAACATGACGGGCAATATGCCCTCTGGATACTTAATATAAATTCATTTGAAAGGCATCTTAGATCTTTGTACCCAGTGATCAATCGCTTTGTCTTTATTTTTATTTTAGAAAGCCAAAAAGAGAGAGACTATAATTCCTCTGAATAATAAAGACCAATATTCAGCTATTTGCTGGAATTTCATAGCTTTGTGTGAGAATAAATATACACTCATATTAGTTCTTTATTTTAATCTTTCATCTAGGCAACAAAGGTTTGCTCTGTTACTAGCTTTTTGTGTAATGCAATATGCATAGGGAAAATCTTTTACCTAATTATGACTATTACATCAGCAACAGATTGAGAATCTGTGTGACTGGTATCTATAGAAATTGATCAACTTATTGTTTTAATTATTTATATTTATAGTATGTTTTGTCTTAGGTCAAATTCAATTTAATGTTTAATATCAAATTATCAGCATATTTGTATTTTATATGCAAACACATACACTAATATTGAGAATAAGGTGAAATTAGCATGCTATTAAAATGATATTTTGGCCACAGTACTCAGGAATACCAAAATCCTTCTCTAGAAAAATATCTCTTACAATTTTCTTGGAAGAGATAAATGAAGATGATAATGACCAGTTAAACAAAATAATATTTTATTACAAATTAAGTCTCTGCTGCTCCAAAAACCATTGACAAAGTCTAGTAAATTGTGCTGAGATTTAATAGAACTCATGCCTGAGCTAGATAAATGAGTGGCTGTCATCTTACTGAGTCCAGACCTGACATTTAGAAATGATCACCCTTATAAAACAAAAAATTATAACTGCAAGCTCAGGAAAACATGGAGACAAGCAAGCAAAAAAGAGTTTTTGCTCCATTTGTCCAGCACTGAGTTGGCCTAGACCACCTGCTGCAGACCTTCCACCACCAGGGTAGAATCACCTGCTATTCAGGAGAATGGGAGAGACAGTGTGGGGGAGGGGGTGGAGAGAGAGAGAGAGAGAGAGAGAGAGAGAGAGGAAGTTGGTGTCCTTACCACTTTCCACATGTGGAAGGAAGAGAATTAGGAAAAGCAAAAATCAAGGGCCCCTCAAAAGCTCCACCTGCAGGAAATTCAGCATGTCAGAAGTCAGTTTCCAAGCAGTTCAGCCCTATCTCCCTGGGTGGAGGGAGAAGGAGAAAGGGAGGGCAGAACTGTTGACCATTAGTCCTATTTGGTCATGGCAAAGAGGCAGAGAAGAACCTCAGAGCATCCCCAAGGCTGATATCTGTTTCACAGAGAAGTTCATGAATCAGTGAGTTTTTTGGTGTTCACAAAATATTTTTTCACCCTTATAATTTTTATTTCTTTAGACTCATGAGATATAATTTTAAAAACAAAACTTTTTTCCAGTACTAGAAATCTCATCTTAAGGAGGATACACTCAAATTTCACTCATCCACTCAATACTCACTGAGAACAACACTTAGTTCTTTGAGAGGTAAAAAGAGGGATCAAGATGACTCTTCCCTTGGAGGAACTTGCATTTTAGTAGACATTGCCAGAAATAACTAGAATATAAACTATAAAGTAAAAGGTGCCATAAAATATGTCCAGCTCAAGGACACTGAAAGTTTAGAGAAAATAATGATTTTTTTAAAGCAACAGATTTCACTATGATTTTTATGAAGTAGTGTAATAGGTTTTGGAGTGACTGTTTAGAAATGTCAAACAGAACTCATGGAACATGTCTTTTGAAGAAGAACAAAATGGAGGTAAGCAAATATACACCTGAATGATTCAAATATTGTGCACCTGCTCTAAAGCTCCAAAACAAATTAGAAATTTTGTTTCATGATTGCAATTAGTCTTCATAAAGATGGGCATCCATTAACAGGGTTTAATAGTATAATGACAAACAATTATAATTGTTCTATTCTGGAAAGAAATAAAAATTGAAAGCAGATGGCTACTAAAGGAATTGAAAAATAAGCTTGCTAACTTAATTTTTAAAATTTGGTAGAGGAGATTCATTTTAGGAATCTTCTACTTTATTTGTATAAAGGACTTGAAGAAAATGAATTTCTTTTTCTTGCCTTGCTTCTTTCTAGTAAGCTTCGCCCTACCCTTTTTTTATCCTCCTCATCCCACAGAAATCTAGCTTAACCATTTACATTTCTACTGTAAAATAAGATAAAATATTAGGGTGCTTTCAAGAACCTGGAAGCTAAGACAAATTCCCTACAAGATGAAATTAATTATAATAATTTGAGAGATTTAAATAATGAGTTAAAAGTTGCAAAAGACAGATATCAGATCAATATAAGGAAGAACTTCCTAAAGGTTGGGATGGATTAAAAATAGTTTACTCAGATGTTTCTAATACTTTGATTTATTCAAATGAGAACTGGAAAATTCATTATTGGATGTTATAAGGTTGATATACACACACTCACTGGGGCTGGTGAGGAGCTAGACTAGTTGATATGTAAGTTTTCTTCGTATACTGAATGACCTTCTGTCATTGAAATTATTTTCTAACAAAGGAGTTATTTGCATTATGCTCCTTTCCCAGAAAATTGTAGCACCTACACAATTGAACCCCCATAACAGTTTTGAACTGAGACATCTCAAAAATCATGAACCTGTACACATGTGCCATTCAGGGGGAGAATGAACTTGGGACATAAATTAGATGTGAGATGCTAAGTTGCATGAGCACATACCTTTCATGCCTATTACCTCCAATATATTGTATAAGAATTAGATATTTCAGAAGGCTGGATGTAACTACAAGTTTTAGGATGGGAGCTTGGTGTAGTTCTGTTGAGTTAAATGGAATGTGGCCAAAAGTCAGCCATCTTTGGTGCCTATATGCAAAATTCCCACCAATATAGCCTTATTGCTGATAAAAATCTGCGCATATTCTTCAATACGGTATGTCTTCTAGTGGGCTAGGGCCTGGGAGAGAATGGCTCAGATCTATGGGCAGTATAGAAGATGCAAGGAAGTATTACAAGGGCAAGTGAGCAGATATACTTGAAATTATAGCAGTGCCTTTATTGAACATGCTATTATGGATCACCACTGATGACAGCTAGAGCTGCCACCACGGCAGTGAGCAGACAGACTCAATTTCAGGTTTGATGTTATTCAGTTAATAGTCCTCCTTCTAATCAGTTCCTCTCTGGCATAGACAAATATCACCAACTTTGGCCACACTGCCCAAATAATCTGTATCTCTTAAGATTAGAACATCAGATTGCAACCTCAACATAGGCTGTCTCTTTGGAATAGTGTTATATTAATATGTATCTTGAGACCCGTACCAGTAAGCCTAGCTGTTCTTCCTTATAGCTAAGTATAGCAACCCATGTATGAATCCCATGATATCCTTGTCCGAATGTTTTTGCCTGCAAGTAACAGAAAACTTAATCAAACTAGCTTAAGCAATAAAACAATTTGTTGGCTATCCTAACTTCTCAATTTCTCATGCCCTTGTAACTTCTTTATATTTCCAACACTGTTGTTCTAATTAAAATTTGTAACATATTTCACCTAAACTTTTGCAGTTGTATCCTATCTGGTAATTCTGCTACTCATTAATGGTTTCCTACAATAACTATTTGTCTATTCATTCAAGATTTTGAGTGCCTACTATGCTATTTTGGGGGGAAAACACATCATTGAATAAGTTATATCACAGTCCTTAAATTTAAGGAGTTGTATGTATATACCCATCCACTCCCCCCCCACACCTGCCCGACACCCGATAGATGTTATTCTTATATGTCCACTTAGGTGTTGATCAGTTAATACCAATTTGCTGGTGAGTACATGTGGTGCTTGTTTTTCCATTCTTGGGATACTTCACTTAGTAGAAGGGGTTCCAGCTCTAGCCAGGAAAATACAAGAGGTGCTATATCACCATTGTTTCTTATAACTGAATAGTACTCCATGGTATACATATACCACATTTTATTAATCCACTCATGTATTGATGCACACCAACTGGGGGATGGACACGCTTGAAGCTCTGACTCAAGGTGGGGGAGGCAAGGGCAATATACATAACCTTAACATTTGTACCCCCATAATATGCTGGAAAAAATAAATTTAAAAAAAGACAAAAAAAGAAAAAAGAAAAGAAAATTAAGAAGAGAGGAGGGGCTAACAGCAAAGCAAGGACAAAGATGAGAAACTGTCTTAACAGTGAGGACCGCAAATGAAAAGCATATGAACGAAAATGAAAAAAATAAATAAATAAAAGTCTTCCCAAGTTAAAAAAAAAAAAATTTAAGGAGTTGTGTTAGTCAGGAGAGGCTAGGCTATGGTACAACATCAAATGAAATCTCAAAGGCTGATAACACAGGTCTACTCTTTCTAGGTCTACATCTTCTAAAATCTATAGGATGACTGTGGCTCTGCTTCATACCATATATACTGCAGGACCAAGGCTGTTGGAGTGGCCTCAGTGTGGAAATTTGCCCACTGGTGTGGCACAAGGAAAGAAGTATGACAAAGTGCAAACTGTTTCTCAAAATTTCTGCCTGCAAGTGACCTATATCACACTCATTTATATTTCACTGGTCAAACAAGTTACTTGACATGTCTAACTTTAAGGAGTAGGGGAAACATACACCTCTTCCAGGGAAGGTACATGGATATTGGTAATGAGGCAGGAGAATCGCTTGAGCTCAGGAGTTTGAGACCAGCCTGAGCAAGAATGAGATCCCATCTCTACTAAAATAGAAAAATTTAGCCAGATATGGTGGTGTGCACCTGTAGTCCCAGCTACTCAGAAGGCAGGAGGATCGTCTGAGCCCAGGAGTTTGAGGTTGCTGTGAGCTAGGCTGACATCATAGCACTCTAGTCTAGGCAACAGAGTGAGACTCTGTCTCAAGAAAAAAAAAGAGTAATGCAATCAACAATGTGACCTTAAAATATAGGACAGTGGTCAGCAAACTACAGCCTGCCACATGTTTTTGTAAAAAGTTTTATCAGGACACAGCCACACCCATACATTTACATTTTATCTATGGCTGTTTTTATACTACTATGGCAGAGGTGAGTAGTGGTGACAGAGACCATATGGCCTGCAAAGCCTAAAATATTTACTATTTGATCCTTTACAAAAAATGCTTTCCTCCCTTGATTTAGAAAGGCAGAAAAATTATATACATAAATTAAACTACAATATTTAATTATGCATTTCCTGTGTTTATTAGCACTTAGCAACAATGGTGATTGCGTTTTTTTCTATACAGATTGCATTAGGATACAATACATATTTTTGACAAAATATTGGTTTCTGGTGATGAACAATCTTCTGGTAGCTTCAAGATTCCATCCAGCATTTTTAAGTTTGGCAAACAGGAGAATACTCTAAAGCAAAAGTTAAAAAAAAAAAGTTATTATATTGCACAAAAGCATTTTATTTAACTTACTCTCTTTATAAATTAATGGACTGCTCTATTGTTACAAAAGATGAATGGCTATCACTTTATTCTGTTTTCCTTATCTTCGCAGTGGAGATTAAAATAGAATATCATTCATGTTCATTGAGCTGATGACCCTGCCGTAGCTTGCTCTCTCAGGGATCTAATAGATCTTTCAGCAAATGGTAAATATTGATCAGAGAGGTAGGACTACATACAATCTGTTTTTATAAGAGAATTCCATTGCAGTTTTTACAAAGTTGTATACGGATAAAAAAAAAATCAATGAGTGGATTTAGCCAAAAAACCATGAGAGAAAGAATGAGATCATGATATATGTGCTCATTATACAGCTAAACGTTTAGAAAAATAGAGAGAAAAAGTAAAGCAAGCCTGTTGTTAATAAGAGTTAAGGAAGAATTCTGGCTGGGAAATATAAAAGAGGGGGTGGGAAATAATATTGTGCTGAGTTATTTTCTCTTGACACAGAGTACTTTTGAAGTTCACATTTCAAATTTAGAGAGTCACTTCCATGTTCAGGAAGAGACCCTTCAGGTCAATCCAGTTAAACAGTGGCCATATACACAGCAGAGCTATAAAGCAGCATTTTCTTTCAAATGGACTTATTTTTAGATCTGGGAATTCTGAGGGCTCAGGCCAGAGGAAATATATGGCATTTGAATTTGACCAGATGAAAGATACTGAAACTTCTCACCATGTGTGCTAAGTCAATTAAAATGATAATGCTGACCCCCTTGAAAGCTCCCATTGTCTGCATGATTTTCCTAGCATTAAATGCTTTCTGTGAATTATCTCATTTAACCTTCACAATAATCCTGTCAGGTTGGGTTTTATCCTTCACTTTAAGTAACTTATCCTAGATCATAAAAAGCCTGTAGGTAACAGAACAAAGATTAAAATCTAAGTTCTGGTGTCAATGTTCAGACTTAGCTGTCAGGAACTCCTAAGCATTGCTTATTTTTAAAAAGTCAAGCTGTAGTGAACTACTATCACATTGACTCCTGAAGAATGGTAGAGAAGTTTGCCTGTAGGTGTCCCAGGAATAGAGCCACCTTATGGAATAGTGGAATAGAGCCACTATTAGCTCTATCATTAAGTCCTTTCTCTTTTGAATTGTGCTGTCTTCTTATTGGAGGATCTGAAACAAAGGAGGAAGGGAAAGACAGTCACAATTTTAGGTGGCAATGATCAAGAAAAGCTTATATTTAAAATAATTCTGAGCATGGTGCAAAGAGTCAATTGAAGGTCTGGCTCAAATCCTCAACTCAGATACATAGTGACAAAATGAATGCTGTTATAATCTTCAAAGTATGGATTTGGCTGGGTAACTAAACCTAAATTTGGATGAACTTCAAATTTCAGCTTAGTTCCTTAGCATGAGTGAATGGTTAAATCCTCCCCCCTACTTTAATATGACCGCATCCTTCTGTTCAAAGCAACTTTGCACTACCTAGGTCAATATAACCTGGCTTTTCATAGCTTGGAAGTCAGAGCATATCCACCTTGGACCCAGTCCAATAGAGTTAATACTAGAAAAATAGAAGAACTTCATTATACCCCTTATTCCCACATAACTCTATACCACATCATGAATTTTAAAGACAGAATTATAGTAAGACCTCAGGGCATATCAGATTTCGGACAATTAATCTTAATACTATTGTTATAAGGCATTCTTTGAAGGGAGGCAAGTGACTTGAGTTGGGACCAACATGTTTTATAAAATCCCACATATAAATTAACAAAACTGAAATACAATTCTATTAAAGTATTCTCATGACTAGGAATGTGCTTTCTCATGAATGATGTTGAAATGTCCTGCTAAACCTCCTCTGACTGTAGGAAATATAATTTTAAACTTCAAAACATTATTATGGTTAAATATTAGTTCAATATTATAGCAACTATGCTGCTAGTTTTCACTGTTATGTAAAAGTGGTTTGAGAATTTATTATCACAGACATGAAATTTTGCTCTCAGACTACAGTCATAGGGGAGAAAAGTGTAGTAATGAAATTTATGTAACAACAGAGATTAGAATTTAGTTTTGACAATTTTTTATTATAGATCAGGAGTTGAAGAATCTAACATTATATATGCCTTTGGAATATATTATAGTTGCCCTCATGGGAAAATGGCAGTGTGAGAAAGGAAAATGGTGAGAACTATGTTTTCTACTGAAATAGATACAGATAAAGGAATATAATCATAGGAATAGACCCTAGAGATGATCTAACCTTTTGTATGACAGATTTGGCTGAGAGGTAAGATGACCTGCAGTCATATAGGGGCAAATACAGGTCGTAGAATTTCACTGCTAGTCTTTATCCTTTTAATTCCCATAAGTACACTAAGAGTGGTGCTGGGAATTAGATTAGCTGGAGATAAAACAGTGGGCATATTACTTGGTGTACACTCTAAGGTTGTTTAGATTCCATTATTAGTAGTAGTAATATTCTTAATAGTGACAAAGTAATAAAAAATGGTTTCTTCTTGGCAGGTTTTTGAGCTCTTTCAATCACTGGAGTAGATTTTGAATCAATTAATTTTTTTGTAATCATCTAATGGTGCCCTTGGGGCCCAAGGGAGTGAAAATAAAACCAGGCAATAAACAATTTATAAGATTGTGACACAGAACCTGATAGGAATCTATATTTAGAAAAAATTTTTAAAAGACATAGTACCTGTTATGCACATGGGAGAAAATGTATGGAATTTGAAAGTCTAAAATTAAACATCTCTATATGTGTGAAGTAACATTAGAAGCCTAAAATCTGTACAGAAACTATAAATTAACCAAGAGAGAAGAGTGTATTAAAGATTAAAAAAAGACAATGACAAATTGATTCAAAATTCTTTAGGTGAGATTAGAAACATGGCATGTTCAACACATAGTAGATACTATAAAATATTTGCTAAATGAATTTAGGCAAGAGGGGAACAATATTTTAAAATACACTTACAAATATAATATTCAGTGAATCAGAAAAGGTGACTTAAGGCATTTGGGGCCTTACCGTTTCCTGTAATTTTGGTGAAACTCACAGGGGTTCCTCTTGAGTATGAGAGATTCCAATGGAGTGCACCGTAAACTGGAGAGTCCAGTCAGAGTCTCAATGTGGTTTTCAGCCAAGGATAAATGCTGTATCTGAGGTATCTTTGGCAATTGTTTGAAAGATGTGAGATGGTTTTTGTTCATATTTAGAATTCTGCAGCTAGATACAAAATGTAAATATCTTGTTACTTGTCTCATGAAGAAGATAGTTAACTATCAACTCTTACATAGGGCTAGCAGCCTCACCTTGACTATAACCCTTTAAGAGAGTAACAATGATGTTTTCTACAAATGGGGTTTGCAAAAGAGAGAGAGAGAAAGAGATAAAATGTTTATATTAAAATATTAAGAGAAAATAAGCAGGATGCATGAGCCCATAAGCTTGCTGAGTACAGGAATCTGTTTTCTTTTCCAATGAATATGCTTGGTACCTGGCACAGTATTTGGCCTATGATGGATTCTAAATATATCCTGAATGAAAGGATGAATAACTACATATTAATCTCAGCAATGTAAAAATGTACACATACAAAAAAGTAACTTGTGAAGAATACTGCCTCTAAGTAGCAAAATTATAGTTATTTTTCTTTTACATTTCCATACTTTAAAAAATTCTATACTGAGAAAATAGCATTTTAAATCAGAAAAAAAGCTTTATTTTATTTACAAGGAAATCAGAATGTACCCTTAGGAAAAGAAAAGTGTGTTTGGCACTTAAATTCAATACCTTTTCCTGATAGATAATGCTTCTCAATATTTTTGCCTTAAAACCATAATTGTATCAGACTGTACAAATAGAGAATATAATTAAAAATCCATCATTGACACTTTGCCTTAAGGAAAAATTCTTTTATGTATAAGTTATAATTTAATACCATGAAAGAAACACAGGGTACTTATTCATGGGCTTTGGGCCTTACAAAGACACTTGGTAAATGATAATTGCTAATGGTAAATATGCTGTTACAGGGAGAGCTGCAACACAGAGGCATTTCGAAAAACAAATTCAGTTTGAACCCGCCTATATTTTATTGTAATTTTTACATCTATTTTTATTTTCCTGTTTCCTTTTAGTCCCTCTCCATATGTAAATTTTATACAGTCCTAATCATATCTTTGATAACTTTTGACTTCTGCTTATTTCCAGTATTCACGTAGTCTTCAGGAACACTTTAGTACTATAATAGTTTCTAACTGAAAAACCAGCCCATGCAGTTCCTTCCCCTCTGCCCATCTTTCCATACTCTTAAATCTGTGCTTTCCTCATTTATCAGTCATGCTCTCACTTTACAATGTATATCCCATTATCCCCTCAGTCTCTCAGATTCACCCCATCCCAGATTGCCCCAGTCAGTAGGATACATCCAGGGAGGAGGGTGGCGAATCCAGTGGGCAGTGACACAACTTTCTCTCAGGCAGAAGAGAAGGAGGCCAGGAATATACATGCACCGAATTTTTTTTCTTCCTTGATAAATTGATTTAGCATTTGTAAAGTTTGAATTGCAATTGAATAATTTTATATTATAAATTTTATTTCTCAAGAAAAGAAAAACCAAGAGAATGCATCTAGATAATATTGAAACTGGGTCAAGTCTTTTGGTGATTGTGTTTTTCGTAACATAATAAAGATTTGAAAAGTTTATTGATCTCAAGTCAAATTCCAGTACTCCAAGTAAATGATCTTCTAGTTCAATGTTTCTAAAGTATGTTATGAACATATGTAATCATTAAAATATTTTTGTGTATGTTTATTTAAATATATGTTAGAAAATATATCTAATGTATCATCATTACATTCCTAGCACTTAGAAGAGAATCTAGCCAAAAAAATTTTAGTGAAGTTTCTTTTGAAAAATTTTATTTAGATTTTTAAAATTAGTTATTTAAAAAAGCCAAAGTAAATTCAAATGCTATGTGAGGGTGTCAAAAGTTTCAAAGGGACTTTGAAAAGGACTGAAGGTGGGGACACTTAGATGCATTGCACATCCTGGCACTTCCTCTGATTGCCAGACTATTTCCCTCTTGTGGGCAGCTGTGATGGTCTTTTTCTGTGGCCTCATCTCAGCCTAGGCTCAGAGATGTACCTTAACTTACTCTACAAATTACCCTTCTTTTTTGTGGATGCTCGATTTCCTTTATATCCTAATTCTCTCTTTCTGTTTTCCCCTTTCATTGTTATGAAAGCTCACTCTACCTACCCATTCATTCTGCCTGGAGAAGTAGATAGCAGCTTTCTACAAAAAGGGTTCTCAAGCAATCCTGAGCAAAGAAACATATTATTTTTAACAATAGGAGTTTGGTATCCTTGGGAGACCAAAGGGTCTATAATATAAATTTTAAAATTTTTAATTTATTTAAATTAGTTATTTTAAAAAGCCAAAGTAATCACTAATCTGATTGCCAACCTCTAACCCTATATTTAAATGTAACCCTGACAAGCCGACTCTTGTTAACTACCTTGTAGACTCTTTTCCCATAGGTGTTCAATAAACATGACTAATTAACAATTACTATCCTACAACTATAATGGATATGTAATATAACTGAATTTTCTAGTTTATAACACAAGGAAAATGGCAAACATTTTTGCTCATATGGATCTATGATTACAAATTACTCTCCTAAAATTGGTATAATTTGGAAAGCAATAGATTTTTTTCCCTCTAGGTATGACATTTTGATATATGTTTCTCTTTTTACCTTGCCATATGTGCCACTTTAGTACAAAGTATCAGCTTTAAGACCTGACTACACAAGGTAAGGCACAATATGTATAAACAATGGTCACATGTATCCAAATACCAAAGACTTAACTTTAACCCAGTAACGAGACAACGAGACATGCTAGGAAGCAGGTACCTTGGCAATCGTATGGCACTTAAATCCACCAGGGAATTATCCACTAACCAGAGGGTTTCAACTCGTATTAGTCTTCTAAGAATTCTGTTAAAATTTTCAACTTGATAAGGGTCCCCCAAGTCCTGAAATGAAATGTTCAAATTCTGAAGTAAAAACAAAAAAAAAGAAAAAGTAAATTTTTACTGACTTTTGAAAGTGATTATTAATTGAAAATGTGTTGTATATATTATTCAAACCAGTAGTTTTCATCTCTTTTTTTGTCCTCCAGAATACTCATACATTCAAACATTCATAATTATCTTGCAGTGATTCTCAAGGTGGGGAGGGTAAAGATCTTAATCAGAATTACTGAGTGGCATGCAAGGTTTTTGAGAGTTGGAGAGTAGATGAACAGGATTCTCAAAGGAGAATCTTCTCAAGGAGGACAGGATTCTCAAACAGATTCTGAAATTGTCTAGGGGTGCAGAATGGAGAGGATAAAATGTTTGAAAATGACTGCTGTGAATGATCAGTTGTCATTAGCCTCACTTGGAAATACTCAGCAATCACATTTATAAAAATTTCAGAGTAAGATAACATCACTAAGAAGATGAGAAGTGAAGATTGCTGAATAGACCCAGGTAATATGTGCCTTCTCCATGGAGAGGAACCAGAATAGTAAGCAGATAGTAAGCACATTTTGAACAGATTGTCTCGGGAAGAATTCTAGGATTCACCAGAGAACTGACAGGAAGCACCAAAAGTAAGTAAGGAGAGGGTTCAAAGCAGTGAGAGCCGGAAGAAGCTACTGGACATGGGGAAACAGTAAGAGAGAAAACCCCAAGGCCCCACACTCTGAAAAACATTCTATAATCTTGGCTACATGAAAATACCTCAATCCATGCAGGCCTCGGTCTTGACATAGGGAGCTACTTAGAGATTGCACAGAGATATTGCTCCAGAAAAGGAACCCACATGGAATCCCACAGGCATCTGAGCCTACAGCAGCTTCAGCTGGGTGACATTCTGAGAGACCAGAAACCGGGGATCTACAGATGTGGCTGCTGCTGCTGCACTACTTCAAAGAGGGAGAGGGAAAACCAGGTGCTCCCACACACCCCTGAGAAGGTACCCACCACCCTGATGCAAGCTGCTGTTAAGACTGAAATATGAAAGGATCACACTCCGCACAGCTTCTTACCCATGCTGCTTGCCTAGGAGGGGCCCCACCCTCTCTGGTAGCAGGGCCAAGGCACCATTTTGAGAGTTTAATGTTGGGCTGCATCCTGCCCTCAGGCCAAGTGTGAGCTGATACAGCTGCAGTTACCACCCAGCTAGGGAAGACAGAGGAGACCAAGCTTTCCTACACACCCTTAGGACAATATCCACTGCCCTGCTATGAGTAGCTATGGGACTGTAACTAGCCTGTCCAACCTACTGAAGCTACCAACGACACCAACATGGACCACTAGTGTCCCACTGGGAGGCTCCACCACCACTATTTTCACCACCCGCATCACACCAGCTGCCCAGGGGCCTGAGAACCTGCCCACACACCCATCCCATTGCTCCCACCACTAGCTTCCGAGCAAGCCACATGGAGACCCAAGAATCAGCCCTCCAGGAGCCACTAACACAGGTACCAGCATAGCTGATCTGAGGCCTAAAAACAGGCAAACTCAGCCCACTGCTGCCACCAACAGGGCCTGAAGACTGGCTCATGTGGTGTCCAAGTCCCCAGCAAAACTTCACCACAGCCTCAACTAATAACTACGCCTTAAGTCACCAAGGAAATCACAGATACCACTGACCCTGCCAAAGAAATCATGCAAAGATCACACTACTGCAGGCACTCAAAATCAAAGCCAAAGTGTTCTACTCAACCAACAACACATGTACATCTTCAGGAAAAATTCTTCACTATGAAATCAATTTCAAAAAATTGGAGCAAGCAACTGCTACACCAGATGCACAGATATCAATGGAAATACGCAGGAAACATAAAAAAGCAAGGAAATATGACACCAGCAGAGGACCACAATTGTTCAGCAATGGATCCCATCAAAAAGAATTCCTCAAAATGCCATATAAGGAAAGGACACCCTTTTCAATAAATGGTGCTGGGAATATTGGATTGCCATAAGTCGGAGAATGAAACTGGACCCCTATCTCTTACCATATACAAAAATCAACTCAAGATGGATTAAAGACTTAAATCTAAGATCTGAAACTATAACAAATACTAGAGGAAAATATAATAAAAACTCTTATGGACATTGGTTTAGGCAAAAATTCATGACAAAGACCTTAGAAGCACAGGCATAAAAGCAAAAATAGACAAATGGGGGTTAATTAAACTACAAAACTTCTGCACAGCAAAAGAAATAATCAACAGAGTGAACAGAAAACCTATACAATGGAAGAAAATATTTACAAACTATGCATCTGACAGAAGACTAATATCCAGAATTTACAAAGAACTTTAACAACTCTATGGCAAGAACAAAAACCCTAGTAATCCCATTAAAAACTGGGCTAAGAAAAGGAATAGATCTTTTTCAAAACAAGACAAATGGCCAATAAGCATATGAAAAAATGTTCATCATCAGAGAAATGTTAATCATTAGAGAAACATAAATTAAAACCACAATGTGATATCACAATCAGGCTATTATTAATAAGACAAAAAGTAACAGAAGATGTGGAGAGAATGTGGAGAAAAGGGAACTCTTATACATTGTTGGTGAGAATGTAAATCAGTGCAACCTCTATGGAAAACAGTATGGAGACTTCTCAAAAAACTAAAAATAAAACTATAATATTATCCAGTAATCCCACTGCTGTGTATCTACCTAAAGGAAAAGAAATCAATACATAAAAAGATAACTGCACTTGTATGTTTACCATAGCACTGTTCACAATGGCAAAGATATGAAGTCAACCTAAGTGTCCATCAACATAGCTTGGATAAAGGAAAGTGGTATGTGAGTGTGTGTGTGTGTGTGTGTAATGGAATACTACTAAGTCATAAAAAATGGAGTCATGTCTTTTGCAACAACATGAATAGAACTGGAGGCTGTTATCTTAAGTGAAATAACTCAGGCACAGAAAGAGAAATACCACATGTTCTCACTTATAACTGGTAGCTAAATATTGTGTATCCATTGAAGCAGAGTGTAGGATGACAGACAATGGAGACTCAGAGGGTGAGGAGAGGTGGATGAAGGGAGGTTGCTTGGCGGGTACAATGTGTGTTGCTCCAATAATGCCCTGAGCCTTGCCCTGAAGGCTATGACTTAATCACAATGCACTATATCAATGTAGCAAAATTGCACATGTATCCCATGAGTATATACAAATAAAAAATAAATTTACAAAAAAATGTAAATAAAGGAAAAAAGAATCAAAGTCAAGAAAAAAAGGTGAAAACTATGACTGTTTAAAGTAACCAAGGATGCATATTTAAAAATGACTTGACATATTTCAAAGGTAGTGAGTATTTTATTTTTACTTTTAACATCAGTCAACTTTGATGTAAAAGACATTAAAACCACTTTCAGTGGTAGCGTTGCTCTTATAAACTCCATTCCTAAAAGTCAACTTAACTTTTTAATTTCCATATTTTAGCATCAATTTCCATCAATAAAAATTATTAAATAGAATGACAATTCATTTTTTAAAACTTTGAAGCCAAATAATTTACTATTTGTAAGGAAATATAGATGTCTCTTTTTTAGAAAGATTATTAAGGTCTTAGTATTTTTAGGCATTATACATTATAAATTTTGATACTTGAAGTTCCATTTTCCAAAAGTCTAATAAGTCTTTAAAATAAAACTTAAGAAACCATAATAGATTATATCTATCTCTATAAACTAAACGTCACTTTCTTAGAGAAGATTTTTTTTTATTTACCACTATTTCCCAATTTACTTTTCTATGATAGTTTAGGGTTTATTTAGCCCTTCTCTTACAGTGTGGTTTTTGAAAGGCCAATTAAGTTTTCTATGATAGTTTATTAGCAAGGCTCCATTGACCTTGGCAGTGTACCCATGGTATAAATTGCCACTATAAAGAAGGAGTGCATATATACACCAAAATGATCACTTCTAAAGAAAGTCCTGGGAGTGGATGCCAAAGCCTTAGGTGCATTGTTTAAATTTTTTAAGAGTAGAATGTATCCATTCATTATATATGAATAATTCAAAATCAATTTAAAAAGAAAAGAAAGCTCCATACTGGGACACAGTATTATATTTTAATGTCTTCCACTAACAAATTGTTTAACTTTGAGCAAATCATTTATCCTTCTGGACTTCCTTTTCCTTTCTGAAAAGGGAGAATTTAGACCAGATCCTCTCTGAAACTCCTTACCATCCTCCAATTTTATAATTCTGTTACATACAAGTCATTGAAGCAAGTGAGGCATCCGGAGATCCCAACAAGGAGCTTTTAAACTCAGGTTCATTTATGAAGGCTTCCTAAAATCTTTAAGTATAATTTGATCACTTTAAAAAAGAAAAATATTGGCATCCCCCACTGTTGTGAAGAAGTTGATTTACTATTTTATTGCTATCAACACTTGTCTTTCTCCGTGAAATCTTCAGTCCCCTGCCTAAACATGACCCCATCCAACTGGTATTAGAAGCTGTAGTAGTCACAGCCCCACAGCTTTGTGGTGGTCAGGCTAATTGCAGGGGCTATAACAATACTGGTGGTTCAGTCAGCTGGGTGAACTTCAGCACCAAGAAATCACAACCTGTATCCTTTAGCAGTGAAAAAATTGATTTGTTCCAGGATAGCACCATTTAGAACAAGCTGGCTGTCCCAGCTGATCAAAACTTTTTCCTGGATGCATTATTCAAAGGATTCCAGATTGCATCATAAACTTATTGACTTGGGTTATTATCCAACATTTTACATTTTTTAGTTATTAAGACTAACAATTTTGTTTTCAATAATTTTACCTTTTCCGAACGTTAAGCAACATTAGGTTAAAATAAAGATTAGACAATATGAAACAAGTCAAGATGAATAGAAAGGTGGAAAGAAATAAATGGTGAAGCCCAAACACTATGAGTTTTAGAGAAAGCTCTGAAGAGGTGTTCAACCACTTTGAGTCCGGGCTCACCGGCCTCGCAACCTTGCCCACAGCCGGCACTCATAGTCCGCACGATAGTTTGTGCTGTGCATTGATGACGAATCCGTTTTGCTCTTGTGTGATGAGGAAAGCTTTAAAACACTGAAAGCTTGTTTTACTTTATAGGCAGCTTTACTTGTAATGTAAATCAGAATAGGTAACATATACATATATGTTTTCATTACGTTATTTTTAAATGTTCACAATTTTATTTTGATAAATGAAAAATTAGAAAAGTCATATCACAGCTGTCAGCTAAAGTCGCTGTGCGTGTTCATCTGTGGCTGTCGACTATAGTTGACGCTGGTACCGAAGTGGTAGAAGTTTTGCTATTTGTGCTGGTAATCACCCTTTTAAAAAAAAGGTGTCATCATTTAATCAGTGGAGGAAATAGGCTTTTTTTTTTTTTTAAAGCTCTCACCTTGCAGTCTTCCCAGTTTTCTTGTAGCCATGTTTCCCATTTGCTTTTTTCGAGAACTCTTTTCCTTGGAGGCAAGGCACACTCTGCCTGTATGAACGGTAACTCTTCTTCAGAGGGGCCTAGGCAAAAGTCACAAGGTGAGATCTTGGAAGTAGATTTAGGGGGACAGGACTGACATCTTCTCTTGATATTTGGCCAGTCATTTGAAACTTCCACTCAATATTGGAATTGAAGAAAACGTGACTTGACCCACATAGTGTGAGCAGTAACAAAATGAGATTTAACACGCTCCTGTCTGCCTGACCCTGTTGGGGGAGGGGAGGGACAGAGAAGGACCTCTGACTTTACCACATTGTCCACTTCCTAATTGTTGAAAATCACGATTCTTAAAATTTGCTGAAAAACTTCCTTCTCATATCTTCGAAACAAAATAGATCTAAGCCTCTGTTTTGAAAATACTATTAATAAATCTGATTCATAAGCATGGCAATAATAGATTAATCAAGAGATGATTATTAAATATCTAACTGGAATATCCAACCACTGGATTTCCTCGTTTCTCCCCAGTCTGCGGGGAGCCTGTGGCTGTGTCTGGGGGCTTAATCCTAGGCCCTCTCATCACAAGGTGAGTGGTGCAAGAAAGAGGAAATAGGCAACGAATCCGCAACATTATTTCTTTTTCATCTGTCTTGCTTTTTCAAAAAGTTTACAGGAAAGTGAATACAGTTAGAAAAAAATTAAGGTTGTAGATTATTTAAATTTAAATTGTATTTATGCTCTCTGCTGCCTACGTTTCTATAGACGACTAAGAGTTAGCTTTTGCTTGAATTTTCACATACAGATTTCTTTTTAAATCTAACACATCACTAGGAAAAATGTGACAGTTAAAAAATAAAATATCTGTGTTTTTTTAGACTACTTTAAATTCTGGGCATATATTTTGAGGTTCAGAGATAATTTGATGATTTCTAGAGCAATTAAAAGGAGGGGAGAGTTATGTCTATTAATGGCAAGAAAAAATCAACATTTACAATTAATTTTTAACACTACATAAATTATTTCTAGCCTAGACAAGTGAGAAAAATCACTAGTATAGTGACTTTAATCTTCATATAATTCCCTCTTAGGGGATTGTGAAGTCACTCCTGGTTTTCTCTCTCTTTTGTCTCTCAATTCAGTTCAACCTCATCCTATCGGATTTCCCCCTTGAGAGTCTGACCCTTCCTTTTCAATGCCCAGGTCCTTATGTCTTCTTACCTAAACTGTAACTACTTTCTCTTGGATCTCCTTGCTTGTAGTCTTCTTTCCTCCAAGACAAATGACAAAAGCTATCACCCAACAATCTCAAAATACAGCTTTTACCATAGGACTCACTGCTCAAAACATTTCAGAAATTTCTTCTTGCCTGCAAATCCTAGCTTGTCAAGCAAGGCTTTCCACACTTATCCCAACTGGCATTTTCAAACTAATTTCCCACTATTTTCCAATCTTATCATCCTCCAAATAAGATTGTACAAAATTTCCAGAGTTAGGGAAAGAATGTCCCATTTCAAGTCTAGAGTCGGGTTGTATAGGTAACTATGTGACTCCGGAAGACTCATTTTAATTTCCTGAGCTTCAGTTTTCCATAGCTACAAAAATATGGGGAAGGTCTGAATCAAGGGCGCAATGTGAGCTGAATTTAGTGATAAAACATGTTTGTTTGGAATTCAGAGTGCTTTATAAAAATACTGATTTCTAATACTTTTAGACCAGCATATGCTTTCTTATTGCCATAGGCCCCTGCACTCCCTATTGTGCTACCCCAGGCAAACTTTACTCTGTTATGATGTCAGCCAGGCCCCTGAAAGCAATCCTCACAACTCTAACATGTGGCATTTGTAAGAGTTGTACCTGGTGCCATTTGCACACATTTCCTCTACTCCGTTTTTTTGGAATGCATGACTCCCTCATTTCAAAGGTAAAAGAACACAGAAAAAGGACATTGAAGACATCAAAAACAAACTTGACTTTTGTGACATGTTTGCTTTTGTGGACTATGATGGAAAGTAATGAGTTCGTTTGTGAAGGATTTAGGGAAGGCAATTAGAGAAAGAATCCAATATTTCATTATTTTGATGGAAATATCAGTTCTTTCACCAGATGCACGTGGGGACCAAGGTATAGTCTGCCCTTTCAGGCATCTCTCTTATAATAGACCATACTATTGCCACCCAGGAAATCATTTGACCTTGAATGTGGTGGTATCACAAAATTTACAAATAAAATATCCTTGTGTTAAGAAATGATCTTCCTCCTCCGTAAGGATGAATAGAGTTAGAAATCATGGAAGTGGAAAACCTAATTGACCAGGGAGACCTTCAGGCTATATTGTTTTTCAACCCCCACCCAAATTTGGTAGCTTTCTCTGTGCACTACATACCCCAGAGTTATTAAACTCTGCCCTGTATTGTTTGTCTGAGTGCTATTGATCCTCTGCTCTTTTAATTATTTCTTTTTAAAGTAGTTTTCAAAGATTTCCTTGAAGTTGGAGGCTGAAGGTCACTTCCACTGTGAGAAGTTGTATTAAATTGGCTTTTTTGTTGTTGTTTACTCAGACTTGGTTGGTAATTGAAGGTATATCTTAGCAGCTGAACTACGGTCTGAGATATCTGACAGCCCAGCAATGTTGGCTTTCAACTGCTACCTCTGAGCTTGTTCTTTGTCCCCTCGCTAGATTTGTGACTCCTAACAGCAGTGACTGAATTAACTTGCTGGGGTATTTTCACACAGAAACAATCTATTCTTTCAAAGAATTCTGCCAATAGTTTACTCTTTTGCTTCATTTTATTGGGAGAAGTTAAAGTCAGTCTTGATCTGGCAATCAAAGCCTTGGGTAATTGCTGTTTATCACACATCAGATAACCTTTCCTTTCTTATGAACTCTCCCTGGATGTACAGTTGAGGCACAGATCAACTGAAGTAGTGTTGATGGCTAGAAGGAGGGTAATTCTTATCAGAATGCTTTTGAAAAGCTCTTGTTCTCCATCTCACAAAACAAACTTAAACAAAATTAAGAGCAATAAAGAAAAGACATCTATTTTCTCCATAATTTGAGGTAATGGGATTTTCCATCTTCTAGATCATGCTCTGTCCCTTTTATGACTAGTCACTTACTAGAGATTGGATGTTGTTAATGATCTATGGAAGGAAAATGTGCCTTTATCTCTGCACAGCAATGATGTCTTCTGCATGAATGGCCACAGTGGTCATTACGGGGGATTGGTTTTGCTGAGTGATGACCTCAGCACTTGGCCACGTAAGTTAGGGAGTGAAGGAGACCTCTGGACCCTTCTTGCACAAGCTGATTTTCAGTTTACTCTCACATTTTATTCTTTCGTCATCCCATCCAATATCTGAAGTTTTGCAGTTGTCTCTAAGCCTCAACCTTCCCCTTGTGCTCAGAATACAATCTCTTTTTGCCTCATTATGGCTGCCACAATCATCAACCACACTCGCTAACATCCTTACTTTATCAATCTTCTCACTTTCTATTCAAATTTCTTCCTTCCCTCCCTCTCCTCAAACCTCTTAAACCGGTGTTTCTTACAGTATGGCCCTCAGATCATCTGCAATAGAATTTCCTCTGATAATTTTTAACAAATGCAGATTTCAGGACCCTACCCCACACTATTAATAACTACATCAGATTTTTTGGAAGTAGGGCCTGGGAATCTGCAGTTTTATATACTCAAGGTGATTTCTCCACACCGTAAAGTTGAAGAACCAAATTGAATCCTGCCCACTTGAGCCTGCGACATGGCTCTCTCTTCCTTTTGCTAGAGGACTCCTTACCCATGTGACACACTCAGCTTCCACTTCCTCTGGTTTCCTTCCTTCTAATTTCCCACAATTTCTTGCTTTTTTAAAAAATATTCTCTCTAAGGTCCTCAAAGAACAACTCTAATTTATCCCTAGTAGTACTACCTACTAACATTTTAAAAATAGGAGTCAGTGCTTAGCTGAAAATAGAGTTGATAGAGTTAAAGTATGAGAACATATTTTACTCAGTTTGAGAAAATGATGCCATTTTGGTCTCTTTTCCTTTGTCAACTAAGTTTGAATGAAAGAAGATAGGCATCATATGGGGAAAGTAATGCCATTGAGAGGGGGAATGATCAGATAAATATATCTAAAGCCACTTTTTCTAAATCAATAGTACAATATAAAATATTACTGCAAGTTTGTAAATACAGATGGAAGATAGCCAAGATATTTGATGTTCTATAAAACTAAGCACTTACTGAAGTGGGAATTATATCTAATATTATTTTGTTGGCTTATGGGAATGTAAAGAAAATGTGAGAAATACATGGTTCCTATTCTTACAGAATTTATAGTCTATTGAAAACTGCATATTGGAATCAAACACTATGTATATCAAAGACTACTGATAACAGTTCTTCATACTGTCATACTAGTTCACTTGAAAAATCTGATAGCCTAAAAAATAATAGCAAAACATAATTTATTATTGTACAAAATTTAAAATGCTGTGTGAAAATATGAAATGATATTACTTGGTTTATTTAGTGTGATGGTTAATTTTAGGTGTCAACTTGACTGAAATAAGGGATAGACAGATAACTAGTAAAACATTACTTCTGGGTATGTCTGAGGGTATTAACTTCCAGAAACATCCTCACAGACATACCCCAAAATAATGCTTTACCAGTTTATCTTTTAATTCAGTCAGGTTGACATTTAAAATGCACCATCACAGTCTATGAAGGTGTTTCTGGGAGAGATTAGCATTTGAATCAGCAGGCTGAGTAAAGATTTGCCCTCACCAATGCCAGCGGATATCATCCAATCCATTGAGGCCCTCATAGAACAAAAAGGTGGAGAGAGGATGAATTCACTCTCTCTTTTGGAGCTGGGACATCCATCTTCTCCTGCCCTTGGACATCAGTACTCCAGGTTCTCTGGCCTTTGAGATTTACACCTGTCCAACCACTGTCCATCCCTGGTTTCTCAGGTCTTTAGTCTTCAGTCTGAGTCTGAAGGTCTGAGAATCAGGGGAGATGAATGACACCACTGACTTCCCTAATTCTTTAGCTTGCAGACAGCATATCATAGGACTTCTCGGTCTCCACAATCAAGTGATTCCTATAGTAAATCTATCTCTCTCACAATATATAGATAGGTATAGATCGAGATAGATATATCCTGTTGGTTCTGTTTTTCTGGAGAACCCTAACACATTTAGATATTCTTCTGACCCTTTTGGAAGACCAATATAGAATTAAATCAACTTAAAGTCATCAATTGAAGTAATAGTGTTATTCATGATCATAAAAATAGTAAATGAACTAGATTTCCAACAAGGATCATTGTTAAATACATATAAAGGTAGTCATATGATGGAAAACTATGCAACCTTTAAAAAGTATTTTTGGGTAACCATTAATGGCATGAAAGAAATACGATATCACTCGTTAAGTGAAAACACTCAAGAAACAAAATTACATATAAAAATATTTATATATATGTTTTACAATAAAAGACTAAATGGAAATAAAAGTCACAGGAGTTATTTCTGTGTAGCTGGTTTACAGGTTCTTCTTTACCTTTCTTTTTTTCCCAATATTTAAAACTGAACATTATTTATATATTCAGTTATAACAAAATGCTTGTAAAGGTGGCTTCACCATATCAACAGTTCTATGGTCTTAAAAAAAGGAAATTTTTAATCCACAAAAATTCTACTCAGAGCATGTACACATAGAATACACACACTGTTCTTTTACCTTCTCGTACTCTTGGGCAACGCAGTTGACTTCCTTGAATGTCATGTTGTTCTACCTTGTGCCAAATGAGGTACTTACAAGAATCTGATGGAAGCTTTAAAATAAGAGAGAAGAGAAATATCATCTGGCAACATACAATTCATTTATTTCTGTGTGTAAAAGTAATGCAAATCTATGCCCAAAATTTAGACAAATTGAATTCCAAGTATCTCATGGTGTGCTCATGGAAGTCATCTTAGTCCAATTTAAATTACGTATTCTTATTCAACTTTGCATCCCCAACACCTGCAACTGATTTATGTTTGATGGTAAATGACAGCGTGAATAAATATATTCGTGAATCCATTCGTGAATCCACTTTACACCAGCTCTGATAAATCATCCTTTAATACTTATTGAGTATCTCATAAGGAGTCTCTTTCCATTTTAGAACAATTCTAATTTTTTAAGATCTCTTCATCACCCTCTAACTTGCTCCAATTGTACAAGTTCTGCCCTTTTGAGGCCACACAAAAGAATCCCTTCACATGTGATTACTCTGTTTTTAAAGTTTAATAACACAGTTGTCATCTTCTTCCTAAGTCATTTAGTTGTTACTCACAAATCATAGCTTATAAATTATTAAGTATTCTGGTAGTTATCCTTGGGAAGAGTTCCAATTTATTGACACTGCTCTTAAAATGTATAGCCAGCATCGAATGAAATATTTCAGTATGGTCATCTTCCTTGTTCTGGAAAGGATATTACTGAAAAGAATGTATGCCAAGATCACATTTGGAGCAATTTTATATCATTCACTAATATTGAGGTTATAGTCAATCAAAATTCCTAGTATTTTATATAGCTTGTGATCATTTCAAAGAAAACACAAACAAAAGGCATATTACTTGAAAGAATATTACGTTAAATACTTTTACCATAGATTCATTCTTCTGTTAACCAGTGTTATACATATAAACAAACAAAGAAACCCAGAATATTTGGTTTAAAATATATCATTAAAGTATTTGGAACACTGTGTTCTCACTGAGCAGCACTTCGCATATTTTATGCTTAGCTTGAACTACAAATATATGTAATTAATTCAAACACAAGGAACTTTTCCACCATTAAACAAGCTTGTAGGACTCTGGATTAAACCAAGTTAAGCGTTTCTCTTTAGTACCAATTTCTCAGAAACTTTAATATACTAATATTCCTTGATTGTAAGCCTATACTAGGAGTGTTTCCTTCAGCTTTTAAACCATAGAAACTTTTATTTTTGGAGCAACACGTGCCACTCTACATTCTGTAGAGCAGAATCTGGAAAAAGCTATTCCAAAATAAGAGGAAGAGGTGGTTTTTTAATAATAATTTAACTGATCTTTTAGTTTTATTACTGACTCATTGAATCTCCTTGGTTGTTCCAGCAAATATCTCAACACCTTCATTTAAAAAATAGAACTAGTAACAAAAGCTCTCTGCCTTATTAACAGTAACACTGAAAAGTTAATTACTGCTTCAGCAATTCTTTGAGATATTCTGAGGATTTACTAATGTGCTTTCAAGGAATTAGCTCATTCTTTTGAATTATTCTTTAGAAAAAACAGTGAACACAAACATATTTCAGGTTATTAAAGCAGCATTCCCCAACCTTTTTGGCACCAGGGACCAGTTTCATGGAAGACAATATTTCCACGGAGGGTGGAGGGATGGTTTTGGGATGATTCAAGCACATTACATTCATTGTGCAGTCAAACCTGTCTGCTAATGATAATCTGTATTTGCAGCCACTCCCCAGCTCTAGCATCATTGCCTCAGCTCCACCTCAGATCATCAGGCATTAGATTCTCATAAGGGGTGCACAACCTAGATCCCTTCCATGCTCAGTTTACAGTAGGGTTCGTTTTCATATGAGAATCTAATGCCGCCACTGATCTAATAGGAAGCAGAGTTTATGCATTGATGCCAGCAATGGGGAGCAGCTGTAAACACAAATGAAGCTTCACCCACTGGTCATCTCCTGCTGTACAGCCCCATTCCTAAGAGGCCACGAACTGATATTCATCCATGGCCTGGGAACTGCGGTATTAAAGACATAGCCCCCAACCTATTCTTGTTTATTACATGTTAATGGAAGCTTCTTTCCCAACATGTTATCTGCTTTTGAAATTTTTTTTCTTGCTTGCTTCTATCACAGAATAAAAATTTCTTGTAGGTTAAATTCCATGGGGCTGCCACACCCACTGCATCTTTGTGCTATTATATGAGGCTGCTCTGGGGAAAAAAATAATCTAAACTCAAGCTGTATTTGAAAGGAAAGTTTTCATTTTTTTACCTGACATCTAATTTTGTACAAAAACCTGTTTGTTTATTAAAAGAGTTAAGTGGTAGATTTTGGAACTTCTGACATTGTAGGAAAATGAGCTCTTGCATATTTTTGTTTATTTCTATGTAAGATTGTCAATCTGATACAGGTGTGTGACTGTTTTTCTTCCTAAAGGAATAGTGAATATTTTTATGTTGCCCTGTTCTTTTTCCCTTTGTAATTCTGATGGACCAGTTGATTAATCCATTAGTTCAACGAATATTTTTTGAAGCTAGTATGCTTCATTTCATTTTATTCATTTATTCAAAAATATATATTGTACCACTGTTATGTGTCAGGTACTCTGTTGGGCATTGGAGACACAAAGTTGAATAAAATATGATAACTGTGCGTGGAAAACTAATTTTTTATAAGGTGAGAGGCAGACATATGAATAGCTCATCTTAATCCAGTGGAATAGGTGGAGAAAATAGGAATGAAAGGAAGGAATGAAAGGCATGCATTATTCTACTGAGATGGGTTAGAGACAATGTCTTAGAAGTGGCGACTTTCAGAGAAAAAATTTTATGTTGTGGACAAAGCACATTTCATAAAGAAAGGAAAATAAATCTTAGACTAAGAGACAAAATTTAAACTCAGTAGTAGAAAGGAAGAAACGTCATTTTGGTTTTTGTGGTCTTTATCTTTTCTACTCATCTTCTCTTTCTTTGATCTTCCTTCCTCCTCCCCAACTTTTTTTCTCTCTCTGGATTGGGACTGAGAGTATCAACCTTTCATTCCCTCCTCCTCCCAAAATTACAGGGGTAGGTTTAAGAAGCTCACATATTTATTTTAAAATGTTAAATATAAGATAAAATATATTTGATAAATTTATCATTAGGTAAAGGGCTAATTAAAACTATTTACCAGGGACGATATTCCAGAGTCCAAACGTGGATGAAATGTTCTTCTGCTCCTTGACAGAGCTGACGGAGTGTGGGTCTCACTTGCATTGGAGTAGTACGATGAATTAGATGGACAAATCTCTTGACTACTTGTGTTTTGACCTGAGGAACTAAGTGAATGAAAATACTTAAAGTGTTCATAAATCTCTTTTAAAGTCGCTAGATGTAATACCCTTGTTCAAAACAACAGCACATTATAGGCACCTTTTCATTTAAAGGAGGAGTAAGTGACACCCTAGGTTTTACCTAGATCTTAGAAGGACTTTTACATTTTTCATAGTCCTAAACATAGTTTTATGCCTAACAGCTACTTAGGACAAATTACCCTCAAAGGTAAGGGCATCTACATAGACTGTCTGTCTTAGGAAAAGAAATCTAATAGTACACACAAATACACACACACTTATAAGATCCTAAGGAGTCCAGCCTTCATATTGGAATATTATTCCTAGTGGAACCACAGCTGGAGATTTGGCACATACAAATGTCCTTAAACTCTCCATGTGTCTCCCCATCAATGTGGGCCTTAAATTTGCCCTGAAATTTACCCCAAACCTCTTATATTTCCTCAAGTTGTTGGCAAACAAACTAAAAAGTCAGATTAATTAATTTTAGGCAATTTTAAATACTGCTTGACCATTTCTCTTAAAAACTGTTCAATTCTCACTGAATTCCTATTTTATATCACGGAAATGTAAAACATCATTTCTTTGCTCCTATACTGATTCTCTGGATTATTAGACATTGTTATTCTTATAATTTTCCCTTTTTCTTTAGCAATACTTATGTTTCTCTTTTTGTAATTGATGCTATGCATTATTTTAAGCCAATAGTTTTAAAACAATATCTAAATATGTTTTTTTGTGTTAAGTGAATAATCAGCCACAAAATACAATAATACTCTTGTATTATTCTGGATAGATCTGGAGCCCATTCTACTAAGTGAAGTATCACAAAAATGGAAAAACAAGAACCACATGCACTCGCCATCAAATTGGTTTTAACTGATCAACACTTAAGTGCACATATAGTAATTACATTCATTGGGTGTTGGGCAGATAGGAGGGGGGAGGAGGGGATGGGTATATACACACCTAATGGGTGTGGTGCACACCGTCTGGGGGATGGACACTCTTGAAGTTCTGACTTGGGTGGGTCAAAGGCAATATACGTAACCTAAACATTTGTACCCCCGTAATATGCTGAAATAAAACATAAATAAAAAGAAACTATATTTTATAGCATTTATGCCTCTATAGCAATTTGGCTTATAAGAAACCATACATTTCTTGTATATTGAGATTACCTTCATGAAGTACAATATAGAAATATCTTTCATTTTTCTCCTATTAACTGAGCTAGTACAGCAGAAGAGCATAGCCATTATATTCTAAAATAGCATTATATCTTTTTATAAAGCACCATATTCTAAGAATAGCATTATTGTGCCACTAAAAAAAATAAACCAACAATAATGCCGCATTATTTTTTTTATTTCAGGATATTATGGGGGTAAAAATGTTTAGGTTACATATATTGCCTTTGTCCCACCCGAGTCAAAGCTTCAAGCGTGTCCATCCCCCAGACAGTGCACACTGCACCCATTAGGTGTGAATATACCCATCCCCTCCTCCACTTCCACCTGCCTGACACCTATTATTAAGGAGAAAATTATTTTCCCATCTGCCACTAAATTTAAAAAATCAAGAATTTGGTTCATTATGTGAAAAAGTCAGAAAATATATGCTTCTCATATCTTTTCCATTGACTTTTTTGGTTCATTTGTCTCTATTAAAATAATGCTAGCCAAATTTTTTGCCAAAATAAAATTGAGAAAGTAAGGATAATGAACATGGCTAAATCTTTCTTCAGTGACTAGTGTACTGTTATTCCAGACTCCAGTGATGGTCATACAATGAGGGGTTGGGTTAATAGAAT
Source organism: Cheirogaleus medius (assembly GCA_008086735.1). Taxonomy (NCBI): domain Eukaryota; kingdom Metazoa; phylum Chordata; class Mammalia; order Primates; family Cheirogaleidae; genus Cheirogaleus; species Cheirogaleus medius. The sequence continues at coordinate 24,035,633 of VBSM01000272.1, read as the reverse complement.
AACCTGGAAGGCTCCGTCCCTCTTGTTTTTTAATCTGAAGTATGAGGAATGGTCTCATTCTACTTATATTATATAATCTCCCTAAAGAAGGGCACCAACAAAAGAAGTTCACATAATTAAAAAATCTGATAAGAAAGATCTAGTTGATTGGGTTTTTACTGTGTCTTCTTTAGTGCTGCAACACTAAGCACATCAGCTGCAAAGTGAAATTAAGTTTAAAAGTAAGTGAAAATTATCTCTTCATCTTAGTTTACATTAGATATTTTTCTGTCTTAAACTAGAACTTTTTATGGTAGTATCCTGATAACAACTAGGCATTTATTAACAATAGAAAGTAATTAAAACTTTGTTAATGCAAGCTAACTTCCCTACCATCTCTCTCCCTCTCCTCCTCTCCCTCTTTCTTTCTCTTTCTTTCTTTCTTTCTTTTTCTGTCTCCCTCCCCACCCTGTTTCATTTTTTTCAGAATGAATTGAAAAATAAGTTCAAGAATGGTCAAGAGTTTCAGCTAAGAAGATTCCAAACAGTAGATGACCAGTCTGATTGTCTTTGAGTGTAAAATTCTTTTAGTTCCTAAATCCGGATTTCTTCCTGCACATTCTTCTATTACTCTGGGCACCACACCAGGGTGCAGCAAAAAGGGCAGTGTGCTGGGAGGACCTTGTGGTAAAAACCTCTGGGACATTCTCAAAATCTTCTTTGTTCTGTTACTTCTATCATAAATTTCATATGGAATTTTTCTTCAGTCTGCTTTTTTTTTTTTGACAAATCTCAGCAAAACAAGATCATTTCTGATCCTTCAGTTTAAAAAGGAAAAGGAAAAATGGGGCATCTTCCAGGTTATATAACAAACCCAATCTCCTACTTCATCTATAACTGTCTTAATGTGCACATCACTGAAGTCGAAATCGCAAGACCTGCCAGTCCTAGGAATCTGAGGAACAGCTACTGTTGTGACCCTGGACAAGACGCTTAGCATCTCGGATTCTCAGTCCCTTGTCTTTAACACTTACAAGACAATGTGGACTCTGCCTCAGTAATAGGGCTTTTTGTTGTTGTTTTGTTTTGTAACATTACTGCTATGATGACTACTACTACTATCACTAAAATAGCAATTTTATAGTTAACATTAATTGTACACTTGCCATGTGAGGCACTTTACTAACAGCTTTACATAGATTAACTCATTTAATCATTCCAGTCACCTAATGAGGTGGGTGACATTATTATTTCAATTTTATACATGAGGACATTGAGGCATAGAGAGATGAGGTAATTTTCCCAAGTTATACTAGTAAATGACTAAGTGTTCTTAACCACTAGGATTCAACTAAGATGCAGATAACTACTGTGATTCTTTAATAATTGTGGAGCTCTATCATTATTAGGATGTAGTTGTTATTAAGGAAAATCATTAATATTTATTTTTCTTATTCTGATTGCTCCACTTATCCATGTATAAATAATTATACTAGTTAATAGAACATGTAAATCTGTGCAGTTATTATTTACTAAAAACAAAAGTCTTCGGTGGTAGAAGCTATGAGAACACCATTCCAGATAACATCAAGCTGTTTTTAAAAACCTCCTACCTCCCCTCCTCAAAAGAAAATAAAACCAGACACATGCAGTTTAGTTGGTATATTGGTTTACTTGTTTTTAATCTTTCTACCTGCAGTGAACAAACAGTTATCATAAATTACAAATCTAAACCTTTATGAAAGAGAAATTAATATTATTAATGTTCTAATATAAAGCTGCCATGGAGAAGGTGCCATGGCTAAAACTGTACAGCCTTTGCCAGCCGTGATTTATAGTGTCTTTAAAATAGGTGGCATTATCTGAATTGGCCATCTATTCTTGGTTTAAAAAAGAGGAGAATGGCTAACAAGAAGGAATCAGGTGAGCTGAGATTGCTGGATGAAAAACAACAATAATATAACTTATCAATTCATGAGCCCCTTTCATCAGAAGATCACAATGTCCTTTACAATCATGAATTTATAAGCCTCATAAATTGTCTGCAGCAACGGGTGCTATCTGTTTAATTAAAATGTCAAGTTGGGTATTATGTAACTTTGTAAGGCAAGTGAAGGAGGAAAAGGCAAATGACCTAGTTTGTGAGGTAGGGTTGAGCGCTTCAGTTGAATGAAGCTATGTTGGGCACACATCACACAGAAGGCAGGGAGCTCCTTTAACACACAGTGTTGTCAAAACAGTATTGAATATGACTCAATTTCTGAACATTCTGTTTATATTCATTGCTTCATCATGAAAGCTTTGTATTTAGGAAAAAGGACAGAAAGAATTCTCAATCATATTTTTTTCAGTTAGGAAAGGGCAAACTCTCCCCAAACTCTGAATCTCCTCCTCCCCTCAAAAAAAAAAATACTAAATTAGGTTCTCAAATCCAGTGGGATCTTGCTAAAACCAGTTACCACGTGCCAGAGGAAAATCACCATGAACTCTAGAGCATTAAATTTGGATGAAAGGAGATAAAAATTCAGCCTCTTTGATTCCTTAGACCATTCTTTTTTAATTTTTTAAAACCGAGAATTCCTGTCCTCTGGATGCCTATATTTTTATTCATTTGTAAAATGGGTGATGATTGTGCTACCTACATGCTAGAGATGGTAATGAGAGCATGGAAAGTACATTCAGTGGAGTTCTTGTAAATTCAAGAAGAAATCTGATATTAGAAGTTGTTAATTTCTGAGATGGCAAATTAGGTATACCAAAATTTTTAAACTTGAAGATTATTGCTACTTTCTGATAGCTCTAAATTAAGTAAATTGAATAAATAAGAATGTATCAATGAACTGTTTTGAAAAGCTATGTGTTTTAGAGATATTCCAAAAAATATTTCAATTATCCCAAAGCCTAGGATTTCAACAAATGTATCTTAATTTATTTAGATTATTGATTCTAAAACTATACAACAATAACTTTTAATTTTGAAAATATACAGCTACAGTTGTTTTTTTCTCTACTTCAATCTGAACAAGCCAGGTTTTAATTTTATGTGACCCAATTTTTATTCTTATAAATTTTGTGGGTCTATATTACTCCAGACTGATGCACATTCTTATAAACATTTATAGTCCCTCAAATTAAGGTACAACAAAAGTAAAAGAAAAAGCACCTATAATACTTCTCCAGAGGGAAAGCCTATACACGCCAATAGCTACCAGTGGGTTCACTGACATTTATAGAAGCAAAAAAATATATTCAAATATCAGAAACAATGAAAATAGAGGAACTGAACTATTTCTATGTTCATTCCACAAAGTTATATTTAGAAAATTTTAAAACTTTGTTGTAACAGCATATATAGCTGATGCTTAGGTGGATTTCAATACTTGAGGAACATCTACTACTCCCTGTGTTACAACTTTGAAAATTTAACCACATCCAACTCTACAAGAGAGAAGAATATAGGCACTAAAAGATAATATGTGATTGAGGTAGAACTTTCAAGCAGAGATAAAACTATAAAAGGCCAAATGAAATGAACTGTTTTAGGAAGGTGGTATGACTAAGATTCTTGTTTCAGGATGTGCAGAAATGTGATTGAAAAATTGCAGAGACTAAAGAAGCCTTACTTTTCTCCTTCCCTCCCTCTTTTCTTTTCCTCCCTCTCTTCCTTCCTTCCTTCCTTCCTTCCTTCCTTCCTTCCTTCCTTCCTTCCTTCTTTTTCCTTTAACAATTTGAAAATTAAAGTTTAAGTTGTAACCTGGGTATCACCTTTTATACTGTCTCTAAAATCATTTTATGAAGATTTAATACTTAAAAAATAACAATACTGATAGTAAGGATAATTTTATACAGAATTCACAGATGCACCTCCTCTTGTTATAGTGTGTTAAAGGATTTTAGCAAGTAGGGAAAAAACGAAGTTTGTAATTCTGCACAGAACTTCTACCCATTTAAAAACAATTGTTTCACATGCCAATTTCTACAAATTATTACATATTTAGTTTTTAACATTAAAATCAACATAATACTTGACACTGCTTGAGATGTACACAGGTGGCTAAAAAAAATAGAACTTCTATCACTCCTTTGATCTCTAATCCCCTACCTAAGCATGATTCCTCTCTTAACAGGCAGGAAATAGAAGCTATAGATAAGTTTAATACACTTTTATGAAATCATAATGCACTTAATCCTAAAAATTGAAGGTGCAAATCTCATTATTTTTAAAATGAGAGTCAGGTTATACATCAATATGAAGACAAAAAAAATCAAGAAATCTGTAAATCACCTAATTGTATATTATTTAATTATGAACATGTTTTGGAAAACACTTATGGACAGCTACAAAATTTAGGAATGAGGAAACAAGGTTTGGGCTTTGGCTTCTGTTTAATCTGATTTGTGGCTTTAATAAGATAGTATAAGTCTTGTTTTTGTGATAGTAATTTCATTTAAACTTAAACACTAATAGATATTACCTTTTGGCTGTCTTATCTATTTTCCCCCTGAAATTTGCACCTGCTTTCTTTAAGAGTCTTCTGTTTCTACAGACATTACTAAAAGAGTAAGCCCACCTCTCTCTGTTACAACTATGATCACAGGAATTGCATTGCATTTGTAACCAGTTGCATAATATTAGGGGAGAGGGTGGTAGTTGAGTTGGCTTCTCTCTTAAAGCAATAGTCATTAGTAAGGCAGGTTGCATGACTTTACATGTTTAAATGTAATTTGATCTGGTAACACTATCTATGTTTGGTTTTTTCTCTCTCTCAAGTTATGACTAAGGTTACTTTTAATTTCATTTTCCTACCTTTCAGACATGTCTTGCGGGTGCAAAAAGTTCCTCTCGCCTTCATAAAGCTATTTTTCTGAAGACATTTTCATCATGTTCCCTGGATGGAATACGAGAGCAGTCCGCCAAGAATCTGCAGCCTCTTTTGGGGGTCTTCCATGGATTCACTGTGACCAAGGAAACAAGCCGTTACCTAGCAACGTGGCCCTTTAGGAGGTATTGTTACCAATCTCTTAGAGCTCATCAAAGGAATTCCTGTGCTTCTGGAACAGCTTTAACAGTGAACATTGTTTCCAGGGAGTTGTCTAAACTGTGGTATAACTGATCCTTGACTACAGAAACATAATGGTAGCAGAGGGAGTAAATATCTATAACAACCCTGGAAAGTTTGCTGTCTTCAGGCCCATTATTTCTTGAATTATTTGCATCTGGCTTGGGTTTTGTTGAAGTGGTATTTGTTCAATATGTCCCTCAGTATTTAGTTTCTTGCTTCTCTTCTGTAGTTTCAGAACTAGAGGAAGCAGCAAAAGGGAAGATATCTAATTCTTGCTTGAACTTTGCTCAAATAAAACTCCTCTGAATTGAAGACCGGGAATTTTACCTTGTTCATAACAAGAAAATATATAAAATATACATTTTATATATTTGTATACAAATATATAAGAATACATTTTATATATTTATATAAAAATAATAGATTTTTTATTTCAAAGAAAATTTTTTCCAACTTTTCACAGAAAAGAGAGAGAATATCATATTATATTGTATAACTCATTGATTCAACAAGTCTGCTCAGAGTGTCTACTATGTGCAGAGATAACACTATGAATTTTTAACTTCATGAGCCAATAAAATAAATCTTCACTAAACCTGCAACTTCTATTTCTCCTTTCCCAAAACAGAAAAATGTTAGCTGTGGTTTTGAGGACTGAGAAGTTGTTATTTGCCAAAAGCATAGGAAACTCTTCCATAGTCTTTACTGCTTCAGAGAACAAGATAGTTGGGAAACCATTTTACTCAAAATCTAGTCTCAAAATAAGATAATTGGCATATCTTGGAAAAAGCACTATGTTTTCATTTTTATTTTTTTTATGCACAGTAGTAATCCATCTATAGACTAAAAAAAGCTTCAGTAACCTTATGAATGTGTTTCATATTAAAAGATTTAAAATATATTCTCCTCTGCATTAAGTTTCTGTCAGAACTTTAGTTTTACATACAAAATGCTTCAGGCTGAAAATTAGCATAAAATCTTCTATGCTAAAAATATAATTTATTTGCTAAAGACCCACAAAATTGATTTGTTTATATCAAAGTTAGTATAATTTTAAAAAATCAAATACCTAAAATATTATATCTAAACTTTCTGTATATTTTTCCCATGATAGGGGTAGAGATGACAAATGTCAGACTTTTTTTAAGCATCTTTTCTAAGGATTCTAGGAATTTCCCCAAGTCCGAAAATTCTAGACCAGGATTATCCAAAAATGAATTAGATAAAATAATCAAATCACAACTGCTCTTAATTTACAGTTTTAGCTTTATAGCCCAAAACTGCTCCATACTCCCACCTGCTTCAGGCAAAAGCTATGTAATACTCCAGTGCCTCAAGTCTGACTTTGCTTAGAATCATCTTAGTTGCCTTAAGAAAATCCAACAGTCAGGCCCTTCCTCAACTGATCGATATCTGAATGTGGGTGAGACCCAGTCATCATAATGTTTTAAAAGGTTCCTGTCATACCCCTTCTACACCTCACTCGCCTGTACCTACATCTGTGCAGCAGAATATGGTTCAATAAAACACACAGCCATGCTGACTGGTCTCCAAAATGTACAACCACTCTCCTCAAAATGTTGGCTGGCAATCACACTAGATTCCCAAAACTGTTCTCCCCCGTGCTATGACCACCCTGCAGTCTCTCCCTTCTTTTCTGACTTATGTGATCTCTGCCCCATCCTTATTCTCACTTGAACAATCAGAAAATAATTTCTATACAGTACCATCATCTATTATCCACCTACTCACACCTACCTGCTCATTTATTCTGCTTTCTCGTCTTTAACAAGGAGGCCTTATCCGCGCTTCTGTCTTCATTTGTGGACTAGATCCTAACCTTTCAGTGCTACTCAAAGCCATTGATCCAGAAAATCTCTGCCTTTTGTATCATTAATTTCTCCTCTCCACTGGATCATTCCCACAAGGATATAAACATGCTATAATTTTTCCCATTAAAAAAAACCCAAAAAACAAAAGTATCTTTGGCCCACTTTTCCCTGCAGCTCCCATCCCAATAAATTGCTTTACATTTCTTGTAGCACCTAAAAAAAGCAGTAAATGTGTGGTCTGTGCTTGCTCCTTCCAATTCTCCTCTTCTCAGTCTCTCTTGAACTCACTCCAATGTTTTCATTCCCCTGTTCCACTGGAACTACATTGGGCAAGATGGTTAATGATTTTCAAGTGACTACATTCAGTGGTCAATTCCTAGTCCTCATTTCTTGATCTATCCCCTGCATTTGAAATGTCAATTTACTCTTTCCTCCCAGAATTCTCTTCATTTGGCTTTTAGGACTCCACACTCCATGGTTTTCCTTACTTCATAGTCTCTTTTGCTGTTCCCTATGCATGCATCCCCCTAGTCTCTTAATACAGGTGTGCCCAGAGCTCAGCCTTGAGACTTCTTTCTTTCTTAACTCACTCCATTGATGATCTTAGCCTGTCTCATGGCTGTAAAAACCATCTATATGCTAATGACACCAAAATTTATGACTATAGTCTAGACCTCTCTCTCTGTCATTTTCTTGAATCCCAGACACATATATTTACCTGCCTACTTGAAATTCCTCTTGGATGTCTTATATGCATCTCAATTTTAATATTCCAGAAGTAAACTTCTAAACCTCCTGTCCAAATCAGCTGCTTTCATATGCTCCGTCTATGCAAGACAAAAATCAAGGAATTATTCTCAGTTGTTCTCTTTCTCTCAAATCTCATATTCAGTCCCTCAAGAAATCATATGAGCTCTTCTTTCAAAATATATTCAGAATCTGACCACCCTCACACCCTCCACAGCTACTAGCTTGGCATGAGACCATACATTTATTAGTATCATTACAACAGTTGCTTTATTGGTCTCCTGCTTCAGGCCATACCTCCCTACAGCCCACCCTTCAACGCAACACCCAGAGTGATTTGTTAAATTACAAGTCACTCTTCTGATCAAAGTACTTCAATGGTTACCTATTTCACAAAGAAAGAATTAGCATACTTACAAGGCACTGATATGTCCGATTTATAAAAACATAATATCAAAAATATTAAGCTACTTTTGAAACATCCACAGAACAATCAAGGTTTAAAAATTGACTAAAGTTCCTTCACAACTTACAAGTCGACCAATGTCAGTTAAGAAAAGCTAAGCAGTTGGTATCTGCTCTTAGAGAATTAACTTTAAAAAAATACTACTTTGTTTCTCTTAAGCCGCAGGATCAGTTAAAATAAGGAGTATCCCAAATTTGGAATGTCAGCTGTTTTTTAAAAAAAGGCTTCCATTTACAAGTACTTTTCTGTGTGATAGAGTATTTTCTCAACATTGTGATATCAAAACAAAACTTAGAACTTGTTGTGTAGCTTAAGATAATGGCAGTGGCCTACGTACCAGCCTCCTAATAGTTCTTTCATAAATGACAAAACAAAAAAGAAGGGAAAGTATGTCTACAGAAAAACCATGTACTCAGTAGATCTTGAGAATCGACACTAGTAAAACCTCAAATTAACTGAATGTAAAAGTTCAGTGTGTCTCTCATGTGCCAGTGCCAGCCACATCCCACAGCAAAGCAACCAAAGAAATGCGTGGGGAGGACAGGAAAGGGAAGAGGCCTAGGGTTGATCTAAAACTATTACCAGAAAGACAGTCAACTGTAAATCAGAAATACTATAAAAGGGTTCAGGCAAGTCAGAGCGAGGATGACAGGGAAGAGGCTTCAAAGTATGCAACATGTAAAAGCACAGATAAAATGTAATGGGGCCATCTTTGAATTACATAGCTTCTGGGAGGGAAAAAACGGCAAAAAAGGAAATGAGAAGTGCCCTTTGGCAGCTGAAACGTTGTGACTGTTAATTTTAACTGTCAACTTGAATGTATTAAGGAATATTTCGAGAACTGCTACAGCATTGTCTCTGGGTGTGTCTGTGAGGGTGTTTCCAGAGGAGCTTGGCATGTGAATTGATGGCGTGTGAGTTGGGGAAGATTTGCCCTCAATGTGGGAGCACACCATCTGATCAGCCGGGGGCTCAGGATAGAAAACAAAGGCAGAGGAAAGGTGAATTCTTCTCACTCTCTCCTGGAGTTTCTCCCTCTCCTGGTTTGGGGGATGCCAGAGTGGGAGGGGTCACTCTTCTGCCCTTGGACATCAGAACTCCAGGCTCTCTGGTCTTTGCACTCCAGGACTTTCACCAATGCCCCCCTTGGGGTCTTAGGCCTTTGGCCTCAGACTGAGAATCACGCCATCAGCTTTTCTGGTTCTGAGGCCTTCGGACTTGGACTGAGCCACGCTACCAGCATCCCAGGGTCTTCAACTTGCAAACGGCCTGCCATGAGACTTTTCAGCCTCCATAATCATCACTTCAGCCAATAAATCCCCTCTTATATATCTATATCTATTAATATATATATAACCCATTGGTTCCATCTTTCTGGAGAGCCCTGCCTAATACATAGGTGAAAAGGGAAAGAAAAAGGGAAATCAAAGGTCTTGCAAGGCAAAGTAGAATAAACTAAATGAAATGATTCACAACCCCTTCTGTGTAATAGTCATTCAAAGATGTCCACGACTTAATACCTGGAAACTGTGAATATGTTACTTTTCATGGCAAGGGGTAAGTAAGGTAGCCAATGGAATTAGGGTTGCTAACCAGCTGGCCTTAAGATAGGAAGATTTTCCTGGATTACCCAGGTGGGCCCAGTGTAATCACAAATGTTCTTAAATGTGTAAGAGAGAGGAAGAAGAGTCAGTGTCATGAGAGAAAGACTCAATTGGTCATTGCTGGCTTTAAAGAAGGAAGGAGCCAAGGAATGCAGGCAACCTATAGAAACTGAAAAAAGCAAGAAAATGCCTTTCACCTGAATCCCCGTATCTCCTCAATACTTCTGGGAGAGTTTTACTTTTATATATTTTATAAATGGGTTTCTGCATAAGTTAATTGACCAAAGCTTGTTAGTCATTGGTAATTCCCATGAAAATGAAAACCAAAGAATTATAGGAGAAAAAGGAAAGATTCAGAACATGGTGTCAAAAAAAACCCCCACCTATTTTTCGAACTACAGTGGGGGAAGCAGAGGATCACTGGGAAAGGGAAGCATGAACTTAAGAGGATAAATGAGATGGTGCTCAATAATGAATCCAGCAAGGTTACTGCAGATGGTCTTAAATGCCTCTACCAAAATCTTAAAAACATAGATGTATATTTTCTAAACTTTTCATGTTTTCTGTGATCATTACCTGTTGCTTTTTAAATAAATTTAAAATAAGGTAGTTTTGCAGAGCAGTGATAAATCTAGTTTGATGCCAACCAGATTATTTGGACAACAGCTCAGGTGTGGTTTGGGGGATGCCAGGTGTGCTGAAATGTTCAGCTCCATGTTTTTTCCCAATTCCAAGTCTCAATCTTTTTTCAGACCCTGATAATAGCAGAGTGATTCTTGTTTATCCTGACTGGGAAGATGGTAGTGAAGATTCTATAGAAGAAACTAAATATTCTTACTCCTGATTTTATCATTTACTCAATATATATTTACTGAGTAACTATGACCTGCCAGGCATTGTGCTAGGTTCTCAGAACAGAGTGGAGAATATACAGAAGCTGTATGGAGATAAGTCATCAAATGCTAACTCACATCAAATTCACAACTAATTAATTATAATAGTTATGTATATTATGATGTAGGTATTAGGGTGCTGATTTAAGGGCTTATTGCAGGGGAAAAGGTCTAATCTAATCTAGAAATTTAAGATTTGACTTGTCTAAACAAATAACTAGCTAACTAGTCTTCCTCTACTCTTTCTTCCTATTGGTCATCACATACTACTAAGTAACTGACAATCACAATAATAGGTTCCCTGCCTCTATTGTTTATCACTTGGTATCTCTCATGCCAAACACAGTGACTGGTATATAATAAGCATGCAATAAGTATTGGTTAAATGAATGAGTGAAAGAACAGGATCCAAAGTCATCCTGCTGTTGACGTGGAAGACAGAAATAGTTCACAGCTCAGAAGTGGTTACTAAGCTGGAGAATACTTCACAGTATAACTGTTGGGAAATATTTGTGTGTTTACATATATGTTGCTTATAGAAAATATTTCAAGAGGCTTCTTTCACTAAAACTTTATTTTAGTTCTTCTAAAAATCGACCTGACAGCTTCAGAAAAAGTAATGTATGTTTTCCTATAATAGTATGAAGAATAACTGGTTGAGAAATAAGACAAAAACTGAGAAAAATTTCATGATACGTTTGTAACATAAATGTATAGATCCTGCTTTATATTCCATTCTTCGGAGAGAAAATAGTCATGTAAAAAGCACTTATTTTCCTCCTGAAAGATTAAATTGGAGACAAATTAAGATTTTTCTCTTTCTTTTTCCAGAGATGTGAAGTTAATCTGAGTGCTTGGTCTACCAGAATTTTGGATACCTAGCTCAGGGCCTGGCACATAGTAGGTATTCAATGGTAGAGTGAAACCAGGGAAGCAGAAGTGATTGGAGAGATTGACTTTTCTACTTAGGGGAGAACAAGATCTTACCTCCAAGGGGAAACAGGGACTTTAGCATCAAGCTAAGAGAGCTTGAAACCTAAACTGGAAAAAATTGTTAGTAGGTAACAATAAGTTATTATTAGGTAAAAGTTGTTATTAGGTAATTGTTACTAGGTAATAACAATTGATAGAAAGTATAAGATGAACCAGGTTTTTGCCATTTTAGGTATTTAAAAAAAAATTCTTCCTTCATATGAAATCTCCTATCATAATTATATATATTTTTCCATGAATGAAGGTATATATGTGCATACATAAATTACAGCCATAGATTTTTAAAATTTAACTTAATTTACTCATTACAAACTCATACTATAGAATAGTAGTAGTTTCCAATTTGAGTATCTATAAATATGCAAAATTTTAAAAGTAGTTATTTGACATCAAATTGATAATTTTTTATTTTCCAAATAAGCTAACTAAAAACAACAGAAATACTATGTATTTCATCATTTCTAAAATGAAAAGATATATTAGATAATACAAATAGGAAAAAGCTATCTTAAAATAATGATCCTTTAAATTAACAAAATATCTCTTTATAAAACTCCACTATGTGTTTTTTATTTTTCTTGTTTTCCCTTGGCTTTGCCAACACCAACTTGTGGTCCAGACTTTGGGTCTTTGAAAGTTACTGTTCTGGAGTTCATTTTAGAGAAGAAACAGGATGCTGGAGTAGGAACATCTCATTTATTCAGCAGATTTATCATCCCTGAAACTCACAAAGGGCCATATGGCACGTTATACTAATGTAACTCATGTGTTGCAGTATGATAACATCATGTGTACACAAGGGATTTATGTGAGATGTGAAGAATGGTTTTCTTGCTTTCAGATAAATAATGGGATGAATTAACAACAGCTCTGCTCTGAAGTCCTACAAAGTGAGTACAGAATGGTTTTGATAAAAGATGCAAGAGAATAAACTAAATTATTTTGGGGGATGCCCAAATCTAATGTAACACTGCTGATTCTTGGAATATTAAAATTTTTCTCCTTCATATACCATCTTATTTAGCCTAACATAAGCCAACTGATAAGTTCTAAGGATTTTGCTGTCTACAGTAGAAATGGCAGCTTGCCAAATCCAATAAAACTCACTTTTTAAAATTTTCATTTGCAAAAAATATGATGTGATATGTGCTAAGGGTTCCACTTTGTTTTGCCAAAGGCTGTTAAAATTACTGATATTTCCCAGCCATTATGAATTGCTTCCTTAGGGGAAGGGAGATTAATAAACATCTGACATGTAACAAAGCTGGTTTATACTCTGTACTTCTTTTATTGCACTCTAGTTTTAATCTCCAAATTTTGGTCAATATATAGTAGTTTGCCTATATCATGTCAATCTTCAAAAAAAGCTTATTCCTGGAAACTCATAATGTTTTTGTTATTTTCTTTTTTGAAGTCAATTAACCTCTCATTCATTATCAGTAAAATCACTGCTAGATGCTTCCTAATAATCCTCAGCAATGAGATACAGTTTTTGACTTTGCTGAGCTGGATGTCCTTTAGACTACTAATCTGCTTTATGTTTTAATGTGAGCTATCTAGGCTGGTAGAAATAAATCTAAAGGCACCAAGTAATCTCACTGAATCATTTAATTATCTAAAACCACCATGTAGCCTAGCATCTCTGAGAGAAGTGATTTAAGAGGATTATTATGATGACTACTGAACAAACATCCAAAATCATATTTTATTTTATTTTATTTTTTTCAAAATCATATTTTAAATCATTTATTATCAATTTTTCAATGAATTCCAGGGTTCATTGTTCACTGTATTTTCCAATGGCAAAATCTGACAGCATAAATATGGTGAATGAGACCAAAATTCTGAATGGTTATTGCTAATTAAATCATAGGATAAATCAATTTTTATAAAGAGTTTTCCTCTAAACTTATAACTATGTTCAGATTTATTAAAACTTCTATCATAGTTCATTAAAAGGCATTTTAGCTCCTACTGTGTATGCTAGACATCATTTTAAATGATAGAAATACAGTAGTGAATAGGTCAAGTTTCTTCAAGAAATTTATATTGTGAAGGTAAAAACACAGTAGGAAATTATTAATTAGCAAGCAAAGTGTTATAATCAAAGTAACTAGAATCGTATGGAACCATTTAGAAGGGACACTTAATCTATTGAGGTGGAAGAGAGTTAGTAAGTCTTTCTTTTAACAGAAGAACTGGCATCTAGCCTGACACCTGGAGGTAAAGCAGCAGCCAGGGAGGCAAAGAAAGGCAGATGTTTCAGGAGAAAGGATAGCACGGGCAGAAGGCTGGAGGTGAGAGAGAGCACTGTGGTTTGGGCATCTTTGGTAGGTTAGGATGGCTAGGGCTTAGAATGTATAAGAGAATAACAGCAGGATGAAGCTGAAGACACAGGCAGAAATCTGGCAATGAAGAGCTTTGTATGTAGGCTGACAATGAAAGTTATCACCTGAACCAGGACCCTTGTGGGACCCTTTTGAGAATTAAAGGGGGTGCTAACAAACAGGAACCTGGAGCTAACAGCATGAACTTGACGTCTCAGGCAGATGAGGACACGTGCTTACCCTACTTTATGAAAAAGTTTAACTTCATCTTGATATATTAATAAATGGGAACCATTAAGGATTTTTCATAAAGAGAATGATACAATCAGAGTTGGACATTGACAAGATCACCAGACTGCATTGTAGAAAATGGACTGAAGGCGGCAGAACCGGAGGCCAGGGGCAAATTAGGAAAGTCCTGCAGAAGTCCAATAATTATACCACAAAAATACAGCATAGAGGAATTTGAGAGACTCTTCAGAAGTTACCACTGACAGAACTGATTGGATACAAAGGATAAGGGGGGTGGGGGAATTGGGGATGACATCCAAGGTTTCTAACAGTAACAACTAGGAGAGTGGCAGCACCATGCCCTGATGGTGGTTGGAAAACAAACTCATCTTCAGAACATGTTGGGTTTGAGGGTCCTCAAGATCACCTAGATGGAACTGTCTGGCAAATGCACTGTAGTATGGGTTTGGAACCTAGGAGAGAGAGGTAAATTAGAGATATATGTTTGAGAGCTTTCAACAGATTTGTGATTATTGAAGTCATGGGAGTGAATCAGATTGCTTAGAGAAAATGTGGAAAAATATGGAAAGAAGAGCGGTCAGGACCAAATCGTGAGGAATACAAACTTAAATGGGCAAGAAGAGGAAATAGAGTCCTTGTAAACAACACTGAGAATGACTAGAGAGATAGAAACAAAGAAAGTAGGAGAGTATGAGGGATACCTGAAACACCAAAGGAAGAGTGTTACAGGAAGGCTTCAAAGGCATTAATAGAAGGTAACTACCTCTAGTGATCTTGGTAAGAACAAGTGTAATGACATTATCACAGAAGCTGCAATGCCATCTCCAAAACAGATGTGCCTTGTCTCATTTTCTTTCCTTTTTCTATAACACTCTCCCCACACTTTAATCCTTCACCTAACTCAGGCCTATTTGTCCTTCAAGATAATTTAGCCCACATTGCTTCCTTATTATTTTATGCATATCTTTGTTGTACCTGTGTGTTATAATTTTATTGAAATAATAATCTACTTGTTACTTTTCCCACTAGGCTGTGAGTCTCAGAAGGCAGGAAATGTTTGATTATATTCTCAAGTCTTAGCATAATACTTGCCACAGATGTGAGCTATTTTATAAATGTTTATTGAATCTATCCTAAAAGGAGGTGACTTTTCCTGAAGGTGTATAATTCAATGTGAAATGAGAATTCAGAAAGAGATTGCTATAATATAAACAAACAAGTAAAAATAAATTTTATTATAGCTACATCCATTTAGCTATATCTATCAACTTACCCATCTACTTTTAGTTCTTATATCTACTTTCTATCTCTCTGAATGTATTTATAATGAAACAACTATTTCATTAAATGTGTATATTCTGAATTATAAATGAAAAAAGTTGCAAATTCACTCATTATGTATTTGCTGTGCACCTGTTAGAACAGAGCTTGTCTTACCAAGATGTATTATTGTTTTGTTGCACCTACAGAGATCTTCTAAGCACTTGTTTTCCAAAAATTATAGTAATTAAATTTTATCAATTTGCATGCATGATAGACTAAAGTACAATGTCATACTTAATCAACAAAGGTAACTAAATGTCATTTAGAGCAATCAGTCATTTGTCAACAAAGCATAGTTCGAATCTCATTTTGACTTTTTCCTGTGAAATTATTACAACTAAATAGAGAATTGTCTATGTATCTTTTTAGTAGAATAAATCAGATCTTAAAGAACAAGAAGAAAAAACTCTTCCAATTTAAGTCCTAATCCTACTTGTCCTGCAATAAAAGTAGTTTTATACCATATTAGTAGAACAATAAGATATTTTTCAAAATTTAAATATACAGACATTGGCACAATTTACCTAACTATAAAATAATACTTTGCATGCCAATCACATAGAAGTAAATAATGGAGATTCTTTCATCCAACCAACTGCCTTCTTTCCTTCCTTCCACATTATTTATTGAGCAGTTATATAGAGCAAAGCCTTGTGCTATGCATCCCTTTATTCATTTCACAAATATTTATTCAGCACATTCTATGGGTCAGGCACTATCCTAGGTATTGGAGATACAACTCAGATGGAGCCCACACTTGGTTGTTCAGCTTACACCAATTCTTAATAATTTTATCTTTGGACTTGTTTTGTAAGTAAAGTTTGATGGGACAATGGAGCATGCAAGTGAGGAAAGAAGATGTGTACAATATGTGTGTCCACCATTTACATGTACATAGAGCATTAATGATACCCCATGAGCACAGAATTCCAGTGGATCCACATGCATGGGTGCTAAGTAAGACTCAATGCAAGTATAGGGAAGCACACCACATGTACAGTAGAGTAAGTGCTGATGCTGAAAGCCCCTAGAGGCCACACTTTTCATTCAAACCAGAATTTGCTTTTAGAGCAGAAAGAAGGCAATTGTGTTCTAAGAAAGGTGAACAACCAAGGAACCCTATTATATCCTTGCTTACCTATGCTACTTCCCTGTATTAGCCTACTACTTACGATGAAAATAATGATGTACAAGGAAAGGGAAAGATACAGCAGCCAATAGTTCCTTTTCCTTTCAATTCTTCCTCCCTCATCCATAGCCAAAAGTAGAGAGTATATGTATCAAGAAGAGAAATAAAGGACAGGCCCAGTGACACATGCTTGTAACCTCAGCAGTTTGGGAGGCTAAGGTTGTGGCCAGGAGTTTGAGGGCAGCCTGGGCAATGTAGAGAGATCCTCATCTCTACAGAAAAAAAAAAAAAAAAATCAGCCAGGCATGGCAGTGGACACCTGTAGTCCTAGCTCCTTGGGAGGCTGAGATGGGAGGATCACTTGAGCCCAGGAATTTGAGGCTTCAGTGAGCTATGATCGTGCCGCTGCACTACAGCCTGGGCAACCTTCTCTCTAAAGTAAATAAACAGAAGATGGTGGATGAGAAACACCGCCAGACAGAGTGTCTCTGCAGAAGAGACAGTTTCTAGAAGATATTAGAAGAAAGAAGCAAGCAGACGACCATACATCAGACAAGGGGCGGAAGGAGGGGTGCCGGAGACTACGGGAGACTCCATGGGAGGAGGTTGCAGAGGAGAATTGGGAGAAGAGACCTCCAGAGCGAGCAGTTTGGAGACCAGCGGCAAGGGTAGGTGGAGCGGTTAACTTCCCCTCCCTTGCATCTCGGACTGCTGGCGGGCTCCCAAGCGGTTGGAGAGACCTGCGGACACCAGTCCAGAGACGGCCGCCGCCAGCTAGCGGTAAGCCTGTAGCAGAAGCGGCAACAGGCTCCCAACTCCCTCGGGGGCACCTCCGTGCGCGCACAGACCCGACCGCGCGGCAGGCGCCATATTGCGCCATATTACCCCCATAATATGCTGAAATAAAAATAAATAAATAAAAATAAAATAAAATAAATAAACAAATGAATGAATGAATAAATTTCTTTTAAAAGTGGAATGAAAATAGTTGAGTTAGTTTTTGCAGCATTTCCGAGCTACAAAATATAAAATGTGTAATTCACAAACCTTACATGTACCATAAGGATTTTTTTTTTCTTGCTGTTTGAAAAAGAGAGCCTATATTTACTTCCAGAAGGAGGGAGTGGTCTTTAAATTGTATCAAATGCTGCTGAGTTTTGAGTAAGATAACAACCAAAAATTGATCATTGCCGTTGGCATGGAGACTATCTAATTAAAGTTAATTCTGTTAGTTTAGATATTGAAATATATATTCATAATATTAATAGTTTAACTCTAGTAAAACTAAGGGGGAGAGGTTATACATTCATTTTTACCTATGACATTTCCATTTAAATATATCAGTTTTATCTATTCTAACTATTAAATATATCTGAAGTAAGATAGATTAACATTTGTTCAATGACAAAATGGAATCATCCTAGAAATTAAATAATTTAAGAACTATAATTAGCTTATACACTGTTTATGCCTTCTATTGTGTCAGGCAGAAAATGCTACCTTTATTTTTCTTTCTTTTCTTTCTCTTTCTGTTTTTATTCTCCCCCTTTACTTTAAAGATGCCTATAAAAAAGGGAGTGAATTATTAGATCAAATTTGGCACTAAAAATAATCATTTGTCAAATAAAAATCTATATTTTTATGAAAAAGGTATTAATAGATGAAGTACAATGACCCAAACTTTGCCCTCTTCCATGTTATTTTTTACATAAAAATAAAATTTTCTAGTTTATCCTGTAATAGCTTAAATTAACCACTAGATGGCACATGTCACCACACTCAAAAACTCTTTTCTTGAAACTGGTTATAAAATCATTTAAAATTGCAAGTTGCAGAAATGAAATTCTATTGGTTCAACTCTTCATCCTTCTTGCTTTTGAAGAATTCATTTTGGGGCCTGATTTCTATGACAGTTTTCTTTGCATAAAGATGGAAGGATTAAGGCTTTCCCCTATTCTTAAAGCAATTCTGGAATCTTATCAACTCCATAAAATATAAAGTGTAATGACAAAACTGGACGACAAATTGCATTTTAATGACTATGAAGATGAATGGCAATGTTGCACTGGAATTTTTTCAACCAAGACCAAATGGATAACTTTATCGATCTTGCATCTTATTATCTTACAAGGAAGAAAATGACTTACAGATCACAAAGCAAAGCTAATATATTACTATTTACTTCCATGTTGTACTATTTATACTATAACTAAAAAACTGTGATATATTATTTATTCATTTGATCACTATGTTGGCAACTTATTCTTTATATGGCAACATGTAAGCAACACAGGCTTATAAAATGGGGATCTTTTTAAGTTTATAAATTTCCTAAGTTAACAAACATCTTGATCTTTATCATGATAAAGGTCATTCTTGCTGTTTGATAATTTTGTGAAAGTTCCATTTCATTAAGATATCTGTGGATACCTTAATTCCTTACCTGAACTCTTCATCCCTCCTGAGACTTTGTCTTCCCTGGATCCATAATATGCTCTCTCCTTGGTTTTCCTCTCATCTCTCTGCTTGCCTCTTCTCAGTCTCTTCCCTGGGATCCTCTTCTGCCTGCTTCTTTACTTCTTTTGCTCTCAGCTTTTTTTCTTCTCACTCTTCACTATTGCTCTACACACTCTTGAAAGATAATTTAATTCATTCCCAATGTTTCAACTATGACAAATGCATTCGTTGTTCTTTAAATCCTAGAAGTCTATATTGCATAGAAAATATATTTAGGCTTTGGCATTAGACTTCCTGGGTTCAAACACTGGTTCCACCACTTAATGGTTAGGTGATCTTGATAAATTACTAACTTTCTTGTCTTAATTTGAGAACATTAATAGTCCTACTATCTTGTTGTTAGGTTAGAAAAAAGCAATTCTTATAATGCATTTACCACAATATCAGGCAAAAAGTAAAAACCTGATAAGCTATTCACTCCATTTAGGGCTCTTTCTCAGAAAATAAAGCCAGACCTACTTGATGTCTCCATGCAGATATCTTACAAAAATTTCACAATACTATATCTAAATATTACACACCAATATCTTACTCTCCCCGAATCAGTTCTCTTTGTTACATTCCCTAAATAAATGGCAACAATGTCACATAACTTAGTCTCTCTATTCTCTCATGTCTATTCATTCCCTATATCCTGTTGACTCTACCTGGTAAATATCAGCTGGGTTTATTCTCTTCAGTCCACCTCTATTTATTCATTCATATTTTTAAAATTCATTCATTCATTGAATGAAAATATTGTCACCTATAATGGGATCTATAGACATGGCAATGAAGAAGACAACCGGGATCTGCTCTCCTTGGATTTGCAGACTACTGGGGAAGGCTGACGTAAAACAGAAATGACAAGTAACTTCTACCTTAGTTTGTCTCCTCAGCAATTCCTCACCTACATTGTTACAAGTATCTTTCAGTCTCTCCTCCTTCTACCATATCTATCAAAATTTGCCAGAATTTTCTCTTTAAGACACAAA
The DNA here is from genome assembly GCA_008086735.1 of Cheirogaleus medius. Classification (NCBI taxonomy): domain Eukaryota; kingdom Metazoa; phylum Chordata; class Mammalia; order Primates; family Cheirogaleidae; genus Cheirogaleus; species Cheirogaleus medius. Next base: position 24,015,534 of record VBSM01000272.1, on the reverse strand, counting down.
TCTAAATCTTAAAATATTAACCAAAATACTACAACAGCATAGTTATAAATAATGGGTGTGATCAAATGAGTTTTATTCTAAGATTGCAATGGTGGTCCAATATTAGGAAATCCACTATTTTAATTCATTAAATTAAGGAACTAAAAAGAAAAATTATATGATTATCTCTACTAATGCAGTAGATGCACTAGATAAGATGCAATACCCATTCATGTTAAACATACTCAATAAACTTTCTTAGCATATTACAATATATTTACCTCATCCCAAAATCTTGGGAAACTATAATGTTTGATATTTAACATTATAATGCTTTTCCTCAAAAGTCAGAAAAAAAGCAAAGATGCCTTCTATATCCACAACATTTAGCATTACATTGCAGATATTAAGCATATCAGTCTGCTAGGGCTGCCATAACAAAATACCTTAGACCGAGTGGCTTAAACAATGTAAATTTTTATTTTCTCACAGTTCTTGAGACTGGAAGCCCAAAATCAAGGTTCCATCAAGGTTAATGTCTGGTGAGTCTCTCCCCTTGGGTTGCAGATGGCCACCATCTTGCTGTGTGCACCCATGACCTCATCTTTGTGTGAATGTGGAGGAAGTGGGGGGGGGGGAGAAAGGAAGGGGGGATAGAGAAAAAGTTCTCTTGTGTCTCTTCTTATAAGGACACTAATTATATTGGATCAGGGTCCCACCCTTATGATCTGATTTAACCTTAATTACTTCCTTATTCCAAATACAGCCATGCTGAGGGTTAGGGCTTCAATAAATGAATTTTGGGGGGGACACAAACATTCAGTCCATAACACTAACCAATGCAGTTATCAGGCAAGAGAAAATAATTACTGTCATAAGATTGAGAAACAAAAAGGTAAAACTATATTTATTAAGAGAAAATGTGATTATATATCTGGAAAACTCAAAAGAATCCATGGGAAAAATAATAAACAATAAGAGAATTTTGTAACCTAACAAGTTATAAAACGAACATATAAAAAAATCAATGACATGTATAAGTCTGTATGCGTGTACATAAACAAAACCAGTAAGAATTTGTAATTGAATAATAGATATGATTTGAAATAGAAAAGAGAAGAAAGTACCTTGACATAAACTTAACAAAAATATCCAAAGTTTATATGAGCAAAACTGTAAAGTGTTTTTCAAAGAACTAGACCTAAATAAATAAAAAGACGTATCATAATCTGTGAGAGAAAGAGCAATGTCACACAGAGTCAGTGCTCCCTAGCTTACTTAATAAATTTGATCCTGATTCAATACCTTTAGGCGTTTTTTTCTAGAGCTAAACAAGTTGATTATAAAGTTCATCAGGAATTTTAAAACAAGTAATAATAACCAGATAAACTCTGAAAAAGTAAAACAATGTTGGTGACAAGGGCTGGGAAGAAAAGCCACAGCAGATTTTTTAAAAAGTACTATAAAGCCTCTGTAATTTAAGTAGTTTGATATTAGCACATGAATAGGCAGACAAACTAATGAAAAAGTAGAAAATCAGAAATAGATGCAATTGCATGTAAAAATTTAGTATACGATATCCCAAATCTCTAGGTAGAAGATGAACTTTTAAATAAATGTTGCTGTGAAAACTGGCTAGCCATATGGAGAAGGATAAATTGGATCCATTTCTAACAACATAAGCCAGGATAAATTCCCAATGGATCAGATATTTAAATCAAGGGTTTAAAAAGGAACCATGCATGTATTTTAAAATGCACTTAGGAATTCTTCTATAATCTGGGAGTGAGGAAACATTCTTCAACATGACTCAAAATATAGAAGCAATAAGAGAAAAGATATACATTTTATTATGTAATTTAAAAATTTTCATAGTAAAAATATACCATAAAAATACAAATGACAGACTGGAAACAAAGATTTTGCAAAGTATACAAGGGAAATTATGCTAGTACATAATACAAAGGTATTCCTAATAAAAACCTAAAAACAGAAGAAAATGGCCAAGAACTTTATATTAAAATGGACTGATCTAAAATTGATAGAAAAATAAATGAGAATTGCTTTTAAACATATGAAAATTTGCCCAACCCTGCCCATGAAGGGATAATTATTGACTCAGGGTGATGGGTACATGGATGTATACATACATGTATACACAAATCACATTGTGTCACTCATCTGGTTGAGAACTGCAGATGGCTTCTCTTAGCCTATGGGATAAAGTCCTAACAACCTAGCACAACACTAATCCCTCACTATTACCCAGCTCCATAAGGTATGCTGTGATCACATCAAAAGTTTTATTATTCTTGGCCTGGTGCAGTGCCTCACGCCTATAATTACAGCATTTTGGGAGGCCAAGGTGAGAGGATCACTAAGGCCAGAAGTTAGGGACCAGCCTAGGCAAAATAGGGAGACCCTGTTTCTACAAAAAAATTAAAAAATTAGCCAGGCATGGTGGTGCACACCTGTAGTCCCAGCTACTCTGGAGGCTGAGGTGGGAAAACCACTTGAGCCCAAGAGTTTGAAGCTGCAGTGAGCTTTGGTGGCACCACTGCACTCCAGCTGGGTGAGAAAATGAGACCCATCTCAAAAAAAAAATGTTTTGTTATTTCACAAACTTGGCGTGTATTTTTTGCTGTTTCCTCTCTTCTCTGCTTGGTAAAACCCTGTGATGTCTCAAGACTAAAATGTTGAACTTTTCATTTGAAGCATTTGGCTTGCTCCTTTGAGTTCCCACAAAATTTCTACAGGCTTTGCTTAAAGCACTTCTTACACAGTTCTGTAGTAGTTGGTTTTTATGTATGCCTCCACTGTACAGATGAGGCACTTTCTTGCCCCAGTCTCCTTAACATTTTCAGTGTTTAGCAAGATGCCTGGCCCCAAAGAGGCATACAATAAATTTGTTAAATACTATAGTTATTATGCACTTGCCAAAGAGACTTTAGCATTTCTTGTGTAAATCTTCTTTCAGGACAGATGTCAAGGGGAATGGAGGCTGGAAAATAGATTCTTACAGATTGTGTTTACTTAACACCCTGATTTTTGGCTATTAGTCAGGACTCTCGGTTAAATGACAAAGATTCAACTTGAATCAGCTATGCAAATGGATAATTTATTTGCTCCTAAAACCAAACCTTGGAAAACATATCTGGCTTCAGAAGCAGTAGGCTTCCTTCCTCTCTCTCTCTCCTTGTTTCTTTCTCTCTCTCTCTCTCTCCCTCTCTCTCTCTCTCACACACACACACACACACACACATACACACACAAATACATCTCTGCATATTATCATTGACTGCTACCTTCATCATCTTAAGCATGTGATCTCCATGTGATGACAAATGGCAGCAGGTAGGTCTGGAGTAAAATGCTTATAGCCTTGCAACTAGCAAGGAATGGAGCTATTTCCTGCCAGCTCCAGTTTTTTAAATTCCATGAAAGTACTCCAATTATCCTCAGTCACACATGTATCCCTAGGCTAATTTCCATGACTAGGAAGGTGGGGTACATGACTGACCCCAGCCTGGCACCATGCCCATCCTGGGGGTGGGATAATGTGATTGGCAGCTCCCATCAGAACTGTATTTTGGAGTGCAAGAACAGCTCCCCAAGAGAACAAAGACTTCTTCTGGACATACAAAGGGATAACTCTCCACAACAGATATGAAGAAAAGAACAAAATCAAATATTGGAAGGAATGTTATGTAATTTTTATGATTAAAACTTTCTTATTCCTGATATATAAGTATTGTAGCTAAAACAGAAGCTAAAAGTATATAGAAAAAAAGAAACAACCGATCAGGAATCTTACTTATACACTTTCATTTTTTCTTTTCCTTCTGCTTTCTAATTATTCTTTACATAAAGATTTACCTAAAGAGTATAACTGCCTAACCTAAACTTTCTAAGTTTAAAAAATTTTGTATTGTCTACTATATTCTCTTTATTCTTTTTTTTTACAGTGCCTGTTATCCCCCAAATTAAATATAGTATTCAAAAAGAAAAGAAAAAAACTTGAGAGAAAAAGTTGTGTTTTTCTAAAACTGTGAAAAAGTTATTGCTCAAGGATATTTTGAGAATGGGAAAAAAATGGAGCAAACATTTACATGATGTTCAGTCTTAACCAAATTTTCTGACCGCACTTGTGAAGTTGTTATGGCACTGTATCCAGAAGCTTGGGCTGGCTGGCAAGTATTACCACCCCACTCTGGGAAAAATGTGACTGCAGTTAGGCATTTTGACTGTGAGGTGTTATCATGTTCGATAGCCCCAACAAGCAGCTTTTTCTTGGATGAATTTGGCCTAAATACGTTTGAGTGCCCATTATGTGCAAAGAACTGTCCTAGAAACAGTGGATGGATAAGAGAAAGCCCTCGAGAGGTTAACCCTCTATAGGAAAAGAAGTACGCAAAACTGCTGAGTAGGATTTTCAAATAACAATTATGCTCTCAAATTCTTTAATGTAAAGATACATTCTATTTTGCTTATCTGTGTTTTCTGCTTTATTTTTGCAGTGAACACATATTTCAAGGGTAAAAAAATAAAATGAAATAAAAAGTTATTCTAAAGTATTAAAGGATATATCTGACCTGGCATCAGATAGGTTCAAATCTCATTTCTGCCAGTCACCAGCTGTGTGAACTTGGGCAAGTTAATCAATCTCTCTATGCTTTGGTTTCTTAGCCTGTGAAATGGAGCTAGTAATTCCATCTACCCGATAAGACTGTGAGCATTAAATAAGATAAAATGTAATAAAGTGGTGAAAACTGTGCCTAGAATATAGATGATGCACTAAATTGATTATGTTCATTGTTCTTGTTATTAATATCAAAGAAAATCTCAGTTGAAGAGTAGACAAAGTCGCAATCTAGAAGCAAGTAGTAGTTCCTGGGCCAGTTTATTCTTTTCCAATATTTGCTCAAGTTTGAATTCTCTAGACTCTACCAACTTTATACTGAATCCTCACGGACAGCCCCCTAGAGTTCACTGTTGTGGGGTCTCCAGGGCTTGGGTTGCTATTGACCCATGTTTTATTTCTATTAATAGTAGCAGGAACTGGCTGAAACTTCAGTCCTGTTTCTAATTAGATCCTTAGAACAAAGTGACACTTGCCACTGTGTGAGTCTATAGTGGGATTACTGTAGTTTGCCTGTCTACCTCAATTCAATCTCAAGTGGGGAATAAAATCATGGTTTTTCTCTTCTTCCTTGTTCTTACAACTTTATTTTTTAATTAAAGAGTGTTCAGGGTGGACGTGGTGAATAATGACAGTTTCTTGCTTTTCTCTGCCTGTGCCCACCACAATCCTAATTCTGGATGGGCTGCTATGTGGGCTTCCTCACATAATGGGGAAGGTAATAGCTGACTCTCCTTTGGCTAAACTGTCCCCAACATTTGCTGACTGCTAAGCGAGGCTTTCTTTTGAGAGAAACCTCTTCATTTCTTTCTCATGACCAAAATCTATTTAAACAAACAAAATGCATCTATTTTTATCCTCCTTAAATGTTCTCAGCCAGTTCAGTCAAACTCTTTGGACTTGAGTTTATTTTTCCCTTGCTCACTATTTGAATAACTCTAGAGGTGGAAGTTACATCCTTGTATATATCAATGCAATTAGAAAAAAAACCAGCATAATTCTCACTAACAGAATTCTTGGAAAACAAAATTGATGGCTCTTTAAATATGGCAGCTACTACTACTGCTGCTGGTACTTAATGAACATTTAATGAACACTTACTATGTGCCAGTCAGGGCTCATGCATAATATGTTTAATCCTCATAATAACCCTATGAGCTGCCATTATTTTCTTTTCCATTTTACAGAGGAAGAAACTGTGGTTTACAATGGTTAACTACCCAGCTAGTGAGTGACAAAGTCTGGGACATGCTAATTAAATTGGTAAGCTTAATAAATTCTACAATTGACTCATATTTACTCATATCAGACAGAAATATACCCATTGAATTAAATATTGTCAATATATACCAAACTCCATTCATAAAATTATGAATTGGTCTCTAAAATATATTTGTCTTAAATGAACAAGAAAAGTAGTTTATCAATCAATTGAAACTATGTTACTCTTTCAGCATAATCTATGTATGTTGCCTGCTGTTCCAAGTTTATGGGCTTCTTGGACCACTATCACGTTTTCAAACTGAAAAGGAATTTAGAATCAGTCTATTTCAATGTTTTTTCCAGCAATGCTCATAGGCTGTCTGGTTCCTCAGGGACTGTATTGGAGGAAAGGATGGGATTATTTGGCATACTGGGGTTGTCTGGCTGCGTCACTACTTGGTCCTCCACACAATATGATGTATAGATCATTTTAAACTGTGACTGTTCTGTAACTGGTTGGTAAGTAACTGGTAGTTCAGAAAACTTAGTAAAGCACCACTAAACTCATTGTCTGAATGTTTAAATTTTTGGCTGGTTTTAGTAGTAGTGTAGCTTTGGTTGTATGACTTGGCAAGGAAGGAAAATGTGTCACTCTTCCTGGGATTTATATCCAGGATATATAAGCACCATGAATTTTCTCAGATACTCTCAATTTTAAATTATTTTTCCCCATAGTTCATTGAAATATCCCCTAAATTTTAGTTTATAGAAGGTAACAACTGACTGAATTAAGTCAGCAAACATTATAATATGAACTAGCTACAAAAGATGATGTAACACAAAAGATATGGAATCACAAACCTGGGGCTATCTGGCTGCATAAAAAATTCTAATTACTCATTAAAAATGCATGAATTTCTAGCATATATGAGGCACAACTCTTTATAATGTGGTACTTTCCAGTTGTAAAATTTTATAAAACCATGATAATAAAAAAGCAAGTGTAATTGAGATTGCAAAGAAAACGAATGCAGTACAATGTATATGATGGGATAATCATTATGTCCATTATGGACCATTACTTTGTCTACGGTAGAAGAAATTTGAATTATATTCTAATGGATTTAGTTATACTTTAGTGTATCATGCAACCTAGGCAGAAATAAGTTTCCAATTATTTGGGCAACAAATATATATATGAATATATACATAACCACTAGAGGTGGTAGTTGTTGGAGTGTGAGTGCTAGGGATGGAATGCCTGGGTTCAAATCCTGACTCTGCCCCTGGTTTGTGCATAAGCTCTGGCAAGTCACTTAACTTCACTATTCCTCAATTTCCTCATCTGTAAAATGGAGATAATAATAGATCCTTGATCCTATAGTTGATGTGAGGATTAAAGGACTGAAAACAGCACCTGGCACAAATTACAGTATGAATGTTTACAGAGTGCCTGCTCTGTGCTAGGCACTATTGTATGTCCTAGAAGGTGAAAAAGAAAGATAAGGCCCCTAGTCTCATCGGTAATTATTAATACAGTCTAGTATAGAAGAGAGACAACCAGGAAGCATATAGTAGAAATAAGATAACTGAAGATTATGATTAAGTGCTAAGAAGACAATGGAAGCATCTTTTCAGAATGACTGAGCTCACATTATAGCCTGAAAATATTTTTTGTAAAAAATACAAGTAATATAAGCATGAATCTGTATAAGTATAAAGGATTTACAGCTGGCTTTTGGTGCCTTCCCACTAAAGAACTTGTGAAAGACCTTGCTAGTTATGTTCGGTTAATATATTGGTCTCCGCTTAACAGGCTGCTTTCCTCTTTTCCCTGTACTCTCCGAGTTCTGTTGCACCTTCTCTCCTGTGGGCAACCCATTTATTTCCAGGGCTGTGACTTTCCTGCCACCTTGCCTTCACTGTGAATTGCCTCATACTAATCTGCTGAGAAGGCATGAGAGAACTGCTAAGGAAGCTTTGTTTCACTCCCAACATGCTCTGTAGAAAATGCCTAGGGTTAAGAGCTTTATTAACAGGCAATGTCTTTTCTCAGTGTTTGCATCATGCTGCGGCTCTTACAATCTCCTCCCTGCCTTTCTCTCACTGGCTTCCGTGGGGTTTTGTCCATTATCTTCTATGCCATCATACTGGGTTATTTAGCTCAGTTTATCTGGAAGAGTAGCTTTCTCCTTGCGTTTTGAATTGAAAGCAGATTTCCCTCATTGAACAGAAATGAGAATGCCATGATATTTCATATGTAATACCAGTAGGCTTTCCTTGGCTGGCAGGAGTCAGGAGGTTTACTGTTTAACCCTTTCATGTAGGCAAGAAGAAAATATAGCATAGTTGCTAGTGTAAAGTAGGTGTAACAGATTGGACCATAATTGCGTATTATTGGAAAAATAATTCTTTGTTAGATCATTTATAATGAACTTTGGCTTGAAAATATCTGCTCATGGGGCAGAAGTCTCTGATATTGAAATATTGTTATGCATGTAGCACTTATAATAAGAGCTGTTTGCTAAAATAACTTCTAATTATTTTTCTAGAATCTGTGGTGAATTTTGAAGAGTGAGTCAGTAAGAATGGAAGTAAATTTGCTAGACCTATTTTAATGTCAACAGAATTAAGGGACGGGACATGCAGAGAGAACATTCAGGAATTCATTCTTACATGGTGCCTCTTCTCAAGAGGACCAATTATCATAGATTCCTCTTTAACTTAAGCTGGACTTTCAATGAGGAATATTTCATCGAATTTTTGTTGCTTTGTATTTTTCAGCTTTAATATATTTTTATAAAAAGCATTATCTGTGAGATTGCAGCATAGGTACTATGCATCTCAAAAGTCAGTACTAAGTACCTCGTTACTTATACATGTTGAGACTCAGAAAATGATACCCCAGAGTGAAGACCTCAGAAGCAAAATTTCTCTCTGACCCTCTCCTGCTTTTCTGTCTCTTGCCCCTCATTCTCCTCAAGCAAGCCATAGAAACTAGAATTCCTCTTTCCTAAGATGGGTCATAGAAACCAGAACCCCTTTTCTCCATGGCCAAAAATAAAAACTAGAATTATTACTCTAACCTTTCTCTGCCTTTCTATGTAGGAGCTGGTCATAAAGAAATTCTTGACCTACTCTTATTCAAGAGTATGTCATAAGACCCTCATTGAGAAGGTGTCTTGCCCTATACCTGAGAGGAAGGAATGCCACACAGAGAGGCCAAGAAGAATCTGCACAGACAGGACTTGCTGGGTTTCCACACTCAGTCTATTGCTACTAGATCATTCCTTCTTTGTCCAGTCACATTTCTACATTTCTACTTTTCCTTGAATCTAAGCATAAAAATGGACAATTTTCCATGGATCTTTGGGCTTTCATTCATTCATTCAGGCTCCCATGTCTCCCAAAACTATTATTAAATAAATTTGTTTTGCTTTTCTCTTGTTAACCTGTCTTTGGCTATAGGAGTATCGGCCGTGATTCTTATGATGAGGAGGAAAGATATCACTCTCTTCCTCCCCTACATGCAGAAATCTGAATACTTAAGGTTAGTTTCACAGTAAATAAAATATGTGCCAATTAATTAAAATAACACAAATCTTACCTTTAAATTATGATAAAAAACCTTAGGTAGCATTTATTTTGCCATGTTCTGTTGTAAGCATATTAGCTGTGTTATTTCATTCTCATAATCCCTATGAACTAGGTATTATCATATCAATTTTTAAGATGGTTAAACCCATGCATGGGGAGACTTCAGCAACAAAATTCTTAATCATTATGTTCATCATTAGCACCATAAGGATTTCTAAAAGGGGTGAAATTCAGGAAAAAATACAAATTAAATTAATAATTATGAAATTAACAGATTTCATTATAATTACAATTATATTCAATGTCAAATAATGCAAGGTTCAAAATATAGGCTCCTTATTTTGTAAAGACATGATTTATTGAGAAAGATATTTGTCATTTGGATAAGGGAATACTGCAGCTGTTCATTGTGTTTTGAAAGAATAGTTGCTATGAAAACATCTTTATTGACAACCACCACAGTCTGCTGTAATATATTCTTTTTCATTTTGGATTGGTTGTGTTACTAAAGGATGTTTGTTCCACTTCAAAGACAGATGATGTATTATACTCCCTACCTGCATTGACAAGGAAAGGGCTCTTCAACTCTGACTGGCAGGTGAGAAACCACTGGTTGACAGGTTCAACAAAAAGACTGAGACAAAAAAACACAGTAATGGAGCTTAAAAATATATTTGTTTTTAACTCAGTCTCAGTAATGTCTTTATTTTACAGTGAGAACTCAATTCTTAAGTTAGGGTTATTGCTGTTTTTCTCCCATGGCCCATTGTGTCCATTGCTGAAATAATAACAAAGGGATGCTGGAATGAATGCATGTCAGAAAGGTGAGGAAACCTGAGGAGTCATGGACTCAGGTAGCTTTTAAAGAAAATAATAACATAATGTGGGCTTTGGGGAAAAAAGATACTTGAGAAGTTTAAATAAACCTCTTTAACCTAGAGTGAGTAATTAGCAACTACTTTATATTGCCTTTATTAAAAGGTTAGTTTTTGTTTTGTTTTTATTAGGTCAATATTTCCTAAATTCCAAAGTTTTAAAACTTCACCATAATTGAGCACCGTATTTTCACACTGACTATATTCAAAAATAATTTAGAAAAGTACAATGCAGAAGATTTGTTGAAGTTTAATATGGGTAGACATATTCAATATCTAGCCTCTAAGGGAAACGGAAATATTTCTGGCCTCTGGTGACAAGGAATTCTACATCAAATCTACTTGTCTCCATTGCTAAAATAATACATTTGAATAATTCTGTTCTGTACAATCACCAGAGACAATTCAAATCACATCTTTGTCATTTACTAAATATCTGCTTTTAGGAACAGGATGAAGGGTGGAAACCTCACTACTCAAAGCTTGGCCACCACCACACCTGGATTCCTTCAAGCATCTGAAGGACCAACAATTGTCTTGTGACCTTCAGGGAAGGGGGACTGTTGTTAGTCCCAGGCAAGAGTTGTAACACTCAGGGAGGGGAACGAGATTTTCTGTTACAAAGTAGGAAGGGAGAGGTGGATCTTATATTTGAAGGGGTTGAGAGAATGTGAACCTAAAATATGCCACTCTGGAATAAGAACTATTTTGAATCAAAGACAATTTAAAAAAGAGAGACACAAGAAAAACTGTGTCCTCCCTCTCTCTGTGAGGAAGGACAGAATGATGATTCTTAATCACTGAAGACAACTGTGGAGTCTACCAACCCAGAGATGGCACCAGGGTAATCTACATAGCAAATCTTACTAACTAGCCCTTATCTTCCATTAATTTTCCCCATATATTTACATTTTCCACAATTTGCCTCTCCTAGGATCTCAAAGTTCCTTTCCTTTGTCTTGTCTTTTCTCTACAATTTATAGTCTTTTTGTTAAGATTGCTATATAACCCCAAGTTCTAACTACTCCTTTGAGTTATTCATTACTGAGTGCTCCCATTTGTATGTGTGGTACATGTGTTAGTCTCTTTTTAATCTGTCCTTTCTAAGTATAATTTGCAAGGTCCCAGCTAACAAATCTAAGCTGGGTAAAGGGAAAAGAATTTTTTTCCTCTCCACATATTTGTAAATCAACAAATTTAAAAACTGCTATTTGGAATGTGTGCTGAGAGCATATCTTTGAAAGAAATTTCATTCTTTTTCCTCCAGTGAAATATTAAATATCTGTCATTAATTAAGTGTCTAACAATGTTTCTCTAACCTGCAGGTTATAGGAAGCATTTGTCCATCTAATATTGGGTGTCGTTTTTATCATTACTCTTGTAAATTTCAAGAATTTATGTTTGTTACTAATAGTTTAACTTATTAATAAGCTCAAAAATAAAACTTGATCTTATATCATGAATGTTAGTTTAGTAGAAAGAAAGATATATGTAAAATGAATAGTTTTCATATGAATAAATAAGAACTACTGCAGATAAAGTGTTGGGAAATTATGGAAGCCTTCTGTTGAATACTACCTGCTGCTTATTAGTGTGTGTTGAATCAATATGTGTAGCTAGAAAAATAAAGAAAAGAGATTACTCTTAAAATGTCAAAAATACTCCCTTTCTGTTTTAATGAGCTCCCCCTTTCTTCCCTGTTACTGGAAAGAGTTACATGTTTCCATTGTATTACTTTCCCACTACGGCAAAGAAACACCACCAATAAAATTTTAGACCATATCCTTATAGATATTTTTTCATGTATTCATAAGCAGATATGTAGACATTCTCTATTTAGACATAAGGATATATATGTCTCTATATGTTTATGCTTTTTCAATTAATATACTATAGACATTATTCTATGTCAATACACCAGAGATATAAGTGAATATTTTGAATGACTGAAAGTATGGATGTACAATAAATTATTTAACCAGACCATTCTTAATAGATGTTTATGGAATTTTTTTCTATTTTTGTATTGAGAGCAATGAAAGGACTCACCTCATATACATCTTTGCACAATTGCCTAAATACTTTCTTAAAATAAATTTTAAATAAATTAAGTTTTTAAAAAATTAGGTTTTAAAAGGTGTATGCATTTTTCAAAAACAAGTATATACCTTCAAATTGTCTTCCAGAAAGTCTGTAACAATTTCCAACCTTACATTAGTGAAGAGAATTTGCCTATACCTTCAGTATCACTAGAATTTGTACATCTTTTTGTATCTCCTAGAAAATCTCTCTGTAGAAGTCTGAGAAAGTTGGAAGAAAAACAAGGAGAAATGTTCACAAATTTGCTGCAATGTTTTAGTCTGTGTAGTACTGAATTCATGACTTACATCAATTTTCTGTTTGTACATTTAATATATCCTGGTGAAGTTCTTCAACTTCTTATATAAAATTCAATTTTAATTTATATTTGCCCATATTCTTTCATACATGATTTGGGCAGATAAAGGCTATTGAATATAATGGATGCAAATTTCTCATTGCTTCCCTTGAGCTATTTCATAGTTCTTGCTTTAACAGGCAGGAGATAGTCAAGATAAAATGATTCAGCCATTTCTTTTTTTTTTATTTCAGCATATTATGGGGGTACAAATATTACAGTTACGTATATTGCCTATGCCTCCCCTCCCCCCTCGAGGCAGAGCCTCAAGCATGACCATCCCCCAAACGTTGCACATCTCACTCATGATTCAGCCATGTCTTAAAGGTTTCACAATTCTACATTCAATAAAGAAAATGTGAATTCCTGTAAGTTATAGTATTTGTGAAGTACTTAAAGTCAGTTCTCATGGAAAGCTTGGACACATCCATAGCCCAAATCTCTTAGAATTCCATTCTGCTAGTTTGACAAATTCCCAAATGGGATTTGAACATCTCCATGTGAGTTGCAGGTTCCTTTAGCAGAAAAGAGTATCCAAATCTTCTATAGTAAAGTTTTAACTGTTGACTAAAATGACAGCTGTGTTTTTCAATTTGAAAGAGCAATAATGGGGAGTCTTGGTGGATAAAATCTTGCTTATCTCACTATCTGGGTTATGAATGTGAAAGGATATTACAAAAACCAAAAGCATAAAAACGCAATATAATGTTCCAGCTTTAATTTGTTTACTTAATGAATTATAGTGACAGATTTCATGATGTTGAATCATGAGATGACATGGATTTTAAGATATAGAGATTAAATAAATGGGTAAAATGATATGACTGGAATATATTTAAATTTTAAGTACCTATTCCTAAACAGAAGAAAATACTGTCTGAGAAAAGTTAGCCAAGGTATGAAACACTAAAAATGTGAAACTGTTGCTGCAAAAACCAAGTATGGGCTATTAGCCAGATGTGGTGGCATGTGCCTGTAGTCCCAGCTACTTGGGAGGCTGAGGCAAGAGGATCACTTGAGCCCAGCAGTTTGAGGCTGCTGCGAGCTATGATGATGTCACTGCACTCCAGGAGACAGAGTAAGACCCTGTCTCGAAACAAAACAAAACAGATATATGCTGTCTATAAGAAACACATCTGAAATAAAAGGAAGTCAAATGTTGAAAAGTAAAGGATTTACAGAATTATAAAGGCACACGCAAGTAAAAAAAGTAAGGAGGACTGACAAAATCAATATATAAGGTAAAGGAAAATTTACAACAAATGCATAATAAAAGTTGTGGTCCAAAGAAAAGTTTACATCCTTGTTTACTAGGTGCACAGCATAAAAAATATATAAAACAAAACCCTCTAGAAATATAAAGATAATTTAATCTAGTAAAGATGCAATGCATTGAAAAATAGGATCAGCAGACACCTTTTAAAATATTTAAAAACACATATATTTTTTAAATGTTTATATTCTTCTGACAGAGAATATGTGTTATTTTCTTACATTCCCAGATCATATACAACTGTGAATTAAGTACTGCACCTCAAAGAAAGTGACGGAAACCACATTCTTTAGTCAAGCAAATAAAACTAGGAATCAACAACAAAATCGTGAATAAAAAACCAAAACCATCCTTCTTACAACCACTGGATAGGAGTAGAAATCATATAACTCTTAATGGCAAATTACCTTGCAATTAATATGAGTATTTTACTATAAAATCTATGGAGTTATGGCCTTGAAAATTTGTGTATAAACAACAAAAGCCTGAAATTTAATAATTAAGAATTCAACTTCATGAAGGAGAAGAGTACCAAATTCTGTTATTCCAAGAGCTGAGCTATTTTAGGCTTCTGGCTTATTTAGTATATTTAAGGTCATAGTACACAGAAATAGTGAGGAGGCCTGGCAAGGATTCAGGTCTATTTTTGACAATTTCCATGTCATAGGCAGGAGCATTAATCAGGCTGCTATGGCCCTGTGGGGCCCATGGGGCAGATTCCTAGCCAGGAGAAGAGACATCTTAATCGAGTATAGAAACTACTAGGGAATCAGCCCACATTGGCTGTCATGAAGAGCTAAGAGCCTCAGCCTCCTTCCTGGTTCTTCTCAAGGCTTCCAGCAAGCCTTGCAGGTGAGTAGGCAGGGATCTGGGGGAAGCAGCCTCACCCAAGGGCAGAGCTCCTGGTTCACGATTCTCAGCAAGCTGATGGCTCTTATTCTGGGCAGTAGCAGCTGTGATGCAGGTTGTGCCTTACCCAGTACCTACTGAGTGGCCAGTTAGACCTTCGATCCAGCCCCACTCCAGTGGCCAAATCATGCTGTGGCTTGTCCCTTTCTTCTATCCCCACAAAAAGGGTCGTCTTTACCCAATTTGCACAGGGCTGTGAATGGCAGGGAGGTGCTGGTAGCCAAAGACTGCAAATCAGAGGCTGCCACCTTTCTGAGCCCAGAAGCCATCTAGATGATGCAATGATGAACTGAGGCAATATTCTGGGGTCTGGCCTGTCCATCTGCAGGGAGGTGAGGATGGAAGGGACACAGTGTCTTCTGGAGAGTTGGAGACTGGGAAGCCACAAGAACGAGGAACACCTGCCTGTGCTCCTGCTTTCTTCCCCTGAAGCAAGAACACAGTCTTTATAGGTTGTGATGCTGTGCCAGGAAAGTGCGAAGTTGAGCTCTACCATCTGAACAGCACTCCTGGCAATCCTGCCTCCTCCTTGAGCATCACTTGTATCAAATATGGCCCAAGCATGTGCCAGGTACCCACAAACAGGAAACAGCCCTAGTTGGGGCCTGAAGCCTCCCTCCACCTCAGGGGCTGCTCACTCCCTATCAGATGCCACCTTCCATTGATTTAAACAGTTTATTCTAAGAAAGCACAGGGCTTTCTCAATACTTTGGAGCCCTACAGGTTCGATACACAATATAGTGCACTATGGAACCCCTGGAGCTTGCTATTCAATCCTAAATCCAACAACATCAGCACCCCCAGAAGACCAGATCCACAGGTGATTGGTGTGCACGCTGAAATTTGAGAAGCACTGTCCTACTGAATTATATTCTTTTTGTCCAAGTCAGAATTAGGCCAAGAAAAGGTAGGAAAGTGTTTTAAAGCTGAAATCTTTTAGTGGTGTGTTGTTTTGCCAGATCTTTATCTTTTTCTTAGGTTTAAGTTCCTGGAAAAGTCTGTAACACTGCATCTGCGTGCATGACTGAGAATTGCTGTTGAAATTCTTCGCTTGTGTCATCCATGCCCAGAGCCCAGATTCTGATTCTAACTTCTTAGTTCTCAAGGTTCTCTGGGGGCTCTGCTGTTTGAAGAATGTAATGTAAATGCCACTCAGTTGGGCAGCAAGGAGAGCAAGTGCGGACTTGCTCCTGATGAGTTTATCCTTTCCAGGACCCTGCACTAGTTAATTCTCATCTTACAAAATGTTACGGCATCATATTTTAAATTCATTAGGAAACACCACCTTATACTCAGTAGTTCTGTTTCTTACAAGACAATGAACTGTCAGATATATGATTCATCTCCCTCCTTCCAAAGGAAAGGATACTTTGTAAGCAAGCCAAGGTTTACCAAAAATGCTGAATTTAACTGCTTGGGAAGGGGAACTTTTGTTTCTTTTCTTATGTTCCTGTGTTTGATTTAGACACAGTCTATTAGTTTCTATGACATGATTGCAACATTAACAGCAAATACCTAATCACCATTTTGTTACAGTGAAGTATAGGTTGATGAATATGCCATTCATCATGCTGAAGATTTCCAAAAACCTATAATATATATATATATATGCTTTGTGAGGCCTTTGTTTGAAAGAACTCAAATAGTATCTTTTAAAATATGGTATATTCAAATTACCCAGGGCATTCAGCTCTCTGTTTTGCCATGCAACCAAGGAAGTAAGTAGGGTGTTCTGTTTAACCACCTGCAGTCCAGTCTCTGTAGGGGTAAAAGAAATAAAACAGTATTTCTCAAAGACTTTACAGTCCAGAGTAATATCCACAAAACAGAGAAAATATTACAGTATGATTGTACTGCCTAACTTGAAAATTAAGGAAGGGAGAAGCCATTGCTTGCTGTAGGAGACTGGAAGGCCTGCCAGCCAAATGTATGGCCTGGACATTCCACACAAAGGAAGTCAGGATTTTGGGGAAATATGGGCATGGTAATTTATAAAACTAGATAGCACCCAGGACCTGTGTGTAGATAAATTACAAATGCCTTTCCCAACATTTCTACTTTCAAATATCCTCTTTTTCCTCTAGCTTAGATTTATCATGAGGATGTCCTGCTCATTTAGACAGAATACACTGGGTAGAGGTCAGGGTCCAAGTCATGGAGCAGGGAGTGGAGAGAAACTTGCAGGAAACACCAGGACACACATCACATACAGAGGGAGAAAAGCTGGTATTAGAACTTTAATAGTATAATACATCTTCTGATTATCAATGCCATGCATATTTATTCTAAAAAATTTTGACAACACAGACAAGTAATAAAGAAGCTATATTATTCTAATATCACCAATCAGAGATAATTGCTATAAGCATTTAGGACTATACTTTACCAGAATTTTTTGTATGCATTTATACTCATATATAAACATATGATGATATATTTTATTAATTACTAAAAATAGAATCATATTATATATTCTCTGTGTAACCCAGGTTTAAAAACAAATTATTAATATATTCTGATGTATTTTCATAACAGTACTTGTAGATTTGCATGCTAATAATTTTAATATTTCTATAAATTTTTAAAAGTAGAATTGCTGATATATTTATACTGTCTTCCACAAATGCATCAATTTATACCTCCAACAGCTGTATTTTAGAGTACATATTTTTACACAGTTACCAGCACTGGGTGTCATCAATATTTTAAAATTCCTGCTGTAAACTCTTGGAACTGAGTGTGGAGGCAGGAGAAGTGGGATAAAGGAAGCTACAATTCAATCAATCTCTTTGGGTTGAAATTGCTTTGTCTTGCATCGATTTTTCACTGCTATCATTTTGATGTATGATATGAAAAGCTGTCCTCTTTAGCACAATTCTGCATTTGCTTATGTTTTCTACACTGTTCTGTGTGAGGTTTGACAAATATGCATGTGGAACAAAATGGAAATGATTCCCTTTGAGCTGTTCGTTCCATGGCCTTTTCTTTAGTAAGCAAAGGAAAATTGAGAGTTATTCAGCTATTCCTTAAAAGACTTCAAATGTCTATATCTGCTTCAATCTGTTTCACTTCCTGCAAGATGTATTTCTCATGTAATTAATATAAACCTTTTCATTTGGTTTGTAGGTCTCTTAATCCCAAATCACCTGTGTATTGCACTATGGGGCTGCTTGAATGAGAATTTCTAGATCCTGGGCAAGAGAGAAATTTCTGTCAAACGTGGGCCTTGACTTAACAGAACTCACTATTTAGGATGGAAGATATGAAGCATATGGAATACAGTACACTAATGATGATCTTCATGACAGGTATAAATTCCAGAAAAAGACAGAAGCAATTTGCCTTCACATGATACCCTCCCTGAGGAATCTCTAATCTCTCTTTCAAATTTTCATGGGCATCATGTTCACCAGGGAATCTCTGAGTTTCCGGTCTGGACTAGGGACCCTTTTTGATGCTTCCATTGCACTCTATGAATGTCTTATCCCATTAATTATTAATAACTCCATTTTTTTCCCTTGCATCTCTCTTCTTTCCTATACATGAGTAAATTGAGAGCAGGTAGTATGACATCCACTTTTTCATCTCTTGGAAATAACACCTGGCATATAAAATTATTTAATAAATGCTATCGAAATGTCTGAAACTGAAAGACAAAGGAAGTTCAGAAAGGGAACTGGGAGGTATTAATATCATTTTGATTCTAAGGTACCAGCAGCTTTCTTAAGAAGTCAACATTTAAGAAGCAATTTTAAATGTAGAATGGGAGTGAGAAGATGGCGTGGGGGCTCCAGATGTTGTGTGTGGAGGGCATCCACCTCGTCTGCACGTGGGCTGCTTTGACTCCTCTCAGTAGACAGCGAAGCTTGATTGGTTGTTAAGAGGTAATAAATTTAATTATTTGTTTTAGTTATGATATGAAATTCAAAGACAAGTTAATTTTAGAGCTAACCTTTACTCAGATAGGCCAGTGTAGATGGAACAATAAAGTTTCTTTCAGAATTTTTAAAACAAGCGATTTTCTAAATAATTAGATGATCTCCAATTATTTAAGAGATCGTCTTGCCCAGACTCTTTCTTGTCTCCTACATTATCTGGCCTCTCCATCACCCTTTTAGTAAACATTTTAAAGCCCAAATATATTAATAATAGGTATTCAAGAAAGGTATGAAGTAGTGAGACAAGAAAGTCTCACTACTTTCTGTAAGAAGCTTCCAGTGGAAGGGAGAAGACCATATTATTTGATGAGGTTAAAGTGTTTCCATAGTATAGATATACAGTATGTAATTTGTAAGAAAACAAGCAGTTCTTTTTTAAAGCTTATTTACTGATTGATTTTAATTGACCAATACAAATTGTATATGTTTATCATGTACATGTTGTTTTGAAATATGTATATATTGTGGAATGGCTACCTTGAGCTAATTAAACTATGCATTATTTCATATACTTATCTTTTTGTGGTGAAAACACTTAAAAATACTCTCAGCAATTTTCAATAATACAGCACATTGTAATTAACTATAGTCTCTATGCTGTACAATTGATCCCCTGAACTTATTCCTCCTATCTAACTGAAATGTTGTATCCTTTGACCAATACTTTCTCAACTCTTCCCTACCCCTGCCATCAGCCCCCGATAACCACCGTTCTACTCTCTAACAAACAGTTCTTAATCACCCTGAGAAACACATTCCAGAACAATTCTGGAAGAATAGTGGTCAATATATTTGAATATAAAACAAACAGTTCGAGCTTACCATATCATTTCTCTCATCTTAATCAAATCTAAAAGGATATGATTATTCTGCATTTTTATTTTCAAGTTTTTCATAAGTCTTCAGTGTAAAACTCTTTAGGAAAAGGTTACATCATCAGTATTGTCTTTAGCCTTATTATTTTCATTTTCAAATTGAAACTCAATGTTTTAGAGATTGTCTTTAGATAAAAACATTTTATTACAGAACCAGAAAAAGAAAGTCTTAGCGTTGGAAGTCATCTTGTAGCTTTCCTAAACTAATCCTGAACAAGTAGAATAGAAAGACAAGTACTTGTCACAGTGCTGTGAAGAGAACATGAATTTTGTAATCAAAAGACTTTGGTTAGAGCCCTAGTTCTATTACCTACCTTGTGGATTTTCTATGGAATGGAATTTGAATTAAGAGCAATTAATGCTTGAATTAAAGTAAAACATTTGAGTAAATCAAATATCTTAAATATTGAGTACCTAATGAAATAAATATTCCAGTAGGATGTAAACTTCATTAGAGCTGGATTTTCTAACTGTTTTCTAGAGCCCTGAACAATGCCTGGAGCACATCTAAAATGCTTTTTAGATGATTGGTTCTAATAAATGAATAGCTTTGAAAAAAATGAAACCTACTTAGCACTAAAATGATACTGAATGTAATTCACTTTTGAATAATTCAGAGTTAATATTATGACTATCACATATTCTGGTATTATAAAAGTGTTTTGATATTGAGGTGCCAGAATATTATTTTAAGGGTTGTACTTTTATGACTCGATGAGAATGGAGCTTAGTGGGCTTTAACCTCTGCTTAAAATTTTCCAGAGATAGGGACTACTATGTATTTGTTTAAACTTAGACTTATTAATACTAATGTAAGTGAGACTATTTTAATGTGATTCACGGGGAAAAGACCAGGAAATATGATTTAATTATAAGTAGCAAAATGTTGGCAACAAACTAGCAAATAAATGTACTCATTAATCTATCCGGGCACTCATGTATTCTTAATGGTTCTGCACTGGAAATTGGCACAATAGATGAGCCAGGAAGTGTGTGGTGTTTAGTGGTTCAGTAAAATCTTCCTGTTTAATATCTACCGGGGATTCTCACTGTGCTAAGTAACCCATAGAATACAGACTAGATCCCAGTTCTCACCTTCAAAAACTAAAACATAAGCTCCTCATAAAGTCTGTGTGGAATGAGGCAACTTGCCAAACCTAAAAAATAAAAAATAAATTAAAAAATCATGACCACTATTTTACTCTATCTTTTCTATCTTGATTCTTTCTTGCTTAGTCTGAAGGAATAAATCTGAGACAGAGCAGATGGGGGCACATCCAGCCTGTGTTCAGTTACCAGGCCATTGAAGTAGACCCATCCATCTGCAAAGCGCCATAATGAATTGCCTTTGTGGAAGGAAAGTTTGGTTTGTGTTTTAAGAGAAAAAAAAAATCCATCAGTTTTAAAAAGCTGTGATACAAAGTTCAAAGAAAAGTTACTCTAGAAACTCACCTCTATTTAATTAAGGCTGTTACCTGAGTCAGGAAAAATATTCCTTTCAGAACTTTTAAAACAACTGAGTTTCTAAATAATCAATTAGAAAGTAAGGAAATGTTAAGAGGGTGATCTTTTGTGGGGAGAATAGAGCTGCATCAGACATCCTCCCCACCACCCTTGAAGATGATTTCTATTACAAATATATTTGTAATAAAAATCTGGACTTATCCTGTGAGTTAAAAGGAAACATCGCTTGCTTTGGTCTACAACTGCATCATCCAGAACAGCTATTGGGGCACTTGAAATGAGGTTAGTACAAATTAAGATGTGCTGTGAGTGTAAAATACACGCTAGATTTTAAAGACTTACAAAAAAGTATGAAAAAAAGAATATAATTATCTTATCAATAATGTTTATATTGATAACTTGTTGAAATATATTTGACTACATTGGGTTGAAGTACATTTTAAAATTAATTCTACCTGTTTTGTTTGTTTTGTTTTACCTTTTTCAGTGTGGCTACTGGAAAATTTAGAATTGCATATGTGGCTCACACTTTATTTCTATTGGACATCAATGTTGAATATTCAGTGAAATTTTTCCTGTTGCCCTGAAATTAGCTTCTCAGACATATAGATGAGAACAAGAAGTGCTAATTAGCCCCACATTCCAAAAAAAGCAGCCAGCAATCAGTCTACCAATCCCCTAAACTAAGAGGTAGCAAACGTATTCCTCCTACAATCCCAACTTCAAGCAAACAATACCCAGGGCAATATTTGCAGAGAGAAACTTTCCTGCTCTCCTCTCTCTGTTCACATTCCATCCACCTCCATGCTAAGTAATAAGGCTAGGAGGTTAGGCATCAGGAGTAAACGCTTGAGGTTCCCTGCAAGATGTGAAGCTATGCATGTTACTTCCATCCCTGGATGTATGCTTGATTAGCTGCAGAATCTGGGGATCACAGTGCATCAAACTGCAGTAGAGAGTGTGATGAGAAAATCATCAGGGATGCATGATGGGTGAACCTTGTTGGTGGCTCTTGAACTGGAACATGGAGACTGGTCCTTCCCTCTAGTCTAGAAATGTATGAAGGCAGGAGGCTTGCTATAATAGTTTTGCTAGCAAAGGGATTGTTCTATAATTTGCCAGTGACGAAAAGTTGAAAGGAAGGAGGGGGATCATCACCCCAAGTCCTATGGCCCTAAGAGAGAACAGAGAAGGAGCACTTCTACTCCTCTGGCTACCTGTGAAGGGGCATTGAGGTTAGGAAGCAAAGGCTGTAAGGTTGTCTAGACATCCTGGCCACCACAGGAGGATGGTGGCCTCTTCCTCTTCTCCACTACTGCTTGTGCATGTGTGTGGTCCAGGGGAAGTCAAGGGAAAGCTTGTTGCTTGAATAATTGAGTGTTCTCTTCATAATATGAGGTACTTAGCATTGTCCTCACCTACAAACCCTAGTCCCAAGCACTTGGAAAGATCCACTCCACATTTTGCTACATTTTCACCTGTGTCACTGGCCTACTCAAATATTATCAATGGCTTCCTATAGTCTGCAAAACAAAATCCTAATTTCTTAGAAGATAATAGTTATGGCATTGGGTCTTTACTTACCTTTCTAGCTTTTCTCATCTGTTAATCCCTCTCTTTCTGTGCTTTGGTCAGATAAAACAACCTGGAACCACTCACCTCTGCCTGAAATCATGCATTCACTCACTCAAAAAATTTATATCTATTACCTTTTATGCATCAGGCACTCTTGAAGGCTTTAAGGGCACGGTAGGTCAATCAGACATTCTTCCCCCCATCACCCAGCTTATAGCCTAATGAATAGGATCTTTTTCTTTTGGTAAATTCTGTCCCTACTTCTTAAATATTCTTCCTTCCCTCTTCCACCACAGATTAAATGTTGCCGGCACTATGAAACCTTTCCTCAGATAGGATAAATGCTACCTGGCTCCGTACCCTGTGTTTATTGTTTGATAGAACTTTGTCTTTATTATTTAATTATCTTCCCACCTCATCTGAGATCTCAATGATAGAAACTTGTCCCATCTATCTTTGTATCTACAACATCTGGCACATTATGGGTGCTTAAAAAATGCATGCTGAAATGCCTCAGCCGCATTGTCTTTTATTTAATTCTGTCTTTATTTCTTATTTTTATATTTTCTCTGAGGTTACATAACATCCAGAGACTTGGCAAGCCAAGTTTAGTTCAGAACAGTTACACAATCAAAATATGCTTTAAAGAAGTCTATTCCAAGCAACATTGGTTGGATGATTTAACATATTTCTTTCTGTATCTAAACAATGAAGTCATTTCTGGTTTTAGGGCAAAAAGTAAAGTACATAGCTCCTCAAATTTTTCTGAAAATTAAGGATAAACAGCTGCTATCATTTTGAAAATAAAAAAAACTATTTTGACCATCAGAGGCTCATTTTAATGCATACAAATATAAAGCTATATATAGTTAACACAGACTTGCATGTTGCTAAGTTATAATCACTGAGTCACTGATTAAGAAGTAGCTTACATCTGGGGCTTGTCTTGAAAACAAGATTTTTCACCATCAAAATGGTTATTTTCTTTTCTTCAGTATTTGATAAGAACAAAAGTAATATAAGGTTTAAAATGGCAATCTGTGACACTTTCAAAACCAGTGGTTGAACTTTATTGATCTGCTCTATTAATAGGAGTAAAATCAGTAGGTATGCAGTTGATTAGAGCCCTAGTCAAGATCAGAATTTACAAGACAAAGAAACAGCAGAATGATCCCAAGCATCCGAAACTGGTATCAGAGGAATCAGAGTCTCCACCTCCCATGGTATCTGACAGCCCACCAAGCTACAGGGGCAACAGAAACAGCAGGCAATGAGGATAAAGCAGACAGGATGGGACCATGAGGGTAAAATCATGCACTGAGCGAGCAGCAATCTGAATATAAAATCTATCAAATTTCAACAGAACGATGGCCAAGACAGGAGATGACAGCATAAATGGATTAGACACAAGGCCAAATACTCTATATACATACACAACGGCTCTGCCCTGTGCCTGCCTCCTGGTTCTCAGGTGCAACTCCAGAAAAATGTCAGGGAATGAATCCTGAAATGAATGAGATTTATTTTTACCACCTGGTGCAATAGGCTTGAAATATAAATCAAACTGAGTTATGGGAAAAAAATTACATTTCTTGCATTCTTGAGTTTAGGCTGCTATGCAAATTTGTTGCACTGTATCCTTGCTCACTTGTGCGTATTTCTGAAGAATATATTTTGAGAAGTAAAATTGTTGGGTCAAAGTGTATGTATTTCCCACATTTTGGTAGGTACAACCAAATTGCCCTCCAAAATTATATATGTGTTTATTTTTTTTCTAACAGCATACAGGCGTGCCCTTCGCCTGATGCCTTTACCAATACCTATCATTAGAGTCTAAATGTTCATTTATCTAAAATATATCTTCTCATTTATTTTCACAGAAATATCTCTTTAGTTTATTTCCAGTAAGGCTTGCCCAAAGATAATTGCATTTAGCTCAATTCCATTTAAATCCAATGTCATTAATTCATTTTTATCATCAATTTCCTTTCCTTTAAGGAAACATGGAATAGACGTAGAGGACAAGGAGACTAATACTCATTAGTGTGGCACTTTGCAGAGAGTATTTCTAATCCTAATAACATTATACCAGTGGTTCTCAAGCTGTGATCCCAGGACAAGCAGCATGGGCAATCACATGAGACCTTTTTAGAAATGCAAATTACTGGGCGACATCACAGACACAGAGTCATGGAGTGCCTAACAGTCTGTTTTCTCTTTTTACAAGCCCTCCAGGTAATTCTAATGTACCCTAGAATCTGAGAACCACTGCATCGTACCCATTTTATAGATGAGGAACTAACCTGAAGAGAAGTAAGCAGCTTGCTCAAGGTCATGTTATAGAGTTTGGCCTGACTTCAAAGTCATTACAATGCTTCCTTTGCACAAGTAAATTTTAACAGGATATGATATGTACTACAGCAGATGTGCTGTTGGAGAATGACAAAGTGTCATGGTGTAGAACTCTAGGGAAACCAAGAAAGAGCAAAAATCTGTGATTAACCAGAGTTTTAGGGAACACCAGGGCCCTAAAACTGGGAGAGATAGACATTGCTGATTTACCAATTAGGTCTGAAATTGACACTGGGTCTATTAATTCTTTTATTCTCACAAATATGCCAGAAACATGGAGAATAGACAGTACACAGGGCATAGACCCATAATTTATGGGTTAGAATTACTGTAGTGCTGATGGTGTAGCAAAAGACAGCATCCAAGCTGGAAGAAGACAAATTTATCTTGTGCTAAAATTAGGGCATCTTTGTCAGGGATGATTATAAGTCACTGAAATGGGGTGGTTTTTGTTTGTTTGTTTGTTTTAGGAAGGAGAAAATATTGTAGGTTTTATGGTAAAAATGTTGGATCACAGAAGTATATGAGAAATAGAGGACAGAGGGCTTTCATTTTTTGGAAAGGAAAGTTCAATGTGACTCATTATTAAATATGAAATAATAAATTCTATGAGATGCAGACTCTCCCTAGCTCACTTTGTGTGCTCACAGAAATATAACTCAGGCTGTATATAATGGGTAACTGCCCACTATTCATTTGATTCAAGAATGTAACCTTGGAAATAAAGCCCAATTTGTTTTACTTTGAATCTGGAAGTAACACAAAAACAACTTTGATTTTTATGATGTACCCGAATGGCCAACAAGGGGTTTCTGAGTTGAACTTCGGGAAAATGAAGTACTTTTCTTTTTTTTGCCAAACAAAATACCAACCAGAAAAAATGGTCACCTTAGGGGAAAAAAATGTGCTTACTCAGGCATAGGTAAGTACTTCTCAAACTTTGGAGTGTAGCAGAATCACTTGGAGGGCTTGTGAAACACAGGTAGCTGGGCAGGACACCAAGAGTTTCTCATTTATTAGGTCTAGGGTTTTGTCTGAGAATTTTCTTTTTTAAGTTCCCAGGTGATGCTGATGCTCTAAGAACCTCTGGTGAAAGGAAAAGGATCTGGATTTGGGAATCAAAACACCCGTGTCCCTCTTCAAGTCCTGACATATAATCGCAGAGTGACTTTGGAAGAATTTATTAAGCTTTTTGATTTGTCATTTTACATTTGTCAAGTATGTGGGATGATAATAACACCAACCTATTAAGGGTGTCCAGAATTGTTGGGAGGACCAAATGAGGTGATAGAGGAAAATATTTGTAAATCTTGGTTAATAATGTGCATTTCTTCTCCTTTACTTTTATAGTTAAAAACAAAAAACAAAACTCCTTTGGACTTTTTAATAAAAGCCAATCTGACAGGGGTAAGGTGATATCTTATTGTGATTTTTTAAAATTATTATTATTATTTCAGAATATTACAGGGGTATAAATGTTTTGGTTTCATACATTGCTTTTGTACCATTTGAGTCAAACTTATAAGTGTGCCCATCACCCAGATAGTGTCCTGGTGATTACCTCTTTGTGATGAGTCTACCAGGTGTTCATTGAGATTCTTGTATCCAAATGTCTAAATCTCTAGCATAACCAGGTAAGTTATTCCTTCAGATAGGTTTTCTAGCCTTGTGGGTTTTCTTATTCACTCTCAGGGATGCTTATGATTCTTATATTTGGCCATTTTACATAACTCCATATTTCTCATAAGCTTCATTCATTCATCTTAATTTTCTGTTCATTATTTTTGACTGAGAAAATTTGAAAGAGTTGTCTTCAAGCTCTGAGATCCTTTCTTCTGCCTGGTCTAGTCTATTCTTAAAAATTTTCCACTGTGTTTTATATTTCCTTAAATGAATTTTTCATTGCCAGAAGTTCTATTTGGTTTTTCTTTAATATGTCTGTCACTTTAGTGAATTTTTCATTCATTTCCTGGATTGCTTTTCTGTTTTCTTTGAGTTGGTTTTTCATTTGCTCTTGAATTTCACTGAGCTTCCTTACAATCCATATTTGGAATTCTTTACCTGTCATTTCAATATTTTCATTTTTGTTGGTATATACGGCTAGAAATCTGGTCTTCTCTTTTGGGGGTGCCCTTTCCCTCAGATTTTTCATACTTCTGAAATTATTTCACTGATTCCTTCTCATCTGGAGCAGATGTGCTTCTTATTTTTGGATTTTCTTTTGTTTAGTGGGGCTTCCCACACACACACTCATACCAGTGTGTTTGTATCATGTGTTGGGTAAGAACCTTTGGCTTTGTTTGTGGATGCTTTGATGGTGATCTAGGTTCTGGATAGATGCCTTGGTTATAGATATTCTTAGTGTGGTGGTTTTCTCAGTAGCTAGTTGTTTGTAGGCTGTAGCAGTGGTTAGCTATGTGTGTGGACAGATTTCTTGTCTCATTTTGATGAGAGAGGATGGAGGACAGAGGACTTTAAAATCCTTTCTTCTTCCCCATCCCTGTGGTCTTCTTAGCAGTGTGAATTGCATTGGCACACCCAGTTTAATCTGAGACAGTAGGTGGCACTTGTGGGTGAGAATGGGTTTCACCCTGTATGATTGAGTCAGTAACTGATATAAATGACTATGCAAATTGACCTCCCTGTCAATAGGTGGAACTTACCTGAAGGAACAAGCTACAGTGTGTTTTTTTTGTTTTTTGTTTTTCTTTTTTGAGACACAGTCTCGCTCTGTTGCCTGGGCTAGAGTGCCATGGTATCAGCCTAGCTCACAGCAACCTCAAACTCCTGGGCTCCATGGGAGTGATTGAGCTCAATGGGGAAACTGACAGTTTAAAGAGAAGTTAAGGAGACTGAGAAGGAGCAGACAGAGGATAGGTAGTAGGCAAGACAGGAGAATTGTTATCAGAAGAAAAGGAGGGACTTATAACAGTATCAAAGACTATTGAGACAAAAACAGCAGAATGCTGACAACCATTGAAATTAAACTTTAGTGATGAATACATGATAGTTCATTACTACTATTTTTTCTATATTTGTGTATATTAAAATGTCTATAATGTGAAGTTTCTGCTGAGTTTTCTAGAGACTTGGAAAGATAGGAGCTGAAATGTGTTCTTTTGGGAGAATTCAGTCAAATCATTCAAAAGTTTCTATCAGCTTCACATTGTGCATATTTACACCTGAATTAATTAAAGAATACAACAGATGAAGATCTTAAGGCTCAAGGAGGCCTTATCCAATAAAGAAATACCTTATGCATAGTCTCTGTCCTATCGCAATAACAGTACTTTTTAATGTAATTAGAGAAGGGAGAATGTAAGAAATGCAAGTATTCATTGCACATAGGTGATAAAGAGGATAAGAATAAATTATGATAATGTCCCTTTAATTTTTCATTTCTTTTCATTGACCCAGGAAGGAACAAATCATGTAGACATAAAACTGAAATTTCAGTAACTTGGATGATAACATAAAAAAGCTTAAATTGAGGATGATATATTCCAGTCTCATGATTTCCTATTATCAAAATTTAAGCCAACGAAGAGTGAGAATTTGCTAAGTCTTTATGCATAGCATAATGTCATTATTTTGCTTATGAATTCAAATTTCTGGGATTTTGAGTATAATGGTTTTAAATGTCAGGAATCAATAGATCATGTCTGAATATGCTTTTTATTCTCTAGATATAAATAGATTAGAATTCTAAAAGAAATAAAAATAAGAAAAATCAACAGTTCAAGTTACATTGCATTGAAATTTTTAATACATTGTGAAGACTAGGAAAACTTATTCTTAAAGTTTGGTCAAAATGTACTAGAAATATACCTTTTGTGAAAAAATGAATAACTTTGAGTTTGGGAAGAGAATAGAAAATTCACAAACAATATCCAAAATATGTAAGGAACACAAACAACTGTCAACAACAAAAAACAAGTTAAGCCAATTTAAAAATGAACAAAAGACCTGAATAGACATTTCTGAAAAGAAGACAAAAATGACCAACAGATATATAAAAAATCACCAGGCAAATGCAAATCAAAACTACAATGAGGTATCACCTCACTCTGGTCAGAATGGTTACTATCAAAAAGTCAAAATATGATAGTCTTGACAAGGGTATGGAGAAAAGGGAAAGCTTAAACATTGTTGGTGGGAAAGTAATTTGGGTCAGCTATTATACAAAACAGTATGGAGATTCCTAAAAACTTAAAAATAGAACTACCATGTAATCCAGCAATCCCACTATGGGTATATATCCAAAAGAAATGAAATCAGTATGTCAAAGAGGTATCTGCACTCCTATGTTTATTGTAGCATTATTCACAGCAGTCAAGATATGAAATCAACCTAAGTATCCATCAACAGATGAATGGATAAATAAAATGTGAAATATATACAAATGCAGTGCTATTCAGCCATAAAAAAGAGTGAAATCCTGTCATTTGCAGCCATATGGATGAACCTGGAGGACATCATGTAAATTAAAATAAGCAAAGAAATATCATATGATCTCAATCATATGTGGACTCTAAAAAGTTCTTCTCATGTAAGTAGACAGTAAAATGGTTACCAGAGGATGTAGGGTGGGGATGGTAAGAGATTGGTCAATGGGTACAAACTACAGTTAGATAGGAGGAATAAGTTCTGGTATTCTATTGCATAGTAGGATGACTAGAGTTAAAAATAATGTATATTTCTAAATAGAAGAAAGGTTTTGGAATGTTCTCATCACAAAGAAATGATAAATGTTTAAGATGATGCATATGCTAATTAATCTGATTTGATCAAAACACAATGTATACATGTATGGAAACATCACATTGTACCCCATAAAATATATAATTATCATGTGTCAAGCATAAATTTTTTTAAAAATTAAGTGTTGAAAAAATTCCAGTTAGTAGGTTGTCTTGATCATTCAATAAATACCTTTAAGACAGCTGGTCACCTATTTGTAATTATCCATAATAAAAATGGAATTTGATTTCTAACACCATATGCCCAAATATACTAAAATAAATTCCACATGGGTTGGATATCCAAATGCAAAATGAAACAGAAATGCTAAAGAATACATAAGTGATTATATACATACACAGAAAATATAAAGGAAAATATTGATAGATTTAACTTTATAAAAATCAGGACATTAAAAGCACTCTAAACTAAATTGAAAAGGAAACTGTAACCTGGAAAAAATATTCACAACATATGCAAAAAGGCATTATGCTTAATATAGAAATCTTACAGAATTTTTTTTTTTTAAAGTAAAGACCTAGTTAAGATATAGGGAAAGATACAAAAGGGAAATTTTCAAAAGTGAAACTAGTAAAACCCATTTTACATAACTACCAAAGCTTTAAAAAAAATAATAAATGCTACTCTGACAGTATGAGCTATCTCATAATCTGTTCGTAGAACTTAATATAATCTTTTTGGATTACATTATTTGAAATTTGACAACTTCAAAATATACTTTAAACTTAAAAAATTGTGTTCATATATATATATATATATTTTGGATACAGAGTCTAGGTGTCACCCAGGCTAGAGTGCCGTAGCATCAACCTAGATCATAGCAACCTCAAACTCCTGGGCTCAAGCTATCCTCCTGCCTCAGCCTCCCGAGTAGCTGAGACTACAAGTGTGCACCACCAAGCCCAGCTAATTTTTTCTATTTTTAGTAGAGATGGGGTCTCGCTCTTGCTCAGGCTGGTCTCGAGCTCCTGAGCTCAACTAATCTTCCCGCTTCGGCCTCCCAGAGTGCTAGGATTATAGGTGTGAGCCATTGTGCCTCGCCAAAAATTTGTGTATAGTTTTGACCCAGAAATTTTACTTATGGACTATAAATCAAGTAAATAATCATGATTATGGATAAAAGAGTACATTTATAAGAACATTCATTAAAACATTTTAAATTATGAAAATTTAAGCAACCTACATTTCCAGGAAGGGAGGACTGATTAAATAAAACATGTTATAGATGTACAATGAAATGTTATTCAGGAAAAATGTCAGGATAAATATTTAATGTTATAAAAATTTTTTAAATACAATTTTTTTTTT
>VBSM01000272.1:23917750-23984249 GCA_008086735.1 Cheirogaleus medius | reverse complement strand
TTTATTGAAGAGAGATTCTCTTCCCCATTGTATATTTTTGTGTGGTTTATCATAAATACAATTTTTTAAATGGTAACAAAAAGTATGGTCTCCTTTCCCCCCACATATGACTGTAGAATACACACCAAAATTAAAAGTGGTTATTTCTGGGTGGTAGAATAGTGACAAATACTTTTCTCCCTTTCATTACCAGAATTTTAAAAATTTTCTCTTATTTCTATTTTCAGAACAATCACTGAAGTAGTACAAAATATAATATAATAAACATCCCAGAACCAAAAACAATGACAACAATCTCAACACTTACTATGTTAATTTCAGAGTTTTCTCCTTTGTCTTTTCCTTTTTTTTTTTTTGCTTTGTTATTTTCAGAATTAGAAGAGTATGATAAGATTTGCACTTCATAAGGAAAAGAGTCAAGAGTTACTTTTCTACCTTAAACAACTGAAACAAAACAAAAAGGTAAATTATAGGAAACAACCACTTTCTGCCATTGGACTAAGACAGTCAGCACTGTGATTTTTTAGGAAAGGCTAACAAAGCAGATGAGCCTTAGAATCATCTGTGCTTTCTGCCTGGAGGTAATTGTTGAACTGTGGTACAGATACATTTGACATCTTTCTCCTTTGAATATGCTTTCTTAATCTCATTTCTAGCTTTTTCTCTCTGTCTCCACTATCCTGCATTTGTTCTTTATCAATCTGCCCAGGTTTTTATATTTTTACCATTTACATCCATTATTTTTGTCTTCATCAATTGGGGTTGCTATACCAGAGTATCATAGATTAGGTGGCTTATAAACAAAATTTATTTCTCATACTTCTGGAGGCTAGAAGTCCAAGATCAGAATGCCAGCATGGTCAGGTTCTGGTGAGAGCTTTCTTCCAGGTTGCAGACAGCCTTCTGCTCTTCACGTGGTAGAAAGAGGGTGAGAAAACTCTCCAGAGTCCCTTTTATAAGGTCACAAATCCCATTCATGAGAGCCCCCGTCTTCAAGACCAAATCACCTCCCAAAGGCCCCTAATACTATCACATTGGGAGTTAAGATTTAAACACATGATTTGGGGGTTGGGGGAAGGTGCACAAATATTCAGTCCATAAAAGTATTATACTATATAATTTTGTTTGGTATGTTTTAAAATTTTATAGAAATGTTATCACACCATATTTTTTTTTTGTCAATACTATTTATGAGATTTTTCACATTATCCTTGAAACTCTAGTTTATTCTTTTTAACTGATACATAGTGTTCTATTGTATTAATCTGTGATAATTTATTCATCCATTCCTCTTTTGATGAACATTTCCTTCATATTTTATACAATGAGTGGGTATTACTTTTACAAATCACAAAAGTTATTGAGATTATTGAATGGTGATGAAAAATCTTAGATGGTGGGATTCAAATAGTACATTTGGCTGCAATTATCTTCTAGAAATTATGTGATTTTGCTACTAAAATGCAAATATCCATGGATAAGTTCTCCTTATGTAGTTACAACTCATAACTTAAAATTTTTTCATCTCTAATTTTAAAAAAAGTTTTTAAAAAAACACAAAAACCTATTTTCACCTCTTTGTAATGGAAATTTTTTAGGTAATCACACATCTAGCAAAAAAGACAGTTTTAGCCTTGTTTAAAGGTCAACTGAATTTCACTGTACAATTCACCATCAAGTTGACATACAGCTATTTATTTTTCTGAACACAGAGGTGGGACTAATTCTTACTCCTCTATCCCAGGGGCCTAGCACATAATAGATGACCAGTAAATATTTGTTGAGTAAATGGATGTTGAATGTATTGATTTTTGCTTTGAGAAAATCTGAGAGAGAGCATATTTGTGTCAAAATGTGGGATTTCGGAAACATCTGGGTGTTTTATAATGAAGATTGTGGGAAGAATACATTCTTTAAACTGGTATAATTCTAGAAAATCTAAGATATGTGGTTTTGGTAGATTACAGTAAGATCTGTATCTTATCTGCCTTTCTGGTCCCTTTAATCAATACCTGTCAGATGACATTAAGGCTTTAATAAAGAAGTATCAGATAGCAATATATTGGCTTATATATCAACCCCCATTTAGAGAAATACATATTTATATACGCATACTATAGGTATACATACAGATCATTAAATACTCTATATCGTTGTTTTATTAGAAATTTTAAAAAGCTGATGTTATATTGATTCCTTAAAAAATGTTATGGTTTTTGTTTTATCATAAGTTATTTTCTGTTTATACTTATTTTATTCAATATATACTCTCTCTCTATATATACATATATATATATCTCAGTCATGTTCTCAAGTCACAACCTTTCTGCAAGTAATGCATATTTTCTTCTCAGAACTCTCATATTTTATTTCTGTCAAGGGAATGATTTAAATAGTGAGGTAATTTCAAAAGGAAATGAAACTGATGTCTAACTAAATACTGTATGGCTGGAGCGACTCTTTCAAATGCGCTGATGCAAATTTATTGCAGACCAATTTGTGAGGATGTAGCATTATGTTTTGTGCATTTAATTTTTATTCATTCATTTTCTCAACAAATATTTCTGAGTACCTAAAATGTGACGAATGAATTGTGTAATAACTGTGCTAACTATGCCTGGTAGTTCTGAGCCATTGTGTTCTATTGCACCCACAACTAACATGCAGTTTAGTGTCTTAAATTTTGGCTGTGTGCCCAGTAATGGGATTGCTGGATTAAATGGTAGTTCTACTTGTAGCTCTTTGAGGCATCTCCATACCATGGAGTTCTACTCAGCCACAAAAAACAATGGTGATACAGCACCTCTTGTATTATTCTGAATAGAGCTGGAGTCCATTCTACTAAGTGAAGTATCCCAAGAATGGAAAAACAAGCACCACATGTACTCACCAGCAAATTGGTATTAACTGCTCAACACTTAAGTGCACATATAGTAGTAACATTCATCAGGTGTCAGACAGGTGTGAGGGGAGAGGAGGGCATCGGTATATTCACACCTAATGAGTGCAGTGAGCACCGTCTGGGGGATGGACACGCTTGAAGCTCTGACTCGGGTGGGGCAAAGGTAATATATGAGTTAAAGAAAACCTAGTTCAACCTTTCATTTCTCAGTTGAGGTAAACCAAGACCGAAAAGAGGTGCAGCTCTCACTCAACATAACCTTCATCCCCGTTTATAAACGGTTGTTTACGATAGGATAGCCTATTATACTACCTGGCTGCTTTTCTTAGTGGCTCAGACCTGGGAAGAGATGATTAAGTTAAAAGTTTTCAATACTTTTAGCAGTTTCCTCATTTATAAATGGGGATGATGTAACCTAAACATTTGTACCCCCATAATATGCTGAAATAAAAAAAATTTAGCTATGTGACCCTGAACACAGTAAATAACTGCTCTGAACCTCAGTTTCCTCATTTATAAATGGGGATGATGGTTATGTCGGGTGAGAGCTGCACCTCCTTTGGGTCTTGGTTTACCTCAACTGAGAAATGAAAGGTTGAACTAGGTTCTCTTTAAGGATAGATAAATGATTATTTGGGAGCCGGGACTTCCAGCAGAAAACATTTGTATCTGCACTGCCTGAGAATACATTTTCCAGGGAGGTCTCTCAGAGCTAGTTGGAAGTAGAAGTACTGTGTACAGAGATAGCAATCCTGTTGCTGAGATGTGCACAGGTTAAGCTTCTGTAGCGCTTGCATTGCCATGTCTGAGAGTCACAACAAATACTAGCAATGGTCATGCAGTCTTTCTTTCTTTAACATAGTCAAAAAATGATCTTGGTCAGGTGTGAAGCTGAATAGCTGCTGCTGAAGGAACCATTTATTATACTTTTCCCATTTTCAGAACTTTTACGGGCTGTCTTGTAGACAAACATAGTCATAATGACAGATAAATTACTAATGCATATGGCACTTACAGTATTAATATTTATTGAGTGTGGCAGCATTTTGACACTTAAAAATTATAACTATTTCTTTTTGAAAACCACTTCAAAATATGTGTATTTCAAAGATCATATTTGGCTGGGCGTGGTAGCTCATGCCTGTAATCCTAGCACTCTGGGAGGCGGGCGGATTGCTCAAGGTCAGGAGTTCGAAACCAGCCTGAGCAAGAGGGAGACCCTGTCTCTACTAAAAATAGAAAGAAATTAGTGAGACAACTAAAAAAATATATATAGAAAAAATTAGCCGGGCATGGTGGCACATGCCTGTAGTCCCAGCTACTCAGGAGGCTGAGGCAGGAGGATCGTTTGAGCCCAGGAGTTTGAGGTTGCTGTGAGGTAGGCTGATGCCACAGCACTCTAGCCAGGGCAACAGAGTGAGACTCTGTCTCAAAAAAATATATATTATATTTGATGCCTTATTATTTTTCTATACTTTTATTAAAAATTTTTCTAGTGTCATCATTGCCATTATATTTAATAATATTTGGAGTAGGTAGTTAGGTTTAGACAGTTGTTTTTGTTTGTTTGTTTTCATTTGACATTTTGGGTTTTGGAGTTTTATGTGTTCTGTTTTGATTTTGGAACTTATTTTCAGAGCCAAGTTCTTATAATGATAACTTGTATTTAGTTTGTCTCCAAGGGGGAAAAATGTACATGAAACTGTAAATTGTCTGCAATTCTTCCCTCACCTGCACTGCTATAATTTAGAACTTCCATAACAGTTTATATTTTCTAAGTATTTTAGCGCTGTTTTAATTTGTGTTATGCCTGTGAAATAAGAATGCCCAAAATACCCCCAAAGTAGGTTAGTTTGTAAAGGCTCAGTAAACATCTTGATTTTCCAAAAGAAAATTGAGGCCCAAACTAAATATCAGAAATAACTGGTAAATATATTTAAATAAATGCAGTATGAAAAAGGGAAGTGTTCCCTGCAAGAGAGGAAGAGGAAGGCTATTAAATGCTATCTTTTAAAAGGTTTTATTAGGTTCCTTTTTTTAACAGTACTTTTAAAGATGTATTATATTGCATACCATTAAATGCACAAACATTCAGTTTGCACAGCTCAATTAATTTTGATAGACACTCACCCTGAGCGTCCCTTTGTCATATAACTTGCATAAAATCCTACATGTCTACATACATGTCTGCCTCTCCCTCCCACCTTCTTCCACTAGGGTGTAAACTCTCTGTGGGTAAGGTTTTACTTGCTTCTCTGTGCCCTTACAGAGCCTGGTATGTGCTCTAAAGTAGTGAATGAATCTATGAACAAATAAATATTCATTGACAGGATATCCTATGATACTCTCTGGCTGCTTTTCTTAGGTGGCTCAGATCTAGAAAGAGATGATGAAGTTAAAGGTTTTCAATACCTTTAGCAACCTCAGCCTGAGGGTGTTGGAGGGCAGTCAGTCAGGTCTCTTACATGCCCTTCAGAGCTCCTCAGAGAGAGGCAATTAGGCAAAAGATGCAGAATCCTGGAGCAGGCTTGTCCAGGAAACAAAAGGCTGTTTCAAGTATTTGGTTTTCAGAGTCAGAAACAGAGAAGTGGTAAAATCTAATCAGTTCCTCTCAGTTGACCCACTGGACCTGTGCAAGGGGCTGCTTAAGCTGCCAGGGTTTGAAAATCCTCCACAGGACTTAACTCCCATTATTCAATAATTTTTAATGAGAGCAACCTCACAAGATCAAGCACTAATTTAAAATAAATTTGTCTTGCTGATTGGAGACCTCATTGTTATCTTGGGTAAGTACATCACACAGTGTATTATTTTGGTAAAATGTTAAAGAATAGAAAAATGTGAAAAGGTATAAACTTTGCTTATGAGAAGAAATTAGTTATATAAATGCTTGGAAAAGTCAACTAATTGCTATAGTAATCAGGCTTAAATTTAGCGGCTTAACTATATAAGTTTTAGTTTTTGCTCATACCCAGACCAGCGGGGCATTCCGGGTCCCATGGCTCTTCTGGGCATCTCTCTTTCAAGTGGCAACTCAGGGAACCAAGTTCTTTCCTTCTTGGGGTTCTTCCAGCTCCTAAGGCCTGAATCACTCTCTGGACATGCTACACCCATTCAGAATGTGAGGGGAGAGAAAGATGTGGAGAATGGTGAAGTGACATATATATATATGTATATATATATATATATATATATCTCTGTTCATGTACCTTTGGCGAGAATTTGATTACTTGGCTGCATCTAACGGCAAGGCAAGCTGGAATATATAGCCACTGTGTACCCAGGAAAAAAGGGAACTGGTGACTGGTGGTGAAAAGTTAGCTTTTTTTTTTTGCCACAGGGATAGTCCTGCCTTTCCCCTTCTTTCCCCTTCCTGTAACCTGTCAAGTTCTTTTTTTTCTTTGGTAATTAATTTTAAATAAAAACAAATTGTCAGAAGAAAATAACTTCTTTTGGACAATAATCTGGAATTTTTACTTTAAGAGGACCCTATAGAAGGTGGTCAGAAGCAAAGAAGCTGGTCAGAGTTGCAGGGTGAGTGTGGAAGTGATGGACCTCATTTAGGATGCTAGCACTTGAGTTTATTTCCCAAACAGCAAAGAAGCAGTGCAAAGGATATAAATAAGATCAGATGTGGATATTGGCCACAGCATTCCATTGCCTCCCTCATAGAGGTTGCCCATGAGTGGTGACTTAGTAGCATTCATGAAGTGAGAGCTCCCTGAGGTTGGGAAAGCACAAGGCCTGTGAGCTTGTTCCCATCTACCCCTAGCCAGGTCCGTACCCTGAAATAGCTTATGTGTCTGTCCCTGGTATAAATCTGCTACTCAGGAACACTGTCACCTTGGAGTAATATCCACATTACAGCCTTAAAATTTTTTTCTGTGCCAGGACTGGAGCAATCTCCTTCAGCAATCTCCTGAATGTCAGGCCTAAGGAATTTTCCATTTGTGCCTACAATGGAATTTTCCACAGGTAGGTCTAGATGTGGCCTATCAGAGGTGAGAAACCATTTTCCTAACTCTAAAGACTAGATTTGGGGGATATAAAAATGCTCTGCTAAAGTAGAGAGAATTGGCCTGTAGGATAAACTCACAGGCTTTGCTGCATCTTTATTGTCCATTAAAGTGATTTTTTTTTTACCTTTTCCTTTTTACAGAGCAGTGGATCAATATATAAGCATCTTTTTGCAATAAGTTATGTGCAGAAACAAGTATAGAATTCAATTTAATTACACAGCCACATGGGTATTACTTTAAAGAATATCTCTTTAAAAATGTTTTCTATTTTCAAGTAAATAATTTCTTATATTTCTTTTGTTTTGACAATGTGCAAATTAGAAATGGTTGGTTTTATTATTTGAGCAAATTTATCAAATCAAAAAGAACTTAAAACACACATTCTGGCAGGTTTCCTTTCAGTACAGAGTGAAATAAATCAGCATAACAAGTGAAAAAACAATCACCTAAAGATTTTTGTTGTCTTCTATTTATATAGAATCAGACCTCCCTAACCAGTCTCCTGAGGAGGTGCCAGTTCATCTATGTCCCAGCTGTACCCAATACTAGCTTCTCTATTAACATTGTCTGCTAGTAGAGTTGCCTCCTTCAGATAGATTTTAAGTGCCTTCAGAGACAGGTAGGTCTGTGTCTAGTTTATCTATGTATCTCTGATGCATGATAAATTAGTGATTGTTAAGTGAATATGTATGGGAAAAGAATCCAGTAAAAGGAAAAAGGATCACCAAAATTACTGGTGGCAAAGGCTCTCATATACTTAGTTAAAAGAATCTGCTTTTGGAAATGTTTCACTAAGCCTTTTCTATTTGAAAAATAAGGGACAACTTAATACAAGAAAGTTACCTTCAAATCTATGTATGTCAACCATTCAGCCACCTGTAACTAAAACCTAAAGATACTGTGAATATAACATTATTTTACATGTTCAAAGGCATAGTAGAGCTTTCTCTAATAAATGAATGTTATTATCTCTTCTAGTCATAGTAAAAGCAACCTTGGAAGAACCAAATAAATGCACTTTTTTCCTGCTGGTTTGTCACTATAGTCGAAACAGAGGTTTATAGATTCTCCTTTAATCTGGGTGCATTGCCTATAAAATGTGAATTAGAAGAGGACTTACAAGAGGGAAGTTAACAAGAACACTTACTTTATCCACAATGTGTTTCTCAGGGTACGTTACCAAGAGGCAATTTTTTTTTTACTTTTTTTTTTTTAGTGATAGCTCAAGCTGTGTTTTTCTCACAATTTTATCTCCATTCTGGCAGGCAATGAAATCTTTCATGTTCATCAAAGACATACATAAAATGTGTATAAAGAGCTGACTCTTTAACCTTGAGTTTTTATTTCCAGTGAGTCAAAAGTATTATTCCACTTCCAATCTGAATCATAAATAGGCTCAATGGAACTATATCATGAAAATGAAGATTATTTTACTTTGTAAGAGTGAAAGATCCTTGGTCTGTTCTCTGAAAGTTACTCCTGAATGCAAGAGGCTCATTTCAATGGGACTTTTTATAGTTACATGTAGATCTAGAAAGATAGACTAACATTACCTACTGCTTTTGTGCACATTGTGAGGATTTTTTTTCACCTAATTTCTTTAAATGTTGAAGTAAAAGTGGTTGCTACCTTTATCAATTTATTAAGATTACAGTGACATCTTGTGGCATATTGTTTTCACTTTTAAAACTGTTGCCCAGGTAAAAATTTAACACTTCACTTCTTGCTAAAGAATTTTAGCTGTGGTGGTATAATATGCATTGATCAAAAAATCTGAGATACTGCTATGTAAAGTAGAAGCTAAATGAACAAAATCCATTCTACTTTATTTGGTTCAAGCAAATATTTCTAAATAATTTAAACTAGAAAAATGTTTTCTTTAAAAAATACAAAAAATCTACCATTTATTTTAAATTTTCTTCTATCAGCATCATTACGACACAAGAAATGTCCTGGAAATTGGTTTTAATTTAATCCGTGTAAAGACAATGAAATTCAAAATCAAAAGTCTGCTGCTAAGGAAGTATTATGTGATCACAATTTCTATGAATTGTTAAATCTAGCTAATTAAAATAATCTTATTGGAGGAAAGAATTTTATTGAACGAAAAAGATTTTTCACAGCAAAATTAAACCTCTGCCATTTAAACCTGATAATTATTAGCCTCTTCAATAACTGCCTCTAATTAGGAAGTATAGCATGTAAAGTAAGAATGCTATTAAGCTACATTAAGAGATGTAAATTTTTTAAAAGACAAACTGAACTAGAGTCAATACTACCCCCACCCTCACTCTGCAAACACACACTCCAGTCATTGACGTTCACTTCCACATTGTGGTTTAGTGATGACCAAGTTTAGTCTTTTCGGGTAATGAAGTCATTCTGCTAAAAAATCATTACCATCTGCAGGTGGCCTTTCTCCTGCTTTCTTCCTTTCCTTTCTCTCCCTCCTTCTTTTGATTTTGAACTTTGAAATAATCCTTTTCATAGTCAATGAAAGCAATCCCTTTTGGAAATTATAGATGACAACATTTCTCCTTGCTGTATACTTTAATAAATATGATTCCTTGTAAGTCTTGGTGTGAATAATATACTATTTCATCTGATTGAAGACATCAGTTGCAAGACACCCCTTTGTTTTATGTGCTACTGAGAAGGAAAAAAATCACTGTTAACTAAACAGTGATACATTGACTAGAAAGTTTATTTTAACTCATTCAAAACCCATTAAATATGTCTTTTAGACTTATTTGAATAAATTCTATTATATATCATGCTTATGTATATTTTAAACATTAAAATATAAATAAAATACAATGTTTCTAAAACACAGAGTTCAGCTTCAAGTCATTTCCCATGCATTGTGATTGTTGTTCATTTTTGCCCACACCATTGCCCTCTGTGCCACCAAGAACACTGGTGATTCAGCTGTGTGCAAAAAGAGTGCCCCGGCTTTTATCTCCAGGATTTTCTTTCAAGCTATTGCCACCTATTCTGAAAATTTTGAAACTGGCACTTTATCTTATAGAAAAATCAACAAAAGATTTTTATAAAATAACCAAGATTTATGATTCTTCCTCAAATGAACATTATGTTTCTTTCTCAAATGGTTTGTAGACTGAGATACCAAGGGATCTCGGTTAGAAACACTCATGGGACAGATTACTGTATGCACAGGCCATGGCATCTAAGTCATGACTGCTACCTGACCACCAGTGATTGTGACACCGGTTACATTGATCACTCCATCTTCATAAATGTGAAAAATTATGTACCTTAAAAGAGCTAAAATATGATAACATTAATGCTAATAGGTAGTCTTTCCCGAACAACTGCTGTGTGTCAAGTTGTGATATTCTCCATGTACATTATATCATTCAATCCTTAGTATAATCCTATGAAGTAGCTTCTCCTATTTGAATATATAGATGAAAATAAAAACATCTTGCTCCAAGGACAGACATCTAGTAAGAGGTGTATCTGGGGTTTAAACTCAATTCTGTCTCAATATTTTTTCCATAGGCATCTGGCTATACTTAAGCAAAAAATACCAGGAGAGAGGTTCACTAGATCATATGGAAAAGGATCATCTCTCCATCAGCCATATTCCTTAAATAACAGAGCAAAGAGCAATTGTGTGAACGAATGTCAGATTATATGTTCTTGAATTATAACAAAACTTTTACAAAAGGAGAGAGAGGAAACATTGTCTCCTATTTGAGGAGAGGAAAACAACTACTACATCAGCTAGAAGCTGTAATGACTGCTGAAGAAACATTTTCTGGAACATGCCACATGTCACAAATAACCACTTTATTTTTCCTTAAAGAAACAAAAAATCATGCAATCTTTGAAGACAGGAAAGGTGCATCTATATATAATGTATGATAAAGAGTTAATGTGGACCGAGAAAAGTGAGTTTTTTGTTTGGATTGATCTCACTTCCATTAATTAAACATCTCTTTCACAAATCTTTTTCTCACCAAAATCAGAAATGAATATGAATATGATCTGCCTTTAGTTTTTAGTTTATTAGTGTTAAATTATATTCTATATTTTGAACTAAAGTAGTTAATAAAAGTTAAACTGATTCTCCTGTGTAAATCTTTTTCCATAAAACAGATTATTTTTTCATAAGCTATTTTTATGTGCGTATGGAGGCTTCATTCCCTCAAGAATAAAAAAGTGGCTGGGCTAAACATCATATCCTTTATGTTTACACAAATTAAAGAAATTTTTCAAAATTTGTATGAAGTTTGAAATAGGCACAGATAATCTAAAACTTCCATTTCTTCTAAAAATGTTTTTATCCAACAATGTTAGAAGTGGCTATATAGTTGAACAGTAAGCAAATAATTATTCAAAAATAGGAGATTTTGAGAACTTAGATCTTGAAATCCTTGCATTTTGTTTTCTTATTTTATAGTGCCAAACAAAAGGACAGGAGACTAATATTGTTTTTAATTCTTCCTTGGAACAAATTTTATATAATATAGAATGTATTTAGCACAATCATTACTATTTTAACATTAAAGTAAAAGTAGAAAATGGAATTGAATTAACAAATAATAACTTAGAAAATTTGAGCATTAAAGGTCTTGTACTTTTGTAAAAAATACATAGCATTTCAGCCTACTTGCTTTTACTTTACTTGCAATTCTAACATAGCATATGAGTTTCTGGTCCAGGGGTATGAAGAAGGAAATTTAAATGTGCAGGGAGATATATTACATCAAAGAAGAAATAATTAAGAGGAAAGGTACAAGAAAAAAAATAAATAAAACAAATGCACGCATATATATATATATATAGCAGGCATAAAACTCAACAGCAACTAATCTCTGCCCATTCTGAACAAATAGCATTAAACATTTCAAAAATCATGTGTGCACCTTTACATGAGAGCAGGTGCAATAACAGATGCTCATAATGATTAGATGAAATTACTGGAAAGGTTATGTTCAGAACATTTTAAAAAATGTTTAAGAATGAGTATAAGATATTTTGGAAAGCTTTCCACACACACACAAAAATAGACAAAGGGAAGCATTTTAAAGCTTAAAGGGAGACTCTTATCTGAAATCAGATTAATGTCAAATGATACTACAAAAAAAATCAAGAAATATTGAACTCATGCTTTCTTTAAATATAGAAAAATGGGTGAGATATATTTATTCAGGTTTATGCCAGTAACTTAGAGCTTTTCTATTTTCTAAAGTGTGGTCCATGGACCAGTAATATCACCATCCCATGGGAACTTGTTAGAAATACAGAATCCCAGTCTTTACTTCCAGGCCTATTAAATAAAAAATCTGAATTTAACCAGGATTTCCACATAATTCTTATACACATTAAAATTTGAGATACACTAGTTTAGAAAACTTACAAAAAATCCATTGCAAAAAACATAAGAAATGGATTGCACAGAGTTCAGTATGAAGTGTTGGATAATCCCTAAATGTTTTTGTAGAATTGACTTTAAACAGAATATCAAAGGCTTTGATAACTGAATTATGGTATAGAACAAGGTCCAGGAACCAGAGTAGCCCCCAGCAAGTGCACATACTGGGCAGATCCAAATAATAATACAAGACGTTTCAAAATTGAACTGACAACCCACAGAAAGCAAGTCAGGACATGCAGCCTGAACCAAATAGGGTTAAATGCCTACTAAAACAAAACAAATCAACATTCTCCAGAAGATTTAAATAGGACATTCAACATATCTAAAATACAATGCAAAATGATTTCACAGACAAAAATTTAGGAAAAATCTTAAAAATTCACTTAAGGAAAGATAAACAACAGATGTGGAATCTGAAATGACCAAAATATTAGAATTC
Source organism: Cheirogaleus medius (assembly GCA_008086735.1). Taxonomy (NCBI): domain Eukaryota; kingdom Metazoa; phylum Chordata; class Mammalia; order Primates; family Cheirogaleidae; genus Cheirogaleus; species Cheirogaleus medius. The sequence goes on along the minus strand of VBSM01000272.1, from coordinate 23,971,485 downwards.
ATCAAATACTTTAAGCAGCTGTTATAACCATGTTCAAGGAAGTAAGGGCAAACACTTCTGAAATTAAAGCTGAAATTACTCACCAGAGAAATAGAAGTTATTATAAAAGAACCAAGTGCAAATTTTAGAACTGAAAAATGTAATAACTGAAGTAAATAATTCACTAAATAGGCTCAATAGTATAATAATTATAATACAGAAAGAGTCAGTGAAGTTAAACATAGAACCATGAATTTAGGCAGTCTGAACAACAGGAAGAAAAACTGTTTTACAAAATGAATAAATCTCACTGTACTTTGGAACAATATCAAAAGGTCTCACAAAAATGACATTGGAATCCTACAAAAAGAGGAGAAAGATATTGAGGCAGGATTTTTTTTTTTAGAAAAAAAGTTGCTGAAAACTTCCTAAATTTTGTGATAGACATATATTTACAGATTTAAAAAGCTTTGTTTTTGAGGATAAACTCAAAGAAAATTACACCCAAATACAAAATATTGACAAGCAAAGATAAAAAAAAAAATCTTGAAAGCAACCAGATACAAATGATGCATTACATACAGGGCACACTAATTCAAATGACTGTGGAATTCTCATCAGAAATCATGGGGGCTAGAAGACAATGGAACAACATTTTTAAAATACATTTTTAAATGTTTAATGGAACAACAATGCTAAAGAAAGAGAACTGTCAACCCTGAATTTTATATCCACTGAAAATATTCTTCAGGAATAAAAGTGCAATAAAGACATACTAAAATAATGAAAGACTAAAAGATATTCTCACTAATAGCCCTGTTCTAGGAGAAATGCTAAAGAAAGTTCTTGAGCAATAAGGGAAATGATATCAGAAGGAAATTCAAAACTTCACAAAGAGAAAGAAAACATAGTAGTCAATATTTGTGTAAATATAATGGATTATGTTTCTCACGTTTTTAAGAATATGTATGGCAATCGAAAACAAAAATTATACTTACTGTCTAATGTGAGTTCTCCAATGTATATGCACATAATATATATGACAACTACAGCATAAGGGAGGAGGACAAGGGAATTATACTGTTGTAATGCAGGTAATTCTGCATGAAGTAGTGAAATATTAATACTAAATGGAATGTAAAAATTTAAGTTATAAGCCCTAGAGCAACCATTTAAAAACTATCTAAAGAGAAATAGTGAAAAGTCAATAGATAAATTGAAATGGAATAGTAGGAAAAAATTCAGGTATTCCCAAAGAAGATAAGAGATGGGAAGCAGAGGAATGAAAAACAAAGTGGACATACAGAAAACAAGTAATAAAATGGTAGACCTAAAATCCAACCATATCAATAATTACATTAAATGTAAATTATGCAAACATACCAATTAAAGATAAAAATTGTCTAATTAGATAAAACAAATAAGACCAAACCAAATGCTGTCTATAAGAAACATGCTTTAAATATAATAAGATAGATAGGTTTAAAGTAAAAGGATACAAAAAGTTATACCATGCAAACATTAATCAAAAGAAAGCTGAAGCAGTTATATTAATATCCACCAAGGTATACTTCAAAACAAGGAAAATGTTCAGGGATAAAGAATGATAAAAATATGATAAAAGTGTTATTTCACCAAAAAGATATAACAATCCTAAATGTGAATGTATCTAACAACAGAGCTTCAAAATACATGATACAAAAACTGATAGAATTGAAAGGAGAAACAGAAAAGTACACAATTACAGTTGGAGACTTAACATTTCTTTCTCAGTAATTGGTAGAACAAGTAGCCAGAAAATCAGCAAAGATATACAAGAGCTGAAAAATTTCGTCAACCAACTTGATCTAATTGACATTTATATTAATAGAGCATTCTACCTAGCAGCAAGAGAATACACATTCTTTCAAGCACACATGGAACATTCACCAAGATACACCATATTCTGAGTCTTTAAAAATTTAACAGAATTAATATTATGCAAATTTTATTATCTGATTAAAATGGATTTAAACTATAACATGGTTATAAATATATTCCTCAAATGTTGGAAATTTAATAATGGATGTCTAAAAAATCCATGGGTCAGAGAGGAAATCTCAAGAAAATTTAAAAATATTTTTAAACTAAATGATAATGAAAACATATATATGAAAGGTTGAGGGATGTGGCTAAAGTACTTTTAGAAGGAAATTTATAGGATTACATACTTATATTTAAGAAGAAACATCTAAAATCAATAATATAAGCTTCCATCTTAAGACACCAGAATACAAGAGCAAACTAAACCGCAGAAAGCAGAAGGAAAAGCATAAAATATAGTAAAATCAATTAAATCTAAAGCTTGTTGTTTATAAAGATCAATAAAATTGATAGACCTCTAGCCAGACTGACCACGAGGAAAAGAGAGCAGATGCAAATTACAACTGTCAGAATTGAAAGAGGGAGCATCACTTATGATCTTGCTGACGTTGAAGACTATAAGTAAATATTAAGAACAACTCTAGGCATATAGACTGAATAGTTTAGATGAAATAAAGCAATTCTCGGCATGACACAGACTACTCAAACTCCCTTGAGAAGGAACAGACAACCTGAATATTCCTTTATCTATTAAAGAAACTGAATTAGTATTAAACACTTTGTTAAAAAAAAAAAAAGAGAGAGAAAGACAAATCCAGACTCAGCTGATTTCACTAGTGAATTCTACACTTTACCTTAGCAAAAAGCCTGAGAAGCGATCATTGGTGAATTCTATCAAACATTTAAGGAAAACATAATGCCCTTCCTATATATTATCTACAAAATAAAAGAGGAGGGAACATTTCCCAATTCATTTTAAGTTTTACTTTATTCTAAAATCAAATGAAGACAGTACAAGAAAAGAAAACTAGAGATCAATATCTTCCATGAATATAGACACAAAAATTCTTAACAAAATATTCCCACATTGAGTCCACCAATATATAAAATAATTTTTATACGTATTTTTAAAAAGCCTCATGAAATGGAGTGTATCCTGGGAATGCAAGGCTGGTCAAACATTCAAAAATCAAAGTAATATACCATATTAATAGACTAAAGAAGTAGAACCACATGACTGTATCAATAGATGCAGAAAAATCATTTGAAAAAATTGGGTTGGGCATGGTGGCTCACGCCTGTAATCCTAGCTCTCTGGGAGGCTAAGGAGGGAGGATCACTCAAGGTCAGGAGTTTGAAACAAGCCTGAACAAGAGCGAGACCCCGTCTCTACTAAAAATAGAAAGAAATTAATTGGCCAACTAAAAATATATAGAAAAAAAATTAGCTGGGCATGGTGGTGCATGCCTGTAGTCCCAGCTACTCAGGAGGCTGAGGCAGAAGGATTGCTTGAGTCCAGAAGTTTGAGGTTGCTGTGAGCTAGGTTGGCTGATGCCATGGCACTCTAGCCCAGGCAACAGAATGAGACTCTGTCTCAAAAAAAAAAATTTCATCCATTCATGATAAAAAGTCTCAACACATCAAGGAGAAAGGAAACATCCTTAACCTGTTAAAGGGTATCTATAAAAAACCTACAGCTAACATTATTAATAGTGAAAGACTGAATGCTAATTCTTTCTGGAAAAATGCAGGGATGTCTCTTCTCACCACTTCTATTCAACATTATACTGAAAGTTCCAGCTAATATGGCAAAAAAGAAAAAAAGCAATATTAATTAGAAATGAAGGTAAAAAATGTCGCTCCTCAGAGATATTGGCTTAGGGTTTACTGGGGCTTCCTTTGCTACAGAGAGGAGCCACTTTGGTGAATCTTGTTAACTAGTCAGGCTTAGTGGAAAAGTCATTTTTAAAATGTTTTTTCACTGGCAAAGACATAATTGCATTCACTAATTCACATATAAACTAGACATTTCATAGGTAAAAGGCCGATAAATTTGAGATGTGCATCAAATAGAACAATACAGTTAAATAGACTATTAGTTTCCTTTCAGTTACCTAATTGCATATCACTTTTGGTTAGTCAGTTTACACATTTTTAAAATGACAATATTCTTGCTCTACGTAAAGACTGTGGAATTGGAATGAGAAACTCAACATAAAAGCACTTTGCAGAGCAGAGTCTCTGTGTGAAGGAATTTCATGTAATAATCAAATTTCTTCCTCTTTTTCTCTAAAGAGGTTTCCTCAAGTTTTTAAAAACATGCCATTAAGCATCCTGGGGGAGGGTAAATTGCTCCCAAGTAAATAACGATGGATGTGAAATTAGAGTGCAGAATAAATCATTAGGACAAACATTAAAAAGAAAAGAAAAAATGCAGATTCAAGCACACACGTGCACACACACATGTGTGCACACACACACACAAATATACAAACTAAAATGGAATGTAATGGAGTGGCTTTCTGGTTCAGTTTTCAGGCAGAAGAATAACTAAGTCCTTCTTAATGACATCTGACTTGGAAGCAGGCCAGTCAAGTTGCTCCCTGGTACCTGGGTCCCACATTTCAACTGGTGAAAACTTGTGGGATTCTGGATTTAGGTTTGCCCACAACACTGCACTCCTTTTTATACCTTCCTCTCCCTATTCTGATACCACATCACCCTACTGATGCCACCATTTTCTTGGAAGCAAGAACTGAATTAGAACAACGGATTTCGGGTCTCTGCTCAAATGGGTCTGGGATTTCTTTTTAATGATGCACTTTAGTCAAACTGGAGATTTGTTTAGAAACAACTAAAGTTTAGATCAATATATTTTTAAAAAAATGTATTAAACTATTAATAGGCAATCTAGTCTTCCTGGAAGTAAACAGCTATTTTGGAGCCTTATTAGGATATTTGTTTTATTGAACCCCTACCTGAGGCAGTCTTATAATGAAGCTGTTTAACTAAAGAACCTTGCACTCTGTCTAAGGCATGCTTCTTTAAGTGGATTCTCTCTGTAATGGATAGTGTTGTGGTGAGCCTCTGAGAATATGGTAAGGTTACAGATTTTTTGGTAGCCATTTTTTAATTACAAATAGTCATTCATTTTATTTTTTCAACATTGCAACAAAGACCTATTTTTACAAAGATGCATTTCAAGTTGCCTTTGGTCAATACCTGAAATGCCTCAAGCCATTGTAGTTAAAAAATAAGGTAGTTTTTTAGATAAGAAAAATATTTATCATTATAAATTCAAGAAGCTGGTTATATATCAAAGGCAGTGAATTATATTATGTATAATATATATTTAATGAGAATGAAATATGTTCTTTACCATATTTTCTCTTCATTTTCATTATTTTTAAAAACAACTTTTTCTGGTGTTCTAATAAACATTTCTACTTAAAATTGATTCTAACAATTATTTGGTTATGATGGTGATGTGAAAATGTATAAGATTATATTCTCTATAATTATTAAGTCCAGCCTATTGCATATACAAAAGAATAATATCAAGATTTAAAATAAAAGGAAAAGCTCTATAATTATTGGTAATTATTTTTGATTTACTCCAGAAGAATAGGTTCAAAGAGCAAAAAGTTTTGGTAAACTGTGCTCACTGTGTGTGTGTATATGTGTGTGTAGTAATTTATTCATTTTAAAGAAATAGGATTGAATTTTAAGATGTTAGTTTTTCAACAGAAAGGAAAGTATTGAAGAAATTATAAATGAAGTCAAGCAAAATTAAAAACCTGGTATTGAGTACTCTAATCTTACACATTCTACAAGCATGCTAATAACAAGAGAGAATCCATTTTCATTTAAAGAACATCTAAATTGTATTGAAATATTTTAAGGTAAAGATTCTGAATGGTAGAATTTAATCTTATATCAGCTAATAAAAATGATTTTGGGGTTCATAAAATTCACATGATTTTCTAATGATATTTACTCTTCCTTATAGGTAACTCATTAGTCGACTGAAGGACATATAGATGCAGCGATATATGTCATGCTTAACAATGGTAATGAAGAATATCACAAACTCAGAATATCAATACTGAATCAGTATCGGTTAGTCCAACCTGTATACCTTATAAATGAAAACAAGAGTACTATTCTACAATAGCCTAAGCTTTATGAATAAACTCTAAGTCTCCTGAAAATATAAACTGTAAAATATTCAGTGTTAAGTATTGTGTCCTTGGGTATTCATAAATTCTTTTGTGAGTATTGCCTATAAATGTCTCCATTTTTTAAAGAATATGTTTCAAGGGTTCCAATACACAGAAGAATTTTGCATTTGCCCATAGTGTGTAACAGAAAAAAAACTTTAAAGTAAAAACATTTTTTTCGCTTTTGACAAGTATACTGCATTTTTAATGTAGACCACCACTTCCCCCTGCCAAATCCCTCCAAACTGTATAAAAATTATACAGACCTATTTCATTTATAAAAATATCAAACATGCAAACCTTATGTTAACCAGAGTTCCGCTACCAGAGTGACAAACAGCATAGTCTATGGACAAACAGCAAAGGTATCACTTGGGAGCTTGTTAGAATGCACAATCTCAGGCAGCACTGATTTAATACACTCATTGGTCTAATTTCTATAAGTTAACCATATCTGAATAACAAGTACATACGTAAGCATTCCATAGGTATCCTTTACTTTATTTAGTAGTATTCAAAATTTAGTGTGTAACAGAATCACCAACATAGCTTGTTAAAAAAAAAAGCAAAGTTTCAAGTGTTTTCTCAGAGTTTAGAATTTAGTAGATCTAGGATCAGGCCTGGTTTTTCCAAACTCTCCTGAACTGAATTAAACTTGGTGATAACATCAATTCTTGTTAACAGCTCCAAATCATAGCAAAATACTTATTGTATTTTGTAGCAAAATACAATAAGTATTATGTAGCAAAATATGTATTTTGCTAAATATATTAGGTAACATGCAAACTGTTTATTTTAAATTTTGACATGTTTCAAACTTTTTCTGAAACTGTTAATCATAGGATGAAAAATTTGTCATTAAATGGACCTGGTTCCATGCATGGGACATGATTAAATCATATTTTTTCCCAGTAAATACTGTTATTTCAGCCAAAAGGTAACAAAGTAGTTTACCAGAGACCTTGAAGTTGCCACTGCAATATATCTGCAGAGTGCTACTTGTAACTATTTAGGGGTCTCAAACACAAATGAACCACTAGCCACTCAGGTAACCAATAGTAAAAGCAAGGAATGTGATATTCTATTTACAAACATTCAAGTTCAAAAACCTAAATACCCCATGCAGAGCAAACAAGAACACCTCTGAAGGCAGCCTTCAGCCTCACAATCTATCATTTTCCAGTATCTGTCCTAGCATGTTTTCTCTAATTAATTCTCCAGTGACATACCAAAGTGCATTATTTTTGTTGTTAATTTGTTCATATGGTTCATTTAGGGACATTTGGGAACTTGTAGAACAGCAAAATTTGATGATATATCAGATTTGTAAACTACATCAGTCATATAAAGCCAAGTGGAATTTTTTTTTTTTTTTTGGTAGAGACAGCGTCTTGCTATGTTGCTCAGGCTGGTCTTGAACTCCTGACCTCAAGCCATCCTCCCACCACAGCCTCCCAAAGTGCTAGAATTACAGGCATAAGCAACTAGGCCTGGCCTGCCAAGTGGATTTTTAATGATTTAGAAAAATAATTATAGGTATAATCTAAGATTTACATGGCCCTAATTTTTTCCTAACAGGTTTTGTCATGGAGCCATACAGAAGATGTTTATTTTGCATTTTCTGCTTACACTGTACACTGATTTCACATAAGTGACAATTAGAATTTTTGTGGAGCACCTACCTATCTTTTACCTCATTTGTTATTGCTTGTTATGTATAAGTATATAATGCTAATTTACTTTGCTGCTTGAATCTGAATAATTATGAAAGATTTAAGATGCTCAGAAACATGTTTCCAAATTTCACCTAGAGGTATCTTTACACTACAACTTCCAAAATGAAAAACAGACCTGTTCACATATTCAATATGTACTTTTATTTTAAACAACAGCACAAGAAACACAATGACATAACAGGACCATCACCTTAATACTGATATCATTCCTTGACTAGTTGACTTATAATTTACATACATTATTTCATCTGGAGCTATTTTAAATACTAAGATATACTGTAAAACATAAATACTAAATATATACCAATTGCAAACATAATGTGCTTAGTTACTGTTTCTCTTGTTATTCAAATGAAGTAATTTAAAGTTCCTCAAAATCATGTCCACTTGTGTTCATTATTTCAGGATGCATGACTCGTCCCATGAATAGAATTGTACCTGTGTTGGTTTGGAAGTGAACAAAAAAGGGGGTGAAGAGAAGAATGGGATATTTATTTTACTAATTGCTTACAATTATTGATGTTCTAAAAATGAAAATATAAGTTATTTTCATTTTAAAAAATCATTTAAACATTAGAAATTATATGATAAATACCGTGAAAAAAGTTCTCAATTTTAATAAAAGTTTCTTTGTGGCGTAGTAAATAAAATTCTGTTTTCATAACAGACTCACCAATTCTCCTGTTCCTGATAAGAAAGAAAAATGGATGGTCCACAATAACTTGAGGATACAGCACAGCCATCCTACTAATTGCAATCATTCCTACGGTGCAGAGAAAAAATAATTACATGTCTGTGGAAGTGCTGAGACCAATGAGTAATTTCTCAGATCTCTGTCTATCCATTTAAGGCAAAGGCAACAATTTACAGGAAACAAGATTTTAAAGACTTAAAGAGAGAAAAATCATAAACGTGTCATTTCTACTTGATCTTTTTAAACAACAAAGCAAACACATACCACACACAATTTCCTCCCTCTACCCCACGAAAAATAATGAGACAATTTATTCTGCTTGTTATAAAATTTTTATTCTCAGCCTCAGATAAATACGTGTAAGCCTTTACTAAAATGACTTTTGAGTTAAAGGAAGAAGAAAGAAAAAAAAATTCCTCAAACAAAAAACCAAGACAGCTTCTTTATATTTTTAAATCATTATTTCTGTAAAGGGTATTTTTATATAGCAAGTCACCAGGCTTCTAGTAAGAGGTCAGGATGGCAGTGATTAAAGGAAAAATACAGTCGTGAGAGATGCAGTGAAGTTTCTTACAGCTGGGATGCTGAATTCCCCTGAGATCCTTATTACAGGATGATGGTTGTAGAGTTGCCGCAATGTAGTTAATTGTCAGAAAAAAAGTCAAGATTAAATTATGCAAGATTTTAAGCTTTCAGGCTGCCTGAGACTACTGTGTTTCTATTTCCTCCTGAAAATATTGTTTTGACTGTTGATATTCCTTTAGTGGGCAAATATATGCAGAAGTTAGGAATAATGTGCAAATATAATATGCTAACATTTTTCCGAGGAGGCAAAAATCCTACTAAAATTTGATGCTAGCTGTTTGCATGAGATTGAAACATGAGATTGAAACAAATGCAAACAAAAGGAGGTAGAAAAGGCAACAGAAAAAAATCATTTTCAGTTAACTAGGGCAGTCAAAACTATCAAAACGATTAAGGATATTTACCACTGTACTTTGGACACATGATTTATATCAAAATATTAGGATAATTTATTTAAAATTATTTTATTAGTATTATTTAGTTAAAAGTATTTAAAAATATTTATTACATTCTATCATACACTCTCACTTATGTATATGCTTTTAAAAAAATCAAAACTTTTCACTGACGAAATTAAGACCCACCTTCAGCAAGTAAATAGGCAGAAAGAAAAAATGTTTAAATAGACAACAAGAAAATATTTAAAATATTTAAACAGGCAGCACAGCAGGAAAATCCATTCTCACAGAGCTGCCAATGTTCTTCTATCTCTCATTAGAGAGAAAACTAAGACTATAGTTACTCTGTAAAGGGGCACTGGAATGAGTACGCGTTTCACACCCTATTTAGAAAATCCAAGCTGGTTCAGCATTTGCTTGACATCTAAGTTAGAGCAGAGTCAGTTTTTTGGCTTGGTCCTAAAAATGACCTGCACCTCCACCCAAGATTGCTTTAAAAATGCAAATCTAGAAGAGGTGAGAAGACTTTAGAGAACAGCTTAGTACCTGAGGCAGCAGCAGCTTCTGAGCCTTCTTCATTAACCTCTAAGAAGGACTTGTGAATTGCTTTGGAAAGGAAAAACTCTTTGTTATCTGAAAAAAGAGAATCAGAAGCATTTCTTTAGCATCAGAGATAGGGAAACATTTTACCCTTTTGTTAAATAGGTTTGAGAGATAATAAGAGACTAGGATACTGATATAAAACCTAAGAGATAATGTTACAAGATTTCATTTATAATATGAAAGAACCATGGAAGATGTGGTTTCTAATTTGCTCTCATTTTATATTCTGTCCTTAATTTTTATTGGTAATTTTCCCATTGTTTATTTCTTATAATGCCACAAAAAGTGAAAACTATTTTTAATGGTGACTTCAAATTAGTTCATAACTCAAGATAAAAACATCTTACACTTTGCTTTCTAATTTGAAATTTAAAAATATAAAATGAAAACAGGTAAAAATTCAGATATGACCAGAATAAAAAAAATATTTTTTCCTTTTTTAATCCAGTCTCTAATTACTATGATAATGTAAATATTCTTGACAAAATAAAATAAAATGGACTTCTAGGTTGTAGAAATGTGAATATATAAAAAAGTTACTTTCTATTCCAGTTAATTGGCTTATCTGAGTATTCACAAACATGTTTTATCCTAAAATTAGGAAATAACACATTTTTAGTACCAGGAGGACTATTTTTCCCTTTAAATTGCCTTTCTATTTATGCTTACTTTTAAGTTAATAGCTGTTATGGGCTGAATTGTGTTCCCCCAAAATTCCTATATTGAATTTCTAACCCTCAGTACTTCAGATTGTGACTATATGGAGATAAGGTCTTAAATTAAAATGAGGTCACTGAGGGGAGCCCTATTCCAATACGACTAGTGATCTTATAAGAAGAGGAAATTTGCACACAGATAGGTACAGAGGGACGACTATGCGTTATAATTAATGTTATGTGTCAACTTGGCTGAGCCATGGTGCTCAGATATTTGGTCAAACATTATTCTGGATGTTTCCATGAAGGAGTTTTTGGGTGAGATTAACCTTTAAATCGGTGGACTTTGTGTAAAGCAGATGACTCTCATAATGTGAGTGGGCCTCGTCCAATCAGCTGAGGACCTTAATAGATCAAAGATAGATAGACCTTTCCCCCCAGCAAGGAGGAATTCTGCCAGTACACGGCCTTTGGACTGCAATTTTTCCCTGGGTCTCTAAGGTTCTGAATTTCTAAAGCCTCCACAATCATGTGAGCTGATTCCTTCAAATAAATTGTTAATAAAATAATAATAAAATAAAATAATATATACATTTGACTTACATATATGTTATACATATTTAACTAAATATATATAAAATCCTGGCTAACATACCATGTGAAGACAGAGGGAGAAGACCACCATCTATAAGCCAAGAAAAAAGGTCTCAGAAGAAACCAACTCTGCTGACACCTTTATCTCAGGACTTATAGCTTCTAGAACTGTGAGAAAATAAATTTCTGGTTTTTAAGCCAATCAGTCTGTGGTACTTTGTCATGGTAGTCCTGGCAAACTATAAAATGGCTTTCAGTCTTGGATTTTCATCTTTTTCCAAGATTAAAAGAAAATGAACAAATTATATCCCGAATATATAAAAAGAAAACCAGCATAAGAAAGCAAGATAAAGGATTACTCAAATTTCTGCCCCCCTTTTTTCCCTATGCCAGGAAGTCTAATTCAAATTTAAGATAAATAACTTTGTTGCTAATGTTCAGCACCATTCAGTAAAGGCACAATTGATTTCCCATTAGGCTGCTTAGTAAGACTTTATAAGTAACCAAATCCTACCCACAATATACATTTTCCCTTCAAGTTTCTAAAAACACATAATTACCTTATATGCATAGGGAATGATGCTCAACAACATTTTTGGTGCATCTGTTGCACAGCACCTAATTATTTTGTATAAGCCCCCAGATAACTAACAATGGCATCTCTATATACTTTTAATAGGAATATTACTTCCTCAGATCATATTTAGTACTAAGATATGAGCACTGCATTATTAAATAGTCCATTTCACATGTTATGATATTTTCTTCTAGAATGCATTTGATGACTAGAAGAAAAATAAAAAGCAATCAAGTTTTCACATTTAGAAATTAAGCATAATTAGTTCCCTCACATTCAGAGTAGTTTTGTTTTTTAACAAAAAGAAAAATTTAAATTGTAAGTAACCAGATATATTTAGTTAGTAAAAAGCACATGAATTTCAAGACAGTAAAATATATTAACTATTTAGTAGTTCATTAAAGCTATATTATTTTCAGATGCTGCTGCCCATTTTGATCAATTTGCCAGGTAAAGGAGGGCCATGTGTCCAGAGCCCATATAGTGGCCCTTAGTGCAAAAGCAACAGAACCCAGTTCCTTAAGGGTAATGAATGACCACATTGCCAGCTAGGCCCTCCTCACTTGTTCTGAGGGGAATTCTCAAAGACACTGAATGATACTTCAACCGCATCAATCAGCAAAGAGAAAACTACCTCCAAGAGCTACTAGACCCAACCTGCTGGCCTCACTGGGCACCTAGAAATAAGAAAAATCATCCCTTGGGCCAGGTGTGGTGGCTCACGCCTGTGATGGCAGTGCTTTGGGAGACTAAGGTGGGAGGATCTCTTGAAGCCAGGAATTCAAGAGCAGCCTGGGCAACATAGAGAGACCCCATCTCTACAAAAACTAAACTAAAATAAGAACCATCCCATTGTTTCTGGCCTCTGCCCCAAGTGTTGTAACCTCCTCCAGTCACCTGCTCGCTCACATGCTCTCATTTATCCACACAAAATGGTAGCGATGGCAGTGGCAGAGATACTGCAAGGTACTTGTGGCAGAAAGACTGAGAAAACATGGATGCTGGCTGGGCGTGGTGGCTCACATGTGTAATCTTAGCACTTTGTGGGGCTGAGGCAAAAGGATTTCTTGAGGCCAGGAAATCAAGACTAACCTGAGCAAAACAGTGAGACCCCGTCCCTACAAAAAATTTTTTTAAAAATTAGCTAGGCATGGTGGTATGTTCCTGTAGTCCCAGCTACTCTGGTGGCTGAGGCAGAAGAGTAGGTTGAGCCCAGGAATTTGAGGTTGCAGTGAGCTAGGCTAATGCCACGGCACTCGACTAGGCAACAGAGTAAGACATTGTCTCAAAAAAAAAAAAAAAAAAAAAAAAAAGCAAAGATGCTGAGGGTTCTCCTCAGAGAGCTGGTTATTTAAAATACAATAAAATGGACAAACCTTTTAACAAATTTCATGAAGAAAAAAAGAGAGATTGCCCAAATAAGCAATACCAAGAACAAAAAGGAGAACATACCTAAAGATACAGAAGATAATTTTTTAAAAACAATGAAAAATATATATGTATCATTTTCTGCACACCTGCAGACCTGCTCAGTATGCAAAACTAGGACCTCCATGAGGCTGCCTCTGCTTCACTCTCTTAGCGTTTTTCATCCCTTACACTGTGCTCTAGATTATCCAAACTGAAACAGCCTGGATATACCATATTTTATTATGTCTGTGTCTTTGATTCTACAGAAACTCCCTAAACCTTTGTTGTACAGTGAGATACCTAATCTACTTTTAAGGTTCAGCTTCTAGCCCTGTGAGACTTTTTCTACTCTCCTCTAATTCCCAAATCGCTAAAGTAGGTCTGGCCACTCTTTCCCATTGAACCCTATTGAAGCCTTTATAATATACCATATTTGCATTGGTGTCTCTCTCTTCTTGGACTGTCAATTTCCTGAACACAGGATTCTGTCATCCTTCTTAGTATCTCTGGATTCTAGTAAATAGTTGGGTCTAAAGAATGAACTAACCTAAGTAGAAGGTGTTTTTTGGTAATGTGCAATTTTCTAGTATGTAACCCAGTAAACTACAATTAACAGGGTTTCAGTAACTGTTGAATGAAAGAGGTTATCTACTGCATATTGTATTTGGGTGCACAGTCATTTGCTATTACTCTATGGACACTACAACAGCAGTTCTGTTCACAGTTATGGCTATAAAGTTTATTCTTATAATAAATAAAACATATGACACTAATCCAAAGTATATGTTCTAAGGAAATTGAGAATAGCAACAGAGAGGGAAAGTGCAAAGCCCACATCATACTGAAAATCTTAAAAATCTGATCAAGTCGAAGAGTAAAGGGAATAGAATCCAGCAGACCAGTGCTATGGTATATATTTCAGAGACAGCAAAACAAAGATTGAATCCAGTGTTTAGATTCCAACAATATGATTAACTGCAACAGAATGTTAGCAAATGTCTGCATCTGCTATAAGACCTCAGGACATTTAACCTTCAGAAAAACACCATCTTTTGGATACACAAATAGGAGAAAATGTGACACATAAGAAATCACATCACAGATACTGAGGGGAAACAAAGGAAATAAAGCTTTTTTTCTCTTGGGACAAACTTCAAGCAGTCACATTAAAATAAAATATCAGTGGAAAGTAGTTTAAGCAAGCATGTGTCTGTGCAAATCTTATAAGTATATCAGTTCATGAAGGGATATCGGCAAGGTCATGGCCCCTTATCTTGCCTTCCAATATTACTCATCGCATGCAATTATGAGATAATCAAGACCATCTTTCCTGCTAGGCCATACACTCCTCAAGGCCCTGGGTTTGCCTGTTCTATTCATCTTATCCACAATGCCTTGCACATTGCCAGGGACCAGGTATACATTCCGACATTTGATGAATCGAATCAGAATATTAGGAGATATTAAGAAGATTTACACTGATGAATTTGTCCTACTGGTTAGAGATAAGTTAGCTATTCTCTCAATAAATAAATCAATAAATCAAAGGCAAACAGATTAAAAAAAAATCTTCACTCTAGCCCCAAGCAGTCTTCTCCTTCTGGCCACAGCAGACATTGCTGCCAAATGACTGGTCCTACTTTGCTCCAGGCAGTGTGGAGCCAGGCTTTTTACAATGGATGAGATGGGAAGAGAGCCAGCAAACCCTAGGTTCCCCAGAGAAAAGCTGGGCAATAATTCAAGCTCTTCTGAAGAAAGCAGGGCAAAGTACAAAGGCATTCATTCAGTTACTGAGCAAATATTTATCGAGTACTCTCTGCATATGAGGTATTGTGCAGGGCACCAAAGGCTCTAAGTATCTGAGATTAACATAATGCGTGCAGGATGGCCAGGATGCAAGTGTAGGCCTCTCCTTCTTTGTGGCACTGTTCCTAAACACTGCCAATTTAAATAGATTTCTGCGTCATCAAGGGCATGCTTAAAATAACAAAATGATGAGAGTGTCATAACAGAACCCTAGAATACCAAAAGTGTCTCTGTGCTTTAGTTGCTAAAATATTTTTAGCTTTAGCCCCACCCATGAAATTTAGAAAAGTTTCTAAAATTTGAATTCTTTTGAAATTGGAATAGCATCTCTTTGTTTGCTTTTCTGGATAGATTTTGTTATAGACCCACCAAATATTCACTTATTTGTTTCATTCATTCATGTCTAGGCATCTAATATGTGCGAGACCCTGTTAATGTACTGGGTATGCTTGAACTAGACAGTTCCAACCAAGAAGAAGGCAGACATTAAACACAAGGACAATAAAAAGGCAAATCAGTAAATGACCACAATTTGAGGGAGTGGTAATTGTAACTAAGAAAATAAGATAAGGTGACGCGTTGGTGGGTGACTGTGACAGGAAAGAACAGCTACTTGACACAGTATGTGAGAAAGGTGGGTCTGAGAAGGTGGATTTGAGCTGAGACTGAAGGAATACAAAGGAGCCGTCCATGGGAAGACCTGAAAGGAGAGTGTTTCAGGCAGAGGGAAAAGCTAGCGCAGAGGCAGATACAAGTCGAGCATGTTCAAGGACCCGAAGGAGGCCTGTGTGGCTGGAGTGTGGGGAGTGGGGAAGGCAGGAGGTACGAGAGAAGCCAGGCAGGGGGACAGTGCCATTTACTCACAGCACTGACCCACTAGGCATCTATCCTGCCCCCAGCACCGTGCTGGGCTCTGCAGACAGAAAGATGTCTGTGACACAATTCATGCTTTTCAATAGCTCCCAGCTAAGAGACAAGTATATAAAGAGTCTAGGAAAAGGTGAAATGTGTGATAACCAAGGTATGTTCAAAGTGCTACCAGGTTCCAGATAAGGAAAAGTAAACCATTGAGGAAGGAAGAGGGACATTAGGGAAAGCTTCTCTGAGACGGTGACATTTGGGCTGGATTCTGAACAATAAGTAGAAGAGTGAAAGTCAGAGAAGAGGACAAGGACATTCCAAGCAGAGCATTATATTTGCACAGTGAGAAAAGCAGCAGGAATGACTTGAAGGCCCAGCTGGAGCCTAGGCTTTGACAAGGTGGGTGAGTGGCAGGGGACATAATTGTAAGAGCTTTGACCATCAAGAGCTTTGATGCTAGAGAGCCTGGGCTTTGTCCAGAAGTAATGGGACACAACTGCTTAGATTGTAGGAGATACCTGTGGCAGCAGCTGTGAAGGGTGAATTGGATGATAAAATAACTAGGGGCAGAAAGTTGAAGTTTGTTAGCTGTTGCCATAATCCAGGCCAGAAAGTAGGGGGAGACTGGAATTAGGGCAATGGAAGGGACATAGAGCCCTGTGGCTTACAGGTCCAAGGAGAAAGACAACAAACATGAGCAGGGTGTAAGAGTCAGTCCAGCACAAATCGACAGCTCTGGAGTCTGACCTGAATATGGCTTTTGGTGTGTCTTCTTAATTCCTTTATTTTATTGGCTCTTTTATTAAAGCTCGTACTTTATGCTGAAGGATTTAGTACTCTTTTTCCTTCCCCTACACCTTCCAAGAGGATTACCTGTTAATCCAAATGCTGACAGTCATTCATTTCCATTACAAAAATAGCCCTACTCTATAACAGGATTCTTGCCACAACTAGATGAGCATGTTAAATAGACCCAGAGAAGAAAACGATTCTCAGCACTCTCTATATTCCATGTTTATTGTAGGAGTCTTTACCGTGTTTTATGTTAAGGTATTTAGCATCAAAAGCAATGGACATCAAATTGAGATGAAAAAATAAATAAAATAAGTACTGAGCATCTGCTCTTATTCATTACTTCATTCAGCAAATACTAAGCAGAAAGAATAGTGCCAGGCACTGCAGGAAATGTGGATAAGAATCAATCTTTGTGGGTTGTAAATTCTAGCAGGGGATATTAGATGCATACATAACAATAATATGAGATAAGATGTCATCTGTGAAATAAAGAAAGGCACAAAATAACATGAATTTAAGAAATAATTACTCTGGTTCGTGTTATCATGGTGCCTTGATGAAGCTGAGGATATTTGAGCTGAGGTCGATTGAAGAGGTGTTTCAGGAGGGAAATGTTTCATAAAGGGGGGAGCTGGAAAGGTGGGAGTCGCAGAGCGAGTGTTCAGCTTGGCTGGAGCTTGAGTTGTGGACAGGGAATCAGCCAGAGTGAAGGCTGGGGGGAGCTGAGGTCTCAATGCCCTGCTGTGCAGGGACAGGCACAGCAGACCGAAGGCGGGCTCTGAACAGGAACTGGAGTGATCTGAGAGTGAGTCTTAAGGCGATTAATCTTAACAGTGGTAGATAAAACAGATTAGATTGGAGAGAGATTGGAAACCATTTAGGAGGCTATTGAAATGGTCTAGGGCAGCAGTAATGAGAGTCTGAAACAAAAGTGGATACCACAGAATAAAAAATGAGAATGGACTCGAGAGAGCTTAGCAAAGGATCTCAAGTCACTCTGTTTTTCCAGTAGCAAGAGAAGAAGCAAGGTGTTTTCCCCACACTGCTAAATCACATTTGCTATTTTTGAAGAAAGATAAAATTGTTATTACATAATTTAAGAAACTAGCAGTGTCACAATAGCACTGAATTGTTCTCTGGGCACTTTTAAATTTACTAACTAATTCTACTATTAATGCTATTTTTTAAAAAAAGTTTTTACTAATTTTTAAATAAGAATTTGAATTAAAAAACTATCATAATACATATACAAAGTAACATTCCAAACATTACACCGTGTTAGATGAAATGAAAATGCCTCTTTCATCTAAAGCCTCTGTCCTGTATTCTAGAGGCAACAGCTGTTATCATTTCCTAAGATGTTATTCAAAAGTGTTGTGTGCATTTAAAACCCTATATAAAGATATATTTTTTCCTCTATTTTGATATATTATGTTCCCATTCTGCCCTTTAATTTTTTTTTCCTTGTCTGCTTCCACAATGCTTTCTCTCGTGTCATCACTAGTGACATTTTGGGCTATTAATTTTGTTGTGGGGGAGCTGTCCTGTGCATTGTGGATGTTTAGAAGCATCCCTGGCCTCCAACCATCAGATATCAGTAATATTCCACAGTTGTGACAACCACCAATGTCTTCAGCTATTGCCAAATGTTTCCTGGGAGGCAAAATTGTCCTTGTTGAGAAGCACTGTTCTAATAAAACATTTCTATTAGTCTTACTTTTATTAAATCCAGTTGTGTCTTTCTTTCTACAAGTCTATATATGTTCCTTTAGGTCCATCATGATACTATAATCATTCCTTTATTTTTATGACATCATACTTTGTTCATACTACCTGCCTTAGAAAGAGTTGTTTAATGAAGGAAATAGACATGGCATGGAAGATAATGTTACAGGCATACCTAGTTTTATTGTGCATCATTTCATTGACCTTTGCAGATATTGCATTTTTTACAAATTGCAGGTTTGTAGCAATTCTGTGTCAAGCAAGTTTATTGGTGCCAGTTTTCCAAAAGCATGTGACACTCATGTCTCTGTGTTATAATGTGGTAATTCTTACAATATCTCAAACTTATTCATTATTGTTATATCTGTTTTGATGATCTGTGATCAATGATCTTTGATGTTGCCATTGTAATTGTTTTGGCGTGTCACAAACCATGCCCATATATGATGGCAAACTTAATCGATAGATGTATTTAGACTGCTCCACTGACCATCTGTTCCCTCATCTTTCTCCTTTTACTTGGGGCTCCCTATTGTCTGAGACACAGAAATATTGAAATTAGGCCAATTAATAACTCTACAGTGGCCTCTAAGTGTTCAAATGAAAGGAAAAGTCGCAAATCTCTCACTTTAAATCAAAAGGTAGAAAGGATTAAGTTTAGTGAGGAAGGCGTGTCAAAAGCCTAGATAGGCAGAAAGCTAGGCCTTTTGCACCAAACAGCCACAGTGTGAATGCAAAGGAAAAGTTATCAAAAGAAATTAAAAGTACTACTCCAGTGAACATACAAATGATAAGAAAGTGAAACAGCTTTATTGCTTATATGGAGAAAGTTTGAGTGGTCTGGATGGAAGATTAAACCAGCCACAGTGTTCCCTTAAACCAAAACCTAATCCAGAGCAAGGCCCTAACTCTCTTCAATTCTATGAAAATGGAGAGAGGTGAGGAAGCTGCAGATGAAAATTGGAACCTAGCAGAGGTTGGCTCATGAGGTTTAAAAAAAGAAGCCATCTCCATAACATAAAAGTGCAAGGCAAAGCATCAAGTACTGATATAGAAGCTGCAGCAAGTTATACAGAAGGTCTAGCTAGGATCATTGATGAAGGCGGCTACACTAAACAACAGATTTTCAATGTACAAAATAGCCTTCTATTAGAAGAAGATGCCATCTAGGACTTTCATAACTAGAAGGAAAAAGTTTATGCTTGACTTAACAGCTTCAAAGAATGGTCTAATTCTCTTGTTAGGGGCTAATGCAGTTGGTGACTTTAAATTGAAGCCTGTGCTCATTTACCATTCCCCAAATCCTACGACCATTAAGAATTATGCTAGATCTACTCTGCCTGTGCTCTAGAAATTGAACAATAAAGCCTGGATGATAGCACATCTCTTTACAGCATGGTTTACTAAATATTATAAGCCCACTGTTGATACTTACTGCTTGGAAAAAAAGAGATTTCTTTCAAAATATTACTGCTCATTGACTATGCACCTAGTTATTCAAGAGCTCTGATGGAAAGGTACAAGGAAATTAATGGTGTTTTCACCATTAAAACCACATACACTCTGTAGCCCATGGATCAAGGAGAAATTTTGACTTTGAATCCTTATTATTTAAGAGATACATTTCACAAGGCCATAGCTGCCACAGATAGTGATTCCTATGATAGATCTGGGCAATTACATTGAAAACATGCTGGAAAGGATTCACCATTCTAGATGCCATTAATAACACTTGTGATTCATGGGAGGAGATCAAAATATCAACATTAACATGAGTGATTCCAATCTTTATGGATGACTTTGAGGGGCTCAAGGTTTCAGTAAAGGAAATAACTGCAGATGTGGTAGAAATAGCAAGAGGACTAGAAGTGGAGCCCAAAGATGTGACTGAATTGCTGCAATCTCATAATAAAATTTGAAAGGATGAGGAATTGCTTCTTATAGATCAGCAAAGAAAGTGGTTTCTTGAAGTGGACTCTACTCCTGGCTAAGAACATTGTTGAAATGACAGCAAAGGATTTAGAATACTACATCAATCTAATTGATAA
The DNA here is from genome assembly GCA_008086735.1 of Cheirogaleus medius. NCBI lineage: Eukaryota > Metazoa > Chordata > Mammalia > Primates > Cheirogaleidae > Cheirogaleus > Cheirogaleus medius. Next base: position 23,950,935 of record VBSM01000272.1, on the reverse strand, counting down.
AGCAGCAGCAGAGTTTGAGAGGATCGACTCCAATTTTGAAGTGGGTAAAATGTTACCAAACAACATCATAATTACAGATATCTTTCATAAAGAAAGTGCTGATCGATGCGGCCAACTTCACTTCACTGTTGTTTTATTTTATGAAATTGTCACAGCCACCACATCCTTCAGTAACCACTCCTCTGATCACTCAGCAGCCATCAACATAAGTCAAGATCCTCCATCAGCAAAAAGATTATGACTCACTGGTAGCTCAAATGATCATTATCATTAGCATTTTTTAGTAAAATGTATTTTTTTTTATTTTTTTGCGACACGGTCTCACTCTGTCACCCAGGGTAGAATGCAGTAGTGTTATCATAGCTCATAGCAACCTCAAACTCCTGGGCTCAAGCAGTCCTCTTGCCTCAGCCTCCCAAGTAGCTGGGACTACAGGCTCATGCCACATCTGGCTAATTTTTCTATTTTTAGTAGAGATTGGGTCTTGCTGTTGCTCAAGCTGGTCTCGAACTCCTGAGCTCAGGCAATTCTCCTCCCTCTGCCTCCCACAGTTCTAGGATTACAGGCATGAGCCACTGTGCCCAGCCTAGTAATAAAGTATTTTTAAATGAAGTTATATACCTTGTTTTTTAGACATATTGTTATTGCATTCTTAATAGACTACAGTATAGTGTGAACATAACTTCTACATGCACTGGAAAACAAAAAATTCGTGTGACTCACTTTATCGTGATATTCACTTTAGTGTGGTTGTCTGGAACCGAACCCATAATATATTGAGGTATGCCTGTATCTATCCTAAACACCATAAAACTCTCATTAAAATAGAAAGTAATAACCAAATACATGCAAATAATTTCCCTGGATATTTATGTGGGTTACTAAGAGTTATAGATACTTTAATCATCAAAGTTTTCATAATATTTGGAGAGGCAAAATACTAGACATGTAAAAATGATACCAACATTATAAGGTAGAGCATATGATGCCCAAATAAATGATGGAGAGATAAATGCTATTTAATTAAAGGAAGTAGAGAGGCAAGTTTTGTGGCAATAGATAGTTTTTGAATGAATGATTAATACATTAATGTGTGTGTGTGCATGGGGGGGTGGAAAATGGGAGGATGTGTTGGTTGGTGTGGCTGGCATGCTGGAGCTACTGAGACGTTGGCAAAACTAATATTGTAAGAATCAAAGAGTTCCCACTGAAAGCTTGGGTAGATCTTTCATCAAGTCATCCTGAAGACCTGAATCGGGTAGTATTTGAGAATGGCAAATCCTGGATTTCTTACTGATGTTTAATGGAGAAAAATGTTCCAAGAAATGTAATGTATATAGTGGGCCCAAAGAAACCTCTTCTCTTCTTCCATCATCCTTTTTATCCTTCGGCAAACATTTGCTGTATGTCAACTATGTGTCATTCCTGTGCCAGGTGCCAGGAATGCAACTGTGAGGGGGATACTGAGGAGGATTCAATTCTCATGGAGGTTTGATCAAGTGAACAGATGCTACACAAATAGAATGTATGAATTCTCTGGAAGATTCTAGTGTTATTTCAAATCTCCAAACCATCTGCATTAATAATGCATATTTATGGTCTATTGTCTCTGTACATAGTGAAGGCAATTAAATATTACTTATAAACCTTCCAAATATGTCAGAAACTATAAGCTACACTGACCACAATAATTGATTTGCCACTGCAGTGCTACTCCCTCAGGACTGAGAGATAGCAGATATTCTATTTATCTGAAATAACTGCCTAGATGTTTGGGTGAGAGAGTGAGGAATCACTAATCAAACTGAAAATAGAGCCATGTTAAGAAAGCAGGATGTAATTATCCAGTTGGAATTCAGCCAGTACGGTAAGACGGATTCTCTCAATTCCTAAGGAAGAGGGAATTATAGCTTTAAATTATGTTAAGCATCAGCCATGAATATATTTCTGACTCAGGTACAAAGATACCATATTACCTTTTGAATGTCCACCAGTCCTACCTTCTTGACAATCCCACTGAGGAGTTTAGAGCACTAGGAGCTTGGATGTGAGCCATGAAAACATTTACTCAGGGAAAACTCATTTCTCATGTGTGGACAGGAACATTTATATAGTAGACATTTAGCAAAGCTCTATTAGTGCTTAGGGCTGTAAGCTCTCTGAACGAGGAGTAGAAGTTGTGGTACACAATACATCAGTATCAACTCACTGCTAGAAGCTGAGTGCTGTTTAGAAAACAATCTGCTCAATCCTAAATCTGGGAAGACAAGGGCTTTTTTGATCACAGAATCCTTGAGAATTTCTTAAAACCTATGACCATCCTCTTGCCACCCATTTCTCTCTCTCTCTTTCTTGTGTGTATGTGCCCATGTGCGTGCACATGCATATGCACGTGCATGCACACACACACACACACATGCACATATTTATGTGCAGTTTCACAGATGAGGGCATCAACTTCCCTGAATTTAGTCCATGGGCCCTCACAGACCAGGTTTAGAAAATATAGTTCAGTCAGCTTGATTTTCTATTGGCGGCTGCTGCTTCAGGAGGGGAAAACTCAATTCTCTCCTGTAACACAAGAACTGCTAAGGAATCTTCTATCATCTCAGTGTTCTCTTGTCGGAGAATTTGGTTCAATAATTTGCATATAAAGAAGCCTTATATGTTGAGTGTCTTTTGTCTTTTCCCTTTATCTCATCAGAAAACAGATTTTATTTTATTTTTTCTCTTATATAAAAAGGATAGAAAATAATTATTATATGTGGTTACTTACTAAGCTTTAAGTTCATTGTTGCCTTTCTCAATGACAAATTTCTTGAGGTTAGATACTTAAAAATACTTCCAAAGGTATTTTACACATTCTAAATGCTTTAATGTTACTAACATTTTATGATTTTTACTTAGAACACATTAGGGTATCTGAATCAAATAATTCAACTGGATTTTTTTTCTTGGAATAGTTTAAATAAATTACTGGACACCCCAATGTGCCTGGTACACTTGGAAGTTACTGCTTCAAAACCACTGTTTTTTATCAAAAACTTAGGAAAATGTTTATACCATCTCACTGAGTATTCTTTATTCTTTTAAAAAGAGTTTTTGGTCTAGTTCTCACAGCAAGCACTCATTTACCCTCTCTTCCTTCTTTCTTTCCTACATGATTTACTACAATGGGACATATTGAGATATTCAATCAACATATTTATTGATTATCCACTTTACAAGGCATTGTGTCAGATGGGATGGGGAATCTAAAAATGTATAAGACAGGTCTTCTGGAGAATATAATCAAAGATAAGACATGAACCAGATACTATAAACTTAATGTTATGACTGTATTTATAGTTTTGCTTATAGAAGTTAAATATATTTCTCGCTAGACTTATTTGGCAAGCAGTAACTATATTTTACCTCAGACCTCCATAGTAAATAGAGGATTTAACATCATCATTTTAAAAAGCTCTTATGGAATAACATTTTTTAAAATTAGTGTTTATTTCTTACCAGACAGGGCTGTCAAATTTGCATTTTTGATGAAAATTTCAGTTATTCCAAGAGCCCTCAAAACATCTTTTAAATCAATTTCTTGTTCCACTGTGAACCTGGAGAACATAAAGGGGGAAAGTATTTAGTTACAGCATCTTGTTACCTGGGACAAGAACAAAATGTTATATGTGTTGATTTTAAAAATCTACTTTTTAGAGGATAAATTACACTAAAACTGGCTTTTGACTGACTGCAAGTAGTATTTGATTGTGCTTGTAAAAAGAGCACATCATCAAAGAGAATGCCATAACAAAATAGGATTTAAATTCATAAGTAGGAAAATATATGATATAGACATAAAACTGTAATACCTCCTAGAATAAATGAGTTTTGAGATCAAGAATCATTACCATAGTACTATGTAAAACTTGCAAATGAGTAGCTTTCAAAATCTTTTGACCTAGTAAGTAATATATGTGTTTTCTTAAGCTGGTAATGGCTAATCATACATTTGCCCAGGGCATTTCATTATTTTCTTAGTATCTTTCTCAATTTATACTACTCATTCGCTATCCCCAACCCCTATGCACAGGGTTACATAAAAGCCAAGTTACACTGTAGAATAAATACATTCAGCACTTTAACTTCATACAACTCAGAGAAAGGAAACATCAAACCTCTAGAACATAAGTCTGTTTTCATGATGTCATCACAGAAAAACAATTACTTAATTAAAGTGAATTAATGATTATGCCTTAAAAATTATGTGCTTGTTTAACTATAGTAAAGTTTTTTAAACAAAATAATAATGGGTCTTTATTTCTTGTTTTTATTGACTTTATGAATTATTACATAATACATAAGTGTATATCACTTTTATAAAAAGAAATAAACCGTTATTTAAAAACGTAAATGAAAATAAGCATAGTGGTCATAAACAGAATGTTAGCTTAAGAAAAGATTCCACAGCAAGCCAGATTGATCCTAATATAGAATCTCCCCTAAAGTAATGAATTGTATTACTAATTTTTCTAGTGAAAGAAATAGACCAAACATGCCTGCATTAACAAATACATTTTTAAAAAGCAAAGACATTTATTACTTTTTTACAAAAAGTGAAAACAACAGGTTAGAACTAAATGTTTCCCTTTTTCTAAGATGTTGCCTCCTGATCAATACAGATTATAAATATAAATTTTTAGGCAATAGATTGTGTCCTTAAACAGGCCTAAGTCTGTGATAGTCACTAAAAGTTACATTAGCATCCTTTCTGATGTCTGGTTATAAGGCGAATAAGAAGAAAACAATTTCTGTAAACAAGAGGAATGATCAGGAGGAAATAGTTTTAGGAGGTTTATGTTTATGGAGAAATGACCAATACACAAGTATACATACATCAAACATACTAAACCAGGTACTAATTTTTATCAAAATTTCACACCTGAACTTAACCTTGTTTCTTTTGTTCTCTACCAAAAGCAGATATTGATTGTGAAAGTAGCATTGTTCTACGGTGCACATCTCAAAAAGGGAATGAATAGGAAAATACAGAATGTCTTACAGAATACATTCAATGGCTTAAGGTGATGTGGTGTGTGTGTGTATGTGTGTGTGTGGTATGTTTATTGTTATTATTCATTTTTTAACATTTATATGGAGCTTACTATATACCAGAAACTGTTCCAAGAGTATAAAAAACAGATTAAATTAAATATCATCACAGTCCTTTGAGGTCAGTATTATTACTATCCTCAGGTAATAGAAGAAGAAATTTGAGTGGCAGATAGATGAAATAACTTAACTAAAATCATACAGGTAAGGGGCAGAAGAGGGATGTGGATCCATGTGGTATTATACATGTCCTGATCTATCTAAAATAAGAAGGTGAAGGAAAATATCAGTAGGGGGTTCTGTTTACTTCTTAAAAGCAACTTGGTTTGTTTCACACTTTTGCAGCTGGCTGGTCAGGTGGCGGTTAAGTAACTGATTCAAGTGAACTTGGGGAAGTTCCTTAATTTCTGAACCTCGGTTTTGGCATGTGAAAAATGGCAATAGTAATACCTACTTCGTGGCATTGTTGGAAGGATTATTAAGGTTTCTAAAAGTCTTAGGATGGTGCTAGCAGGCAGGAGGCATGCAATGTAGGACATACTATTACTACTATGTGCTATATCGCAGTTAGGCATGTCACATTATTATAGAGGTTAAGGTGTTGTATATTTACATTCTAGTAGTAGTTGGAATGATTTTATTAAACAGCTGTATTAATTCCTGCTAACTTAAATTAGTCAAATCTAGTGTTTCTTCATTTTAATATTTGTAGTGTTTGGCATAGGACACACCACATAGGTTGACGTGACATTAAATTCAGGTAATCTTAAGATTGTTTTGTTCAAAGTTGAAGACAGAATACAAATAATATCCACTTGTCCATTTGTTGTCTTTTTTTCTTTACTGAACTATTGAAAAATAGCTATTATTCATTTATTATCTCTCTTCTCTTAATATTGACTAATATTAATACAAATGATCATTATCATCTACCATAAATTGAGTGCTTACTATGTTCCAGGCACTATGAAAATACTTTTATGTGCATAGTATCTATTTAATCATTTCTATAATGATCTCAAACAACTCTATGAGATAGGTATTATTATCTCTGGGCTACAGAAGAACAACACAAAAGCTTTACAAAGCTAAGCAACTTTCCATAATCACAGGTAATAAATAGGTGGAAGAATGAGAATACAAACTAAGGTCTTTCTAATTGCAAAGCCCTCCCATCACTAATCACTAAGTACAACAATGGCTTTTAAAACTAAAACAATATTAGAGCCAGATTTTACATTTCACTGAGTGTAAAAATAAAAAGTCATAACACTGGCTTTTTGTAAAGCCAAAAAGCATGCCTGTTTTAGTAAAGGCATACAATGTAATTATGCATTTGCAACTTTCTGTCTGAATAAGTCAGAAAGTTCTATTGAGGACAGAGGGATAAAGACTGAGTAGACTTGTGAAGCAAGTCTTAGAAAAGAACAAATATATCCTACGTAAGATATTATAAAATGTATAAGCAACTAATAAACAAATGAAACCCTTTGTAGGAAAACCTAATGAAAAGATTCATGTTAAAGAACAAAATCAGATGGCTTACATATTGGTTTTCTTTCATAAACATGTAACTAAAATGCTTTATTCACAGACAATCATTTCAAAATATCAGGATGGTTTCTGGTTACAAATTGACAACCACTTCACATTGTTTGATTTCCAACACTCAAATGACAAATCTGAGACTGCAAAAGTCAGAGTAGATTACAGTGAGACACATCTGCATTCCAAGTGTTAAGATCTTTGATGCTGATTTTAGAAAAATATTCTTATACCTAAGATATATTAGTAAAGACTGAAAAGGAAGAGTATACATTGAAGAGAGTAAAATTTAAGAAAGTCATATTTTTAAGGAAATTCCATTTAGAGAAAAGTATATATAATGCTACCTATAAGGTTAACACAAGATAAATACTAGGACTTAAGAGGTACACTGAACAAATAAACAATAATATTAATAATAGGTAATAATTATATGATGCTTATTCTGTGCCAGGTTTTATTCTAAAATATTTTTTAGATATTTTACATATACATTTTATATATTAGACAAACTATTTTTGTTATCATAGATATATAGGAAGATCTGGCAATTTTATTTAATTCTTAGAGATGTACAACTGTGCACAAATCTTGTGGTATTTCATTGGATTTGGTGATATCACATCAGTATAGCAATCTTTTTTTTAATGTATTTTTATTTCAGCATATTATGGGAGGACAAATGTTTAGCAATCTTTCTCTTGAATAGATTCTTGTATTTTGGACAAAAATATGATTTTAATTTAGCATCGAATTTGTGTAGGATGTATTGTTTGGGGAAAAAATTGCAAAAACACTAAAGTAATTACTTCCTCTACACTGCCCCACCCCCCACTATACCCTCTGCCTCTTAAGGACAGTATTGTAAAGCTGCTTGTATAACCTCTAGTATAATTCAAAGTAAAAGTACCTGTTACGAAGGACAAGAATGTGAGCCAATTACAGAAATGCCAAGTTGCATTTTCAGAGTAATATCTGTCTGTGAATAAAACTATATAAACCATTAAAGACTGACACTTGAGTAAACCTAGAACATAACTATTAGAAACATTTTTACCTTTGCTAAAACTGGGTCACATAAATCTTTATCTTCATCGAACGCTTAGTGGACACTAATGCTGTAAAATGAAGGATGGATAGTTTCCCTCTCGTTACTATAACAGATAAGTATTTGAAAACAGTCAATCTCTTATAAACAGAAAGCAAATTTACTCTATCTAGCTATTCAGTCTCTCTATCTATGCAGAGGGAGAGTTCATGGAACTCCTGGAAAATGGATACATGGCAATTAGCTGTGCCTAGTTTAGTAACAGGCATTAATATAAGCAAGAGAGCTAAACTATTTCATAATTGAAGAGTATCTCTTAGAAAATGCAAATTTAATTTTCTTCTGCTGTCACATTCAATTTCTCAGTGGACAGGACCCGGAGGCCACATTTTCTAGTGAATATGATTGAATTAGAATACATGATACTTATTAAGCATTCTTTTAGAACCCTGTTAAAATACTCCTAAATAACTCTGCATCATCACAGAATTGAAGCATTTGGAGACACTGCACTTAACTCATGGATTTAATAAGGGAAGCATTACACTGTACTGAATTTCTCATATTATCAAAAGGAATTCCTTATAAAACACAAGTAAAAATACTAAATTAATGATAAAAAGTCACCAGATAAGGATAATCACAGACTAAATATTTCACGGGTTTAGACATGATTTAGATAGGAATTTATATTTAGTTCAAAAGTAAATTTTTCTCTGAAGTTAAGATACATTGTTTACATATTAAATGTGTAAAAGTCAATTCTCATATATTTAAAAAACTTAGCTCTATTTGTTAGGTATTCATTGACTACCTGTTCTTGGGAATAAACTTATAGTAGAATCTTTTTACATAATTGTACTGTCATGGAAAGTTATGCATGTTAAATCTCTTAGCCAAAAAGAAAAAAAATCAACCATTGGGGTTATGCTTACCTTAATTTTTATATGTAGACTAAGAAATATATGGCTATATATTAGGTATGGTTATATATTATGAATGTATAGCATAATATAATGCTATATAATGAATATATAACATAATATTATATATTTTGAATATATTACATAATATGATTTTCTAGCCAAAAATATCTCCAGTTACAAATAGATCTTTTTCATTAACATAAGCAAACTATCAGCTAAGTTTTTATAAAAATAGATATTTACATAAGATGTAACTTTTAAATGATAATCCCTAAAATTAGAATAAAGATGAGTTAGTTAATGTACATTTGCTCAGGCTGGTCTTGTTAACTCCTGGCCTCAAGCAGTCCTCCTTCCTCAACCTTCCAAAGTGCTAGGATTGTAGGCATGAGCCACCATGCCTGGCCAATAATTTAGCTTTAATACTAATATCTTATTTATTATCTTTTAATGTTTGTAGTAATTAATCATATTTGAACAATTTTCTTAATATAGAATGAGTGTTAGAACTATACTGCCACATACATACATACATATATACTTATCTGCTTATTGATTTTTTTTCTTTATTAACAGGTTTAGTGGGTACAAGTTGAATTCTATTACATGTATATATTTTATAGTGGCAGAGTCTGGGATTTTAGTGGATATTCTTTTATAACCTAAAATTTACATGTTATTTTTATAAACTTGTTATATGTGTTTATTGGCCTACTTCGCCTACTAGGTTTTAAGGTATTCAAGGACAGAATAAATATCTTCTGTTGGGTTTTGTTTCGTAAATACTTATTGTATTCCTGTTATAGAGGAGAGAACTAGGTCTACCCTAGAAGAACTTACAGAAAAAATAGGAGAATCACAAAAAGGTAATGTTATTGTGTGATGATAATAGGTAATAAACAACAAAGAAGTATATAAGTGAGGACAAAGTGAGGGCCACTTGCTCCATCAGGAAGAACTAGTGCCAGAGCTGCACCCTGAAGGCTAAGAAACACTATATAGCAAAGAAATGTGAGGGGGGCATTTTAAGCCACGGCAAAAACATAAATGGAGACTCAGAGGCATGAAAAGAGTGTGATGGAGTGGCATAACTACAAGTACCTGGATAAAACTTGCTACAAAATGTTTGATGTGAGTGGCCAGAGTTGGGGTTAAGGAAGTGGATGATACTTAGGACATTAAAGGCCTTTCATGGATTTTACTTTTTCAGCCACAGGGAGAATTTTGAGCAGAGTTGCTTCTTCCTGCCAATTTATGTTTGCATGTCAACGCTTAGCACAGTGTTTTGCTTACGGTTCTTCCAGCAATGTCAGAGATTGTTTTCTCTCCAGCTTTAATCAACTTTAAATATTAATAAAATACAGAAGACTGTTAATACAAATGATATTCAGAGACAATAGATGGGAAAATCTTCTAAAACAAAGCTAAGAATGTTGAATTATATCTGAAATTAGCTCTTGGTAAATAGTACCGAATCAATCAGTTAGTGAGCATTTGTCTCTGGGCGGGACCACGTGAGTATGAAAAATATTTTTTAAAAACTCAGAAGAAGAAGAGAATAAGTACAAGACTTAAAAATCAAAAGCAGTTCCAAGAGGTTTTTTGGGTCAGACCTTCATCGATAGCCCTCCCTCCATGCTATGGGAGGGGTTACATAGAAGCCTCTCACCTGGGCAAGTATACTTCCACTTTTTGCTTCTTCACAGAGTTTGCCCATTCTTCAACCAGCTGTGGTTTGACCAATGGCTCTAGAGTAGCCAGTGGAACTTCCTGTCTGGACAGTACCAGCATCATGCTTATCTCATCTCCCTCGTATGGTATTTCCAGGACTTGGTAGATTCCACCAGCTTCATTGGAGCCATCACTAAATTCTCCTAAAATGAAACAAACAAACAAACAAAAAACCATAAAAGGCCTATATCGAAGCTTTTTTTAAAAAAAATTAAATTTATCATAAGTTTCTTCCCAAATGATGTGTAGAATATAAGAAATTCAGGCATCTGAGAAAAAGAGGCTTTATTTGAAAACAGGCCCTGAAATTCAAATGAATCCTCAGCTCTGTAGAATTTATTTTATTTTAGAATCCACAGAATTATTTCACATTTGTCATAACATGTTCTCAGACTTGCTTTTCATTTTTAAATGAGATAATTCAATATATTTAAAGGATATCATTAGAAACAATGAAAAGTCCTGGTTAGAAAAATAAAGCCCTGGCTCCAAGTTGGATATAAATTGCATTTATCAATATCCACTTGGTTTTTAAGAAGGGAAAATTTGACTATCTAATACTTGTTTCTCTATTATCACCATGACAACAAGTTTAGAGGCAAAGATTGTACAGCCAAAATGAAATCTAAGCATTCTACAATAGTTATCTAGTGCATTTGTGATAATTAAGGTCTCCAAATTAGGTAATTAGATAAATTAATTTATTGGCTTTGTGCTCTATGAATTTAGTCGAGTTAACTAGGCTTATATATTTTTTTAAAAAGTTTTTAAAACAAATTGTTCTGCCACTACTTTAAAATTTTTCCTATTTTCAAAAATAAGTATAATGTTTTTGTTATGAATATTTTCCTATATCTGATCAAGATCCTTTAGATATCACACTAAACATTTTGATTTTCATATATATAGGTATTTTTCTTCCTTATTTTGGCCGTTAACCTGATTAGCTGTGATTATAATCTTTTAATATGACAATATACTTTTAAATAGAATAAACAATTAGTTCTAACATATTTAGTTTAAAATTACATCTCTGCTTATGACTTAAAAAATTATTGTAATTTATTATAGTGTGTAGGAAGGAATGATACCCTAAACTTCTGAAGAGTCCAATGAAACATCTGAAAATAATGTCAAGGATATTGAGTCATATCACAAGTTATAGGCTTTCAATAAATAAAAAAATGAATGAACAATTATGTCTGGCTATACATAAACAAGTATGAAATCAAAATTTTAAAGGAAAAAAGTCCTTGAATGAGAAGAATGCTTAAAATTCAGAAGGCAGTGCAGGGCCCAAATCATGTGTTTGTTGGAACATCTGGTTCACTAAAAACCATCCCAAAGCCAGTGACTTTTTGGAGTAAATCAGAATGTTTTTGCACAATGTCAGGTATTTTCAGATGAATAAAGCCATTCTGCAGATGTGATCAAATTCATAAATTAAAAAAATATATTGAAAAATTGTCAATGCATATAATATTCACTCAAGATCTAACTAATTAGAGGCCTTTGTAAAATGGAGCTAAGGAAATTGAATTGTAGCCCAAATTAAATTGACAAATAATTAGAATAATGAATATTTCATGCTCTTTCTTAGAAATTTGTTGATATACTGCAAGAAGAGGGAAATAAAAGCCAAAATATCTTACCATAATAAAATTCTCCTTGTTGATACATCATTGGAATTTGTACTTCACTTTCATCATCTTTAGTGAAAGAAAAGGTTCTAGTATTTTCAGGTCTAAACTGTGACTTCCAGTTCCCCTTGAAATAGACAGCATTGATGAGGGTCAGATGAGTAGCAGCATCAAAATCCCTCGGGGATACCAAATCTTTCAATAGATCTATTTAGGAAAAAATGAACAAATAAAAATCCACATTAGGGACCAAAAGATTGCCAAACTGCCATCTGATAAAATGGTCCAGAAACACTGTATACCAAATTTATTTAGGTCATTAAATATGAAATGTCCGATTTTGAATCAAAAGTGTAGTTTATTATATCTCAAACAAGAAGCAGTACAATTAATTAAAGTATGCCCCTAAACTGTCAAAATGGTTTTGCCCTCTTGATGGTAGCTTGTTTATGCCAGCAGTGAAGAAGCCTGGAGAGCAAGTGGTGATGAAATTGCAAAAGATATTTTCCACAGCTTGTTGAGAATTGAATATTTTTCCTTGCACGCAGTGGTCCAACACCTGGAAGAAGTGGTAGTCAGTGGTGCAAAGTCTGGCAAATATGGTGGATGACAGAGTTTCTAAGTCCAAGCTCTGTAGTTGGAGCAGCATTGTTTGTGCGACATGTGGCGGAGTATTGTCTTGCAAGAGGATTGGCTTGTCTCTATTGACCAATCTCTGCTGCTTAATCGCAAGCATCCTCATTATTTCGTCCAAATCGTTGTAGTAGACATCCTCTGTAATCAGTTGACCAAGTTTCATGAAACTATAGTGTATAATACCAGCCCTGGACCACCAAATAGACACTGGTTAGCTTTTCTTGATGAATACTCAGTTTTGGACTATGTTTCAGTACTTCATCTTTATCCAACCATTGTGCAAAAACTTGTGATCGTCAAAAAGAATCCATTTTTCATCACACATAACAATACGGTGTAGAAATTGTTCTCCTTTATGTCATGAGAGCAAAGGAAGGCAAGCCTCAAGACTATTTCTCTTCTGACACTCATTTAATTCATGATGTATCCATTTATCCAGCTTCTTTACCTTGCATATTTGTTTCAAATAGTACAATATTGTTGGAATAGTGATATCAAGCCTTGCTGCTAATTCACATGCAGGTTGAGATAGACCGGTTTCTACTACAGTTTTCAGCTCATCATTATCACCTTGGTCTCTGGTTGCCCACATGGCCCATTTTCAAGATTAAAATTACCGGAACAGAACTTCTCAAAGCATTGATGTACTGTGTGTTCATTAGCCACATCCTTCCCAAATACCTGGTTGATATTTCAAGCTGTCTGCACTGCATAGGTTCCACAAAGGAACTCATATTCGAAATAAAACAAATTTTTAACTTATCCATGGTTTCACAAAAATTACTCCAAAAAATTTGAAAGATAATCATAAGCCAAACCATGCATTTGAAAGAATGAGGATGTACCTTCACAATAAAAATAAAACAAGAAGTGTCCGAGTGAAATGTCAGAGATATCAACTGTCAAACTTAGTATTTAAGGAAATCGGACATTTCATATTTATTAATTTAAAACACAATACAAATTAAAAGTATCTTACTTTCAAAGGAAAAAAAAACTACGCATATACACACACAAAATTATATATGTATTAGCAATATAGGGCATCCAAACACTCATACTACCTAAAATAGTACTAGTAGCATCTTGATACACAAACTACGAAACCACATAAAACAGAATCTCAGACTTTACCACCTTCTAGTTGCAATGATACATGTAAAACTCTTAACACAGAATAAGCATTCAATAAATGTTTCTAAATTTATTCTTGAACAATGTACGCTATTAAATTTTATCCAATTCAAACTTTTCTTGCATGTATATTGGACATCTTTCTGCCAATATAACAACTGCTTTTGACTAGGAGAAAACAGATTAGTGAAAGCCAATTTAACTCATGATGCATTATTTTCTATCATTTGAAACGTTCCTTTCCAAGTCTATTTTTAAAAGATATTGGGTCTTTGCTGTTTGCTAAAGTTGTCTAAAGAAGTTTAAAAATAAATTTTAATAATTCAATCTATTTCAGGTGGATTATTACACTTAATTTATTCTTTGTTAAAAAACTAAATATAAGTCTCTTTTACCCTACATTTTAATCTCATAGTTAAAAAACACAGGACCAAAATTTGTTCTGTATTCTTTCATTTTATTAATCATAGCACTTAAGGTAAAAGGTGCCTCAGCATTTTGGGATTATAGGATACTCAGTATCTTGTTTGTTGCTAAACAGCTTCTAGTTTGTGAACTAACACACCCACAGATTCCTTCAAGGCAAAGCCCTGCAAAACTCCTGAAACCTTTCACGTCTCTTAGCCCTATATTTCTCAACATCTACTTTTAATGTGGTCTCATTTTTTAGATCCTAACTTCAATTATTTTGCTAGTAAAATTGAAATGTAAACATTTACAAACTTTAAGTACATGTTAAAAATATGAAATAGAAATGAAATCTAGAATAAATGCATCTCACCCTAATTCCTCTCCATTTGTTTGGGTTTAAAATGAGCAGCTTTAAAAAAAAAAATGAATCCTATACAAATTTTTTTGATCACTGAACAAGTTCTGTGGTTCAAAAGCCAACAAACCTCTTTAAACTCTGATTTTTAACTTTCTTATTTTATGTTAATCATATTGTTAAGAGATCCACCAACTGCCATTCTATCTAGTATCTAACCTATTAGTCAGCTCAAGCAAAATTCCATACAGTAGTTGAGATTATTGTACAGAGGAAACCCATCCATTAGAGAGCACAGATTTCAGATTATCAGTGTCAAATTCTATATACGCCAAAAGATTTAACTTTCTCAAATGTTCATTCATAAACAATGTTTCTAAAATAGACTGTAATCTATACTAAATAATTATTAGATACTCAACTAAATGCTAGCTAACATTCAAAATATAAAAGGAGTGAGAGGACAAATACTTTCAGAAGTAAAAGATAGTTAAAACTAAGCTAGTCAGGAAGGAAAGGAAGCAAATGACATACTGTTTGTGTTATTCTCCACCCACTTATTAATGTGGTTGGCCACGGCTATATTTTGACTGAAGTCCACATGATTTACTTCTGCATTAAAGTATTTTTTCAGCATTTTCAAAAACTCATCATTGATATGAAATCCATTTTGCACAAAGAGGGAATTGGCAATTTTCATCACATACTGGCTCTCTTCAGCAGTTACCATGTTAGAAAAATCCTCCAAGAAAGAAAATTCTTCACCTGCAAGATGACAGAGGACTAGTTTATTAGTGGAACAAACACCATGAAAGATCAAGGAGAGGGAAGAGGCATTAAAGCACAAGGCAGATTAACAGAACAAGGGCCCAAAGGAAAAGTACCAGGCTTATTCCCCACATTGACATGGTAAGGAAGTTCCAATATTTATACTATTTCTAGATGTTCAAATTAATTTTTTGCAGCTTAATATTATTAACTGAGGTTATTTTTTATTCCGTTGTCATCTTGCTAGAATCTACAAAGTGGAGATTTTTAAGTTGTTTTCTTTCAAAATACTCATATTACTTTCATTAAATCAGTCTTATTTTATAATTATCAGAATGAATTAATTATCTAGCTTAAAATTCAAGATATTCCTTTATATTTTACTCAGTAGACTTTTGAAAAATCTTATAAATAGAAAATTAAAACATACTAATTCTTAACTTCTTAATGAGTTAATTCACACATATATTAGAAGTATTGAAATAGAAAGCATACATCATGTCAAAGTGATTATAAAATAACTTTTGGCTAGAAATTTCCTCCAATAAATATAATTTTTATAAGATAACATTTCAAAAAATGTCTTGGATGTTATTTAAACAAGGATGATACAGTTGATTTTAAGCAGAAATTTCAGATATTCTTAGAAAACCATGTTGTCTTTCTTTGTAGCACTCTTCGTAGCTGTAAATTTTCATTTATTTATGTGATAAATGATTAATATATGTTTCTCCCTCTAGAAAACACCAGAATAATGTTTGCTTTTGTCTATCACAGTGGAGTTTATTTGTAATAATAATTTTAAAAAGATGTAATTTCCTTAGATTCACTCAGCCAGAAATGGAGCCAGAGCCAGAATTAATACCTTTCTTGGGTTTCCTAATCCTTCTCCTAGCCACACCATCTCAATGAGATCATTTCTTACCCTGTGTAAATATTGCTGCTTCTGGCATAAGAAGACAACGTAACTGAATTAAAAGTTAAAGTCAAAAGTCTTGAGAAATCAAACCTCAGCACACTTACCATTTTTCAGGCTGTCATACCCCATTGAATGGCGGATTTCTTTCTGGGTAGACCCTTGGGCCCCAAGTTCCATCATTCCCATTGCAAGAGCAATACTCAGTGGAGAGAAGAGAATATTTTCATCCTCCCCTGTGGCTCTAAGATGGTTATACATATTCACTGACAACTCAGCAATGGTTTCACCAGGGAAAGTGGCCCCTAAAGCCATGCTTTGTAGAATCAGCAAAGAGAAGAGTCCAAGGAAAGCCATGTTGGAATAATTTCAAGCCTAAAAAATAATAATTTGCATATTAATTATTAATTTTCTTAAAGAAATGAGGAACAGGTAAAAATATAAAGCATTATTTCTTGGCAAAGTTGTAAAGCAAACCAAAGATTTTTAAACACATACTCTATGTGTTTAATATCTCCATAACAAAAGCCTCATTAGAGGATATGATAGAAGATTCTACTTTTAAAAAGTCAATTAATAGTCAAATGAACAAATAATACTGCTAAATTGTGAGGATTCTCCCAGGAATAAGATAGCCATGGTCTCTATCTTCATGGGGTTGAGAGTATGTAAAGTTACATATCCAGCGAATGATTATAAGTCACATTTGGTAAAGCTAATTTATCAATTTTTCGTAGTCTTGCCACATATATTTTGATCATGATTTTGTACCAACTTATTCTAGCTTCCATTAAACTATGTAGGTCCAGGACAAATGCAATAAAAATCAAAAGATGTTTACAGGGTTTAAGATTAACTAGCATAGTTAAGCAAAGGAAAATGCCACTTTACTCATTTACTATAATTTATAAAATTAATGCACCTTGCAACTGGGTTACCAACTGGCAAGAAGAGATCAGACACACACCTGCCACAAGTCCCAATGTGTTCAGCCCAGGCTGCAGAGCCCACAGGAAGTGGTAACCCAGGGGAGCAGACTCAGCACATCCTGTGTGGTTGGTCCCCACAGGTTGGTTCCCTATGAGGCTGCTGCTTCCAGTGACAATCTTTGGGCAGGGAGGAGCCTCCTGCCAAAGTTGAGAAGGAAGTTGAATTCTTGCTACATTAATGGGGTGGGGAACCTAAGGCCTCAAGGCCACATGTGGCCCTCCAAATCCCCAAGTGTGTCGCCTCAACCGAATTCAAACTTCACAGAACAAATCCCTTTCTAAGAAAGGATTTGTCCTGTAAAATTTGGATTCAGTCAAAAGGCTGTACTCAAGGATCCAGAAGGTCATATGTGGCCCTAAGGCTGCAGGTTCCTCACCCCATTGAATATTTCTAATTTTCAGACTCATCTGGTTCTTGTACCAAATAAAAGAGCATGTAGGCCACATTTTCTCCTGGGAGGAGAAATGTCAGTGCCCAGATAGCTCTTGTAATATTTCTGCTTCTCGGCATACCAGTATTCCAGAAGCCCGGTCTCCCACAAACAGGCTGACTCGCACACAATGTGGACAGGAGTCCCTCTTTTCTCTGTATGCATCCTTCCACTTTGTCCCTGCAGGCAGCTGGAAAGCTAAACTGCTTATTTAAACAATTAAGTAACTTACTTGTTCTTGATCATTTTTTAAAAATCATCATTAAAACAACATGTAAAGTAATATTGTACAAACATATCTGGTAAATTGTATTTTAATTAGGGTTGAGCATTAACATTCTGCACTATTCAATTAACAGAGTACACTCAATTAAAAGAGCACATACACATTTAAATGTAGAACAATGTGTTTCCAACAGGCTTTTAAGTTGGAAGATCCTAATCAGTCCTGTAATATTTGCAATTCCGATGTCAGAGAATAATTGCCTAGTCCCTTTGTAAGTCCTCCACATTTTAAAGTTAGAAGCATCAGTTTTTTTGTCTGTTCAAAGGTCCTCAGCCCTCCTCTCCCCCCAACATTTGTATTAGGGGTTAAATAATTCTTGCTTATTGAGGATGGTATGGCTTAGCATGTATGTAAGTATGGACTCTTGCAACCGCCACTGATAATGGGATGTCTGCTAATGGGAGATGAAGTGCACTGTTGCGGAACAGGGTCTCATTCATGCAGAGTTGAGACAGAACCAGGTGCCAAAAGCACAGAAGCCCTGCCAGTCTACTGACTTCAGCCACCATTGGGAGGCCACTACTTCTGTGGCATTCTCACTTCCTTTTGTTCTCCAGAGAACTCCAGGAAAACATGGAAGCTTGACTCAAGTGTTTGTGTTGATGCTGGTGTAAACAAAGCTACTAAGCTTCCAGTTGCATAAAAGTTTATCACATACAAATATGTACAGTATATAATACTTGATAATGATAATCAACAATTATGTTTTGGTTTATGTATTTACTGTTAATTGTTTTGTAAGTAGAGTGTATTTAACTGTAAAAGAGCCTCAAGCAGGTCCTTCAGGAGGTATTCCAGAAGAAGGCATTATTATTATGGGAGATGACAGCTCTATGCATGTTATTGCCCCTGAAGACCTTCCAGTGGAACATGGTGAAAGATAGTGATATTGATCATGACCCTGTGTAGGCCTAAGCTAATGCGTGTTTGTGTCTTAGCTTTTGACAAAAAAAGTTTAAAAAGTAAAAAAATCAAAAATTATTAAAAATAGAAAAAAGCTTATAGAGTAAGGATATAAAGAAAGAAAATATTTTTGTCCAGCTGTACAATGTGTTTGTGTTTTAAGCTAAGTGTTATTACAAAATAGGCAAAAAGTTTAAAAATTTTTTAAAGTTTATAACTTAAAAACTTAAGTTTATAACTTACAATAAGCTAAGGTTAATTTACTATTGAAGAACAAAAACTTTTTTTACAAATTTAGTGTAGCCTGGGTGTTCAGTGTTTATAAAATTTACAGTAGTCCACAATAATGTCCTAGAGGACTTCACATTGACACATCAATTACTCACTGATTCACCCAGAACAACTTCCAGTCCTGCAAGCTCTATTCATGGTAAGTGCTCTATGCAGGTGTACCTTATTTAAAACTTACACCTTATTTTTACTGTATCTTTTCCATGTATATATATGTTTAGATACACAAATACTTAATAGTGTGTTACAATTGCCCACAGTATTCAGTACAGTAACATGCTGTACAAGTTTGTAAGCTGGAAGCAATATAGCCTAGGAGTGTGGTAGACTATTCCATCTAGGCTTGTATAAGTACACTCTGAGGTTCACACAAGGATGAAATCACCTAAAGACTCATTTCTTCAAACATATTGCTATAGTTAAGCAATACATGACTGTGTAAGACCAAGAAATTAAATTCTCTGCATGATGGTTGTATCCGTCAGTCCATAACACAACCATTTGGAAACCACTGTATTTAACATGAGTATCAAATTTTAGGCTAATTAAAATAATTTATTCATGTAAAACTAAAACCAACCTATTGCCAATAAGCATTCCAGAAAATCAGTCAGGTCTATTATGTTAATAAGCACTTTTATTAGAAATGAATTTATAATCAGATAATAATATATCTAAGTACTTATAAGGACTATCTCACTTAAACTTTGCAATCACCCTATGTGTACTCTTATTGTCCCCATTTTAGAAAAGGAAATGCAGGCTTACAGAGTTTAGGAACTTGCCCAAGATCATGTAGGAGTGCTAAATCGAGGACTGGAGCCCAAGTCATCCTTAAAAGGGCTTTAACTACTAAGCAAATCTGCCTCTCCAGTCCTTGAACAAGCGGGAAGATACAGGACTTGGAGAACAAAGGCTTGGATTTAAGTCTCAGGTCTGGTAACATGCTCTTTGACCTTCAGCAAGTCACAAGTATTCCCTCAGCCTTAGCTTCCTCATTCATGAAATGAAAATTCTAATCCCTACTCTGCAAAATTATTAAAGAAACAAATGAGAGTGTGTGTGTAAAGCACTCATTTTAAGCTACAAGTTATACTAATAGAGGGCATTATTATGAGAAAATGTTTCCTAGGTATGTGTATTTTCTAAGTTAAACAAGAGTCTATGGAGTATTTTATCATCCCTGTTGGTCCATCTAATGTAGCACCATTAGCCATTCATTCAGCCAAGATTGATAGAAGTTCCATGAAGACATTAAAATATATAAAGACAGGCTCTTGTACTCAAGGAATTCACATCATTGTGCAAGAGTGTATGATCTATTGCAGTGCCTCTTTAAAAAAACAGATCCTTTGGAGAATCAGGAGAGTAATTCATCAGAAAAATGCATGCACTTGGATAACAGAAAATTAAATCCACTATCCAGGACACTGACTGACCTCAGGTTAAGAAACCCTGGTCTCCAGCAAATGGTCCAGATGGAGAAAGAAGCAGTGTTTGATGGATCTACAGTTCTGCAGGTTTCCTTTACAGGAGAAAATGGAGATGTCAAAAATATTAACACATCTTTGGGCTTCTAGAACACCTGGAAAGAGCATCCATTATATTTGTGAGAGAAGGCTCTTCCAGGGCAGTGAGGAGCAGGCCACTGATGATACATTCTGCCAGGAAATAGGAGCCATGTGGCTATGAATGGTGGGAACAGGTCATGTCAGGGAACTCTTCAGCAGAGATTGAAATAACTCTGCTGTGGAAACACACATTTATCTTTCCTCCTTTTAAAGGCAAGATTTCTAGTTTGCCAGCAAAATTACCTCTGTTAGTCTGTTTCAACCTTTCTGATCCCACCTACCCTGCCCCTAGTATCTGCTTCCTCCCACATCTGCTGCCTCTGACTATGCCTAGGTGGGTTTTTCTTTTCTATTTTTTTTTTTTTTTTTGCTGAGAGTGGGGGTCAGAGGTTTCCTTTCCCTGTTCTATGTTCTTTTTTGACACTATTTCAGATTTGGAGACTTCTTTTTTCTTTCTTTTTTTCTTTTTTTTTTTTTAAGAGACAGGGTCTTGCTCCCTTTGCAGGCTAGAGGGCAGTGGCATGATCATAGCTTACTGCAGCTTTGAACTCCTGGGCTCAAGCAATCCTCCTGCCACAGCCTCCTGAGGAGTTGCTACTATAGGCAAGCACCACCATGCCCAGCTAATTTTTCTTATTTTTTTGTAGAGATAGGGTCTCACTATGTTGTCCAGGCTGGTCCCAAACTTCTGGCCTCAAGCAATCCTCCTGCCTTGGCCTCCCAAAATACTGGGATTATAGGTATGAGCCACCGTAACTGGCCTCCCTGTTCTACGTTCTAAGTGTAGGTGCTCTTCATGGATCTGGTCCTGGCCCTCCTCTCTTCTCTGTAGTACACTTCTCACACCTGCTGGTGAACTCTCAAAACAAAAATACTTGAACTATTACCCTTATTAAGATTATTTCCAAATAAGTAAAATTCTATCTCTGGCTTTATTTTTATCTTAACTTCTGATGTGCATTGCTGATATTTCTTGGGATATTTACTCTTTGATTCTTGCCAGCACTTTGAATCCAGGTGGCTCAAATAGGATTTTTTTCAATCAAACACACTCTTTTTTCTTAAAACATCAAAATCTTTGACTCCTCCCCATCTCTTTCCCGCATGTTCAGTGAATTGTCAACACTTATTCCATACTGCCTCCCCAGCACTTTTCTTTTCGACAATCCATGGCTATTCTCATGGCCATGATGGCAGTTCTTCCTCTCAGTGCATTCTCATGGACTACACAAACAGTTCTGGTTTCCAGCCACTCTCTCAATCCCTGGTTATGGCCATCTTCGATCCAACTTACACACAGCTTCCAGAACAACTGCCTTAACGTATCATCTGAAAAGGTTATTCCTATATTTACAAAACCCCAGGAGCTCCTTCATGTCTGTGGACTGAAGCCCAAAATCTTTAGCCTTGAATATAATCCTCTGCACTGTGACCCACTATAACTTTCTACCCACTACTTTCCTTCATGGATCCTGCAACTCTAGCCAGGCACCATTTCACAACACACATCCCAGAATTTCCCTCCCCTATTGTTGGCTTATGTAGTTCTCTTTCTGAAACTATTCCAGCCTAGTTCCATATGTTGAAATCCTACCCACTTCTCAAGGCTCTGTTCCATTTCCATCTCCTTCATGAATACCTTCCTGGTGTTTCAATAAAAACAGCAAAGTTCCTCCTCCTCTAAAATCTTGGCATATTTTTATCTTTACTTCTCCAGTAGCACATATCACTGCTTCCTTCTATTACAGATACTTCCATACATGGATTCTCTCTTTTCCTAGGCTTTTTAAGGGCAAAAATGGAAGAGTATTTATCTTGTATATCTTACGATAATCAGAATAAGTACCTAATGCATTACCTGTAGTAGGTGCCAAATAAATATATGTTGAATTAATATAACATGATATGTAAAGGCCCACAATGCTACATCAGAAGAAACAGCAAGAGTAGCTGTTGCTTCTAAATTCTCAAGGCTAATTTAGTCTGAGCCCAGAGGTAGTAACTTATTTTCATTTTTTATTGCCTTTATGATAAA
This sequence comes from Cheirogaleus medius, assembly GCA_008086735.1. NCBI lineage: Eukaryota > Metazoa > Chordata > Mammalia > Primates > Cheirogaleidae > Cheirogaleus > Cheirogaleus medius. Next base: position 23,928,219 of record VBSM01000272.1, on the reverse strand, counting down.
GTGTTTCCTCATTGAGTGTGAGACCAGCTCAACAAAGTGGCACTGTCACCAACACTGGCACAATGGGATGCATTAACAAGCATATCACCTTGAACAATCACCAAAGGTAGTATCCAAACATTATTAACACTAGTCTACAAAATGCCAGGATTCTGCTACTAATCATAATAATCAGCACATTCTCAAATGGATTACTCTCACAGAAAACATTACTTTGGAGATTTATTATTTTCAAGCTACTGAATAAAATGCCTTTACATAAAAATATAAAAACAACAAAGGGCTACAGTAGCAGAATAGTAGTAGTAGATAGTGATGGAAAAATAGAAGTAGCTATTGAGCTATGTTGAGAATTAGTTTATCCTTTATTCTTGCATGTGTTCTCCTTATTGCCAGTGGTAGCATAGGTTGTATGCATGTGTGTATGTGTTTACTGTTTTAAAAAAAACTTCATTAAAACAGGTCAGAGAACTAAATCTTCTTGTGATTGAAGTATGAGAAATCATAAAACTAAAAGCTAGCTTTACAAAAAAGAGGTTTTTTTTTTTAAAGTTCTCTAGTAGTTAATCTTATTTGTATGGAGATTGATTATACATAAATGAGTCTTGTTGCTTTTTTTAATAACCCAATTATTTGAAATAAAGAAATGGTTTTATAATTGTGAGTTGAGCAAAAGAGGGAGGTGCTGTCTAGCAGCTCAGAAAAATGCCTGAAGGAGGTCCCTACTCCAGCAAAAAATGTCACTGAGAATAACTAAGAAGAAATGCCTAACACAAAGAACACTGTAATAGAAGTCCACTGGCCTGTTAATTCTCAGACTTTCACATATAAAAGACTAGTAATTCTTTTAATTGAGGGAACCAATATAGGGTTGCTAAATTTTCATTTTACCAAGTAAATACATTGGGACGGAGTAAAATAAAGTTAACAAAAATAATATCTCCTATCATCACATAAGAGAATGAACATTTTGACATGAAAACAGTCCCTTAAAGTGGATATATTTGAATTGATGGAATCTCACTATTTTTTTTTTCATTTTGCCATAGATTGGTGAAAACTCTACCATGGGTATTTAGAAAATTGAAAGTTTGAAAATGCTGCTCTTTTTAGTTCTAGTTCACTTGGTGACATTTGGAACAAGTTGAAGTCTCTAGGTCTTTGTTTCCTGATTTACTAAGAGAAAGGCTTCAATTAGATCAGCAGCAATGAAACTGGGAAATTTTCAAAGAATCTGTCAAAAAAAGTCATTGCCTTGTGAAACAATCTATAATTTAGCAAATTTCCTCACTTGTAACATGCACTGTGCACCTCCTCACCCCCAACTCTAACTTTTCTGAAACTGGAATAAATCTTATAATCAATGCCCAAAGAAAATGGCTAATTCTCACACAGAGAGGGAAGTTATGGCACAGCTGTTGTCTCCTGTGCAAGTGTCACAGCCTGGGAAAGAGTGAACTTTAGGCTATGTGTTTATCCTTGTTCCTTCAGTTGGTGCTCCCTCTCTCAGTTGAGTTTTTCTTTAAACTTGGATTTGGAATGGTCCTTAGTAGGAGTGTCCTATGATGGCAGCACTGAGCCAAAAAAGTACTGTGTATGCAGAAGAGAACAAAAAGGGTACTGAAGAATGTAAATTTAGTATAAGTGTGCAAATATTCATCACATGGAAAAATGAACCAACTGATTTTCTTGTAAAACAACAATCAAATGTTTTACAAAGGACCCCAGTATAGAGGACAAATGAAAGTAGATAAATCTGTTTAAGTAGATAAATCTTTTGTCCTTGGGATATTCAAAAGGACTGTCTGTTGGATGCCAAGCAGCACAGTTAAAGGCAGAAGAATTTGCCAAATCTTTCAGAATAAATCACAGTGTGTTTTCAAAGCTACAAAAGGTGAATAACCCATGAATGCTATGCTAAGGACTAATTGCTCAAGTGCTAAACTGTCAAAAAGCTTCCTCACAACATTCAAAACTAGCTGTATTACCTCAGGTATATAATTAAATTGGAGTGTGTGTGGAGGGTCGGGGAATGGGGTAGAATACTCAAGTAATCAAATGGCATTGAAAAGAATATCCCAGTATTCTTTGAAATGCCTTAAGATTACATTTTCAACACAAAGGCACTGAAAAGTTTTCAATTAGAAAATGTATTATGAAAATATTATGTCATATGCATGATAAATGATGGCGAAAGTGATTCAGAAGTATGTTAAGAAGGTTTAGATTTTTACTGGAGGGATAATATGCCATTGTATGAAAAAATATATGCATGCCACTGTTGTTTTTTTAAGAAGTGTACATTTTTTTCTTTTTAAATTTTCTTTCTCCCATAAAAAGCTATTATTAAATTGAGATGTCTCTTAAAACTAATGGGCCAGAACCAAGGGAGTAAGGGACTACAAAGAGATTTAATTCTGAAATCTCTTATCAATGAAATTATGGTATAAATGGTTTAATCTTTTTTTTCTTTTTCTCATTTTTTTGCCTCTCCCTCCAGCTCCCCTGCCTATTGTTAACCCTTTCCCTACACTCTTAACTTTCAGTTTTTAATAGGATACCTGTGTTTTTTCTGCACTATTGAATTAAGCAAAAAAGAAAGCTCCTCAGGTATCTCTCAAATAAGGTGAACTTGAGGAAATGGCAAGGTAAATCGAAAGGGCAGAACCATGGAGAAAGGAACCTATAAAATAGATTCAATTTACCAGAAAAAAATTATGAAAGACTTGGAACTAGGCCAAGATTATTACTGGATACCTTTAATGAAAACTAACTGTTATCCAAAACATATACTTCCAGGTTATCTCACTCTATGGGTTTTGAGCCTGCCTTTGTACAATTTTACAACTCTGTAAGTTGTAGAAAACTGATAGTGATCCAAATGATTCTTGTCCATAAAAATGCACAGCATACATGTACGGTGGAATGCAACCGATCGTTGCCCTGTGTATACTGACTAGTTTTGCATCTATTAAGCAAATGTATTTCATATTTCAGTATCTTTGATAGGCTTATATATTCATCTGCTTTTTGGAGGCTCTCTTGAATTGGTTGTAACAGTTTACTGGTTCTGTCATGAATTCATAAACTAAACAAAATCTTTCACATGTGTTCATTTTATATTTGTATGAGAATCAAGGTTATAACCTTTTAAAAAATATATCCTTTAGTTGATTTTTAAATTTTTTTTTTTTTTGAGACAGAGTCTCACTCTGTTGCCCGGGCTAGAGCGCCATGGCGTCAGCCTAGCTCACAGCAACCTCAAACTCCTGGGCTCAAGCAATCCTTCTGCCTCAGCCTTCCGAGTAGCTGGGACTATAGGCATGTGCCACTGTGCCCGGCTAATTTTTTTTCTATATATTTTTAGTTGTCCAATTAATTTCTTTCTACTTTTAGAAACCAGCTCTTGCTCAGGCTGGTTTTGAACTCCTGACCTTGAGCGATCCTCCTGCCTCGAACTCCCAATTTTTAAAATCTTTAAAGCTAGAGATTTTCCTTTAAAAATATTTATTTTCATAGGATAACCCAATAATATGAGTAGGAAGGTACTGGAATATTGGCCTTTCCTAATCACTAAATATTTCTTAATTATTGGTTGAATTAGTACTATCCCAGTAATACATTAAAATGATTGGGTAGAACTCTGTAGCTTGAAATTACTGATCACATAGCAACTAGCTTTGACCTGGCTATGCTACAAGTATAAAGTTCTTGGGTATTTTGCATGCACCCAAGAGGAAAGTTGGGTCTGGTGATCTGTTCATTTAGGGACTAAAAAATTGTCTTAGTCATTTTATGTTTCTATAACAGAATACCACAGACTGGGTAATTTGTAAAGTAAAGTTTATTAGGCTTACAGTTCTGGAAGCTGGGATGTCCAAGAGCATGTCGTCAGCATCTGGTGGGAGTAATCTCATTGCAGAAGGGTGAAATGCCAAAAGGCAAGAGAGGGTGAAAGAGGGCGAGACAGAGAAGAAAAGGCAGCCAAACTCCTGCAATAACCAGCCCACTCCCATGATAACGGCATTAATTCATTTATGATGGCAGAGCCTTCATGGCCCAATCACTTCCCAAAAGCCCCACCTCTTAACACCACCACTACGGCAATCAAGTTTCTAGCACATAAACTTTTGGGGGACACATTCAAACCACAGCACAAGTCCGGCTGGAAATTCTGGGGAGTTTTGAAACTATATATTCCCTTGGGAAACAATCAAGACAATATGTAGTGGCAAAATGCTCCAGAATTTCTAAAGTGCTTTGATATATATTTACTATATTGAGTCTGAATTCCTCAGCATCAAGAGAAGGCTAACTGGAATGAAGATGAACTGTGACTTAGAAGAGAAGACTCCCTTTCTTTGGCAGTTCCTGAGGCTTATAAGATTTTGAGTTTTCCCAGGAGCCTCCCTGGGCCACAATATCACCTGTCTAGTGGGAGATAGGGGCTTTAAACCTCGAAGAGTATTTCACAACTACAGTAGCCTCTTGTGAATTATTTTGACTCAATAAATAGATGTTGAATAAATAAATCACTGGTCAATCCTTTTCCCACCTTAGGCCATAAAAAGTTAAAATACTCAACTGTGTTCTTTTAAATGTTAAAATGATACTGATAAAGAAAAAATTATTCATGACACTTGTTAAAGACAGTAAAAAGGACTTTATTCAAGAGGGACTACTGCAATGGAGGTTTTGCAGCAGTGCAGAGAGATCAGACATAACTCCGAAAACGAGGACAATGGGAATTTATAGCCAAGAGAAAGGGTGGATAGAAAATTACTAAGAGGAAACATCAGGAGTAAGGGGGATTTTGCCTAACCTGATTTGACAGGATCTTGGTTAAGGCGGACTAGGGCAATAAGAGATCGAGGATGGGGAATGAGGAATTTGATCAGACATCAAAAATGGAGGATTCTTGCTAAATTCACCCAGCCAAATTCTTACTAAAACTGGACTAAGCAGGCCAGGGCAGAGTCCAGGGTCAGGGCCTAGTGGATAAGAGGGCTCAGAAGACCCTGCCTCAAGTTTGGTCAAGGAGAGAGCCTTTGTCAATGCAGTCCAGTAGAAATTTCTGTGATGACAGAAATATTCCCTATGCATGCTTATCTGATGAGGTAGACACTAGCCATGGGTAGCTACTGGGTACTTGCAATGTGGCTAGTGAAACAGAGGAAACAAATTTTTAATTTTATTTAATTTTAATTAATTTAAACAGCCACATGTGGCTAGTGACTAGAACGTTCAGAGCTAAAAAGCAGGCTAAACAAATCAACTTTTCATAACATTGGTTCTTGACCATATAACCCATAATACAAGTGTTTAAAACAAAAACAGGGAACAATTAGTAGCATGAACCCCATAAAACATATTTCCTTAGCTAAGATGTTTTTATTTAAAAACAAGCTCCCTTTCTTCGGGAGATCTCAAATGATAGAGACTTCATTTGGAATTCCAGAGCTTTTTGGTTAAAGTAGGTGATTATTGGAGAAAATAAAATCAATCAATGCCAACAAAACCCAGTGATCTGGCAGGTCCCCAGCCCTCCTGGAAATGTGATTTGGACTTTCCATAAAATGGTAATGAATAATTCTTCTTGGCACAATTGGGGAGAATTTGTACTTGCCAATGAACGACTTCCTTTGGATTCCTGTCAGGAGAACAAAATGAGTGACACACAGGCCCTGATATAAAATTCAGTGAGTAATTCCAGAAAGAATGTAAAAAGTCATCATCAATCAGGGTCGCATGTGGCCCAAAACCTCTGTGGGACTAAGCCAGGCACTAAAGGTCTAAACTTACTAATTAATGTTTTAAGAAATCCCTGCTGTTTGATCTCTTCCCCAGACAGTGGGCTTGTCTATTTACAAGATTGTAGAATGTTCACACTGGAAACACCTTGTATGCCCCTCTTTTGTAGGCGAGGAAACTCAATATTTTTACTGAACAATTTCTTGTACACAAAGGATGTTTGATGAGCTAAAGAAATACTAAACTATGAATGCAATACCTGGAATTTCATTCACTGCACTCATTCATTCAGTAAATACTCATCTTTGTCAACTATATGGCAGGCCTTGCCGCTGGGTGTTAGTGATAAAGAAGAAAACAGGAAGACACAAGCAATCTACCTTTGTGGGATTTTCCTTCATGTGTTATGTCTACACTGTTCAAAGGCATATTCAACTTTTTGTTCAAAATTTTTAAAATATTGGATTTTCTAATTTTTTATTATTAAAATATTGCTTATGCAATAAAGTTTTTTAAAGTTGTCCGTGTCCCTGAAAATCTAAAAATACCCAGATGTAAGGTTACTTCTCAATTATTTTGCTAATGAAGGGAGCTGTAGCCCCATTCATGCTTCAGTCATTCATGTGCATTAAAGTGACACCTGAGTGTATCCTGAAGGTCTGGGGAATGAGGTAAAAGTTTAAGAGTAGTTATTTAGTACACAACTTGAAGAAAAAAATTCTCTTAGACTTTTACAGCATTGAAAATCAGTTTTAAACTTATCTTGATAATGTACAGTAAGAACTGCAAATATACTATTGTAATATAATGATATGCCAATAGAGGACAGCCAAACACATCAAAGTATCCCAAGTCAAATTATATTTGAATTATTCTTACGGAGTGCTTCTTTTTTTTTTTTTTCTTTTCTGGATTTTCTGTCTCTCCCCACTACAACGTCAGCCTCACAGCTGTTGTTATTTTGCTTTTTCAGCTTTCACTTCTTGCCTTATTTTATAGGATCATGTATGAGGACTTAAGGATATCCCCAAACTCACCTGAGCTGAAATGCATAGGTGCACTTTGCCCCATTGTTTACTGAGGCCGCTCAAGGCTATTTCCTTATCCTGGCTAATAACTGTAATGTTCCCAAGATCTTATGGCCCTTTTAGTAAGAGGTTTTAGACTAATGAGATTTTGATACCAATGTCAATAAGGAAGGACATTAATATTAACTCGAACCTTGTGAAATTGTCAATTCCATAAGTTGAAGTGGTCAAATACCGGCAACCTCATATGCTTCAACCTACTACTGAGCATTTGCTGTGTGGACAGCTGTTGTTTTACTACTTTACATTTCATACAGTTGTTTTGATGGTTTTAAAAAATGTATACTAATTTAGAGACCTGGAAAATTGTTTTATTATGATTTCTTCTAAGAACTCTTTTCTCTTCACTTTGTGCTAGAAATGCTAGAAACTGACAGAAGGAACTCTTACTAATACAGAACACCAACCTAAATTAAATGGCTCTTAATCAGAAAAGTACTTGTGGATCACTCTTATTTTGCCCTGGGGAAATTAAGTTTTCTACATTACTTTTTTAAACAGTCTTTTTCAGGACTACAAACTGTGAGGAAAGTGAAAGTAAGAAAAAATGTGTCAAAAAATAATTTTACTGCTTTGTTTTATAAAGCTCCCATAAACTTAAAATAAAACATTTTTCTGACATTGACTAATGTTGTGTTAATGGTACCTGAAAATATTCGCCTGTTAATTCTATTTAATAAACCTGCCACACACATTGTAAAAGGGGGATTTCTCAAAGCAACTTTGGTTTCCTGTTCCTGCTCATCACTGTGAATGACTGAAAAGGCAACTTGTAATTTGTATTGCAGAGTGTGGGCAAACAAGTAAAACATAAGTGGTTATAAAAAGGCTCTATAAGAGTATTCCGGTTACATTTCCTTGTAATTTTCAGAACATTTCCAATACAGTAACAGCTCTAGGAGCATGTAAAAAGATATGTTAAGAAAGTCAGCCAATGGTAATGTTGGGTAGGTGAAAAAGAAAGTTGGGAAGGTATTGTACTTCTCCACAAGGCACTTCAAATTCGACCACTCTTATTTTCCAAGATGCAGAGAGAAATGGATTTATTAATTTCTCCTGCATCGGATCCTAGTTTAACAGTCCTCACTCACAGGAAACTGTCCCTTACCAGCTCCTTACACAGTAGCTTAAAGCTATTCTCATCACTGGACACGTAAAATGGGAGGGATATGTTATGGATGGATCTTATACTTGTACCAGCATTCACCGCCCTGGGATACTGTTAGCATGCATCACTCTCCTTCATAAGCACTGAAGGATCTCAGAAGAGTCATGGTGAAATGCAGGGGAGGAGGGTGGCTTTTTGTTTTTTTAACTTTTGCGTTGTTTCTTACATGTCTTAAGCATTATCAAAAGTGAAAGCTAGTTGTGTCAGAGAAATTTCAGAGAATACTTTTTCAGAGATTATTTTAATGACTTCAAGACATGAGTCAGAGCCTGTCATGCAGATAAGACTTGTCTATAAGTAAATTAGAGTAAAATGAAACCTCGACTTAACTTTTTAAAAAAATACAGATTATTGGCCCTGCAAAGAATGACTGAATGATGGGCATCGGGTTGCCATGAGTATGATAGATTTTACGCTATAACAGGTTTATAGATCCATATTTAAATATATAGTTTTATAATCCCACTAAGAAAAATAATGAGAATCAAAGCTCAACTTGAGATATGTGCAAGACAAGTTACCCAAATAGGATGAAAAATACCGTCATATTTTCTCACTTCTAGTATTGTGTGTAGATTCTACATGTGAGTGTCCATGGGCTAGAAGATTTAGAGAATTGGTAGTAATATTCAGAAATATGATAGAAATGTCTAAGTTTCAAAATGAAAAGAGGAATTCTTCCCAAAAAATACAACTTTGACCTCAATTTTCTCCTCAGGGACCATTAAATCATGGAATTCTAGAGCTAGAATAACAATATAATGGACCAAGCATCTAGACATAATATAAATTATTACTAATCTTCATAAAAAATCTATAGGTAGATGGAGGCAATCCTCTTTTGTAGATTAAGAAACTGAAACCTGTTAAGTTTGAGACATTTTATCATGTTCACACAGTTTATTAAGGAGTAGAGAGGGGACCTAAACTTTTGTCTGAAGGCTTTAAATCCCTAAAATGCTATTTTACTATGCCATGCTGCCCATGTTGCATGGGATTTAGAGGTTATCTGGTCCACTTCTGTTAATTTATGCAGGAATTCTCATACAAGACACAAAGCTGTCCATCTCAGTTTTAGATTGGCTTACTTGGTGAGATATCCCTTAAAGTTTGGATGAAATCTCACTGTCTTTAACATATTGGTCCTAATCATGTCAAATAATTCTACAACAAGTTTTAAATGTAAATATATTAATTGAGATCTTAATGTACCATTTAAATCATTACAGTAGTTAAACTTTTTAGCCAAAAAAAAGTTAAATAGGTAAAACATTCACTGAGCACAATATTCAAAAGGTATGAAAAACCGTATAGCAAGGATAGCTTTTCCCACACTCTCTTGTCCCTTAGTCAGTCAATTTTCCTTGGTGGAACTTACTAATGTTACCTTCCAGAGATATCTTATGCGTATATGTATTACCCCTTTTCTTACAGAAATAATAACATACATTCTATACACACTGGTTGTACTCTCATTTTTTCATTTAACGTGTGTTGGAAACTATTTCCAATTGATTATATAAAAAACTTCCTTTTTTTTATCAGCTTCACAGCATTTCACTGTATGGATATGCCATAATTTATTTAATTAGTCTATTACTAATGGGAATTTAGATTATTATAAACTTTTGCTATTACAAATAGTGCTGCAATGAGTAATTTCAGTAATGTATCATTTCACAGGTGTGCAATTATCACTGCAGGATGAATTCCTAGAAGTTAAATTGCTGGCTCAAAAGATCCAAGTAGTTGTAATTTTGATAAATACACCAAATTGCCCCCAACAGAGGTTATATTATTACAAACCCTAGGAATACACTCAGAAAGAAATAAGGACTATCTATACAAAAGAAAAGTCAAAGTGCTGCTAAGGTATAGGTACAAAAAAGACTACAATACTTTATCGTTTATTTAGTGTTTTTATCAAAATAAGAACAGATTAACATGTTAAACAACACTGAAAGGGTATAATCAGCAAGATCCAGATGGTGGGGAAATCCACAGGAAAACTGATTCAGCTTCAACAAACAAAATGCAGGAATTAAGGGCAGTGAGAGCCAGAGAAACAGGGAGACAGATGGCTTAAAAGAGATTTGAGAGATATATCAACAAATTACAATGCCTGGACTTTATTTGGATTCTGGTTGAAACAATCTGTAAAAGTCATTTATAGTAATTATGAGACAGTGAGGAGACTGACTAGGATAAATGGAAATTGATACTTTATTCTTAGATAAGAATATTTAATATTATAAAAATGTCAGTTCTCCATATGTTACACTATATATTTAATGCAATTTCAATAAAAATAGCAACTTTAAATATTGGACAAGCTAATTTGAAAGTTTATGTAGAAAAATTAAGAAGCAAGAATAGTAAAGAAAATTTTGGGGACAAAAGAATAGTGATGGCCGGGCGCAGTGGCTCACGCCTGTAATCCTAGCTCTCTGGGAGGCCAAGGT